>CM034619.1:2564370-3816555 GCA_020080225.1 Gynochthodes officinalis | reverse complement strand
CAACTTGAGATTCATCAAGTGATTTTGGACCCTGAGGTCCGAGATCAAGTGGAGAATGACACTCACTCACATCAGGAGAGATAGCAGTATGACTATCAGAGACTTGACTACTTCCCAAAGCCTTGGTTATAGCACCACTTGCTAATGTCTGTTCTTCAACCGAGGACATGTCCACTGAAAGCTGGTTACCACATTGCTCAGAAGACGTCAGGCCTTTTACTCTCAATGCAGCTTTTCGTGTTCTTTTAGCAACTCCATTACCTCTCAACATTTTACCTTTTTTCTTGCCAGGGGAGAGTGCCTGAGGACGAGTATCAATTTTCCCTGCATAAAAATAAATAAAGTTTTGCCAAATAGTGAAGAACAGAAATAGGGACAATGTTTCACACACAAAAGTGTGAAACTTCAGCAGTTAGTGACTCAGTATCTGTCTCTTATGCAAATAATAATGAAGAACGCTTTCAAGTTTGGATGCCTACTGAAGGTTTTTTGAGATATTCACCCACAAATTTTATCAAAGTCCACACAAAACCTACCCAATTTGTAAATTAGGAACAAATATCACAACTTTGTTTTGGGAAACTGTCTTCTAAAAACCTGAATTAGTAATTGCCTGAAACTTCTAAGGAAAACATAGATAAATATGTAATCCCAATGATGGTAAGAATGGTTGTATGATCAAGAAACAGGCAAATGAAAAATGAAAAGCTAGTGTCCTAGTTGGCATCAGGGGCTAATAAACACTCTTTTAATCCCATTCAACCTTAAGAGCTTCTAGCGCTGGTGTTTTAGGAGTTAGAGTCAAATTAACCCATAATTAATTAAGCTATTTGTGTTGCAGAAAACAGAATTTGAGTTGCATGGCGTTCAATGTGCAAAATTAACAAAATTACCTTCTCAAAACTAAAAATGGTAACTTCACAAAACTAAAATGCTAATGTGCTTATACAGAGCTGACCTTTTTTGGAACCCTCTTCTTTCCCTGGGATTTCCCAAGTGAATGATGCAAAAAATGAATCAATGTCAGCTTCCGGGAAATTTGAGTTAAGATAACGCACAACAGCCAGCTTGCTCTGAAATAATAGTTGCTTGCCAGGCCTCTCTTGGAGGCTTTCTGGACCATACAAAAACCGATCATTATAGCATCCTGACACCTTGCGTCTCCGTCCAACTCTCCAACTCCAAACATCACCAGGATTTGGCCAATCCACAGGAGCATATGGCAATCCTTTCCCTGAAGAACAAGGTGAAACTGGCCCTACAAGATCTTCAGATTTCCTTTTTGCAGGTGTGCAGTCGTCAGAAACCTTAGTCATCATGTTTCTTAACTCTACAGAAGCAGACATTCAATGAATCCTAGAAACTAAACTCAAGCACAACAAAGAAATTAAGCATTTTATACTAGTCCAGGCGGTTGATTACATAATAATGTATTTTTCCACCGTTCATAAACATCAATGTACAAGGATGCATTGTAGATTAGCATGCCACGAACAAGAATTATAAGAAATTTCTACTTTCCTGATCACCAAGATGACATTTTTTAATGTTTATAAACATATGAGTCTCCAAAAGCAATCAAGAAACATGCTCATATAACCAAAATGATGGAAGAAGTTAACGACTATACCAAATAATGGAAAATGTGAACACAGAATTCGGCATGACTTCGAAAATGGGCTTGATCACTCGCTATTTTTTCATGTTGCAAAGCAACATATCTAATCATCAGAGTAAAAAGATGACCTTTATCACACAAACCCCCAATCCAAATCACCCAACCCATCAAGAAAACAAAGGGGAGGAACATAGATGATCATTCTAATTATAGCATTAAATAGAAGGGTCACAAAGAAAAGAATGACTGATTCACCCAAAATCGTATAGCAGTGACATGCACATACTCAAAAGGGCTCCCCAACCCAATAAAAGAGCTCAATTTGGCATCCCTTTCCCCAAAACCCACCAAATCCCCTGAAAGTATGCAGTTTTTTTAACATGCAGAAAATTTGAAACCCAGTGAAGAAACTATTATCAGTGAAAAACTAAAAGTGAATAAGGATTTAAATGTTGAAGAAATTAAACAGAGGAATAGAAAAGAATTATCAAATTCTAACATTTACAAGTTACCAGAAGCAAAACCCACCTGAGAGAAGCAGGAAAGAGAGCGAGAGTCGGTGGCGAGAAAGAGAAATGCAAGAGGGGACTGACTACTGAGGACTGAGGAGTAAATGGGTCAGCTATGGCCCTCCACGGTTCCATCATAAATTCCAAGGTTTACTTGTTAACGTGCTCTCGGCTTCGCGCACGTATCTGCTTGCTTTGATTATCATCTTGATTCTTGGTCCTGCTGACTCAATTTTCACCTATTTGGGTCATTTCGGCCGTCCACTCTTTTCACCATTGGGTAAATATTGTGCCTTTTACGGCATGGTTATTAGTACTTCTTGGGAAACATGAAACTTGGTAGTTGGGTATTGCAGTTTTCGCTAGTTTTGCAACTGGCACAGTGGCATGGACTTTGTAATTATCATTTTAAGAGGGGGAAGGAAAAGGGATTTTGTAATTATCTTTGTGTGGGAATCTTTCATTAAGGAATCAAATTGAAGTGTGAATTTGCATAGTTTTTATTACCTTGTTTAGATGGTAATAAAAACATTTTAATCGCAATAGATAAGCAAAATTAGGAAGAGAAACAATATCAAATATAATAAATAATTGGTAGTGAAATAATGATATATATAGTAAAAAATTATAATAAATTTTTTAAATGATAGATGGGACGTAATAAAACGATAGTAGATATTTAGAGTGACTTTAAAAATATCTCATTTTGTCATGGGTAGTACAAAGATTCCTCATCTTTAGCAAAGGAATGAAATCCTTTGACTCTATATGTCCTTCTCAATGTGTCTATTTCTTTGACTCTTCTATTTATTTTTATTTTGAAATCCTTTGATATATCACTTGATCCCCCTCTCGCAAGTTTGGAAGGCTTCCTCACCATCAACCAAGGTTCGGATCTCTCTAGATTTGCTTGGATTCTAAGCTATCAATATTAGGAACAAATACTAGTAGTTCAGGAAAATTAGTCCCGCCAACACGTGATGTGTGCTAAAAAAAAATCTAAAGTTGTAAGAAAAATGAAAATATATCGTGAAAATTTATACTATTAGAAAATCCCATTACACTTTGGTGAATTTTATATCTGCCTTCTTTGGGGCTTTTTTCACGTGTTCCCTGGCAAAGCAATTGAAGTTCCATTTATGGTGATTGTTGTAGTATTAGACTCCATGCTTAACCGCACTTCCTGTCCGATCTGTTTATAGGTCATTGACAACAAAACGCATAAGTATACTTTTCAATCCTTAAATTAAACTTCATGAAATTGTTACTGTTGGGGCAGGACAAAACTGTGGGTCTTTACAAGTTCATATATTTCATTTAAATTTCATCGAATGATGGCATTGTCTACACAATGGTCAATACTGCAATTTCCGTTTTGGATGCGATCTTTGCCCAAAATGGCAAAATTTTTGGTTGTGGGGTAAATATGCAGTTATATTTTTCACTTGATATAATTAAGCTTACATGGTGAAACATCACCTAAAAGCAGTTTGTATGCAAAACTTGTCATTGCTTTGTTGCTTACAAGCCTTGAACATATTGATACTCCTATCCTGTAGCCCAAATGAGAAGCAAACAAATAAATCCAATAGTTCCGTCATATCAAAAGCATCAAGAAAAATTGGATTTTGAATTGGCTGCAGAAGAAAATTAGGTGAAAGGATTGTACCTTTGCTGCGAATTATCAAGCAAAAATTTCATCCTGCCCTTTTATGGCTCATTATGTCATCATTTTTCTATCAACAATAATCTGTGTGTATCCTTTTTGCCTCTACACTGTCTGGTAAGGCCTTTTTTAGCTGTCTTCTCTCAACCAAATCCAGTCATCTAAATAGAAAAAAAAATGGTCTTTGTATTAGTTTGCAATAATGTGCTCAATGTCTGTGTTAGTGCATCTAAGTTGAGCTATTACATTGCCAGATAATGAATTAAGATAAATTGATCAATTTCAAAGACTTCAACCAGGCATTTATGTTGCAGAACATAATGAAGTAGGTCATCAATGCACACCTGTCCCTTTTTGAAGAACTATCTTTGGGGGATTCCAGTATATGCTTGCTTGACTCAATACTGACAAGGTTTCCATGCAGAGATTCTTCATGCATTGTCATTAACTGTTCTGCAACCTGATAAATGGTTGCCATTGGAAATATTATCAGCACATTAATTTGTTGCAACCTGTCCCCGCCAATGATTTATGAGGCGTAACTTTTCTTAGTTTGTAAGGGATTATGCACATTTTGATGGGAATCAAATAGCCCTTTAGTTATCGACAAGTTTACTTATACTTTCTCATCAAAATCTTTTGTCTCTAGCTATTGGGGATCCTATTTCCGTACCTACTTAGGATATGCATGCAAACAAAACTGGTTAAAGTTTAGGGTCACTTGAGTCACAATTCTACCGTCTAAATCCCATAAAAACAAATGCACTTCAACTTGATTTTTTTAGCTGAAACTGTGAGACAGAAGTCTCTGTAGAAAAATAAGCCAAATGCTGTGAAAAAATGTACCTCTTCAATACTGCCATCTTCAATCTCAGTGTTGAAAGAAAGAAGCAGCCTCTCATGGAGCAAACTCTCCAAGTCATCCAAATCAAGAGAAGCTGTAATCATTTAAAACACTAGTAAGAAAAGACACTTCAAAATTAAAGAGAAGCTGCAATCTTGATGCATTTTCAGAACCCCTTCAGGCCTAAAGCATATTATTCAAATTTGACCCAACCCACACCATCTTCAATCAAATAATCTCAAGCCATGAAACAATCAAGAAGAAAGTAAAAGCGATAAAAATTCAAATGAAGGGATTAAATACTCGTAGGTTGATTAAACCAGGAATCAATTTCAGAGACAAGTTGTTGAGATTTCTTGAAGGAATCACGACCGCCCCATTCATTTTGGACAGCCATTTGCAGGGCAGTCCATCTTGACAACAGCATTGAAATTCCTTCATGGAGAGAAGGGAAAGATTCATGATAATCTTTGACATGAACAGAGGGTGCTTCCATCATAGATACGGCTCCATTTTTACTTCTTAAAGTATCCATTAAAACCGATATATACAGATATAGTACAAAGGTTAAGCTCCCTTCTTCTTCCCTTCTTCTCTTGGAGGAAGAAGCAAGAGCAAGAGGAAGACACTGAGGAAGGCTAACAGAGCTTTGAAGAATGTCACAGTTTTTGTGTATGTGTTGCGTGTGTGTTTTCTTTAGGGTCAAAAGTATGGCGCGAAATTGGGATGGGATGAGACTCAGAGACAAACTCGGAAATGCTTCCCCACAAATCAGTTTATCTTCTTTTATTAACTAAGTTTTGAATCCCGTTTTCTTTTCTTTTTTGGGTTAAAATATGAATGATAGATTGATAAGTTTTGGAAAGTTCTTGAGAATTATTGAGTTATTTTAAGCCTTTGTAATTTATATTCGGGAAATACCATCTACTTGTTATATTTTCTTGGATAAATTCTCGATAATGAAAGTTTCTGATAATCCCTTGTAATTTTAAAAGTTTTATATCAACCCCGTAGTTTGATCTAATTTAGACGAAAAGTTAATAAATTAAGATTAAATTGATCAGAATTAATATACACTCGTCTACTTTGTAATTCTAATTATCAATATATAACAATTAATTAGGAGTGGCAATTTGCAACACGACACGAACCTAATACGTAATTAACAAGTACAGGTCCACCCCTTAACAGGTTCGGGTCGAAATCAGGTCGAACACGAATAACACGCAAAATAAATGGGTCGTGTTCAGGTCGACCTGCTTAATTCGTGGGTTGACCTGTTAACATGTTTAACTTATATATAATAATACTATTTGTATGTTAATTATCAATGTGGTTGTTGTAGCATAATGGTAAATGTCTTGACCACTTATCTTCGAGATCAAAATTCAATTCCTTGTAATAACATTTTTTAGGTTTTCCTTTGGATTTTCATATCCCACATTGACTTTGGAGGTTCGATACCAAGGTTCAATTCCTTATAATAGCATTTTTTCGCATTTTTTAGTTTTTCCTGTGGGATTTTCATATTTCACATTGACTTTGGAGGAAGAAAGTAAGGAAGGGAAAACACAATTATAAATAGGGGAGGGGAGAGTTGTTAGTAGTTTGTTTAAATGAAGAGGCTATGATTATTTGTAGCCTTTTGAACAATTAGTTTAAAAATTATTTATTTATTATTAATTTAAAATTAATTTATTATTTTTTAAAAAAATTAGTAATAATTTAAAGTTTATTTATTATTTTTAAAAAAAATTTCATGTTAAATAGGTTTTTCGTGTCAGGTTGTGTTACCCAAAAAACAAACAGGTCGTGCTCAAGTTACGTTTTCTGACACGAACAGGTTCGCGGGTTATGTTTGGGTCCGTGTAAAATCTTTAATATCTGTGTCAAAACACGACTCGCGAATTTGAAACACGACCCAATTGCCACCCCTATAATCAATATAATAAATAAAATTATCAAAATAGTCACATTGATTTAGACGAAATTCTATATTTTTTAACCACGAAACGCTCGGTTTCTATTTCGGTTGTACGTGTAACCAACCTGCAATTAAAAATACACCAAAAAGAAATAATAGAAAAAGAGCTCCAATATATAGGTTTTCATTAATGAGTAATCCGATCGTATACCACTGCTGATAAACACCAGAGTAAGCCATATTCATTGAGCTAAAAGCACCCCTCGAGTAAGAATAATAATGAAATTTGCTTCAAAACTAGACTATCTTTTTTTTTTAAAAAAAAAAAAGTAATTTTTTTTTTAAGAACAAAAGGAGTAAGGAAGAAAGAAGGAAGGAAAAAAAAAAAGCGAAAATCAGTATAATGCAATTAGCACAAATTATAGCACATTTGGGAGTGCATAGTTGAAAAATAGCACCGGGTATAATTTTTTTGCAACAATAACAAGTCAACATAGTTTGACCAAATGAAAAGACTTAAATGTCCTTTATTCTTTACTCGTTTCACTTCATCGTTCTTCTTCATTTCTTATCCATTCTTCTTCATTTTTTATCAATTCAAATATCCCATTTTACACATTTTAATCTTCGTATTTACTATATCGGGTATAAATTTGACAGAAATAATGATTCTTTGCTGATTATAACTCATTTTGATTATGAATTTTAAAAAATATGATAAATTAAAATTTTGTTGAACACAATGTCGAGCACACATCGAGCAAATATCGAGCACATAAAGTTATCAATGTGCTCGACATGTACTCAGACAATTTATCGACAAAAATTTAGGGCTCGACGTGTGCGTGGGCACTTTTCCTAACAATAACACAACTCATGGTTCAGAAAAGCTGAAAACAGCCAACCATAGGGGAAGAGAAACGGGAATTTGAAGAACCCGCAACAGCAATAACAATCAGGAAAATTCAGAAAAATACCAAACAAATTCAACAACAAGAAACAGAGCAAACCCACAAATTCAAGAGCACAATGAAGGTTGTGGAAGCTTAGAATAGTGATTAAAACAACAGAATTCCGAAAAAGAAAGCAGTAATTTCAAGAACCCGCTAGTACAGAAATTCCAGAAAAAAGCTTCAAAATTCTGAGGAAATAGGTACGAGGGAGGCAATAGACTTACTAGTGCCTTAATCCAGTAATCAAGGCTTGATTTTCCACACCAAGAAGCAGCTTCAATCGACGAAAATCAGCCGCAACCAGTCAGGTCTGAAAATAGGCTCGGTGAACCCGATTTCAGAAATACCCCATTCTCGGCCAAATCCGCCTTATTCCAGTATACTGAGAGGTTCCAAGACACAATATGCAGCTTTAGACACCGGAGATCAACTATAAACGCCTAAAATAAGCTTCAATCAACCGGGTCAAGAATCAGATCGTCAACGACCCGATTTCAGAACCAAACGAAACCCACGATTTTTCTGGACTTGAATGCTGAAATAATGGTCCACAGTAATAATCAGCAACCAAGATTGGTAACAAAGCAGAATTACAATCCAGAAAGGGCCAAAATATTCAACAGCAAAGATCATCAACAAGTGCAGACTCTTCGACCAGAAGTCGCCAATGAGAGAGTCACGCGCGTGACTTTGAATGACTACGAAGAGGTCTTTCTTGATTCTCGGAGGTGGAGATGGACAATTTGATGGAGAGTATAAAATGTGAAGGAAAAGTACCCACGCACACGTCGGGCACGAAAATTTTGTCCATAAATTGTCGAATACACGTCAACCACATAAATAATTTTATGTGCTCGACATGTGTTCGACAAAATTTTAATTTATTATTTTTTTTAAAATTCATAATCAAAACGAGTTATAATCAGCAATGAATTATTATTTTTGTCAAATTTATGCTCGGTATAATAAATATGAAAATTAAAATATATAAAATAGAATGTTGGAATTAATAAAAAATAAAGAAAAATAATGAAATGAAACGGTAAAATAAAGAACAAAGATCATTTAAATCTTTTTACTTGGTCAAATTATGTTAACTTACTATTATTGTAAAAAAATTATACCGATGCTATATTTTAACCATGCACTCCCAAATGTGCAATATTTGCAAATTTCCCAAATAAATACTACTCCCTTTCAATCCAGCCCAACAAACACATCTCCGATTCGAATTCGAGAAACACCCGAACGGACCAAATTCGTCATCAGCCCTGACCCAATTCCACGTGTTATTATTATACACCGAAACAAAATCACTCCATAAAGGCGAAGCTCCAAGGGCCGCCATAGCTTCACTTCACCCTTCTCAGCAATCAGAAATGGAGGCAGCTAATGGAATATCCCTCAATCACGTTTCCCGAGAATCTCTGGATATTAAACGCTTAGCAAAGTTTTACACAGAGGTTTGCTTGTATCCTTAAAACTACTACAGTGTCATGCAAATGTTTTCTATGTGTAATTAGTTCTGTGGATTTGAGGTTCTTGTTTTCAATGGGAGGAGCAAATGAAGTAAGATTGATGGTGAGTTGTTGCAGATATTTGGGTTTGAGCAAGTGGAAAGTCCAAAATTTGATTTTGATGTGATATGGTTGAAGCTGGCTGGCCCTCCATCTTTTTACCTGCATCTGATTGAGAGGGATCCCACTGCAAAGCTTCCTGAAGGTCCGTGGAGTGCCACCTCAGCTGTGGCTGACCCCAAGAACCTCCCCAGAGGTCATCATGTTTGCTTCTCTGTCTCCAATTTCGACTCTCTTGTTCAGACCCTCAAGGTATTTGTCACCAATTGATTTCTTATGCAATTGCTCTTTTTTGTTTTCGTTCTTATTTGATTGTATCTAAATGTTTGTGTTTGCGTGGAGTTTTTGGGCTTTAGAGTCTGGGAAGTTTGTTTCTTGGTAATAGGAGGATAATTGGAACTAAGAGCTTGTTAAAAAAATTTTGTGTGGTTTAAATTAGTGTCCCGAACGTGAGTTTTGGATGAAATTCGCAACCCAAGTGTTATATTTATTTGCTTTCAGCCTTCGTATTTGAAGCAAAATCTTCATGTCCTGGAAGGAAAATGCAATACTTGTAACTGTCTAGCCTGTAGGCAAAGGTTGTACACGGAGAACTGCTTGATCTTTTATACTAATCCCTCTTCTCTGTTGGTTAATGCGATCATTCTTTGCTTTTTACACTGCAGATCATCATTTTTTAACACATCAGTATTGAAACTAGTACGAAATAAAATGATATTTGATGAATGACAGCTTTAACTTAACTCTTGCTTTCTTTTTTCATCTGTAATGACTAGGAATTATACTATGAAAGAAATGTACTTAGAATACCTAATCCAAATTTACAAAGACGTAGCATTTGTTCAGTTGAATGAATGATATATGCCCTCTTACTTTTTGATGAATGACATATGCCTCTTACTTTTTGACTTCGAGAAAGTATTACAAGATTACTGTTAGATTAGATTGGCACCAATCCAGAGTATGTGCTGTTAAGATCAAAGGTTTCAGGGTGGATTATTTTCTATCTGCTGAAGCTGGAACCAATGACATTTTAAGATCAGAGGTAGCATTTGTTCAGTTGAATGAATGATATATGCCCTCTTACTTTTTGATGAATGACATATGCCTCTTACTTTTTGACTTTGAGAATGTATTACAAGATTACTGTTAGATTAGATTGGCACCAATGGTATGTGCTGTTAAGATCAAAGGTTTCAGGGTGGATTATTTTCTATCTGCTGAAGCTGGAACCAACGACATTTTCCATAGTGGTATTTCATTTGCTTCTCCTTTCTTTTCTCTTTGTATAATGCTGTTACTGTGCAGGAGAAGGGGATCCAAGTTCATGAGAGGGCTCAACCAGATGGGAAGACCAAGCAAGCGTTCTTCTTTGATCCAGATGGTGAGTGTGGTTTTTTTCTGCCTAGAAGATCGTCTTACTTATAAAGAACATAAAACTTTAGAAATGGAATCATGCTAGCATTACTACTTTTGGCACTTTTTCTTGCGTGTGAATCTACACCGTTGCAGGGACCTTAAATGACCTCTTAAACTTCATTACTGTAATCATACCGATAGCTTTTTATTCTAATATGTGATTATGTGCAGGTAATGGCTTGGAGGTTTCTGGCCGAAGCGCAGAATGATGAACCTATGGCTGCTCTGTGGCTTTGTTCCATTACAAGAATATCAATGTTACAACAAAGTCATGCGCGAAGCATAGACATGAATCTAGCTATTCTCAGTCCTTTTGCTTGTTAGATAGTGCGATAATGTACAAACAATCCCTAGGGAGACCAGGATGTTCAATAATTGATGATGACATTGTCATATTGTAATATAATGCTTGCCCCTTCAAAGTATCTTAGCTATATATGTGATCTGTTTTCGCAATACTAAAAACCTTGTTCTGGGATGGCCAAAGACGTGGCCTTCCAGCATAAATTGAATCACGTCTTTCTTTTATATTCTCTTTCTATGAATGCTAAATGGTATAAGCAGCACACCGACTTCGGTTTTCTCCAAGATTGCTGGCCAGACCAAGGCGCGGTTCGCTGACCTGACTAATCAATTGTAAAACTGATTATTCAACTGAACTGATTGCGTTACTGCCATGTGTCGTAGTACCCTTAGGATGAATCATGGCACATTGGCACCTGCGATGACAAGAAGCCCCTAAGGTTGCCATCTTTATTCACCAATAGACACTTGTCCATGAAACTCAAGATGTGTCGTGCCACCGTTTGCTCAATTTTGGTGCCATTTTCTCTCCAACACTGAATTACTTAAATCCCAATTTTGCATGTATATATTTCGATTATGTGCCCAACAAAACAACACACATCCTAGTAACAATCTTCTTATAAAACCTTTTAATACCAGTTTTGTTACGACATTAATCTTGATATAGTACTAGTGAAGATGAGCCAAGGACAACCAAGAAGGGATCAGGAACCAATCAAGTATAAAGATGTTTTTCCAGTCTCCGGGGAGCTTGCTGACAAGCCTATCGCGCCAGAGGATGCTGCAATGATGCAAACTGCCGAAACCAGAGTTTTGGGACAAACACAGAAGGGCGGTCCTGCTGCGGCCATGCAATCCGCTGCCACCATAAACGAAAGGGCTTGTCTTGTTAGTCACAACGATGTTACGGATGTTGCTGGCCAGCGAGGCGTCACCGTCGTGGAAATTGATCTTCCGGAAACCCGTGTGATCACTGAATCAGTCGCTGGACAGGTCTTCTTCCATGCTTTGAAGAATTGGTCATCCTTCAGATTTTTACATGCAATTAACTAGTTGTTGATACCTACTACATAAGGATTTTATTGGTAAATAAAAAAAAATTTCATTCATTTTCCTATGCTTTTGATTGTGTTATGATTTCAATAGGTAGTGGGACAATTTGTTGAACCAACTCCAGTGACGAACCAAAACACAACAGCAGGAGGAGGAGTAGGATATGCAAATATACCAGCAGGATTTGCACCCAATGTGGCCATAACCATTGGAGAAGCATTAGAGGCTACAGCACAAACAGCTGGAAACAAACCTGTGGAACAGAGTGATGCTGCAGCTATACAAGCTGGAGAGGTCAGAGCAACGGGCATCAGTGCCGTTGCCCCAGGTGGGATTGCTGCTACTGCTCAAGCTGCAGCCTCCTATAATGAATCCGGGATGATGAGGGACGAGGATAAAGTTAAACTCGGCGATGTTTTGTCTGTAAGCACTAACCATCATTAATTGTTATATCTTCTGCATTAATCGTTGCACCTTTAGGACAATCATTTTCTTCCAATTCAAAAGGAAGCAAGATTAATATGCTTTTTCTTCTCCTTGTAGGGGGCAACTAGAAAGTTAGCAACGGATAAGGCGGCAACAAGGGAAGACGCTGAAGGGGTTGTTAGTGCAGAGCTCAGGAATAATCCTAACTTGTCAACTTATCCTGGGGGAGTTGCAGCTTCTGTGGCTGCTGCTGCAAGGGTTAATGAAAGGCAATCAAGTTAGGTTATCAACTCCGCTGATGGTTTTGGATCTTGCCATCTCTAGCTGGAGATTTAGGACTGGAATTAGTTCATCTGTGTACATATTTATGCTTTTTTTTGTTTCTTGGTATGTTTGAGTTAAGCTAGTTGCAACTTTGATGTACCATCTTTTTCCTTTGCGAGATCTTAAATGCAAAATTTGTGAACTTCTACCGGTGCCTGTTTACTCTTGCGTACAAAAACCTTTATATTTTTGCTTGCTCCAGTGGTTCAGGCAACCAGGCTTGAGAATATGCCAAGGCTTTTACCAAGTTATGGAAAGGCCGGATGTAATGTGGACTACTGAATCAATATGACCAAAATGGATGTGATAATAATTCTACAAATGGAGGCGTGGCATTCAATGTATATTCAGCCATTCAATCAGCACTAGACCGCATATTTTCTCCTCTGGCCTAAATTTGATGTCACTGTTGAATCCCCTAATGGAGTAATTTGATGCAATATTTCGGTTGAATCTATCAATAGTTCTGCAAGTTATTCATGCAAAACCTTGTATAAAAACTGAACAGGAAACAGGATTCATAAAATCTGAAAAAAGTCGCCTGATGATGATAGGCATGAATGATATTATTATTATTCTTACAGCGAGGAGGAGGGTCGAATGAACCCGTGAGCCAATAAAGGCTGAAACGTGACAAGGTTCAACTCTGGATTCAAGTTTGTCTGGATTCTTTAACTCGGTTGAGCTGGTAATTTTGTCTGTCAGAATTGTTCTCCTGCAGAATTGTTTTTGTTTCGTATAACCTTTCTATTTCCATGCAACTCAATTTATTCACTTTATACCACCAGTACTCAAGGGGTGTCACATGCCATGGTATTAATTTTTGTACGACACCAGTGCATCCTGAAAAACCGAACTGGTAGGAGGGATGTCTAGTGGTCAGTTGAGTATTGAGGGCTCAATTGAGCTTTTAGAAGGGATTAAATACCTTAATCTGCAAGTTAATTTCTTTGAATTTTTTCATTGATACTACATATGAACTCAATTAAATCACAACTATCTATCTAGATAAATAGTTAGGCATTCAACTGATAAACGCAGCGAAACAAGTGACTTGTTTCTCCCAGTTTAATTAAGTTGCCATGAAAATGGAAGATTGATGTTATAATTTACCACAATAATTGATGGTTTTCCAATATAAAAGATAATACTCATAATCATAGTTTTAGGTGCCCGGAGTAGGGTAAAATCACAGCATTTGCACCTCTGGAGGTATTTCTGTGAGTCCTCGAATCAATTTGAAATTTTAAATTGGCTCAGATATAATAATTATCATTTTAATTTAGATTTATAGATATATCAATTGGATTTGCATTATACGGATCAGTTTTGAAAGCATAAATCGATTTAGATTATATAGGATCAAATTCGAAATATAAGCAGCCTTAGCTCGAAACATGGAAATATTACATGGAATCTCAATTGTTACGAAGTGTCTCATCAAAGCTCGAAGTGAAATTTTTTAACTTAACACAGTGTCGATTGTCTCACTTTAGAATCTTTCGTATGTTAGAACATGCACGTCTCCAAGATTGTCCCTACTCAACGTTCTTTGCAGAAAACGGTTGGTGGTTGCTTGCTAGGAAAAAGCATATCACAAATAAATGATTTGCAAATAAAGAAAATGCGATCTTATATGTACAAAAGTTCCTACTCTACCTTGTCAATTTGTCATCTACACTACTTATGATTATCTCAAGGAATCTCCATCACCGTCCTATATTCCCATCAATGTTCTCAAAAATCTGTCATAACTGACTTCTAAGGGTTATTAATTTTAAAAACAAGTTGATTATTGCATAATCATGAGTATTGATACACATGTAGCAACTAATTTTACTCAAATAATCTTTAACATCTCTAAGAATTTCAACCCTTGATTGTCTAAACACAAAGAATGACTTGAATAGTTGACTCACACAACATGCCATTTTAAACCAAACTCTGTGATAAGCTGCAACTCTGCACAGTTAAACATTTTTGGTTTCTACAATTTTGCTAACATGGATTTCAGTTAATTTTACCATAAAATGAAGCTAGCTGCAAAAACATAATTTGGCATTTGTAGCCACGCAAATCAACTTCTTCCTAATCAATCACAAGAACACTATGAACTAGACTGACTTCTTTAAGAAAAGTCATTAGGTTTTAATCAATGACCTATGAGATCTTATAGATTATATGCCATTAAAAAATTAATTTTCACAATCAATATTTATATGTAAATTAATGTCTATAAAATTCAGTAGTTGTGACTTTTTTAAAAGTACATTCTCCTTCTCTCTCAGTTGAGTCTTTCAATATTATATATATCATCGCTTAGAAAAAGGGAGAAAAACAAAACTCCCAATTTATATAGCCGACTTCTGAGTATAAATTTATATGCTTTGTACAAGACTTAGTGTTAAGTTTATTGTCTCCCTCCCACTCAGAGTCTCACTCACAGCAAGAATTGAAGATGGCCAACATCTTCAGAAAGAACTTATACCTTTGTTTCTCCAAGATCAAATGTCTTCCCACAACACTATCTCCACCATTGACAAATGATGAAGAAGAAGCAGAAGAAGATGACAACTTTTTCCCAATCAATCCGAACACTAGCACTTCATCATCCTTGCTCAAAAACTTCAACTCCCTCTACAATAATGACCTCACCTCAGACTCCAACTCCAAGTCCCTCACTTGTTCAACGGAAGACTTGCTCTCCTCCTCATCTGATGAATATTCTGATGACAACACTGATTCCATACCTGATTTCTCCACCATTTTTGCTTCCCAACGGTTCTTCTTCTCCTCTCCAGGCAACTCAAACTCCATCATTGAGTCACCGGAAAGGTTGGCAGTACCGGAGTCTTCAGCCGCCGTGGTCTCGGGTGGTGTTGCTATTCAAACTTACTCGCCGAACCCTTATGCTGATTTTAGAAGATCAATGCAAGAAATGGTTGAAGCCCATGAGTTGAGAGATGTCAAGGCTGATTGGGACTTCTTGCATGAGCTTCTCTTATGTTATCTCAACTTAAATCCCAAACATACCCACAAGTTCATTATTGGAGCTTTCACTGACCTTATTGTATCGTTAATGGCATCCAACACCACCACCACCAGCCAGAGTAGCCGGAAAACCGATGGCCACCACCAATGCCCCTCATCACAACCATTAGAGTAATCTGTAAAGTGTAACCCTTTTTTGTTTAATTTAGTTTCTTTTTTATATTTACTAAGCCGAAAAACCTCTTAATGATGGTTTTGTAATTTTCTTGATGGGGTATAAGGTTATATTTTTTTTCCTTTCTTTATGGTATAAATTGGAGTTCCTAATGTATTAACTACTAATGTTGAATCAGTTATTTCTTAGTTGACTATTGTTTCTTCAAGAATTGTAACGTTTGGATAAACTTAAAATTGACTTAGTCCTCTTTTAGTTTTTACTGGCAACATATGATCCTTTTGTCTCTGGTGACAAGAATATGTTTGTTGTATGACGACAAATCTAAATACAAATCCAAGGCAAGCGTGAGAATTTGATTCCTCGAGGGGTGTAATTTTTCTAACGTCTAATGTTCATATATATTGTAAAATGTCGTGTTACCAAGGAATGTCTTTTCTCGTTAAGTGCATTTTCTTTAGTGACTCTTCTTGGAACATGTTGCTTGTCTTGGTATGATCATCATTTGGTAATTGATTACAAATTAGTAGAGAGGGAGGACAATGCTGCCAATTGAGTTGCTTGGTTTGTTGTTCTTAATTTTCTTAACTAGACCAGGCAACTTTCCTAGCCTTTCACATGTTCAAAGGTGCTTTTGCATTTTGCACCCAAACAAACAAGAAATGTCCCTTGATGAAGGGCCCCAAAAGGTAGCTAAGCTGAAGCTAATTAATAGTGGGATGTGATATATCTATGTAGACAAACACCTCTGGTTTGTAGTACTATATAGTTTTGAGGGTCAAAAGTATCTACTTGTAGAGCTTCCATCCAGCATTTTATAGGGATATCAGATTCTTTGTTCTACTACAGTACACTAATAATGTTTTATTAATGATATTATTTTATTTAAAATATTAGTAAAACAACTCGTTTTAATGAAATAGACACCATTAATATAAGACAATGAAACAAAAAAACATTCTTTGTTGCGTAAGCTGATCCATCTCAAAGTTGCCAGAACTTGCCACTTTAGCATCCCAATTCCCACAACTCATGTATAGAAACGAAAAAAGTAATTGCTCTTCTGCCACTTCTTAATGTGTTTCATTTGACTCTAATTAAGTGAACTTAATTATCTATATATAACTACATGAAGGATTCAAAAATGTACGTTTTGACAATTAATTTTGCTACTTTGATCATGTACAAGATTTCAGGTATGTTGACCACGTGCTAACTGCAAAATTGTGGCTCTTTTAAGTGGTGCAACATTGGCAACTGTTAAGGTAAACAGGCTTGAAATCTATGGTGTACTATGAGCAGCTCTAGTGGGCAACTACCAAACTGAATACCATTTTTGTCATGATAGTCACCTCTAGGTAACATAATCCTAACCAACAATTGGTGAGTAGTAAATGAGTGTAGTAAGACAAATCAACAATCAACATCAAATAGATAGCAATCTATTGAATGTGTCCAAAGGATATAATTTAGTGCAATAATTAAGTCTCAAGAAACAAGTGGAGCAAGACATCATGCGTGTAATGTATAATATGATGTGATACTGTTAAAAGAAAAAACTAAACATCCTTCTGGATGCGCAAAATTTGGCATGAAAAAGGGTGCTCTATCAAGTGGTTCTTTTCATATGATGAAAGAGGTTGATTAAAAGTTGAAAAATGATTTGATCAATTTGTTTGGATAAAAAACTTTGAGTCTCTAACCAAGCATGATTAACCACTATTATACTCAATATTTAGTCGAGATCAAAAAAATCGAACAATTCGTGCATAGCCAATGTATGATCTATATATCTCACTAATTTTAGACAGTTTGGTTTCGAGTCGCTTAGATATTCTAACTACGTATGCATGTATTACAAGAAATGGGAAGGAAGGGAAAAAGAATCATTACAATGTTTTGTTTTGGGGGGGGAGTGGTGGCGGTGGGGTGGGTGCGAAATAAGCAAGGAGACAAGCAAAGAGGATCCAAGAAAGATTTCAACCACTCCTCTATCCACAGTTCTTGATTAGTTGGTTTAGGTAAAGTAGACGACACACCAAATTTCCATGAAAATCTTCATTTTACGCTATATCTGAGAGCAATGTAGGAGTAATGGGGGATATTCATTTGTTGGATGTGCATGCTACTTGGGCTACACTAAAAATGGGGTTGCTTTATTGGGAGAATGAGAGCTCGTGGTTGAACAAACTTGGTTTGGCATGTTGTGCATAGCTTTTCAAGATTACACGGCCAAAATAAAAAAATGCAAACTCTCACGAAATTTTAAGCATGCTGGAGATTGATGAGGACGAAAGTTGGACAATATCAGGAGGAAGTTTCAATTTGGCATGCAAGTAGATGGAGAACAAATTAGAATTGAGCAACTATGGTGATCATGCATACTTTTAGTTTCACTTTTGTCTCATTGATATTATTGGTTTTGCTCATTTTAATTTTGAGAGCTTTGTTTCTTTGAGAAAATTTCAAGATTTTATTTGACAACTTTTCATTCAAATATCAATTTGGTGTAATCATAGATATTTTTTATAAACCAAATAAACTAATACAAATAATTGAATCAAATATGGATTCAATTCGTCCCTAAAAAGAACTATTTTCGACTTGTACATATAAGAATTTCAGGGTAAAAGAAAGAAGTATAATTGGATTGCATGAAAATTTCATTTGAGGAATAGTCTAAACAGATTTTCTTTTAATAGCAATAATGAAAGGGTAGTTTAATTCCTCTAAAGATCTTCCTTCTAGCTTCTTCTAATCTCTATTTTCATTTTTATTTTTTAAAAATTTCTTTAGACTGTGGAACTGGAGACAATGATGTGATGACCGGCGATCATGATTGAATCTACTTGGTAATTATTGGAAGTTTGGGACAACTGGAACTGTTGAATAAGATTGACAAAGCAAGGGAAAGCTGGAAAATTGTCCAGCCATGGTTCTGTCATTTCAATCAACTCAGATGTCAAAATCTTCACAGTACCAATAATCAGTGAGACGTAGAAAAGAGCAGATTGAACAGTGATCTATTTTTCGAACCCAGTCACTGAAATAAATGTTAGCCCTTTGAACATTTGATGCCTTTGTGATATTGCACAGTAGAATACATCAGTCCTGTTATTTTGCATGGGACACTTTGTATTGTAAACCATTTCTTTGGCTGCTCTCATGAAATGGAATTTTTCTGGGAATCTTTTACCTTCCTTTACATCTTTTTCCATTTAAGTTGAAAATGGTTTTGTTTGAATCTGAACTAAACGAATATTCCGAGCCCTTTACTCCATTATATCATCCTATCATGATTGAGGAGCTTCTGCTTATATATAGACACTATACATCTGCATATGCTGAAGTTCAGAATTCAGAAAAATCTGAAGATTCTTGCGTACTTGTTCTTGTCAAAGGCTTGAGCCATTGCTGGGCTGCATTTGTTTCTTGCTTTCAGAACTGGTGGCAATCAATTCACTTTGAATTAGAAGAGTAAAGTTGATTGTTGCAAAAATCGGAAATGTCGCTCAAATTTGGAGCTGCATAAAGTAAAATAGGCAGGACTTTTTCTCTTTTGTCTTGGCTTTTTCTAGGGATAATTTGCACGGTAGTTGATGGACAAGCATTACAAAATTGAAAAAGTATTTTATCTCAAGAATTGCCAGAAAGAAAAGACAACTCCTCCATCATCTTTTGCTTTTGAACTGAATCTTTTTTAGCATTAACTAAGATTTGAAAAAAAGGGCCTAAAGTAAACAAGAAAGATTGAAACAGATACTACTTATAATAAACTATGAAGAAGTTAGAATTAGCTTATTTTAGACATGAAAAATGAAAGTCGACCCAACATTAGAGTTGTCAAGTTATGTAGTTGGGAAGTTGGTATAAGATCATTGGTATGTGAAGCCAATGAAGTAGCCCTCTTCTCTTTCCTTTTTCATCTTGACATTTGAAGTTTGTTGGACAGCAAAGGACTCAATTTAAATCAATTATCAATCATTTCAACTTGAGTAACTATGAGTCAAAAAGGTATTTTGTTGACCAAAATACGCACAAACTAGGTGGCCAAAATGTTATTTATTGATTTAGTGTAGGAAAAGTGTAGATACAACTGCTGCATGAAATATCCAATCTAAAGTAACAACATCTAAGATACTAGAATATTAACAAATTTCTTCAATCAAATTAACCACAATCATTTTTTGGAAATGAATTAGAAAATTCTTTTAACAGTTATCAGAACTCTAATTATTTATTGTCAATGATGCATTCGTAATTGATGATACCTATTCTAATCGTTACGTGTATGATATCAATATAGTCGCAATACTTTGCAATGACAAAAGTCATATAAATGTTACGTGAGTCATTAGACATTGAGAATTGTCAGATGAGAGAAACTATGACCAAAAAAATCAAAAGAGTACTATGGGCTTAACCAGAAAGACTAAAATAGGGACTCCAATATGAAAGTGTTACCAAAGCCCAACCCACTTTCAAAACTTTCAAAACTGTCAAGACAAGGAATACAAAAGATGCCAAATTACTGTCAAAAACTGGAACCCAAGTTTTTGATGAGTCAACCAAGTCCCATAGTTCCCTAGATATGGCATTTTCCCTCTCACAAATCTCCCTATCCCCCTCGGCATCATACCCAAATTCACCAAAACTCCCTCACTCAAACAACATCACCTTCCCAATCAAATCGCCGCCTACTTTCACTAAGTTAATAAATCACACCCCACTTACAACAAGAGCAAGAAAATCCCACTTCCACCACACAATCACCAAAGCCACCCAAGAAAGTACCGAAAGTAATGCTACTTCTGAAGCAGAAACACAGAAGGAAACACAAAGTAACGAGTTAATAACCATCCCAGAAGACGAGGTTAGCGAGAGTGATGAAGCATCCCAGTTGGGTGCTGAAATCAAGAAGGCCATGAAGGAGAGGGAAGAGAAAGAGCAGGATTTGTCATTGAGTGGGGTGGCAGAGGAAATCAGAGAAATTGAGTGGCCTGCTTTTGATAAGGTTCTGGGCACAACTTGGGTTGTGCTTGGAATTATTGCTGGGTCCAGTGTTGTTTTGGTCACTGTTAATGCCATCTTGGCTGAGCTTTCGGATCGTGCTTTTGCTGGAAGGGGCGTCCAAGATTTCTTTAGCTGAGGAAACAGATGAAAGGATAAGAGAGTTACGGTGCTGTGGCTATTATTCTGCGGGGAAAATGTCTTGCTTCTTTGCCCGGGGATGCCATTTTATTATTTCTTGTTTCTTTTCCATATAGGCTATACTTACGTTTCATCTGTTTCTCATCTCGATTTTGAATATGTAAATCATTTCCAATATCCAAGCCTATGCGGTAACCGTTTCATTTCAGTAAATTTCAAAGCTGCTACATAAGTCGCCCTGCTGTGTAATTTTAGTAATTCTTATTCATTTGCCTCGCCAGTCTTTTTCTTGGACTTCAAAGTTAAATAAAGCATTAGCAGCTCTTAGAAGTGTAGCGTAATAATTTGCTTCTGCTGTCAGGTATGAACTGAGTTGACGACTCCATAATGCTTCATGGCTAAAGCAAAAACTAATGATAGTGTGAGAAAAGTTCTTAACTTTCAGTATCCTCAAGCACCAAGAAACGGAAATAAAACGATCAAACATTTTAATTTAAATAAAACAGTTCCAACTTTCATCAGCCTATGGTCAGACAGCAAAAAGACGCGCGCACCTGATGCAGCAAATATTGATGTTAAAAATTTAACAATGATACAGATATAGTAGTATTATAGGGACAACTCTCTATTCTTCTGTACCAGCAGCACCAACAAGGACCCCCTGCGCAGAGCCTTCCTTTTTGCCACCTTCATCTTTCATTTCATCAGCTTTTTGAATTCTGATTTTGTATTTGGCCTCAAAATCAGCAATTTCTCTTTTCTTCTTCTCCAGTGCCTCATAAAGCCGAGCAATTACCTCTTGAAGCCCTTCCCTATTCCGTTGAACAGCAGGTAGGACCTCTTTAACAGTTCTCTCCACAAGCACACCACCAATCATCCGATAGCACCGCCTTGATTGATCAAGTGGTTGTATGGCATTAATTACCAGTGAGTGCTCACTGACTTCCATTTCCAATTCCGTGATTTTTGAGTATATTTGGGTAATTTCAGCCCTCATTGAACCATAAATGTTGGCAACAGCTTGCTCATTCACTGGTTCAGCTTCAGCTTTACCAGCCATGATACTGAAGGAAGAATAACAAATGCATTACATAAATTGCAGACAATCAGAATGCTAAAATTTGTACCAGTGGTCATATGTAATGATGCACCCGATATTCCGGTTATCTTAAACTGTAGATCAAGGAAAAAATATTTGCTCTCTTATTTACGTGGTGTCCTGTATCTTGTTGGACTTATGCAACTTTCAAGTACTCCAGCCTTAAGGAGGGAGTTCAAAGAAGACATAAAACATGTATAACAACAAAGGCATTGGCCAAATTGACCAATTCAGGTGAACTAATTGTTTAAAGATTATAAAGGTCCCAACAGGATATGAAGACCATTAACACACACTGTTTGCATCATTGAAATACTTAACTGATGCCCTGCTCAATGTTCCATCCCAGACTATCAAATTTCTTGCACTTAATTTGAGTTTCAAGTATTAACATTCCAAATAAACACAGAGGTTTTACACAAGTTTAATTTTCTTGCAGCTTCTGCACTTAGCTGTGTCTGGATAGGATGTGAGGAACACATATAATCCATACCTGAAGAATTCAAAGGTGGAACATTTCTAGTGGCAGTAATAAATCAAATCACAAAGGTCATGAGTTCTATTTTCCAGATTATATCCATCTGAAAAAAGTTATTATATTTCACAAAAGCTTTCAGAAACTTTTCACTGTCTTTGAAAGAATCAAATACCACAAATGCTATTTACTCAATATAACACAACTCTAAAGCAGCAAATGCAAATATGGCTAGTTCAAAAGGCAACATCTAAATTGTGAATTACTGAAAACAATGGATGTTTAAGCCATTGCCAATTTTTTTTCAAACACAGCCCACCCTCATAGATTTTTTGTCAACCACATCACTTCAACCATTTCAAGATTCCCAAAAACTGTTCTTATACCAATCGAATGCTTCTTGAAGTTATAAGAAGCACAACAAATGGAAATCAATCTCTAATTCCTCTCTGAAGCTACCTTCAGATATTTTCCTTTAGATCATACATTAAATTTTCCTTTTATTATCTAATTCCTCTCTGAAAGCTACCTTCAGATAAATATGAAAGCTCCCTATCTCAACTCTATATGAATACTCCAAAATGAACCCAACGTGAAATAGAAACCTCTCTCTAAAATTACTCAGCAGCACTAAAACATCCACTCTACCTACAAAAGTTTCGAACTTCAAAAGTCCAACCAAAAGAAAAAGCCAAATAAATAACACCCCAAACTGATACTTAAGAAGGAACACCAAAAATTTGGAAAAAAAGAACGAGCCCACGATTTAGTTTTCAAGTATAACTAGGTTTAACTAGTTTCCACATAGTCTACAAACTCAAGACAGAAAGAAAATTGTACCTGGGCTCAATAGCACCCAATCAGTTCAACATTCAAAGGAATCAAAAGCCTAAGATTGAAATTAAACATCATTCTAAAAAACTGATGGAGAAATCCAGTCAAAACCCAAAACAGTCAATAGAAGCAGTTTACGCACCTGGTGCAGATAGAGGATAGAAGGAGGGAATTCTCTTTTCTGCGGCGGAGCAAGGTGGAGCGGTGGGTGGCGAGAGACGGGAATCGGAGCGGGGCTCTGAACTTCTCTGAAAAGCAAACTGAACACTCTTGTGATTTTTTTATTTCGTTCTTATGTTGTTTTATAGGCCTATTTTGGTCATTTAAAGAAAATATTAGTTTACCAAAATTTTTTTTTATAAAAATGGTTTTTTATATAAAAAAAAATTATAAAGAGAATATAAATATAAATATATATATATATATATATGTATGGGATAAATGAATTATTATCGAATATATTATTATCATTTAATGAATTAATTAATTTTTTCAGGTTTTAATAACTTAAATTTTTATTAAAGTGGAATTTGGCACTCAAAATAAGAGAATAAATAAAGAAGGAAGAGATAATAAAAGGTTGCAAAGTAATAAAATATGGAAAAAGATGATTTAGGGTCTTTATTCTATTTGATTAATGACATTTAGAATGAAAAATTCTGATAAATTTTTAAGGATAAATAAGTTGACATTTATTTTATCGACTATATTGAGATTCACAATAGGGAGAGTAAGATGAAATATGTAGTACTAATATAGTGCAAATGCTATTTCAATTTTATCATCCATAAGTTAACATGAAAAATAATGTATATTCATACAAAAAAACTTCTTTCCCATAAATGTTATGATGTTTGTAGTTTTATGCGACAAATAAATGAATTACAAGTGTGTATTGAATTATATTTTAAAATATATTTTTTATATTTTTTAAAATAATAATTATGAAATAAGAGATATATTAAAAAATATTAAAATATATTAAAACGCATTTTAAAACGCTGACTATTTGGCCTCACCTAAATTTGTTTCCTTTGAGTAAAAGTGAAAGACCATAAGGGTGGGAAAAGAAATGGAGAGCCCTTCAAAAATGGATCAGCGTTGAACCAAACACAGGAAATTGATATGTCAGGAGCAGCAAAATGTACAAAACTGCAGTACATTAGCCTGAGGTACTCAGACAGCCAAAGGCACTGAATTTATTATTGGAATTATCAAGGAAAACACTGCAAATATATCCAATGCATATCCACTTCCAAATGCTTTGCTTTTCTCCAGTTATGCATGCAGTATTAGTGTGGTGGATCAAGGAAGAAGCTCAGGGCTCAAAGGTCATGCTGTCTGCCTCCTTTTTGATCGACTCGAATAGCACAGAAGATAAATACCGCTCCCCAAAGCTAGGGAAAACCACCTGTCCACGAGTTCAAACATGGTCATTGTCAGTACAAAAAATATTGTTCAAGGTGCAAGATCTCAACTGGCTCCCGTTTACTAAACATATTTACTAGACAATGTTTGCAGCTTTCTCCACAAAAAATATCAGGAGGGTGTGGGTGTTCAAGTTTTATGACCTTCAAACGGTTTGGTTCAAGAATTGGGACCAAGTTAATGGAGAACAAGATTTACCATGTTCGTGTATGTTAATTTCCAACACAAGAAACTGTCAATCACGATGCCTGGCATTAAAATGCCAGAACAGTATATCAAATTCCTATTTGGCTGATCACAGGAGCATGAATGATGCCAAATTCTAAAGGAAGAAGTCCCACATTGTCAAAATTATGATTCGCTATCAAGGACACTTGAAAAAGGCAAGGCAAGCAGGTCCTTTTTTTTTTTTTTAACTTTTTATATGAATGGTGCAGCAATAATATCGTAGAAACTTGCACTGGATTAGAGAGTCTAGGATTTAGGATCAAGTTAAAGACGTACAACAAAGAGTTTGCCAGCATTCTCAGGGCGCTTTGCAAGCTTGATTGCAGCAAGAGCAGCAGCTCCAGATGATATTCCCACCTATAACATTTACATCTGAATTCAGTATTTTACAAAACTAAGGAAGAAGAAAAAAAATTTAAATGATGATGTAAGTAATCTAAAAGACAAACTTACAAGCAATCCTTCTTTCACAGCAAGAAGCTTAGCCATTTCAATGGCTTCTTCACTTGAGACCTGCATAAATAATAGAGACAATATTAAGCATCATGGTCTTAAGTTACAAAAACAGAAAATCTGAGGAAATAATAGATGCAATATTAAGCGTCATGGTTTGAAGTTACAAAAGCAGAAAATCTGAGGAAATTTACACTTTAGTGCTTGTGTGTAAACAAGTCAAGAAATGCAACAATTTGCTTTAGACTAACATAAATGTAGAAACACAAAATATCGATGACAGTTAAAAAAAATATTATTTGGTTTTTTTTTTTGGTGGGGGTGGTTGGGGGGATGGATGGGGGGGAAGCCAGCACCACTAACCTGAACAACTTCATCGACTATACTGGTATCCAAAACACCAGGAACAAAACCGGCACCAATACCCTGGATCTTATGTGGACCTACACATAAATAATTTTTTGCATTAGAAAACAAAGTGATGTAATCTTGTCAGTTCCCATTCTTTTGAAAACAAGTTTAAATATACTTGCAGGCACCATTCTCTTGCCTCTATCAAGCAAAAAAGACTCGAGTTCAGCAGCACATGTTCAATTAAAATACAATGCCATGTAACTCACCAGGCTTTCCTCCAGATAGAACAGGACTTTCAACTGGTTCTATTCCATACAGCTAAAATGAACAGTCAAAACAAAGCAAACCAATAAGTCAGCAAATAGTGGCCAGAATTCCAAGTGAAAAGGAATAATCAAACTAGAAAGTCTTGGTGTCCCTCAAAAACTGAAATGGTCAGGTGCACCTTTATATTAGGATTCTGCTCTTTAAGATATTTCCCAGCTCCTGTTATTGTACCACCAGTGCCAATTCCAGAAACAAGTGCATCAACTTTCCCTCTGGTGCCTTTCCAAATCTCAGGTCCAGTAGTTTCATAATGTATCTACACCCACAAATAATGGAACAGGTTAACAGATAAGACGAGCTCTCCCAACCAAGCTAGACCAAAAAGTGGTTAACAGATAAGACAAGCAATCCCAACCAAACTTGACCAAAGAATGTCATACTTTTGGGTTAGCAGGGTTCTCAAACTGCTGGAGAATGTAGGAATTTGGTAACTTTGCCTTTATTTCCTCAGCCTTCTGAACAGCACCTTTCATTCCCTTGGCAGGATCAGTGAGAACCAATTCAGCACCAAAGGCAAGGAGAATAGTTCTTCTCTCAAGACTCATTGAAGAAGGCATGGTAATGATAAGCTTGTATCCCTTGGCTGCAGCCATAAATGCCAATCCAATCCCAGTGTTTCCACTTGTGGGTTCAATGAGGACACTCTTCAACAGAATATACAGAAAAAGCCAGGTTTTACATCAGAAATGTCATTCAGATAAAGACCTTTCTAGTTCCAACTCAAATTTAATCAAAATCCTCACATCAAAAAAATAAAAAATAAAAAATTTTCGATCTTAGAGTGCTCTGATTCAACTAAAGACCTTTCTAGTTCCAACTCCAACTGAATCAAAAAAATAAAGAAATAAATTTTCAATCTTTGAGTGGTCTACAAATCAGACTAACATCCTAAATGGACGTGTAGATATTAATAACCTACCTCCCCAGGTTTAATAAGTCCTTGGGCCTCAGCATCTGCAATCATACTATAACCAATCCTGCATAACGATGAAGCATTAAAGAGCGTAGTAGTGTTATTCTAGCAGAAGATTGACCACACTGAAGAGCATATTGGTCTATTCCAGTAGAAAACATTTGAGCACCATAAATAAAGAATAAATATTGGCTACAAGATTCTGAAATTCAAAGAAGTACCTATCCTTCACACTAGAACATGGCTCCATCATCTCCAGCTTGGCTGCAATACGGCCAACGCATCCATCCACAACACTATTCAGATACACCAATGGGGTTTTGCCAATCAACTATAAAACACATATTACAACCAAAATCAGGGTCAAAATTGAATCTTTCTTCGAACCCTTCTCACTAAAAAAACTAAATACAAAAAGCGATCAACAGATGAAGTTGCTCAAAGCCTCAAACTCACTTCAGTAACATCCTTTGCAATCCCAATCTTTTCCTCCGCCATATTTTGCTAAATAATTCTAATCTGCATGCAAAACAAAATGAAATTGAACAACCTTCATACAATCTAATCTCACCAAAAGGGACCCCAGGAAAAAACAACAAAAAAATCTTTACAATATCACTGCCGAACAGTAAGCTAAGCCTTATCCACTTCCAAGTTCCACAAACTACAAAAGCTTACATGAAAACATCACATTAAAGCATATAAAGTCAATGAAAATCCCTCAAATTCAAAAAATCAGAGTCATCATCAAAACTAAGGAAGAGAATTCCAGATAAGCCTCCAAAAACAAAGTTGACTTGATTTCCAGAGTAAAAAGATTAAAGAGGAAAGAAAAAAAAAGGATTTGAACAGTCTAGATTACCCTTTTGGGACAGATGCTCTGTGAATTGCAACCAAAATTAAAAAATGGAATGGGCTCCTCGACGCTGAATATTTATCAGAGCCTTGTTTAAATGAATATCGGACAGCGAAACAAAGTGGGATTAACAAGAATTTGAAAAGTGATGTCATTACGTTAATTACGATTCTTAAATCTTAATGTTGGATTATTCCTAAGTCAATTATTAATGATGTCGTTTTGACAGCTCACCCAATGAACCTCGCCTTACTATGGGCCTATATTCAGTAGCATTGACTCAACTAACGAATCTTTGGCCCAAGTCCAAGTCACGTGAAAAAGATATTGTAGATTTTTGTTTTTTTTTTTTAATTTTTGGAGGTAAGAAATATATTATGATATTTTTTTGTCGATGTAGTCTATAAAGTTTCTTTATTGTTTACTCCTTGTTTGGCTTGTTTGTGTTTTTGGTTTTTACTTCTGTATTTATATATTCTTATTTTTTAAAATTCTTATATTCGTTACGAAAAAACTCGCTTAATTTTTTGAATAACTTGACGTGATATTCACTGCATAACAAAAATTAGTTTAAGTACATTAATGGGAGGAATTATGATATTTTGTGGTCTGTAAAGTTTCTTCATTTTTTAACTTTTTTTTGGACTTGTTTATCATTTTGGTTTTAGTTTTGAATTCATAGTGTGTATATATCATAATGCATTCTCATTTTCATTTACCATTCTCATTTTCATAATAGAATCATGAAAAAACTTGTTAAATTATCAAAGAGTTCATAGAATAAAAATTTCTTTGAACATTATATATATCACTATAAGAAATTTGTAAAAAAAAAAAATTCAATACAAATATAAATACACTTCCAACAAAAATTTGGAGATTTTTAGCTTTTAAGTGATATTCAATATGTTGCCCTTATTACTTCCTTTAATCCTCTAATACACCAAGCTCTATCCAAGCCAAAAATGTCTACAAGGATAAAAAAAAAAAAGTTACATACATTGATTCTATTATTCTTTTTAGTGCGTAAAATTAATTATATAATTTTCTTTTTTTACTTCTCCTCCTTATTATATAAATAAGATATCTCCCTAATTATTTCTGATCGACCAATCTTAATGGTGCAACAGATTCAAAAAAAAATTTTTTTTTTTTTTTTGGGTGAAGAAGATGCATTTAGATTTATGGTGAATATTGGGATAACATCAATTCATTAAACTTTTGTCCTTTTTGGTGGGGATTGGAAGAGGGCAAAGAAGGGTCTTCGTCAAGGTCGAATCTAGACATTTTCCTGAAAAAGAAATAACATAATCATCCAAAACGCTTCTCTTTTAGTCTATGATTTTTCGCCACCTACTGTATGATATGATTTTCTGTTCTCTTTGTTTTACTTCTCTTGTTTTTTATCTGCTTGTTTTGTCCCATATTCACAGATATTTGTGGATGCCAAAAGTTTCATCCTTCCTCGTCCGGCATCCTCAAGCAAAACCTCTATTCAGTAAAACAAAAATCAGAAAACTAAATCATAAAATTCAAGATTACCTCAAGACTGACCATAAACATTGGACGACTTCAAGGAACATATTAGCCAAACCTGAAAAACAATGGCTAGACAATTATATTTCAAGTTGAATCCAAGACGAGCAAAGCAAAAAGAAGGCCCATAAAGTGACAAGTTTAAAGGGCCATTGGGTTAATTAGTAGAGAAGCCTTCAACTATCGTCAACATCCGAATAGTGCCAAAACCTTATCACCTATAGGCTCTTACATACCATACAGTTCGTCTGCACTAAAATAGTGTCTCCCAAGACTTCCTATGCTCCAAAACAGAACAAATGGCAACACTACAGTTCAGAACATCTCCTTCCTTCAACCTAATCAAACCCACAGCAAAGCGAAACAATCTTCCAGCATTGGAATTGAGAAAACCCTGGTCAAGAAGCACCTCAAACCCCCCTTCTTGGTGCACTGTCCGGGCTTACAAGGTGTCAATTGAGCATGAAGGGAAGGTAACTGAGCTGGAGGTTGAACCTGATGAGACAATCTTATCCAAGGCATTGGACTGTGGCATGTCTGTGCCTCATGACTGCAAGCTTGGGGTGTGCATGACTTGCCCGGCTCGACTTGTCAGTGGAGAAGTTGATCAGAGTGAAGGGATGCTAAGCGATGATGTTGTGGAGCGCGGATACGCTTTACTTTGTGCCTCTTATCCCAGATCAGATTGCCAAATTCGGACTATACCGGAGGAAGAATTGCTTTCTCTGCAGCTTGCAACCGCTAATGACTGAAGCTCAAGTGTAAAATCACCTGTTCCATATTTTCATTGTTGAGTGTTAGCGTAGACTGAGGATTTTCTACCAGTAAGATATCATGAAGGGGGACCAAAAAAAAAAAAAAGGGGCTTTGTGGCGTCATCATCTTTCTTCTTTAGTTATTGGAATCTGCATATTCTTGCTCGTAACAATTCAATAATAATGATCTTAGATACCCAACACCATCTGGAGTGTGCAACTTAAATGCATGATGATTTACCAGATTTATTGGATGCACGATGATTTTCCGAACGATTTCTAATAAAAGAAAGCATTGGAACCTCCTGAAGCTCCCCAATCTTTGAGTAGAAAAAGTTTCAAGCTAAATTCCAAACACGAAGTCAATCTATCCATGAGCTCATTTGAGCTTGTCTAGTGACCTTTGTTAAGCCAAACCACAGTTTCACAAACAATTTAGCTTGCATTAGTAGTTCTCTAGTACACGAGCGACGAGTATACACATCACAGAAGCTTCAACAGTCATACAGGACAGACCTATTCCTTTCTGGAGCAAATTGAAAAAAAAAACTCCTAGAAGCTATGTTACACAACTGAAGCGCCTCATCTTTGGCTGTTTGGAAATTACTCCCCAAGAAATAGTAACCTAAGTTTTATTTAAAAAATGCCAAATTCAGACATCAAAAGCATATCTTTCTACCTGATAAGCACTCCAATCCATTCTATTGAGATTTAAGCCCGAAGATACCGCCTTTCCTCACTTTCCTTTGCTTAATTTTGACCTTCACAGCAACACCATGATCAATAATGGATTGAAGAACAATCTGCAGCTTCCCTTCCAATTTCTCTCCTTTCCTTGGTGTGTAGACTACATTATGAATATCATCAGCCAAGGCCCTCTGCGCCAGCACTTCCCCAACAGCAACACAAGTGCTTCTGCTCTTAGTCGACCCTAAATCAAATTTCATGTCCTTCGAAATGGAATGTGCGACAGCAACAACCTTGCTAGTAGCTCTATGAATAATGCTGGCACGTACAGAACCCTTCGACACATAAATATCCAAACAAAATGGTTCATGGTAGGGAGCAGTGAGCTGATTAAAAGTAGGAGTCCTCAACCTCTTTCCGACAAAATCACCTCCTATTCCATGAAACCCACAAACTGAATCCTCATTCTTATCAATCCCATTAAATCTTTCCTCGGCCAGGCCATAATTACAATTTAACTTCTCCTTCTTGTTTTCTTTAAATCCATCTTTCTTCTTCAAATCTTTCTCGACTCCGGAAACCACACTATGACTCTTCTTTTCCTTCTTCTTTGAGTCCTCCTTTTGATCAGGCTTGTTCTTTGAAGATTTCTTCCTATGGAAATCAAATTTATACTCTTCATACTCTTTGGAATCCTTATCAAGCTTATAAAACAAAATACCTCGAATTCTCATATCTTCAATCTCGTCAAAATCAGGATTCTCATTATCAGGAGGCACATAATTCGCCATCCCAGTATCACTGTACCCCTCTTCCTCTTCAGTATTCAAAGCCTTCCTTTCCAAACCCTCCTCAGAATTATTGCCTTTCCACACCTCAGCTAAACCAGAAGACATTTGCCAAGAATCATTGTCTACTAGCTCAATCCTCAGATTCTTCAAATGATGTTCACTGCTCTCAGAAAACAACGGAGAAAGGTGAAGCCTGTCACTGTAATTACCAAAAGAATGTCCCTTTTGACCATTAATTGATTCATTTGCTTTAGGAGGAATTCTCGATGAAGATTTAGAACAAAATCCACTGTACACAACATGACGAGAATTTGCTCGTGATCTTATGGTGACGAGCCTTCTGAACACTAATATCATTGGCGTGATGAAAAAATTCCGACGGGCCACCGAGGAATAATAGATTCGGATGGGCAGGAGAGGGGCGTTTTAATTCTTCCACTCTGTCGGTAATAACATCGAATATCTTGTTTACAAGAGAGGGTCAAGTCCAGCGTTGTTTGCAGATTGCTGAGGATTTGGGGAGTGTACAACGGGCTTGGGCTAAAGCCTGAAGTTGATGCTTGCTAAAGTTGATGCCTTTTATTACCCTACACAGTCAAAACGTGTTTTCATATTTTTTAAAATAATAATTATAAAATAAAAAATATATTAAACAATATAAAAAATATATTAAACAATATAAAAAAATATTTTTAAAAAATATCCATACACATCCTAAAACACGTAGTGGGTGGTAATTGAAATTATATTTCTATTAGAAGCAAAATTTCTTTCTAAAATATTTTTTTGACAATTTTATTCTATTATAACTGTGTATATATGTCTTATAAAATGTGGAATACAACTCCCACTTTAACCAGGAAAGAAAGAGGACGGGAATAACATAGTATTATCCGATTCATAAGGATAGGAATAAAGCTTTTCATTCTCAAACTGAAAATAGGAATAAAGCTTTTCATTCTCAAACTGAAAATGAACAATAGTAATAAAGTGTTGTTTCACATTTAGCACTATCATCAATTGGATATATCTTTTTTTTCAAAAAAGAAGAATGTTCCTTATTATTCATTGTTAATAAATTCACATTTTTGTTAATTCTTTTGGAAACTCCCTTACCACATGGAGATAGTGAATAGAAGGGTATCCTAGATCGGAACAAAACAAGTTGATAGGATCTCCTTTTTATGCCCCCGTGTCCTCCCTGTGTGGCGACATAGGAGCGAAAAAGGAAAAGAGAGGAATGGGGTTTCTCTCGTTTTTGGCATAGCAGGCCCCAGTGAGAGGCTCACACGACAGGCTATTAGCTCAGTGGTAGAGCACGCCCCTGGAAAAGGATAATGGCATAGAGGATTTAATAATGATTGGGCAACTATTAGGGCAAGATCATCGGCTTAAAAACCTATAACTATATAACACGAGGGGGGGGGGGGGGAATTTGCTGCGTATCACAAATGGTGAAGTGCAAGCTCTAAACTCTTACTAAACTATGTATGAATTACATTTATAAAAATTAAAATAAAAATTAGTGTAATTCTTATTTCATAATTTTTATATCAAAAAGCGTAAAAAATATATTTTAAAATATAATACTAATAACCTTTTTAGGGTCCCTTTGTCTAAAGTCTGAAGTCCCTGAGAAAAATCAAATCGGTTCTTTTGAACAATTAGATGCACTATTTTCCTTGAACTTTTGACAGAAATATGGCCCCAAAAAAAAAAAAAAATTTAGACAAACTGTCCCGATCATCTCTACCTAATAACAACTAAGAAATTATCTTAGGGACCCCTTTAGCATTGATCAGACTAGACTGAACATACAATCATATTCAATAAGTGAAACACATATGTGGACAATAGAGGTTGAAAAATGTCGATCACTTATTGTTAAAACACGGTTGGCATTCGGTTTATTTTAACCCATGCAGTTTGAGGTTTCTACTGAAAATCATATCTTAATTAGTAGTTTTTTAATATTAGTATTAGTATTAGTATTAGTATTAGGTTTTATCCTTATGTATTAGAGATTTGTCCTTACTAGTGAGTGTGTTTTGTTTTGCCTTATCATCTTTTTAGGAGGTATTTTGTTTTATCCTCATTTAGAAGTGTTATTATATTAGTTAGTATTGTTTGTTTTTCTCGATTTAGTCGGGCGTTCTCCTCCTCCGCAGAAATACTTGTTTTTATGAATTTGGTTTCATGCAACGCCATGAAACTCATTTAAGTTTTTAGGCTAGGTATATTTTGCCATATTTGCTATAAAATATAATTATCGTTTTCAAAAAATAATAATAATAATAATAGTGAAAACGTTGATAGATGAATCAGTCGAAAATCCCCTAATTTCTCTGTCACTACATGAACTTCCAATCAAATTTTTTGGAGGAATGATTCTTTTGGCACATCTTGATTCAAGCGTAGGTCACCAATCCACTGGTTGGCTAATTTGTTGTCTTGGAAGAAAGACAAGCATTGCCAAGCCTATCCAGAGATTTGAAAATAATAGACCAACACGCAGTCATTGTCTTGTCGGGTTTAAGGCGCATATTGTATTTGCACAGCTTTGATAAATTCTGGCCCCCTTAGCCAGGTTTTGCACAAACATCCACATTCATGAGCTAATACATTGTCTGATTGTCATTAAAATAGAGGCGAGCCTGGCCCCAGCCTAGATTATTTCCAAGATTTCCTATGGGACACAAATTAACAATCATTGCCCTTCACAGATAAGGCACCAGCAAATTGTTCCATCAACCAACCAATCCATGTTCTAGTTCTCAGATACACCGGGCTACCACTTCCTGTTCAGAGGTTATCAGTTCTCATCATCAATTATTGAGCTAATCTAATGATATTTGACAGGGAATACCCAACAGTTCTCTTGAGTTTTTCGTTAAGCCTCTCTTATAATTACTTTTCACAAACACCTAGTACTGGAAGTTTCATCAACATCAGAAATACAAGCTGCACTTGACAAAGCAAGTAGCAGAATGAAAGTGAGAATTAAGGATTAACACACCCATAAAGCTACCATTAAGTGTTAGTGATTACAAACCATCTTACAAGACATTTGCATAGGGTCATGATATCAGTTGTCAACCGTATCAGATGGCCAGTCATGTCTATCAGTAGTAAGCCTGTTGGTAAGCTGGACTTGCTGGTGCCATTCCACTGCCATAGCCTCCATATGCTGGGTAGGTCACGGGAGCTCCTGGATATGCTTCAGGGGAGTATGCGTAAGGAGGACTTCTGGTTCCGTGTCCATAGATGGCAGGTGGGGAGGGGTATGTTGGCATACCAGCAGGGTACTGTGTGTATGAGGGAGACCTGACAAATGTGGGAGCTGCAGGGAACGATGATACGTAAGCATTTGTCAATCGTCCTGCCTTGGCTGGAGGCATTGGACCTCCATGGCTGGCACGTGTTCGTTTATTGGCAGGTACAACAACAGGCTTCCTTTTCTCAGTCTTGGTTTTCTCCAATTGTTCGAGGCGCTTCTTAAGGTTCTCAGGTGGGAATTCAGCGTCAAGTTTGTACTCTTCAATGCACTTGATGACAGCTCGAAGTGCTGATTGCTCTTTCTTTGCAGCCAGATGCTACAGGAGTAATTTAAAAAAATTAAAAATAAAGATTTTTTTTCCCCCCCGGTGTGAACCATTCACACCACAACCAAAAGCAAGTATTCCGGAATAACTACTTTCTTGCAGAAATAAAACATATATATTACATCAGATCTAATTTATTATACGTATGAAGAAATTAGACAATATAATGGATCACACAGAATTCAACGCATACGACACACAAAAATCCAGAAGTATAAAAAGTGTCAATTCCCAACCAGCATACTTGTATTTGGCATGATCCTCAGAGAGACGGCCATAATTTGGAACTGTAACCAGATACGGTTGGGGAAAAGACAACAGGCCAAAAACGAAAAAGAAGGAAAATTTTCTTGCTCACACAAAGACGATATGTAATGACCACAGATTTGGAAAACATATTGACCCAAAAAAAGAAATAGGAAAATACCGCAGCTCGACCAGAATTGTTGGGATCCTCTAGAATTGAAGTAGCAACCTTTTTTGCGTCCTTCAGAAAAGCTTTTAAAAGGGGAACAGGAGGGTACTTGTCCACGAGGCCAACTTCAAAGGTGAAATGTACAGCATCAACCTGCTGTCCTCGGCTTATAAGTTCTTCAATCATATCTGACAACAAACAAGTAACAAACGTTTAGACTCCATCCAAGTTACAGTGGCAGAAAAAATATAAGAACATAATCAAAATTATCCAGAAAAATAACACAGTCAGAAAAAAAAAAAGATAAAGTAGGAAATGCTTTCAAATAGGTTCTAATTGGTACGTATAAACATGACACAAAAAGCATGATAAGAATGAAAACATGTGCATAGGAGCACCCAAACAGGTATACTGGAACACAACATTGCAAAGCAAGAACCATCAGTGTGCTTCAAACGCAAAATCACAAAAATCCGAGGATTGTGTACAAGATGTCATCTTTAACTAATGATCCCAGAGACAACTTATTAGAGAATTAGATACTTGCCCCAAAAGCAACCTCTTTGAAAGCTTGCCAAGAATTGAATTTATATTTCAGCTAGATAAACAATGTGAAGCCATTTCCCAAAAAAGTGAGACAAACGAAGAGTGCAACCGTGATAAATGATCCAAATGCATTTCCTATCACCAAATTTTTTACCCAGTTATTTTAGCACTTGTCTGATCCAAAGCATGCCAGACTGGTAACCGCTGTAACAACCAAAGCTGCACTTTACCTTAATTAAAATGACTCAAACACTATGTTGTCTTCCACGAGTCAAGACTCAATTAAAAAAATAATAGCACAGCTAGTATTAAAAAATTATGTTCAAAGTTCATCTTCAAACACAATTCTGAAGAGCCTGTTACTCGTAATCATTATCCTTACAAACTTGGGCAATTTTGTTTTAGTAGCAAACAAAATTACCACCTGCCATGGACCACATCAAGACTCAAAACACTGAAGCTTGGCAGACACCCATAAAGGAATATTAAAAACAAAGCAAGCAAAAGGCAAACCAGAAATATACTGAACGAAGAGAAAAAATGGGCTAAAAATATACCAAGAAATCTTTGTTTGTGCTTGTTTGCTTGTAATTATTGCATAACATGGCAAATCGAGAAGTTACAGCCCAAAGCAAAAATCTTGAGAAACCTTTACATAGCAATAAAGCAATAATCTTTCTAAATATACTCTTTCTGTTACTCAATGAAGACCTAAATTATCCACAATAAATTTATCATAACAAAAGATGTAACGGAGCATCTGTTCTGCACACATCATAAATCCATGTCAAGAAACATCTAAATTAAGGTTGTTGATAAAATGGTGGAGGACTTCTTAAGGATTTTAGAGGGTGCTGGATTGCTGATCTTAATCTAGCCATGATAACACTTCGTTATCTTTTAGTTAAGAATTTTGAGGTAGCCAGAATCAATCAAACGTGAAAGCAAAAGGAAGGAGATTAAAATGCAGCGAAATCAATACCGTCGGCAAAAACCCAAACTGGAAAAAAGCAAACAAAGAAGGGTGCCTGATGTGTAAGCGAATTATGTTTAGTGCATGAAATCTCTTACCTACCTAGCCTAAGTAGAAATTAGTCTTAAGACTTGAACTACAAAATAGCAAGGGAATTGCTGTAAGATGGCACAAGAAAAATTAAAGAGCGAATCTTGCACCACATGATTTCTACTCTCAGTCTCAAATAGCCAGCTTAACTGCAACATGCTAGAAAACATTACAATAGCCCGCGAGGATCTCCGAATTTGGGTACGTAGAAAGCTTCTAGCCTCTAAATTAACCAAGATTTTTACTTCATTTCTTACGTTTCTCTTCTTCCCCACTAAGAAAAGAATGAATTTCATGTCACAAAGGAACAAAATTTCTTTTAAAAAAATTTATCAACAAAAAGATTTAGCAGATCGGTTCACAAAAGCAAAATAAACAGTTTTTAGCCCCCACACAAACACACGAACACACAAATAGGAAAGTACCAGGCATTTTATCACCAAGACCAAGAGAAACAGCAAGCTTAGGCATCTGTTTCCTCCAAGCAGAAGCCACAACAAGCTTCCTATACAACTCCAAATCCTCCTCCTTAACAATCCCAAAAGTCACCAAGTGCTGCAGAAAAGTATGCACATCAGGAGTCTTCACATTCTCAATCCCACCTCTCTCCTCCAAACTCCTCTTCCATATCTCTGCAATTTCCTCAGCTTTCTGCTTAATACTCGGAGTCACCAACATTCTCTTCTTCCCCAACACAGGATCAACCATCACAGGAATCAACGACTCCAACAACAACACGCAAGCCCAACCCAAATCATTACCATAACCATTATTACCACTACTATTCTCACCACCACACTTCCTAATGTCCACCGGGAAAACCTCAGAAATCGCCTCCAGGACGAATTTCGGAGGATCAACACATTCTCCCAAGGCCTTCGGAATCTCCTGCCTCAACGACTCCAATTCCTTCTTCCTCACAACAACAAACCCCCAGAAACTCTTAAAATCCATCCTTACACAGAATGACTTCAACTTAAGCAGCACTCCCTCTGAATTATCCACATCACCATCAGGATTCTCTTCGTTCTCCCCATTCGCCTTCGAAATAGCAAAAATCGCTTCTTTCTTCGTTTTCTCCACGTCCTTCAGCACCATGGAGATGGTTGTCTCGAGCGACGTCTCCCGCTGAGTGAGTTCATCCATGTAGTCCTTCGTCTCAGAGTCTAGCGTTTTGAACTTCGCCTTGAGCGCGGCGGATTTCTTCTCGAGGTTCTGCTCAAGCGACGTGAAATGATCAGAGAGTTCCTTCCAGAGAAGAGTGCAGCTGGTCATTAGAGAAGTCTGGCGCTGGAACTCGTCGAAACTCGGCGGCGACTCCGGGTGAGCCAACTCGCCGGGATCGGCGATTGAACCCATTGCGGCGGTCTTGGCTTGAAAGGGGGGGTGGGGAGGGGGTGTGGGGATGCCCTAAATAAGGGAAGGAAGTTTGAGAGGTAAGAAATGGAGAAAAGTCGAGGGGTGCAAGGGTAAAGCTTAGTTTGACGTGAAGTACCAGTACAGTGATGATGACGTGGAATGTTGAAAGTCTGACACGTGTGATCTTGTCTGCGGGAAAAAAGTGGGGTTCGATTGTTGCTATTGTGCGCCGGGGGTGTAAGGGGTGAATTTCCCGCTTGAAATTTTACAAAAGTTAAAAAAAGAGGTAATGGTCTAATCAAATTGGCTGCGTTTTGTATTTTCAGTTTAGGAATAAAAATTATTTTCGAAATGTAAAAGTTAATGTTTTAAAGTGGAAAATTATTTTGTTCATAACCCAATAGTTATTTTTTTTGTATTTTTAAAAAATTATCAATTTACGATTTATTTTATGTTTTTACATCCTCAATATATAAATTATGAATTAGAAGTTATTTCGAAACGTATAATAAATTGCCTTAAAAGAATAAAAATATAAAATAAAATAACTACCTAAACAAGATATTTGTCCAAAAAATAAATGCTGTTGATGTCCTTCCGTTATTAGAATGCAATTCATACGGACATCAATTTAAAAGTGTTTGCGTTTCGTAATATATATTTTATTTTATAACAATTATTTGAAAAATAATAAAAACGTAATTTATATACACGTTAAAGAATGTTAATTTATATTATTTTACACTAGTTTAAAAAGTAAAAAGAAATTAGTCAATTTTTTAACACGAATTTCGAATTTGACATTTATTTTAGTCATTGTTGATAAGAATCGAATTTTTTGACAAGTTATGTTTGAACAAGCCACTTTTGTTTACAAATGAGCAAAAAATTAATTTTTTTCAAACTAAAATTAAATATCCAAATATATTTTTATTTCAAAATTTAAAATTCAAATTTTCTTACTTAAATTTCTCTTATATAATTTTAAAAAACTTTCTCTTTAAAATACTTTTTCTATAAAACAAATACTCATCAAAATTTTTACACATTTCAATACAACTTTTCTCAAAGAGTAATGATATAGATTGTGACAAATCATAATAACTGACGTGGTAATTATGAAAAGACAAAGTCATATCTCTATTCTCATCATAAAATATAAAATAATAAGAGATAATTTTATCTTTTTATAGTTTTCACGTTAATTTTTATACAAAATTACTATAATTTGTCACTATCTCAGTCAGTACTTTTTCTCAAATACATCACAGAGCCTTAAATTAGTCAATGAATATTTTTATCAACTCGAACCAAATTATAAATTATATGCTGATATTTTTTATTGATTGATTGATTCTTAAATAGAAACTGTACAGTTGTGAAGCGTGCAACTGGGATCGTTTTCGTTTGGTTTGGTGATTGGGATGTCACTGAAAAATGAGCAGAAAAATCATACAGAGAGAGCCAAGAAACTTTGAAAAACAAAGATGCCACTCGATATTATACCAATATTTTAATTCCAGTGTTTTTAGGTATTGTTGTCCCACGAGCGTTGCCAATCAATGGACGTAACGTAAGTGTCTAAACTAAAATGTCCAAAACTTTTGTCTCCATTTAGTGAAAAAATAATAATAAGAGCAAACTTTAGTTTTAATTATTGAAAATTTTCACAATCAAAAAAATAAAAACCCTCTTGTCATCGGTGGATTGTCAACGTGTGAATTGTACTTTCAAAATTTAAATAATTTGAATCAGCAACTCACTTTTTTTTTTTTTAAATGTTCAAATGGAAGTCGGCAAATTATAATGTACAATAATCCAAATTGATATTAATGTAAAAATTATAATATGATAGTTAAAAATATTAATTTTTTGTGTAATTTTTTTGTTTTTTTTATTTTTCAACTGTTATCACACTTTTTTGTGTAGTTAATATAAAATATCATGAAAAATAATTAATCTATTTTTAAACTAAATCATATTTCAACTATTGTCGCACTTCTCACCACGAAAAGCAATTAATCTATTTTTAGACTAAGTCATGTATAGCTTTTAAATTGAAATAAAAGTTCTAACGTTATAGTAAAAAAAAAAAAACACTCACTTTTTTTTTTTAGAAAAATGATTGAAATATGTTACCAAAAAACTATTGAAACAAAAACAGAAGATAAAAATTTAAACAATAATTAGAGGTGTGGTATTTTCTCTATTAATATCATTGGAAGGAGATCATAGAAGGAATCAAATACTACTATTTCCTTGAGCATTGGATACTTACTAATGGGGATTGATAGTTACACTTTGATACAGTTTTGAACTAATGTTTTAAGCGGACAGATATTATCACATCTTACTATCTTAGTTTTTGTTTCTACTGAAGATATGGAGTGATTAGATTAGGAAAGGCAGTTTGAATTTTTCATCTTTGGTTGATTAGAAAGATGATGCATGAAGTGAGGTGAGCAAGCAATGGGAGCAGAGGAAAAAGAGGGGGATTGTTTGAATAGTGGGATAAAAATCAGAGGAGGAGGATGAGGATATGGACCTTAGATAAGGAAGGAGAAAGACTTTCCCAGAAACCGAAGTAAAAAAAGTAAAAGGTGGGGACTGAAAAGCCGGGGAAAGTGGTGGGGTTGGGAGGTTGGTGGCCCAACCCCTCACTGACCACCACCACCGCAACCACATGGTTGTAGTCAGATAAAGTAAAGACATTGCCGGCCTTAGGCCTTAAAAGCAGACATTTACAATAGTAGTAGTAATACTATTGCTTTCTTCCTCCATTGTCCTGAGCCTGCACTCTGCAGTAGCTTCATCTCTTATCACCTTCTACAAATGTTTTTTTTTTTCCCTTTTTCTAACCATGCGTTATCTCATGATTCTCATCAGCCATTGTCTGTAACTAAGGCTGATTCATCTTTTCAGCTCATACATAGCGAATATATTACGCTTTAAAACGCATTTTTTATCTTTTGAAATAATTACCGTGGACTAGATTGCCTTCTGAAATGCCTAGAATTTCAAATGCCTTCCGAAATAAGTTAAAGTTAGAGTAGACTAAACGTAAATGGTTCAATCGGGCTCTCGCTATCCTTACATAGACTAGAATAGGATACTCAAACGACTTAGATTAGCATAGATGGTGCCCCGAAGAGTAAGAGTGAAAGTGAAAGTTCTTGGTGAAAACTATGCAATTCCTGTGTTCAGACCCTACACGCAGTGATGATGACATCAAATGAGGACCCTCCATGAATATGAAGTTAAAACAAGTACATGGATCGAAAAAACTACTACTAAAATAGAATTGCTTAGGGGACACGATTGTAACCCATCCATTAAATGTCAAGAGATAAGGTTTTCTGGCAAAACTAATGCAGAACCATAGTGCATGGAATCAGCAACAGGTCAGGCATGCGCATGTGTGACTTCTGTTGCTAATGCCCAAAAAGGCTGTGCTCATCAAGATGCTTTGCCTCTCTGTAGCAAGGCTTTGCTACTTTAGTTCAGAGACTGTTGTTTTCCTAATCACAGCTAAACATTTTGATTCTCTTTTGTATCCATTCGCATGATGTCAGGATACATGGAATGAACTCAAGGATAAGGTATCATTAACAAAGCTATATCAACGAGAAATTATCTAAGCCTTCGTGTTTTCTTTTTTCATCCAGTACCACGTTCCTACTCTACCATTGATTATCAAGAAAGCTCAACTAAACCATACTAAACTCTAGATCCATTGAATGTACTAGTGATTCTAGAACTTTATACACCCTAAAATTCTAAACCCAGGTCACAAATGTTGAGTAGTAAGTTAAGAGGTACTGTAATTATGAGATCGGGGTTCAAGACCTCAAGCATTACAGAAGTATTGTACATTTAAAATATCTAAGCACCCTTTAAATGAAGTAAAACGTGCAAACTCGTGTGGTCCATCATTATCTTAGGCAGGCGTCAGTTCAATGTGACTTATTCTAATGCCTTATTTGCTGTCAAACTACTAAATAAACTATGTTTAGTACACAAAACACGAGCATAATACAATGACAACCGTAGAAGCCAACTAAAGCACATGAGGGCAGGTATATTCGTAAAATCACCAGTGCATTCATCTTTGTAACTTCAAAGTCATTTGTATCCATCTGAAAATTGTAGTAATAGTACTAGAGATCATAGAACGATGACTTCTGTGATCTTAAAGCAGAAGTAATTCTTACTTAGTAACCATGCATTAGGGACAAATTCTATCCTCAGACGAGGGACAAACTAGCACCATCACTCCCATTTCCATTTGATTTGTACTGTACCTAGTAGAATAGAAGAGAAAAGTACTGCAAGGGGAGCAGGAGGGCTATGGTGGAAGGCACTGTCAAGTTTACCATCAACAGTGGAAATCTCAGTATCAACGCACTACGGATTGCTGCATCTCAGTAGTGAAAATCAACACAACTGCTTCTATCTACAAAATCAAAGTCCGAGCTAACGCAGAACACCTATGAACTCCTGACATTTAAACCAAGAAAAACCAGGGCTTTTTAAGAAGGAAGAGATCAGATATTATCCACTGATAAACATCATAATCAGCAAACAATTTCATTCCCGAGGAACAAACTCTCAGCTTACAAGAACAAAAAAATTGAAACGTGCATCATTTTCCCATTCGATGTTTGATTTTTGGTTTTTTGCATATGGGGAGAGGATTAGTGTTAAGGATCCGAAATTAACCAGGATGTATTGCCTTCAAAGTTCTAGTTGGGAGGCTCTGGTTCCCTCCTACTATGAATCACACTTTTCTTCCTAGTGTCAAAATCAACCTTGTCCAAGTCACAAACAGTTGCCAAATAGCCATAAAAGATTCTCCTTTTTTCTTTCGTCTTCTCATCCACCTTAACAAGGTTTGGACTACTATCATCATCCTTGCTTAAATTCAAGGACTCCACGCGGGTCCAACCGTTACGCCCATGGTTATCTTTCTCAAAATATTCAGCCAGCTGCAAAGCCTCTGTCAAACCTGACTGATTACTACCAAACTTAATAAGAGTAATGCCCAGATGGCCATCTTTTGAATACAAAGACTTTGACTTGCCTCCACGAATTCCAAGATCTGAAAACAAGATTAAAGGAAGATGTAGTGTTAAAGGTTGAAAATCTTGCTTTGCTGGTGCAAAATAACCTCCAAAAATATGATGAACCAGAGTTGGATTCTCTCTCCATATACGATTTGCCCTCAGATAGTTGCGCCCACACAATGACTACAATGTTCCACAATTCATTGCCCTAAGAAGTAAACTCTACAAGTGCCAACTACAAACACCTAGCCTAAATTCAGAGAAACAGAGAGTTTGCAAACTAAACAGCCTGACACAAAATTAATTCTAGCAAACATAGTTTCTGACTTACAGTTTACTGAAAGCAAACAAGATGAGGCAAATGAATGCCGGAGGGATTTCCAAACCACTGGAGAGATGAACGATAAATGACACCAAAAATTAAAATTGACAGACTTATTTTATTTCAAGTTATATTAATGAAAACTCAAGAAAACTGTACTCATGTATATGAGCAAAATGCAAATAGGTAGTATCAAAGCAGCAACCTAATTACCGAATTTCAAACAGTCTACAAGGTGATCAGTCTTTCATAGGCAAAATTAATTAGAAAAAGAAAAATTTGTATCCATTGAATGATTGTGCCCGGACAAAACACAAGAAGATACAACTGACATGCTTTAATGCCATTCATTGGAGATGGCCAAACTAGAGTTTGGCATTTAAAATAATAATAAATAATAATAGGACACGCTATAAAGCTCCCCGTACCACTGTCTCAAGGATCTAAATCCTTCAAACTAATTAACTGTACTTCGAAATGCTTACCAAGTTTCCCCCCATTTCTCTCAGAGTTCAGTTTCAAACTCAAGTAGCTGATCTATCAACATTTACAAACAAAACTCTGTAGTAACCATTTAACACTACTTCAGTACCTTAAACTCACCTTTTTCCTAGAAAAGTAAAATTACAATAACTATTTGCATTTACAACTAAAACCAATTCTACAGGAATATGCACATGTTTTCTCCTGCAGAAAATGGATAATATTGTAAAGGTAAAAGACCCAACAGCCAAAAGAAAAAAAGGAACTCACAAGAAAATCACACTTGGTTAATTTTTCTTAGCCTTTTTTAGGGGGTTAGAACATTATATGAAAATTTGCCACTATGTACCCTCAAAATTCAGACAACATTAGCATTGGATGCTACGATTCCAATCTAACTGACAAACTTTAACAATCTTTTTTCCTTTTTTCTGTTTTTTTTTTTGGGGTGGGTTGAGGATGGTGTGCGAGTCCTAGATTTCAAACTAAGGACCTGGGCCACGACTCAAACCACCCCCTCCCTCCCCCCAAATGCAATCAGTTGTCTAGCACAAAATGGCAACACTTGTACTAGACAACTACCTAACTATAACAAAGATAGATAAACACATTAATTTAAAAAAATGAATGGCTAAATCTCACAGAGAAAGCCTCTACTTGACAAGGGGCAAAGATGATAAAGAAGGAGAGGCACAATATACCTCTGAGGTAATTATCCATTGCCCTGTTCCCCAAACCCTCCATGCGACCTTCTCTACCTTTCCCTGTGATTGTATTTTGAATTATCACCAAGGGTGGCCACATAATAAGATCATCCAAGTTTGCTGCTGCTTCCTCAGCAGACAGAAACTGATAGACCTTTGAGTTATCAGGAGGAGTCCTATAATCCCAGCCCATGAGAATGCACAAAGCCTTGTGTAAGCCCAAGTGATCCACAACCAAGTTAGCAAGATCTGAATAGTACACGTGCATAATGAGACCATGCATATCTGAAAAGTCTTTTGAAGACCTGTATTTTTCACATGAAAGTTGGCCCATATTTCAGATATTACATCACCACGGCTAACAGAGAGTGGAAGAATAAGAACCTTTTAATTTAAACCATAAATTATCTATTTCTATAATGCTATAACAGCTTGAAATCAACAACATAGAATAAATTCAGGATAGCTGCAAAATATACAAAAAAAAGACTTTTTTGGATAGACTAAATTTGATCCTGTCCAAAACTGCACCAAAGCACTAAGGCATATTCGCTCACATAAAGAAAATGTCATCGTCTCAACTTATCTCAAAGAGCAAGAATTTGAGGCTTTCTTGATGAAGACTTCAACAAATCAACTTTCGAACAACATGCCAAAATAACAGGGAAAAGCTCTATGACACGAGCCATTTCACAACTTACATGGAGTGAATCCAAATATTGAGTTCAGAGAAAAGGGAAACAGACTAGCAATCAACAAATGTGAAAATGTAAAAGTATCCATCAGTTGCAGGACATTCGACTAGATAAAGATGCAAAATTGTTTTCCCACACAATAGTTGGTATCCTGCAAATTATATAGCAGCAAATAAGGCCACAAAACTATAATATTCTTAGGTCCTAAAACCCTACCAACAAGTCATTAAACATATCATTAGAGAGAAAGCATTCCCTAAGTAAAAATTTGATGCGTTGTCACATTTCTCTCCAATGAGACACCAACAAGTAGCACTGAGCTAGAGAAAAGAAAAGGCTAAATAAGGAGGAGGAAGAAAACAGAGCTTATTCCCACAAACTCTAATCACCCTCCTTATTAGTCCCACAGTAAAGGATGGCCATAGAAAAGAAAGACATGTGACCGCAACAGAAGAAAAATAAGAAACCCCACAACTTTCATATTGCACTTCGCATAAGGTTCTTCATGCATCTTAAAGGGAAGCAGATGGAGAACTTTTGACAAAATCATCATTATACAAGCAGCAATAGCAATTTGACTGCTTCAATATCTACAAACATCATTATAAAAAATGGAAAAGAAATGCCAAATAAAGCCCATAATAAAAGGCTTTAATTCATTTTCAACAACACAATGCAAGTTCATCACTAAAAACATTCACCTAAAAAATTATTAAACAAGCACCCAGTGGTGGAAAACATCTAGCCATATGATCAAGAAGTATAATATCTTACAGACATCACATTAATTGATCTAAATAAATGGAACAACAGGATCAAAAATATATAAGGAGAACAGCAGGATGCAGGTGACGGCAAGAAGATGTTCAATATACCTCCACCATTATCCTATAGCAACTGGTATTGAGAATAATAGCTCACATCAAGCCCACTAATACGTTACATAATGAAACGCAAAAGTAAAACTCAAGTAAGAAGCACTATTCTGGAGAATACTTAAAAAGTCCATAACTTCCACCAACTACAAGCTGGTACAAATTTGTTTTTTCAATCATTTCTGCATGCATGAAAATGAAGGAACAGTGAAGTAGATAAGCATAGCATGCTAGTTAATATAGAGAAGACATGAAGGCAAAGCTTCAAATGCAAGTTTCCTCAATGAAGCACAAGACTTGATCCTCACCAAATTTAAGTGTCCCAAACCAGTGTCGAATGAATTTAACTAGCTCATAGAAAGAACATAACCGATCAAGCACTTCCATATTATAATCATCTGCTTCATTGAAAATCCTCCCACAGGAGGCCTCATCCAAATCATAGAGCTTGCCACTAAAGAAAGGCAATGATTTGAAGAAATGACACTTTAACTACAAGAAGATAACAAAACGTGTATGAACAGATAATGCTGCCCAGATGTAAAAGGAACCCTAAAAAACACACACTAGAAATGCAGACAGGCAAACACACAGAGTCTGTAAATTACTATAGCCCCTATCATGTGTTTCATAAGACACCAAACAAAGAATGCAGCTCAATAGAAAAACAGGGCACAGAAGTTCATAAGTGACTGAAATCCCCAACTTCATACGAATTAATTAGATGGAAAGTTCATCCCCTAGATTTATGTAAATGGTACCCCTTCAAAGAACCATCTACTACCAACATCTTCTTCTACACAGCAACTTTTTTGAACACAATCCAAAGTCAACAATTATTCTTCATTGGCATGTAGATATATGGTCAATATGCCTAGTGAAGCAATTAGGCTACCAAAGTTGGTAGGTAAAGAGGAAATGTATGGATCAGCAGAACACGAAGCACTTCAAGATTACAAGCAAACAAGTACAATAACTGGTAACAATTAAACACATCAATAAGAGGGAAAAGGTTAAGTAGACAATGATTTAACTCATTTTTTGGTACATAAAGAAAAATGTGTGGATCAGCTGAAAGCACATCAAGCTGCATTACAATTACAAACTCCTTCTCCCTCTCCCTCTCCCCTCTCTGTGTTTTCCTTCAATTAAGACATCTAAAGTATCACCGATCAAAGGAAAAAATGGTTCTTTTTCATTGTATCTCTTATACCATTATCCAAAAGCTAAACAAGTGAGCAGCATATGATTTTATCAAGGCCCAACCAAATTGAATCAAATCACATCATATGTTGAAAAAGACTTTCAACTTCAAAAATCTAAAATTATTCCTCCCAAGGATTAAAAAAGACATATGTCCTACAAGCTTCAGAAAAACTTAGTCCTACCAACTATATGAACCATCAACAGAAAGACTATTGGAAAAAGCATCACGTAAAACTGAAAATATGGCAACTAAACCAAATGAGAAAATGGGCTGAGCACCAAAAGGTTAGGAATTCTTCTAGTATAGCCAATCACTTAAGTATTTGAAGAAAATATGAAAATCAATATAATCTATCAATTTCCAAGTATAACTATGCAGAACATAAACAACAAATTGGGTTGTCCATAAACATTCAGCAAAATGAAAAATTAAAAAAGAAGAAGAAGAAGAAGAAGAAGAAAACTGCTCCTTTGTTTCAAAAATTTCCTAGGATAGCTGACTATTAAGTACCCATAGGAAATTAGACTTTAGAATTTACTGATAACTGTCCTGTATACTACACAAAGTCCTAAACAAGAAGTCCTTGATAAGAAATTACGTTCAATCAGATTAAAAATAGCGTTCCTATACCAACATCCTTACAGGATGAAGAATATCAACATAAACATACACAGCTGGAGATAATTATTCAGGTCAGAGCTATGGTACAATCAATCATGACCAAAAATCGAAACAACAAACAACAATGTCTTGGAAAATGAAAAATCAGAGTCATCCCAATGGCAAACCTTCCACAAACAACACACTGCAGAGACCCTTGCTTTCCATTGGCCAAATATTTTCTCCTCTGATTGGCATTTTCAAAAATTAACTTCACAAAATGCAAAAAGGCCTTCTTTAATGCAGCTTGATCAACCTCATTATTCTTTAGTCCTCCTACATTACCCTCACCGGTCCTTGTTAATTTTGCAGCCCTCACTTCTTCTCCTCCCCTTCCCACCTGAATTCCACTCGTCCCAGGTATCCCATTTGAATTCCCATCCACATTCCCATACTGCAAAAGCTGCTGTCTTTGCCTCTCAAACCCATCTCTCCCTTCCCTTTCCTCATCCCCAAACTTTCTCTTCAAAGAATTTCCGAACACCTCACCCATCCCAGGCCGGAAACCCACTGCATTCCTATATTCCTGGCTCCTACCCTTCATTAACCCGTCACTTTTTTGGCCCATTTCATGCCGTAATTCGGGTCCATGAAACTCCGGGCTGATAGGAAACTTCCTATCAAACCCAAAACCCGGACCGCGAATTTCATGCCTCGGCGGCAATGGGGTAAAATCTTGATAATCCGGCTGTAAAGCGAAATAAGAACGGACGGAGCCGTCGGCGAGGAAAATTGTCCGTCGGTCAAGAGAGTGAAATCCATATGCAGGGGGTGGAGGTGGGTCCGGAAAGGGAAAAGGAGGAAGCTTGGAATGGCCCGGAACCGGGTCTGGTCTGGGAGATGGGTTTGTGGGTTTTGGTGATGGTTTACCGCTATAATAATTTGTTGTGGGTTTTGGTGATGGTTTACCGCTATAATAATTTGTTTTGGGTTTTGGAGTTGGGGGCTTGGGATTATTAGCGGTGGATTTTGATTTATTGGGTTCGGAGATGAAGGGTTTTTTGTTAGAGGGAGGCGTGGTAGAAGCGGAAGCGGAAGCGGAGGCAGAGGAGGATACCCAGCGGGATTTGTTGCGGTGAGAAGGAGGAGGAGGAGGAGGAGGAGGAGGATGATTGGGAGGCTTCTTTGAAGGGGGTTTTGGGGGGTTGCCTCCGGCCATTCCGAAGGGGAAAGCTTCAACTGGTTAAGTTATAACACCTCGATGCTCTACGTGAGTGTGTGTTTTGAGTGTCAAAGATTATTTATACAATATGGAAGAATAATAGAGAGATGCCATGGAGCTATGATCTTGAATTCTTGATCTCAGAATCATTCAGACGCCTGCTTCTTTTTCAAGATTCCTTCTGTTTTTTTTTTTTCTTTTTATGGGTGGGTGAATGGTGATTGATTATTGAAAGTTCAAGCTGCTAGAAGAAAATACAAAGGGCAACCTTAGAATTCCTAATGGCATCAGCAAAACTATAATAAGCAAACAATGGAATATTTCCTAGCCTTAGGAAAACCCAAAATTGTCAGCAAATTACGAACATTCATTGCCTCTTTCAATGTTTAGCTCGGGCAAGGTTTCCTTTAAGTTCCATTGCTGCAACTGAAGGTTCATTGGCTTTCTCTTGCTGCAAATGCGGTAATTGATTTTCATAGTTTCAGTTGGTTCATAGTTCCATACGTCGATACTTACAGTTCCATTTGGTCAAGCAATTGTAGATTCTTTGGAGTTCTCTTGCCTCTCATATAGTTATCGATCTTCATAGTTTCAGATCGTTACAACCAAATGACAGAAATATCAAGCGGCGTCAATGGCTTTGTAGCTTGGAAGCATCGTCCTGATGATAGATACAAAGCACATGGACGGTTCCAGGAGTCGTATTAACTTCATGATGATCAAGGGGCGTATCATCAAGGTAACATCTAGCACCTTTTATCATCCACGTCTTGTAGAGCAAGACATATAACCCAAATACATAGTGAAAGATGCGCAAAATACGATCTCGAGTGAAGTATGGCCGTTAGACCACAAACCATGTCGTCAATATTTGTGGAAAACAGCGTGAAACCCTCACCCTGACTTACCTTATCCCCCAAATTCTATCCAGTTTTCACACAATTACCACTCCAGTCCACATTCGCATTCAAATGCAGCAACCATAAAACAGTTGATAAATACTTGAGTGCTTTAAAACTAGTCAGTCATCCATATAACATTTAACAATCCAAAACTCACAAACTCCTCAAATTTAGATTGCAACATCTTTAAGACGAAATCTTGCGCCACAAAACTCTCAAGGTCCAATTGAAGCATATAATCTAAGCTACGAAAAATCAAAATCCATAACCAGACAAGGTGGTCCTAAAATAAAATGCCATTTGCTTAACGCTTCTTGGAGACACCAACAGTCTTTCCCCTTCTTCCAGTAGTCTTGGTATGCTGACCACGAACCCGGAGACCCCAGTAGTGACGGAGACCACGGTGGTTCCTGACATTTTAAAACACACTCATCATCAGTAAAAAAAGAGTACAGTGCGCATAAAGAGCAGAAGATGCAAAAAGAATCCAGTTACAAAACCTTCATTGAGCATAGTCCAGAATAAATTATACTAGCTAATGATGAAAGAAACAAGAATCTACCTTATGAGTAGAGCAACATGCAAAGAAAAGTTACATGAGAAACAAGAATCTACCTTATGAACAGCTTGCATGCATTTAGCTTTACTTAAAAAGAAAAGTTTGAATCTAAAACTAAAGTATGCAATTCTTCAGTAGCAATTATCCTCAGGAATACTACTACATAAAAAGATCCACAGCAACTACCTATTTCTGGTATCGGAAACTGAGAGTCATTAGACATGTAATGTTCTTTGTTGGAAAAGTTACATGAGAAATAACTTATTACAAACAGTAAATTAAAAATAAACTTAGTTGGATGTATTATCCATAATAATCAGATCAATATATTGCATTTATACAACCATCAGAAAAATACCTTAGCACTCATACAAGGAAACATCAAGTTCATGTCCAAATTACTATGGCACTAAAATGAAATAAACATAGGAATATAATGCAATTAGAATACAAACCTAATCTTCTTCAAGCGCTCAAGATCATCCCTGAGCTTCATGTCCAACGCATTGGACACAACCTGTGAGTACTTTCCATCCTTGTAATCCTTTTGCCTGTTTAGGAACCAGTCTGGGATTTTAAACTGGCGAGGGTTGCCCACAATGGTCATCAAATTATCAATCTCAGCAGCAGAAAGCTCACCAGCTCTGTCATCCAAAAGTAACACAAACAATTAGGGCAAATTCATGCTCCAAACAAACAGAACATAAAAACTCTATGGCATTTCCCATCCCACACAAAATAAAAAGCCACAACTTGCTTACCATCTTCCCATCCACGCAAAAAAATTTCTTAACCATAAATTATCAAAATCTATCGAGTAAATTATCCTCAAATACACTAATAAGACATCTCAAGGGGAAATAAAACAACCCGAACATCCAAATAGAAGCAAATAAAAGGGATGTGACCAAGCCCTGCATCCATTTGTCCAAAAACAAGTAAATTATTAAAGGAACCATAAAATTTGATACCAAGATTTCGTCTTTCCAAACTAAAGCCACTCTTCATAGGAAAGCTACTACCTTAGTCATAACAATCACAAAAGGCCAAGCAAATAAAACAGGGAAAAAAGAACCCATTTTGCAACATACAAAAATCAACTAAATCGGAAAAAAAGATCCCACTTTGCAACATGAATCAAACATAAGAAACTCAAATTTCTAAACTGATCTGGAAAAGAAAAGGCCAGAAAGGGAACAGAGGAGGAGGCGGCGGCTGACCTTTTGTTCATGTCAACATCGGCCTTTTTGCAGATAATGTTAGCGAAACGTCGACCGATACCCTTAATCGAAGTCAGGGCAAACATCACCTTTTGCTTCCCATCAACATTGGTATTCTGAATACGCAGAATATGCTGGAACTCTTCGTTTGCCACCAGAGCCTAAACAAAATCAACAAACCCAGAAAGATGAAGAGTTAACACTGATAACCGAATTTAAAAATCGAGTAAATCCCATCATGATTCAGTGATTCCACTGACTCACCATGGTTTAGGATTTCTCAGAACTTCTTCTGAGCTTCTCTCTTGGTTCAGCTCTTCTGTTTTTGCTCTGCGGCTGAGGCGAAAACGGTAGTGCCCAGGGCTTTATGGTGGTGCTCTGAAGTCTAAACCCTAGTATTAATTTGTAATATATAGAAAAGCCTTTTTTGCAGTTTAGTCCCAGTGTTTGGAGATTTAACAGTTTTTGCCTCTAAAAGTTTTAAATTAATAGATTTAATCTCTATATTTTCAATTTGTAATATAAGAGATTTGTATTTATATAATATTTTTAACAATTTTAGTTCTCATTACTTAAAAGTTTAATATTTTTAGTTTCTAAATAATTTAAAAAATAAAATCTAATTTTTAGAGTTTTAATTTGAAAGAATTTTTAAAAAATGACCTTCTTGTTTAAATAGAATAGGAAGAGTAAATTAACAGATATTTGTTCTTAATTTTTTAAATCAATATTAGTGGAGAAAATGAAAAATATGAAACAAAAAATTTTACTTTATTTTTTTAATCATGCTGATTTGAAAAATAAAAAATATATATGTCACTTTACTCTTCCTTTTTTTTTTTTTTAAAGCTAATGAGCCCTTTTTTATTTTTACAAATTGAAATTACATAAATATATTGGTCCACCAAAATTATTTGAAAAAATTAAAAATCTCAAATTTTTAAACATTAGGAACTAAAATTATCAAAATTTTAAATATTATGGACTAAAATTGTAAAAAATATTATATAAACGTGAGTGCTATATACTCTAATTGTTCAGTTCTTTAACATTTCTTGTCAATTATTTTTAAATTACTACAAATTAAAACTATAAAAACTAAATTTGTAGACCAAAAAATTTTAAGAAATAAACCTCTCACACCCATTGAAAACTAAAACTAACCAAAACTCTATTGTACTTTAGAATAATCTTAAAATTCTCCAAGAAATTTTAATAATCATAACGTGCGAAAAATTATTTTTGTAAGTCTACATTTTTTTTGTTGAATTTAAAAGTAAAATAATATGAAATGATTAAAAAATATTTGTAGAAAAATGGGTTCAAAACCAGCCCAAATGCAAAATTCATTTTCACATATTTTAAAATTTATTCTCTAACCAATTGGGTTAACAAAAGTATAAAAATAAATAAATATTTTTAGGTGTGATATGCAAACCTAATAAATAATATGAACATTTATCATTACAACGAACTCAATTACTAAGACAAAAAAATGATATTTTTTTAGCATTGTGACTCTACTATTAAAAGTCACAATGTAATAAAACTTTCACAAATTTAAAATTCCATTATATAATAATATTGTGACTTCAAATTATTTTTCCAAAAAAAAACATATAGTTTAAATAAAATAAAAATAGTCACAAAATATACACAAGATATTTTAAGAAATAATATTTAATAATTTTTTAAAAATGGTATTGAGGGTGACATCTTTTAAGCTCTATCTGTCAATTTATTTATAATATAGGGTAACTACTATGTAAGACTACTGAAATTTAACAAAATTATCAAATGAGCCCTAAAGTTTAAAAAAATTATTAATATTCTCCTAAATTGAAATGAATATTTGAAAGGTTATGATATGTACTTTCAGACCTAACATGTTAGAGCATAAGTGGCTCTCATTTGATTGAAAAGTTAATAATTAATTGTAAAATTCGTCCCCAACTTTAAAAAAACTTCAAAATTTTTTGTGACTTTTAATTATTTGCAGTATTTTTTTTAGCAATTTAGACTAAAATTTGTCAATGATTAACAAATGTTTCTGTTAAAAAAATTTAAAGAAAGGGAAAGGGAAGAGACAAATTTATTTACAAGACAATAGGTTAGAGATAAAGAATGAGGCTTAAATTCTCAATCTCTATCGAGTTTAAAAGGGTTAGAAATTATAGGGTTTTTTATTTTGTGATAAAAGTTATGAGATACAAATTATTTTTTAAAATATAAAAAATTATTTTAAAATTACAAAAAAAAAAGTTTTGAAATGCGATTCATACACACTAATAGCTTCTCAACCAATATTTCAATTGAATAATAAAATTAGGCCTAAGTTCACAGAAAGTTCAATATTTTCTTTTTGTCATAAACAAGCTTCTTGCGTATAGATAACCTTTCAAAACACATTTTTACGCTTTCTAAAACATTTTTTCAATTTTTAATGTATTATATATTTCATAAACACTATATTAAAAAATGTAAATATTCGTTTTGAAATGTTGTTCATAGATGCAAATATATGATGAGTTGATCGTCATGTAAATTAAATTATGATCAATATATATACTGTTTATTGGGGTGGGGGCAAAAAAAAAAAAAAAAACACCAAAAGGCCTTAGTTCAAGCAAAGCTGGGTAATTATTTAAGCAAGCCCAAACCAATCATATTTATAATCCACTCGGGATAGGGCCCGGGCCTCGTTTCCCAAACTACGCTAATACCCTCATTCTTTTGCAAAAATTCCAAAGCGTCCCCGTTCGGATAAAATGAGTAGAAAGAAACTCCAGCAATTACATTGATGTTTGTTGAAGAATTCTGTCTGATAGAGCAAAAGGTGAGCAATTATCAGTGAATTTCTTTGTCATATTCGACCATTTTTCGTCCCATTTCATTTCATATGTTATGGAAATTTTGAGTCGTTATTCGAAAAAATCAAGAAGTTTTGTCTTTGGGTAGTACAAGTTAACATATCATTGCTATTGATGCTTCCCTGTTTGTTAAAATGGCTTTCAAATTCAGTATTTTTGATTTGGAAATGAACAGAATTACACTTTTTTTCTTCTTTGGGTTTCTTGATACTGTGAAGGGATTGATGATGCTTATGCTTGTGATGGGATAGCATGAGTCAAGACGTTGCTGGTTCTGCTGCTGCGTCTCCAGCATTGGATTTCGCAAATCAAGAAATTCTTGGCATTGAGCAGCAAAAATGGCTTCTTTTTTTTCAGTGAATATGTGCCTTCCTACCATTCAGCAGTCAACCGGGAGAAATAATGTTGCAGGTGAGAGCTAATTGTTGGTACATTAATATTGCCAAGCATGGATGTTGAAAGAATATTTCTCAAAGATTAATTCATGTGGATGTTAATTTCTAGAAAGAATGCTGTTTGTCGGAAGATTCGAATAAGATGATAAAATGATTTGTGAAAATATTTGAATTTTTTTGAGTTATTTATTGTACAGTTGTTCTTTTGCTTCCCAATGCCTGCATACTTCAGTACTGCAGATATTATGACCTTGGATAGACTAAGCAGTATTGTCTTATGATACCTCATTCCATTCCCATCCTGATTACACCATGTCTAGCAGTCTATTTTACTGGTTTATTATCTCTTAATCCTCTCTGCATGCTGCATAGAGCTCCCTATTTTTTATGGTCGTCATAATCTTGCATTGTCTTTTTGCAACGTAACAGATCAGCTACAATCCAGGTGTTTTGATATGTTGAGAGGAGCACCATCTCGTCGCCACGTTGTTTTAGGATGTAGTGGAACTTCATTAGTTTCATGCCTGATGATAAACTGGTTCTTAACACCATTAGCAGCTTTTGCTTCAGAGGAATCAAAAGTTGAGGAGGAGAAAGATGAGGGCTTGACTGGGGCCTTAAAATCCTTGTTTGATCCTAATGAGAAAACAAAGTCTGGAAAAGTGTTGCCAAAAGCATACTTGAATTCAGCAAAAGAGGTGGTTAAGACATTGCGAGAATCACTGAAAGAAGATCCCAAGGATATTGCTAAGTTTAGAAGAACTGCTGATGCAGCAAAGGAGTCAATTAAAGGCTATATAAATGACTGGAAGGGGCAAAAGACAGTAGTGAATGAGGTAAATTTCTTTTGCAAATTTTGATTTCTGAAATAAAGAATGTAAGGTGTGTAAAATCTGTCCTATATCTTGGAAAGAAAGTTAGACTTTAGGAGGGACTAAAGAATCTATACCCATTCCATCACTAGTATCTGCTGGAAGAAAGACAAATGCATTTTATAAGAGCTAGTTTTCCTGTCACATATGCTGATATTATGTACTTGATACTTGCAGGAATCATATGTCATGCTTGAGAAAGCAATAAGATCTCTTGCAAGCTTTTACTCAAAAGCAGGCCCCTCAGCCCCCCTACCAGAGGATATCAAGTCTGAAGTTCTTCGTGATTTAACCACTGCAGAAGAGTTTCTCTGAACTTAGCCGTTTACTATGTATATGCCACTAGTTTTCATTTTGACCAATACTAAAATATGTATTCTTGGATGGATTAGATATGAAACATAATATACATTTCAATTGGTATTATATAATTCCCCAGATATCAAAATGTTAGAAAATAATGTTAGTAGTGAGAATAAGAAAGGGAAATTACATAATTTGCTCATTCCAAAGAGTCAGGAATGTACAAAATCTTCCTTTCTTCCTTAGGTTCTGTCAACAGATCTGCACATTTTGATGCCCGTGATTGCTTTGGCAGGTAAGGAAATTTAAAAGTTTAACCAATAAGCAAAATGGATAAATTATTTTTCACTACTTAACCGATTAAAAGCAGCAAGAGCAGAAACCAAATGCCAAATCTATACAGAAAAAAATGTCAGTGGTATCATGCAGTCACAAAGCGTTTTTGACCAATGAACTAAGTTTTAAGTACAGTATGATCGCTACTACAACTTCAAAGTTCAAAAATCCAGGAACAATACAAACCCTCATTTTGCAGTGATTGCTAAATGAACAACCTTGAAATAAACATAACTTTGTCAACAATGCATTACGTCATACAACATTGATTCATCTCATGGCGCCAATAGAAGAGTCCAGAAAACATCAACTCTCCAAGCAATCTTGAGATTCCAGGTACTGCATGTGATCATCCTTTGCCGTTTGCTACAAACCAATGCTTAAAGTAAAGACGTTGACTTCAAATAAGAAAGTAAACCGTCTGCCATTCAATAACTTAGAAAATAAGAACCATGCCACACCTTTTCTCTGTGCAAGTCTCTATGTCCGTGAGAGAACTCCTTTTGAGCTGCATATTTGGAAAAGAAATGTTTTCAGATTTGTTACCTGCACTTTCTTGCTTAAAGAAGTTTTGTTTCAACAACAATAAGCCTTTATTCCACTATGTGGAGTTGATTATATGGATCATATCTTGCCATCGCCTTCTATCATAACACATTTTAGTTTAAATGTAGATAATTCAAATCTTTTTTAATAGTTTTTTTTAGTTTGAATTAATAATTCTATAGTCTCTAAACGTTGCATTGGTGTATCTAAGGGTCTTCTACGTACATGTCCTAACAATCTTAAATGTATTTCTCTCTCTCTCTCTTTTTTTTTTTAATTTACTGGGGCTACTCCTTGTTGTCCCTCTTTTCTAGGTAGTTGAAAATTTTATTTGCAAGCTAATTTTCACTAAGTTCACATGCTAACTCAATTTCTGGCAGAACCTAAAACCTGAGCATCCAACCTTTGTTTGGTTAACCTTCAGATTTTGTCATATACCATTTCATTTTGACATTCCAAAAATTTCCAATAAGTTTGTCATGAAGACTAATAGCCTAAGTTCCAATTCAGTAAACACAATAAGTTTCCATCCATTTTTTAGATGGTAAGCCATAAGCATAGCTGCATATGGGCTTGGGTAGATTAAGGACAATCAGTAAATGATGTAACCATGCACTAGAAACAACATATTATCCTTTCTTATGAAAGTTCCTACCCAAGTTCTGCTTTAAGTTTTCTAAACAAACTTTAGAAGGTGGAAATAATGGATAATATAGACAAGTACAAATTCATACAATTTGAGGTATAAATTTAAATATCAAACCTTGGAACACTTCCACGACGACGCGAGTCATATTCTGTGGCTTGCCTAAGAGCTCTTGCAAAAGCCTTGAAGGTTGCCTCAATAATATGATGAGAATTTTTCCCAGCAAGCTGTTTACATCAAAATTGATATGTCAAAGATACAGGATGTTGACAGAGAAACCAAGCAGAAAATCCAGTCATAATTTTACTAATTAGAGATCATCCAAATTAGGATCCACTAATAGGTCAATCCAGAATTGCAGCCAGGGCACAAATCACCCCAAACTTATGTTGGTAACCATATGCCAAATGAAAAAGCTGAGAGAGAGTATCTATCTGAAACTATCATCCTAGAATTGCAAACTGAAAGCCTTCAAAAGGTGCATTTTAACATTGAAATTTTCCATCAGCAAAAATATATCACGCATTCTTACCTGTCGAATATGAAGTGTCATTCCAGAAGTATTGACTAATGATTGAAAGAAGTGCTCCACCAACTAGTAATCACACAGTTCCATTTTACATTAGTAAGTTACATAGTAAGGCACTTTTCAATAAAGAAATAATGCCACAAGAAGAGTAGTCATTAAAATATTATTTAATGCAATAAAAAAACCATTAAAGTGCAACAAAAAAGGGTATATTTTACTTCAAGCAGAATGGGAAAAAAAATTAAAAATCATCTCAGATAAATAGACAATATCAAATGAAAAAAACCATCAGAATAAAAAGTTCGAGCATAGTACCTGTGTGTCATATGTTCCAACTCTCTCCGTAGGTATATGCAGATCAAAACTCAGATGTGGCCGTCCAGATAAGTCCTGCATTCAGACCACAACATGATAAATAGTTATATCAAATGAACTAACAGGAATACACCTATTTCCCTTTCCAAAAACAACTGATGTCACATGATACTGGAATGAACAGTTCCACACTTTCCCAAAATTTATATTCCCTGATTAAGTTCAAATAGTTTTTTTCATCCCAAAAAACAAAAAACAAATTATTCCACATGCTTTCATTATTCAAATAAAGGTTCAGTCTTGTAATTCACATAAGAGTAACTTGATTTACTCAATACAATAGTGCAAGCGCAACAAGAGAAAGCTGAAAAGAAGAACATCTATAGATACTTGAAATCAGAGAGTCACAACTGATCAGTATTTGCTCACAAATAAAGGCTTTACATGAATATTAAGTTCAAACTGTTCTTTCTGTTAATCCAGGTTATGTCTGCAAAGGCATCCTTGACATTAAATTAAGACACAATCACTTCAAACCTGCCATACATGCTTGGGTTGGTTATTTTAAAGTCAGTTTAGCTCTGGTAAGAAACTAAAGCCTATAAACGCTGAAATAGAACAAACAGAATATACGTCATCAAGGCATTTAAGGCTAGATAAAACATTCAACATGTTACCAGAATCATACCAGCACAACATGTATACAAGCCTCATCAAGAGGAGCAGAGAAGTCACCAAACCGGTTGATTCCTTTTCTATCACCAAGTGCTTGCAACAAAGCCTGCATGGACAAAAAGTTCAGGCTCTCAGATTCAGTCCCAATATATTGGAGCAGCAAGTGCAACCTACCATCCAAAATGACTGAAAACCGGGAATAATCATTATTCAATGATTCCAGAAAACAGAACAGTTCATTTGTTCAAGATATATCCATCAACATGACATGTACTACCGATTCACAAAATTCATCAAAAGGAAAAAAAATATATTTAAACAAACAGAAGAGGACAAACTTTAAACATACTTTTTGAAACAAAGAGCATGAAAAGAACAATACTTCAAAATTCAGCCATCTGACAGGAGAACAAAGAAAAAGTTTTACTTGAGAAGCTTACGGTTCCAAGGGCAAGGGCAACATCTTCATTCGTGTGATGATCATCAATGTGATAGTCCCCAGTGGCCTTCACGTGGATGTCGAAGAGCCCATGTGAAGCAAGTTGCTGAGCAGAAATAAATCAGGTTAAAAGCAGCCAAATAACAGTTGGCTACTTAACGTACTCTGGAGCCAGTTTAAGTGCAAACATAACATTGAATTGCAACTAACGGAGAGAAGGTCTCTTGGCCCAGTTAATCTTATGTGCAAGAGCGGATGACAACAAAAATTAAGCAACTTCTACCAATTTCTACCAAAAGATACAAAATCCAACAAACAATGGAAATTCTTTTCCACACTCAAGGACATATAGACAAAGAGAAAATACAAGCTTTACTAAATTCCAACACTTAATATATCCACAAACACCAACATCCCAGAGTGAACTCCCATCAAGGTCAACATTAATAGAAACTACTAAAAGATGAAAGCTTGAGCCAAAGTACAAGAGAAAGATTCAATGTGTACATTGACAACAGGAAAAGAGGTAAAACGAAAGAGAAAGTCTTACATCCAACATGTGATCGAGAAATGGAATCCCAGTACTATTCTCAGCTACACCATTACCATCCAAGTTCACCTTCACAAACACATTAGTCTCTTTTGTCATCCTCTTCACCTCCCCGACTCTTCCTAAATTTAATTCATAAAAACCGAAAAAAAGAAGAAGAAAGAAAGTAAAATAAAGATACTGAAACAAAGAAGGAATCGAAATGAATAGAAGAATAGAGTAACGGGATCATCAACAAATACCCATTTCAGAGGAACTTGCTAGGGATCCATTTTCAGTGGCCTGGGGAATTGTCCTTTGAGGATCCATTGAAAGAGGAATAAAGGGTCGGTTTTTGATGGGTTGGTGAAGGTTTTTGGCTATAAGTGAAGAGTTTTGGCTGGAGGATATTTTATGGGTCGATTTTAACGAATTAATTATTGAATTTTCATGTTGTTGAAGATGAGAGGGTGATGAAAATGAAGAGCCCGCTAAAAAGAAACGACCAGGAACCGAAAGCTCCATAGGCATCGTGAATACCAGTCGGGCGGGTTGTGGGGTTGTATATTGTGGAAGAGAGGGAAGGCGCGATTTTTCTGACCATCGTTTCTCGATCCTTATAATGTCTTTCAAGTGAAGTCGTGGGCTAAAGGTCATTCAACTATTCTATTGAATAATCTGACTTAGATGATTCAACTTTTTGTATACTAAAGGTCATTCGACTATTCTGTTGAAGAATCTGGTTTAGATGATTCAACTGTTTATATAAAATGTCATCCACCATGAAGAAATTAAATCCGTCAAAAATTGTATTGTATCTTCTGCAATTGGTGAAGTTCATGAAGGAATCTCTTTCTTAGTGAGCACCTAGGGCCTTTTGGAATCAATGAACATGTTCCACGGATGATCTAAACTCGTGGAAGTACTTAACTGTTTTAATCTGCTGCTATTCGTCACTGTCCGTTGTAGCATTCATAGACGTGGGCAAAAAATTTCCATTGCATAAGTCTAAAATATTACCATCGCATGGCTCAAAAAGATACAGATTTTCTGCTATCGATATTGGCAGATGGGGGCGACAAATAGAATTTTCTAACGTTTGATCTATAGCTTTTGCTAACAATAAACGATGCAATACAGGGTCTCAAATTCAGCGATCCGAATGCCATATATACACAATAACCAAAATCTAAGCAGATATTCACCAGTCCCGTTTAACAAAATTTGTTGACCAACCCCTCCATGAAGGGGTCACAACCAAGGCAGCTTCCCAAATAATTTCCAGTTTATTTTTATCACAAGGCATTATAGCCAAGATGACAAGAGAATGCTGCAAATAATAAACAATATTTGCACCTGCCACTGCAAGAACCTTGAGATTAACACCTGTACTTATGAACCATTCCTACCCAAGTCATTACCTTGTACTTTCAATTATCTGCAGAGATCAATCACCCAAGTGTTTCACCAAGATGTAGAACAGGATTTCTACAGCAGCATCTCACTTGATATTTTTCTTTGGTCCAATTTAATTTGTTTCCAACGTAGATTAACACTTTGGTAAAGGTTAGATATATGTAGAATTGGACTCATCAGAATCACCCATTCTCATTGATCAGATTCCGTTGCATTCCGCACCAAAGAGACACAAGAACCTAGAGCCGGATCAGCTGCTGCTTGAGTTTGAACAACGTTTTCAGATCCAGTAACTTCACCCTGCAAAGTTTCAGTCACCTCAAGAACCCTGGCTACCACAACAGGGACAGTCTTCTGCTTTAACTCGGGGCAGAGGCCAGAGTGTTCACTGTTACCATCTAAAGTACCTTGGAGCTCTGAAGATTTTTTGCCAGAAGAATTAGAAGGATTGCCACGAATTACTTCTGCATTTTCTCCACCAAACTTTCCAGATTTACTTCTTGAATGGATTTCCTCATTCAAGAGGGTAACTTCTGCTCCAGAACTAGATCCTGATGCAATACTAAGTCCATTTTCCATTTCTGACTTGTTTTTAGAAGCCAAACTGGCCTTGACAGGTGTGACTTCGCCATCTGTGTATTGGCTACCAGAATTAGAACAAGCATCCTGCTTCCTGACATCTTCCAATTCATTTTGCGATGAGGCTTCATTGATGAAATCAGGAGCATTTTCAGAATGACAAACTTTTACATCATTTCTGCAATCATTTTTTCCATTACCAACTGCTGAGATTCCTTTGCCAAGATCAACAGAATCAAATCCCAGATCATTTGCAACTTTAGCATCACCAAGAGCTTTTGTTGATATGTCCAAGTCATTTTCAGTAGCATTGGCAACCTGCTTGTTCACATCAGAGTTATACTCTATGATAGGGTCCCTCTCATGGGGATGCAGAGAATCTGACGCAAAATTCTGCTCCCTACAATCTTTTTCAACATCATTTGCAGAAAACATTCCTTTGAGAGAACTAGGTCTAGTTTCAAGAATACCATTATTTAGAACACCTTCAGGAACAGCACCATCAAAATCTTTTGCAGAGGAATCCATGTAATCATGATTTTGCACAACTTGTGCAGGAGAATGAGATTTTTTTTGAATCTCAATCACAATGGCATCTTGATCTTTCTGATTTTGCATAGAATTCTTATCAGCATTGCAGCCAGTAGAAACAGAAACAGAAACAGGATTCTGATTTTCATCATCTTCAACCATGTTCTTTGAACTTTTATCCCGAAAATGAAGGATAGAACTTGAAGGTGACACTTCTATGTTCATTTTATGTGCATCAACGGTCAGATTATCTGAAGATGATGGAGCATCACATTTGGCTGAAGAATCCAATACAGAGCTTTCTATCTCAGCAGGGTCACTAGTTACACCAGTAGGAGAACCAGAAGATTCTCCAATATCTTTCACAAGCTGAGAATCAACACATGTATTCTCTGTAGAGAGTTGGATACCAGAATCAAGAGCAGTCCCCGGAGCACTATCCAGAGTCCTATCAATTAAAAGTTCAGTTGAAGCAGGAGATACAGGAAGAGCATCGGCCTTGTCAATATCCTTATTATTGCACTCTGATCCAACACTGCATGGAGTTTTTGCCTCCTGCTTTGTGGGGGATTCAGTGTTAGCTTTTTCTATTGAAGCAGGTGAAGGAGGCAGATTGTCTTTTGACTCGGAGCCTTTTATTGCTGCAGTAGAAATAATGAATCAGTCAAACAAATAGTAAAAATTCCAAGGTATTTTACTGACGTATTAGAAATAAAAGCAAAAAGAACTTAGCACTCGGATTACCATTGGGGATTTCTCGCTTGAACAGTTGTTTCTGCAACATATCTGTCCCCGGAAAAACCAACATATTCATTGATTTCATCTCCTTCTTGTCTGAATATTCAAGTTGTTTAAAACCAAAAACTACGGTCCATGTACGCATATGCTCAGAAATTGCAGGAATAATCAACTTTTCAACTTTGAGAGAGCATAGGACCTGGATATGTAATGGTCAAAAGTGCATAATTAATCTATAAAGAAAATGAAACAGAGAAATTTTCTCATGAAACAGGAAAAAGAACATACACAGAAAGTTGTAGAAAGTCAAGACTCCATGGTAACACATTCTTAATAACTTGAAGATGCATGAGCATAATTGCAGTGGGAAGCAGAAATGAAAATACCTATATAACTGTTTTTGTGTTTTTTCAGTGAAAATCATTTTTATCTGGACAAATAGCTTAAACATGAACGATACATTCTCCAAAAAAAATAATCAAAAACATGCATCAGAACTTTTTCATATGTCCCTGCAACTTTTTATATCCAAGTTCACGCATCACGAGAGAGGCCTGCCAATGACCACCCAGCCACCAAACAAAACGAGCATAAGGAAGAGAAGTCTAAGTACACCAAATATCCCCCCTCCACATTTCCCTGTTTTGGGAGCACTTTTTACTCACAGATTTCATTCATCTTAACACAGTGACGAGGAAGGCTGGTAAACTTTCATATCCTTGGAAAATTATATTAAAAAGGGTAAAAAAAGAAAAAAAAGTACTTCCACAACGATTGGACCTCAAACTCAATAATTACAACATGGCCACACAAGGTACTGGACAGATCAAATTATACTGGTAAAGACACATAAAATCATGCATACTTTTGAAATAAAAAACATAAAATTGAATGATTGGCTGTCCTACCGATTCAATAGCAGAGAGTAGTCGACGGCACATTCCTTGGCGTCTATATATATTGCGAGTCCCAATAAAAGGCATCTCTGCTAATTGCGGCCCATGGATTCTAGAAAAAAATAAGCAACAGAAGTATAAATAAATTGAACTGCTGATCATCATTCATAAATTGGCACCAATATATAAGCAATGGGACACTTCTTTGAAGTAGAGTCTCATGACAAACAACTTTCTTTACAAACACAATCTTGATAGTGTATACTCATTTAATCTATACCTGATAGATGCTGCAGAAATAATTTCATCACCCCTCTCCAAAATCATCGTAAAGAAACCACGAAAATTCAACCGACTGAAATTCGATCTGCAAAGAAAAAGTTAACATAAGGTCAGTACTACAACTGATGTGATATAAACCAGCCCCATAGCTGCATCAGTGGATACAGAACATGCTAAAAAAAATATAAATATATAAATAAACTATATTAAATAAAACCCCCAGCAGAATTAAATTTAAATAAATAAAAAAAAAAAAAAACCTTACAAGTTACACAACAAACATAGGATACATCTCAGAAACCAATGACAAGAGAGCCAGAAATTTTAAAAAAGCAAAATTAGAGTACGAAGTTTATAACTAAAATAAAATATGACATTTTGCAGATTTTATAATCCAGAAGTCAACACAAAGTTAACATTTTGCAGAAGCACTCACACTCATTTAACAGCTCAGTGACAGTTATTCACTGGTGCACGGCTAGAAACAAAACCAAATTAGAATCTTTCCAAGAAAAAGGGCCAGAAACAAAAATTAACAGGTAACAATTGGTGCAAATTCCTGTGCTTGCTGAATACTCCCACTTATGAAAACCCTGCTAAGATGCAACTAAAAGCTGCTTACCCACAATTATAAAGCACATTATGAATCAAATTGATTTCACTCCTCCTGTCAATGATTGGTAAAAAGCACTCATCCATGACAGATAATGCAACAGCTAATTTAGAATTGCTCTCCACTCTTTGAGGAAATCCCCTGCTTGCTGTGTCAGATTCTAAATCTGTTCTTTGTAAGAGAGACCATGAGAACCCTGCTTCGAGCTCATGTTTGACCCCAAGAATCTTCTGCAGATGATCATATAACTGGAAAAACCAAGGGGAAAAAATTACAATTGCTTTAAATGCCTTTTGTAGCATGTTCCACAAGAATGCAGAAATAAAATTGAATAAGACATTTACGATAAATTGAGCAAATATTGAAGAAAAGCAACAATAAAATGACAAATCAATTTGCACACAATCAAGGGAAGTGTCATCAAGGAGTTCTGGATCCCTTTATAGACCAGCAACTGCAAATCTTGCAATAGATACAGGAGAGCATCTCTAGCTTTTTGGGACTTAAAACAGTAATAGCACATAAGACTTGATGTATTCGTAAATTAGCTGGTAAGTTGGAAAAGCACTGTTTTGAATGATTTAGAATTTTAAGTATATTTACCATCTATTGTACACAACACCAACCTTGCCCAGCCCAACTCATTTGCTGCATTATAGTACTTCTTCAATTAAACTTTTAACTTTAATTGGGAGTATCAACAAGAGCTCTACTAGAGAATGCATTTTTCGACGAGGCCATTAATTTTGAATGGGCATAACTTTATGTCAAAAAAAAGGACACAGATTAAACACATGAAAGCCCTTTGATTTGGAAAAACTAAAATTTTATGTCTTCCTTTCTTGACTGTGACAAATAAAAGTAAATTTTAAAATTATAAAAAAAAAATTATAAAAAAAAAACTTGTATCAGAAAGTGAAAGCTACTAATTCAATGAGCCTTACTTTGTAAGGCAAATTGCATATGAACCCATAGTATTATTGAGAGTTGAGCAGATAAGTAACTGCTGTAAAAGAATATCATCAGAGTATGTGTTTTAATGATATGAAACTATTAAAAATTTAAAGAGCGTGGAGTGCAAGGTGCATTTGAATTTTTGTACACAGAGCTGACATCATGATCCTGGTAATCACCCCTGATTTTGGGTAAAATTTCTCAGGTGTCAATTTCAGACTACTAGAGTTGGCTTCATATAACTAGACATAAATCAAGTCTAGCCCAAATTGTTAATAATACCACTGCATCCAGAAGTTATCAATATGCTTTTCCACTCAAATTGTCAAAGTAATATTCATAACTTATATATTTAAATACTGAAAAGTCGCCAGCTTATATCAATGTATCTAATATCTCATCAGAAAACAAAACCTGGTACCTCTTGGCACTTCTTCGCACAAAAAGCAAGAGAAGGATTGTTGGCATTTGCATGTGGAGCAACCATCCCATCACTGCATGATTTGTGATCTAAAAGGGTCGAATAATAGCTTTAGAAAAATTTTTCTTCCAAACAAAAATTTAAAAAAAAATACAGGAAATGGAGAAAGAAAAAAATGTAAGAAAGGAAAAAATAAACAAAAAGGGGCAGAATGCAGGATTTTAAAAGGAGAGATCATTCACATTTTTTCTCACAAAGAATGCACAAGGAAAGTTCACTTGAAGTTGCACTATTTTCATTAGTAGGACTTCCACAGGTAGTTCCAGAAAATTTGCATGTACAGTTCGGACAATGCCAATCACCTGGTGGAAGCACCTGCAATAAGAAGATGTGAATTAGTGGATTGCTCAAGGTGTTACATGAGCACACCGCCACATGTATAGAGTGTTTGAGAACAAAAGCAAACACTAACGTAGTTTTGTTTTTAAAAAAATGTCCAATAAAACCAGGCGCAAATTAGCTGATTTAAGTAAATTTTCCCTGTTTTTCCTTCTACTTCAAGAAATCCAGCAAAAGACTCAGCTATTTGGATTTCCAGAATAGCCACACAGAAAAGTTGCTCAAACAAAAGCCCATTGTTTATTTTGTTTATTTTGCTTATTTTGAATGTCTATTCCAAGAGACTTAGGACAACCCCTGAAACAAATACATTCTAAGAGAAGAAAAGGGTATGGAAATAAAACTAGAAATAGCTGAGGAGAAAATCTGGAGATAATGACAATCAAGTCTTCTGCATCACTAAGGTCCTTTTTGGAACATTAATGTCTTCCACATGAATGCCCCTTTCAAGGATATATACAATTTTGTGCATGTCTTTGGCAAAGTATAAATGCTGGAAAAACACAAGTGATTAGCAACTTTATCATTACCTAGGGATATGTAGTTAATCTCCGGATATATAACATTATACTATAACTAAAATGTACCAAAAAATAATGAACAAAGTATTGAGCAATTCCCCGGTATGAAGTGTCAGTTAATAGAATTTCTTTTCTAAGTCTTTACCTGTATTCCTAAACAATTCTGATGAAAAGTAGAGGGACAACCATCACAACAGATCAAATCCCCACCATCACCGCATATTCCACAAGTATCATCATCTGGATCATCACCATCAACATCTACTACATAGAAATCGCGGCGTACTGATTCCTCTTGCTTATTCCATGCATCAATTAGGCATTGCAGCAGGGAGAGCCCAGACTCCAAAATGATGTTTTGAAATGGCTGGCGTAATTTACTTCCAGCATGGAGCTCAAACTTTGAAACCGTTAAGATCTTGCTGCAGCAACCACAGTGAATCCCATCTTTTGTGATCCAACCTTCTAGCTTTACTCGCGTCCTCCTACGATTCATATACTGCACTTTCTCACTCAACTGAACTGTTCCAGAGTCAATCAGCCATGCCAACAAAGTTCTTTTTCCAGTATAAGGAATATAGCCATCAGATTCAGAATTTTGCCCTTTCTCAGAGTTACGAATCAACAAAGTGCATCTACCAATTTTTCTGCTTTTCCGCCCTTGGACAACACTAGAAGTAGTTGTGGATGGTTTTTGTGCCCTTTCTTGTTCGGGATTTTGTCTGCAAGAATCATCACTCAAGTCATCCCCTCTCTCACATTTTAATTCATGCAACCTCCCTTTCTTTGGTTTTCCATTTTGCCTAATGAAAGAACTGAGCCTTTCATCATTCTGATCGCTATCAGTGTCATCTGCAGATTCTTTCACAGAAGCTTTTTTAGAATTCTTCGTTGGGCAGTCATTTTTTCTCTTCCTTTTCATTTCCTCCTCAATTTTCTTTCTTGTTTGCCTGGTTAATTTGTTTATCAGATCATCAGACAATGGAGCAAATGAAGATGATATTCCATCCGATTTACCTTCATCATCCTCCTGCAATTGCTTTTGAAGTGCATCATATGCCTTAATAATTGACCAGTAAGCAGTTCCACTAGGGTTAATATAAACTGCATCTAGGTAGTCCCTGTTCCTTCTAGGTCTATAATCAATTGTCCAGCCAGCTTGCATAAGCATTTCCCTTATCCTCTCACGCAACAATTGTTTTTCTGTGCTCCCACTACGCTGCTTAAGCTTTCCTTCAACACCTTTGAGCGGAGTAACATTTTCAGCTGGAGCAACAACCTTCTTTTCCCTGCCTTTAACTGGAGTAACATTTTCAGGGGTCAATGATCGTTTTCCTTCCTGTTTCACTGCTTTTCTTGAGCTACTGGCTTCCAAACTAGGTGGTGCCAACTTAAGGGCTGTGTCAGTACCATCTGAATCATAATCTCCAGTTTTAATGCTCTTGCCAAGTGGAGGTTTATGGATTTTCAAATCACTTTTCTCCCCACCAGAGTCTCCAGCTTTGTTGCTCTTGCCCAACAATGGTTTTTGCAATTTCAGCTGACTTTTCTCCCTCTCAACAAATGCCATATGCTTTTCTGCTCTTTTAGACTCAGAGTAAAATGGGGGAGGTACAGAAGCCTCCTTCTTGATGACATCTTCAGGCCTAGAACCCTTTCTACTTTCAAATTCTTGACGATCATAATTTTTTCTGGAAGACAACTCCATATTCTTTTTTTTATTCACCATAACCTTCAAAACTCCATTCTTACCCTGCAACCTGATTGGCTCAGTAGAATCATCTTGATACTTCAACCTCAACAATGAAATAGGCAAATGTGCTTCATCTTCATCCAAATCTGATCTGCTCTTACCGGTGTGATCAATCACTGTATTCCTCCCAGTCACCCCACCACCAGAATTATCAAAGTAAGAATGCTTCCTCTTCTCAACCATCACATTCCTACCAGACCCACCTCCAAATTCCCTAGAGCTTCCACTAACCATCTGGGCATAATCATTCCTCATCCTTTTCCCATCAAATTCATCATACTCATCGAAATCAAACAAATCCAACCTACTTCTCTTCCTCTCACTATCAATGTGCTCACCATTCCTCCTCAATTCCCTCTCTCGTTCACTCCTCCTTGCATAAACAACAGGCCCATTGCGGTTATTCTCGTTCACTTTCCTCCTAACATGCTCCAGTGAATCACCACTCGACCCCGAGTCACTCATAAGCAGCCTAGGCCTCTTCTTTTCCTGGTGTGAAGACGCAACCACACTACCCAAAGCATCACCTTTTTTCTTAATAATCAAACACCCTGATGAGCTCTTCTTCTTCACGATACCACCTGATCTTACACTCTCCTCCATCCCATGCATTCAAAATTCAAGAACCCTTTAAGAAAAGAAACAAAACCCAAAAGAATTCCCAATCAAATTCAGGCAAAATTCACCTAAATTTCCCCGTCAAAAACCCATCTCAAAAAACCCATCTTTCTCCCAATCACCCAGAACCCATTCACAGATCTGAAACGAAACAAAGAAAGATTAAAACTTTACACTAAAATCATCCAAAATTTAAATCTCGCGACACGAAACAATCCCTAAACCCAAATTGCATGCATACAACGAGAATTCCAAAATGATCCATACCTCCCTTGAAAATCCCGCGACCCCACCGGCTGCGATCCGCAGTTAAGACGATGCCGAAGCGGTGACGTTATTCCCCGGCAACCCTCTGAGATGGGAAACACGGAGAGAGAGAAAAACAAGAAAGAAAAGGAATTGTATTGGTTTTCTGGCTCCGGGGGGCTTGGTCAATATATAGTACTATACTACGTAGTACTGTTGTTACCTGACCTCCCTATTAATATTAGTCCATTTGTATTCTCTGTAAGTTATTCCAGAAAACCAGCCCAAACCCACAAAACAAAAGCAACAGAATTGAATCAATTTTACAGTGACTTACCATTATTATTCTCGTTGTTATTATTGTAATCTTCCTTTCTTCCTGAATTGTGTGGTTTGGGGTTAATTAATGGTATCCTAAGCAGCAGTTTAGATATGCTGGGTGAGATTTGTGCATAGATTAAGTTAATTAATTTGTTAATCGCATACGGATTTGGGCTCTGGGTCTGACTCATCTGGGTGGTGGTGGTGGTGTTTTTCGTGACGTTGTGAGCTGGAAATTGGAGTTTATAAGCATATGTTTGTAGTATGTCTTTTTTAACGTAGTTTTTTAGATTATTTGAGGGACCATTTTGGGGAGTTTAAACAGGTAAAAATATGCTTTGAATGGAGTGGTAAATGAGTACCAAAATTCTTGCTTTAGATTTTAACAGAATTCTTCAAAGGTTATTGATTGATTAATGTTGTTGTTTTGTTAAGATATGGTCTGTACATTTGTTTTGTTGCAGTTGATTTGAGGAATGAATTTCTGGGGTTGGTTATGTTTTGGCTTTGGTTTGGGGGTTGGTCTGTGGTTTGTCCTTTTTGGTGCAAGTAAAATATGTTGCTATGGTGGTTGACAAAAGTTTGAGCATGCTAATATAAGATTCTGACATGAACGTCCATGCGCCAATTTCTCTTTATTTTCTCCAAGGATAGATAGAGATCAACAACGTTAAAAATATATATATATATATATAGAAAAAACAAGTCAAATACATACAAAATAAACCCAGGTTTGTTTTTCACTATTATTTGAAAACAATAAAAAACATGCACTTACTCAAAATTCATTACTAATTTTAGAGTAATAATATTCAAATTGAAAATTTTCATTAAATTCTAACTTTGTAAATAACATGATATACACATAATTAAAAAATTAACAAATTCTTAGAATAAGTATTATTTAATAACTTGTTGGGTATCAAAGATAAGTACATGAGATGAATACAATTTTTTATTGTGTATATAAATTTTATCAATGGATTTTACTTGCCAACCAAAACAAGGAAAACTTAAAAGCTACCTGAGCCTCTACATTAATTGTTGCATCAAATACTTCTACTTATATTTCCTCAGAAGAAATAAATATGAAGAACTAATGCATGCAGCTGTTCAAGAAAAGTCTGGTTTTTTATTTTGTCCTATAATGGGATTAAATCTGTGGCATCACATTGTGGTTATGGTGATCATGGTATGATATGAGACTCTTTCTCTTACTAATTGTCCTTCTTCCTCTTCCTCTTCCCTGTACACAACTCAAACAAATTTTATCATCCATACATATGCAATATTCATCATGAATTGGAAGAGTTATCAATGCCCCAATCCTTTGTCTTAACTGGGAACTCTGTTATTTGTGGGTTCAAATTCTAACATAAAATCTATAAATTTTAATTAATGGGACGCAGTTAGTATACATTAATTATAAAACTAAAATCTAACCCAAAATTCATACACTCTAATGTCAATGAAATTAAGTATTTTTATTAATGGGACGTGGTTGGTACACATTAGTTGCGAAACTAAAATTTAACATAAAATATATAAACTTTAATGTTAATAAAATTATGTTATTTTATTAGTAGGATTGATTGATGCACATTAATTGTCATAGAGGATCTCAGCTATGATAAGGCCCAATGGGATATTACATAAGAATAATGTTCTTCCTTTAATTGGTCTAGATAAAATTCTGTTTCTACACAACATTCCAAAATATCAGTCAATTTCAAATCCTTTCCACTTTCTCATAAAAAGATGCAAAAACATGTTCTAACATGGACACTTTCCAAAACAATTTATTTTATATTCCTTTGTATATATGGGTGGTAATTGGTGGGAATTTAATAGATCAGAAATTAATAGGAACAGATAATTAAATATCTATTAATTTTAAATATTAAGTGAAATTGGTCGATAATGGGAATGGGTAATTTCATTATCCATTTGTATTCCAATTATATACTATTATTGGGGCTCAATTAAATTTTACTTAATTACCCAATAAAAAGTTACTAAATGTTCCCAATCAAATCTCATTAAATTAATATTTTATATTAAACTATCACTTAATTATTTAACATTATCTAATAATTACACATTTAACCGCGCGTATTTCATAACTCACCCAATAAATTTATATCTTAATAACATCTCTCTCATTTATTGCCAATGAGTATTTTTAATTGGTATAAGAAACTCAATAACTTTTATCATATTAAACTCTCATTGAAACTATAAAAATATTACCAACTCTATTATGTATATGTTCAATATATCATATATTAAGATGTTATATATCTACACTCGTGCAAAAAAGGAAAAAAATAATCTGAAAAAAACACAGATTTGAATCCTATCATTGACAATTGTCACAAAAATAGCATAGAGCCTCACTGCGTAATACTATAGGTATTTTCCCTTTCCCTTCTCTCGCTGTAATAGTGTAGGACCTCAAAAAAGAAAAAAAAAGAAAAGAGGAAGCTCATTTACGTGCACGAGTTAAGGTAAAAAATTACCCGATCCCAGTCCCAATCCCATCTGGATCTCAGCTCACCAATGTCCAAAATTATCCAATCCCACCACATTGAATATCCAGCCGGCCTGTTTGCTTGGTTAAACTTTTATTTTACCTATAATCTTTTACTCTCTCTGTTTCAAAAATATTTCATCGAAAACATCAAAGGGATGTTTTAGATAATTTTTACATTGGTTGAATCGTATATTTAATGAGTCATAGATCATAAGTTGTATTTAAACTTTTTTTACAGATATGGATATGGATTTGTTTTTGTGTGTTGAAGAATCCCGTTTAACCTCAGAAAGTATCCAAATTAGATTTACTAACGTTGTAATGATGTCTGAGTGACTAATAATTAACGTTTTGATCTTAATGAATATTTTGTTTGATGCAGGCATGCATAGACAACTAGGGTTGATCATTATTTGGTTTACCTGAATAAACTAAACTAATATTGATTTCAATTTACTCGGTTCGGTTAAAAATCAAATCGAATTAATTATGCAATTTTTTATTCGGTTTATGGTTTGGGGTTCTCGGAACCGAACCGACCAAATAAATCGAATTTTTAGTTATGTATAAATATATTATATATATGTATGAATATAAAAATATTTTATATAAATATATGTTATTTTATAGTTGTGGTTTATAGTTTATAAAATCATTGTAAACTATGTAGTTATGGATAAAATGTAAAATTATGTATATATATATTTTTGTATAATTAATTTATTGTTATTATAGAATTTATCAAATATGTATAGATAATGGAATAATATATACTAAAAAAATTGGACAATGTATAAGGTATTTGTTAATGTATAAATTATAAATATAATTCAAAACTATAAAGTCAAATTATTTAAAAATTAAACAAATATGAAATATCAAATTACAAATAAAGAAAAATAAAATAATGCATAAATTGAATAAAAAACCAAATAAGGAATTTGGTTCAGTTTAAACCAAATTCCTTATGTGATTTCATTCGGTTCAAACCGAACCGAATAAAAAAGAATGAGGAATTCAGTTTGAATTTGCAAACCGAACCGAATAGAAAAGAATAAGGAATTTGGTTTGATTTGTTCGGTTTAAATGAGATTTTCAGTTTGATTTTTGGATAAAGAGTTCAAAAATATCAAACAGAATAATTGAAAATTGAACCGAGGAATAACCCTATAGACAACAACAGCCCTTCTCGAGCGTTCAGATTGCTGGGCTTGAACTGGGTTTCTAGCTATGATGTTTAAATGGGCTGTTGTCTATTTTCTCACAAAATCCACGGCCAGAAAATGGGCCATGCTGTCTAATAGTGGGTTTTGAACCAAAAAGAGGCTAATGGAAGCCTGCAAAAGTGTTCATCACAAAGTGGGACAACATCAATGATAACATGCATTTTATGATTAAAGTGGGAGTGGCAAGTGGTTGAAAATTTGAAATGAACCAAATCTAATGTCAGAGTCCTGTTAAATCACTGCCTCAATGTTAATATGGAAATCATGCATTGATTGGATTTCATATCTTCATTATTACACTTTTTAGTTGCATAATTGGCATTGTGGGATGTGATAATGAAAATAAGCACTGTGCCATTCTTTCTTAATGAAGGGAAAATATTATGTATTTGTTGTACCAAATACGATTGTGTTGATAAAAATAATTAGAAGTCACAACTTATAATTTAGAAAGGGACAACTTTTTTTTTTTTTTTGAAATAGAAAGGGACAACCTATTTGCATAGTAAAGAAGGTAAAAAAATTGTATAATTGTCTTACTACATTAAAAATAAATATATAAATAGTGGATGCATGCAATATTTTTTCATTAACATGAGTTTGGAAAGATGCCTATACCCATTATTGTCGTTGGAGCGTTAAGAATGGCACAGGCAACCCCACCTTAATTTACAAGCCCAGAAAAGGGAAAAAGGGGCTGAAAGCATTGAAGGTGTTAGGATGATTTAAGTAGCCACAATTAGTGGTTGTAATTGGTTGAAGGTACTTTATTTTCCTCATGCTGTAACTGCTGTTGCCATCTGGTGCTGAATTCTACAAGGGAAGGTTCATCTGTGCAAACACTGATTCTAGGACAAAGTTATGATGGATTCTCATCTACCTTTCATCATCACAAAGACCACTTTTCATGCCCTCTTCATGGCTGAAAATGCTGTGTTGATAATTGAAAAAGTTTCTAGGAAACTTAAAGAAACATTGAATGATCACATTACTACTGTGGGTTGGGACATGGGAAAGCACAAATGCTTCACATTCACATGTTTAGGATTCCATCCATCTTAGACTTCCAAATCAAACAAAAATTTGACACATTCGTATGTAGTAGTACGTTAATTAATTAGCAACTCTTTCTGGATAAAGTGCTTTCACGATTGCTAGCTTTACAACCTAGAACACTCAAAATTTTGACAGAAGTTCGGCACTAAAATTCATTCTGTCTTCGGATTATCTTTTTGTGTAAACCAGAAAAATGGTAGGGCAACTTGGCTAGATATACGAATTTCGATGACCAAATTTGCTTGCTCCATGATGGATTAGAAAAAGTCTTGAATAGTTGGAGGCAACTTGTCTGGACCACATTCGAGATTTGATTGTTTCAAACTAATGATGCCCACAAATATTCTAAGGTAGGCACTGGGTTCTGCTTACTTGATGCTTATTTGAAGAGATCAGAGAATCAAATATGGATTTTTCAACCTCATAACAGAATAGAAGGCAACTTGCTTGAAGCTTTTATGTTAGGCTGCGATTATGTGTCTTTTGCAGGACCACCAAGTGCCAAAGTAGACAACACTCAGAATACTGTTGATTGGAGTTACTCGGTTATCCCCTTTTCCTGGGGAGTAAGGAAAAGTTAACATAACTATGCATTGCTATTGTTAAACTGGTAATGTACATTGTAAAGGGGGGTGTTATTCTCTTGGAGCTGGGACGGTGTAAGGCACATAATCCTAAAATAACATATAACAAAGTAATCCCATTGCCCTTTTGGATTACCAGCCAGTCTTTGGCAAGTTTTACACGTCAATAGCATCAACAGGAAGAGAAGTTGCCCTATGAAGTGCATGTGGAAGCAAGGATCCTCTGTAGTAACTTTTGGCAGTAACCATATGCTCAGGACTACAACAATTATAGGTCATCTGGTTTGCGCTTTTCTTCTCATTTTCAACAGGCAAGTACATGGCCAAACGCTTCTCAGAGACAAGAGATTGATATATACCTTCATCCTGCACTTCACTTAGTCTGCTTGATGCCATTGACATTTCATCCTTCTTGTTTTGTTTGTTATCAACCAAAAATGAAGGTTTTGATATGATCCCATTTGACACGACTTCCAGTTCTGTTAATTGTATCTGATATCTGGCCTTGAGCCACCTTAACTCCTGCCGTATCTCATTCTCATAGTCATCCGCTGCTGATCGACTTGATAAAAGATTTGTCCCAGGGGAATCACTTGTCTTAGGAGCCATATACCTATCCTCACTATTGATTTTTATGGTTTTCTCAACACCGTCAATGGTCGATTCGCCAAATTGATTGCGCTCATCACCACATGCAATGCTTCCACTGGAATTTTGTGGACTTAATTCAGGTCCTTCATGTTGAGCCCATATATCAGTATAATGACTCACATCAAATTGACTTGAAAGCAAAGGAGCATTTTCTGTGAGACATTGTTCAGAACCTTCAAACTGATAAGTTATCTCTTCAAACCTGCCATGCACTTCACCACATCCAGGTCTAGAACAAAGAACTTGTAGATTCTTGGTACCAGGCCTATTTAAGCTTAAGTAATTCAGAAGAGAACCATTTGAAGCACAACTTTGCGAACATCCACTATGTGCATAATTGCGACTCTCTTCTGTGTAAAGCCCCCTCTTCCATCCCGGAACTAAGTTAGCTATCTCACCATCAATCATTTCTGCTATCTTAGTCACATCTTGATCAGTAATATCCAGCTCAGAGATCATTTCCATAGCCACACTTAGAGCTGAGTCAGTTTCAATGTCGAAAGGGAAATATATATTTCGTACACGCCCTGAAATCATCGACATAGAATTTAATCTTCACTGAAAAAGCAAAGTAAAAATAGGTAAAATCAAAGGTGAAATCAGAAAGAAACTACACCTTCTTTATCTGCAATTCTCAGTCTTAGAAAGATTCCATCATCTTCTTTCCTTCTTCCCTTGATCGTTATGTCTACATTTTCTAATGGCTCATCCTCATGATTGATGAATAAATCAATTCCATTTGCTTCATACTCTATTTGAGGATAATCTAACTCATTTCGCTGCTCGTGATCAAAGTAATCTGAGTAACCATTGATAAATTGATTGCCACAACGATTAACTCTCAAGAATGGTTGTAACATAGGCTTGACATCATAAAAATCTTTGCAGTAGTCTACTGATCCAAGGTCAGTTAAATAATCATCAATTTGAAGGAAAGGGTCATCAAGAAGCTCTCTTGCAGATAACCTGTCAGACACTGTTGCTAAACACTTCTCAACAAATCGACGCACCTGAGGATTCTTCACTTTGTAAAGAGCATCTGGTTTTTGACCCTATGTCAAAAGTGCAAATACGTCATGAGTTGAGTTGCAATGCCTGTTTCAGATGCACAGACAAAAACTAAGACAATGAATTCTTACAGAAATCACTTTCTTGTAAATTTGAGCAGGATGCGTGCATTCACTATATGGATATTCAAAGGTAACCATCTCCAAAACGCACATTCCAAATGCATAAATGTCAACTAATTCATTGTATTCTTCTGCATAGACTTCAGGAGCCATGAACTCTGGTGTACCTGGCCAACACAGATAATCCCATATTGTTACATCATTTAGAACTGCAGAATCTGTACATATATTCATCCGCTTACAAGGATAAGTACAATGAATGGCCAATTACAAGGCGATTGATCAGAAACTACACTTTCAGATTCTCCTGACTTACCTACACAACGTGCAGCATGGGATTTGCGAAGAAATGCAGCAAGGCCAAGATCACCAATTTTGACTTGGCCTTGGTTCCCATTGACAAAAATATTATCACACTTGAGATCTCTATGGATAACTGGAGGGTAATGGTTGTGAAGATAAAGAAGGCCTTTCAAAATTTGCCTGCACCAATGCTTTACAGCTCTTATGTTAACTCTTTTATGTTTTATCCTATACCTACAATTAAGAACAGGACAATTCCATATCAGAACATAAAAGTTCGTGCAGATCGACAAAATTAGTTTTAAGCTAATTTAGTAATAAGAATATTCAATTGCACTTACTGCCTGAGAGTACCGGATGTAAACATCTCTGTCACAAAATTTATGTTCCTGTTCGCAATATCAACCCATGATGCATAAAACTTCATAATATTCTTGTGTTTCAAGGTCTTGAGCAAATGAATTTCAGAATACAGTCTCTCAAGATCATCAGGATTTTGCAAAAAGTCATTGAGCTTCACCTGGTTCCAAGCAACTTCAATCCCTTCATACTCATCAAATGCTCTATAACTGCAGCAAAACAGAAACACCAAAAAGACGATACTAAACTCAGAAATGCCACAAAAGACAGCACCCATTATCCATTTATGGACAGTTTATTTACTTTATAGCAGAAAGATCAAATTTTGCAGAAATGGACTGAAGGAAAGAGATTCATACACTGTTTTTGAAGCTCCCTTCCCAAGAATCTCATCATACTGAAAGTTATCAGAACATATAGTGATTAATTCCGTATTGCACAATACACACAGACACATGAACCATAAAAGGAAAACAATAACTGCAGATAAAACATAAGGCATACCCTTCCATATCTTCCGGTAGGATCAACTTCAACAAAATCAGAATGATCAAATTCGAGGTCAATCACACCATTCATTGCTACTAAGTATAGCTAGATTATACAGAGAGCTTCTTGTTAGAGTACTATTATCTTTTGACGCTACTTTGTTTCTTCTTTGGTATTGGAGAAAAAGAGAGGAAAAAGGTATATATTACCTAAACCCGTCCAAACACAAAATGACATCTAGGGAATATATTGTGGTCGAAAAAAATGAGCAAAAGAATTGCAGCATAAAATTAGTAAGAAAAAAGGTTTTTAGAAAAATAGGGAACCAGAACACAACAGGCTCCTGGGTTAGTTCATTAAGAAGGACAACCCTTTCTCACCAACCCATAGACAACGAGGCAAAGATTTCTCAAACCTATGGACTACTCTGCCCTCTTTCTGCCAGTCTGTTTTATCTCACATTCATCTTCGCATGTCATGACAAAACACCACTCCCTTCCTCTTTTCTGCAAATTTTTCTATCCTATCTGTTTTTCACGAGCTGTAAAACCACTACCCACACAAAACCTCTCTCCCTCTTTACACTTGTACACTTTGGATGGTACCAAAAGCCCAGAAAGTGAAAGAAATTGGGAAAATCCACACATGCATGTGTGCCCATAAAAAAAGAAAAAAACAATGGAAAGAGATTAATAATAAGCCTTAAAGGGACAAGGCTTGCAACAGCTTGCAAAGCAGGACTAATCCGTATTAATTTAAGAGCAAAACAGTTTGAATTATGTTTGTGTCACTTTGTGGCAGTCCGCAGCAAGTGGGGAATCTGAGATTAGTACAGATTGTCGTACATGGGGAGTTGGGAGGTTAGAAGAAAAACATTTCTGATTTGTCTGAACAAAATTTTTCTTGGAAATCTCTCTGACTGGATAACATTATGATTATTCTTGACAGCAACTGGCAACCCCATGAGTCATCCATCCAAACCAAGAGTGATCAAATGAACAAAGTTGGGGTTCAAGTGTCAATAATCCAGCTGTTAGTGTGTCATTTTCTTTTATTACCATTATAGAATACATAAGAATGTTTACACTAACTTGCAACATTAAAGTTCTACTTCAAAAAGGCTAAATTTACATTCAAAGTTCTACTTCAAAAAGGCTAAATTTACATTCAAAGGTAAAGAATTTTCCAACGTTTGAGTTTAATCTAATTTAGATCTATAGAGTCGAATAATTTGGTCAAATATAACTATTGTAAGAGACTTCCAATTTCCTTGTCGTACCTAAAATTTCTCCAATTTAAGATTTGTTCAAAGACATGATGGTTTTAGCATAGGTTCAGAGACACGTTAACATCCAGGACCAAGACCGAATGACTTATTAATGGTGGTTTCTCTTTTGCCATTGATAGTACAGATGTTAGGTGAGAACAAATAGTCACATAATCTTAGTAAATACTTAGAATTCAAACCTCATCAAATGCAAAAAATATCATAAATATTTTAGAATTCATCGTAACATGAATTGCGTCTGAAGATGTATTTTTATATTTTTTAAAATATAATTTTTTAAAATACGATATATATTAAAAATATAAAAAATTATATTAAAAACATAAATACATGTTTTTCACTAACTTAACAAAAAAACAAAAATCTATTATTCTTTTACTTTTCTAAACTGAAAAAAAGACAAAAAAAAGTCCAAAAAATAAAAATATAATAAGAAGAAAAAGGGTCACGAGTCTACGTTGGATGTAATAATCATGTATAATCTGAGATGGACTTATACGATGCATTCGTCCATCATAGGGGTTTTTCAAGCTTTGCTATATTTTTCAGTCAGAATGGAAGCTTCGATTTGGCTTATAAATTGGCTTAGGTAGTGGATTTTGCTAATTTATTGCCAGTCAATGCGAACCACGCAGATTCAAGCTAAGATAATGGCAAGACCGCTACCGTGCAACATTGTACAGCAATAGTACATTTTTTTTTATACTACAAAGTATTGTGGATTGGCTGGCCAGATACTCAATTTTCAACTTCATGATTTGGCATGCCGTACTATTTCAACAATTGCATGCGACTCGCCATGTCTTTGAAGTTGACAACATCTTTCCCTTCTTGTTGTGATTTCTACCAAAAGGGTGCCCCTTTTTAATGAGATTTTTAGCTTAGAATGAGTGTGAAGTAAGAACTAAGAAGAATAGAAAAAGAGAAAAAAAAAAGAAGAAGAAGAAGAAGAAGAAGAAGAAGAAAAAAAAGAGAGAATCATTCGCATAGAAGATATAAAACAAATATTGGACATTCTAGAAAAATATATGGTAATTGAGTACTAGTTAGAGGTGTTTAAAATCAATTATAATCCGAACCTAATCTGATCAGAATATTAGATTAAATTTGGATTAGATATGTTTTTTATTTGATTTGATTGTTTTTTTTTTTACTATTGCTTTCTTTTTCATATATAATGTTAGGTGATTTAATTTAAGTTTGAAATTAATAATTTCATGTTAAAAAAACTATCTATTTTATATAAAGATAATAAATAAATTTTATTTAAATATTTTAATTTGTGTATTTTTCATGTGAATTAATTTGTGTATTTTCATATGAATATTTTAATTTATTTTGTCAAAAATTAACTAATTTTAATTAAAGAATTATTTGAATTATCAAAGAATACTAATTTATATTTTATAACTAATATTAACTATTTTTTAAAGAAAAAAGTTATAATTATTTTTTTTCCATTTAGATCAAAATGAATCAGTCAATCCGATCCAATCCAATCTGTAATTTCAAATTAGATCGAATCAAATTGATAGATTGATTCAATTCCCGAATCAAAAAGAACACTTTTAGTACTAGTCAGAAAAATTCAAAAACGAAGAAAACCTTTATCACATCGAGTTTAATTGATCTCCTATGAACATATCTGAGCAACTAAGAATAAGTTAAATGGTGTGGATTACTAAAAGAAAGACGACATCGAATCAGATTGATTCATATATGAGTAATTAAGAATAAGTTAATTGTCATCGATTCCTAAAAGAAAGACGTACGATTCTCATTTCTCACAGATTGTACTAATGAAGTGATGAGAAACGATAGTCAAATTCTTATTTCAATATGAGAAAAAACATCGAAGTCACGTCTACGACAAGACACAAACATTGCATGAGCCACGAGGTTGGGATGTTAGTCATTTGAAGAAGAATTCCAAATTCTATGCTCCATGCAACGTGCATAATCTGTTGCCATACAATTGCTAAAATAATCTTCCCATGATTTACACGAAACAATTGTAGAATCTAAAGAAGCACTTGAGAGAACCAAGTGTGCCGACGTATATGATATTAATATATATGAGATAACCCTAAAATAGTCCCTTACATTTTGGCGAATGAGTTTTTTAGTTCCTCACTTTGAAAACGAAAAAAAATAATCCCTTACATTTTATGAATGTAATTTTTTGGTTATCCGTCATTATTATGTTTGTTTTTCTATCATTATTCCGTTTGTTTTACAAGGGCTCATTTGACAGAAAAACAAACGGAATAGTGACGGATGACCAAAATAGTACATTCATGAAATGTGATGGATTATTTTTTTTTCTCGTTTAAAAAGTGAGAAACTAAAAAGCTCATTAACCAAGATATGATGAACTATTTTGGGGGTTTTCTTAATATATATTTTAAATCAACTAAAAAGCTCATTCGCCAAAATATAAGGAACTATTTTGACGGTTATCTCAATATATAGTCTATATCATCCGTGAACGAAAATAAAAGTTAAAGGTGAATTCAATCCACAACTACTGAAACCATCATTTCCCTCCAAGTGTGGATTGAAAATAAAATAATAATAATAAAATAAAAGATTGCACTTACATTCAATTATCCTACTAATGGAGTTGACCTGATCTACTTAAAAGATTAATTAAGAATGATGCATGACACTTCTTGTATATTTTATACTCCTTTCATTCTGAAAAAAAAAATCATTTTTAATTTAACATAATTTTGAAAAAAAATTATAGCAAAATTAAATGTGTAATTTTTTATTTTTATCTTAATATTTTAATTTAAATTATAATAGATTAGTTATTTTTGGTATCTCTAATACAAAGTTGAACCCTAGATGTAAAAAATATAAGTAGTCAAAACCATCTTCCATTTAAAAAAAAAAAAAAAAGATGAACAGTTTCAGGATACAATCACATTTAAAAATGAATTTAAAAATGAACCAAATTTGTTCGGCAATTAAAACTAAATTCTATTTTTAGAACAAAACAAAATTTTAAAATTGATTTTTTTTAGGACACAGTGTACTAGTTATAAGATTCATCATGTCATGATTTATTCCAAATTTGTTGATACAAAGGCAAGAATGATTGCTCAAAGATAGTAATGAAAATGGAGGATAATGATGATATTACCCGAAGAGTAGTACGCACCAAACATCGTACTTAAACCAAAACCTACGCCATAAAAATGATTTGTGCTTAAATGAATTATGGCGTTGTCGTTTTAAGCACCACTAACTAAAGTGGAATCTTGACGCCAATCTTTGAATTGGTCTTTGTCAAGGAAGATACGGTTTCTTGAATCATAATTGACATTCGGACCCAACGCTTATCCGTACCAGCCACGACTTGTCGATAAATTCTGGATTCTTCGGCAATTTTAAGCTCTTTTTAGCCTTTTAACGTAAAGAAAGGAGCCATGCATGACCACTAGCGCCATCACGACTAATATTTGATCAATCAACCCACAGTTTGATAATGCTGTGATCAACCATCTTTTAGTCAATTGATTTTATTTTTTTTACTTAATTATTTAAATCAATTTATTTATATTTATTGTTTAAAAACAATACTACTAGTTGAAAGGGAAAAAAGTGTCATATAATATATATACTACTTTTCAGTCCAAAAAAAAAAAAATTCACATTCAAAAATTTTTCTTATAAAAAAAAAGAATAAACTTTTAAACCAAATTATTACAATATTCTCACTAATAATACTTATATATATTTACAATTAAAAACTAAGAATAAGAATATAAAATTATGCATTTAGTTTGTATATTAAGTATGTTGTAATTAATAATTAATAAAAAATTATAATTCATCAAAAGTAGACTCACGGATGAAGTAGTGATGATGTTTATAGTAAAAAAATTTAGTGAATCCTAATTGACAAGCTTTCTTCTTTTTTTAACCAAAAGTAACTGATTGTATTAACTGTTGAAATTACAAAGTTAATATATTATATCGCAGTTAAGACATGGCACCCCGATAAAACGGAACAGCACCTCCTAACTAACCTAATTAAGAGCAACAAAATTCCTAACTTGCTGGCCTCTACTTGCACAACTCCCTTTAGCAACAACTGAACAACGGACCAGGCAGAATTACTCTGCCTGGCACTAGCCGGCTCTAACTCCTGTCCTTGCGTAGACTTACGCTGTGTAAAATCGTGTGCTTGTTCCTTTTCCCAAGTTAGTACTCCAAAACCCTCAGTAGGAAAGCCTTGTCGATACTCGCATGAAATGACCACTGGTTTTGAAGTCCAGCTTGATGGCTTTAATGAGACTATTCAACTCTGATTTCCAAACTAGGGATACAACCCCAATGACCTAGGGCTAGAAATCCTAAGACAGAGAGACCGCCATACAAAAAAAAAAAAAACTATTTACTATGGCTATAGTAAAAACTATAGCCACAATCACATGAAATTCACACTTTTTTCGCCTTTACTATTTTTTTTTCCTTAGCCTAACGGCTCCGCCCTCCATCAATGGAAACCGTTTTATCAATTGACAAGCTTTCTTCGATAAGGGCAATATTTTTTTTTTTTCGACCTCTAGAATTAGGTTTTTAAAAAAGAGGCTCTTTCGATAAAGGCAGGTTTTTCGTTTGACACTCGATTTCAAATTCAAATAATAAACTCTCTTTAAAACAAATTAAGCTACGCAACTCAAAATGGAATCACCTTCTTCGCCTTGTGTGCCTACTTCCTTGAAGCCTACACACTACCAAGGGGACAAAAACTTGGCAAAGATGATAATAGATTGTGTTAAGATTCTTTTAGTTCACAATAAAGATACAATTAATCATACTTTTTTGTTCGATAGCCTAATTACTATTTAAGTGACAATTATTTACAAAAATATATATCACACACGGTTCTTTATTGTATGTATCATTAGTTTTGGGTGGTGGGTGGAAACTCGAAAGTGGCTTTGTTTGGCTTTGGAAAAAGATATTGCTTTAGTGATTGATTAGACAAATCAATGAAGGGTTGGCAACAAAAGTGTTCCAACCAGGTTAGGCAAATTTAAAAGTTGCCAACATAATTTTGTGGTAATGCTAATACGAGACATTAATGGAGACAGGTATCTATATCTTGCTTGATTTTTTCTTTTTTTTTTCTTTTAGTTTATTAATATTTGTGGATGTAAGCAGTGGGTATTCATCATACTTAACAACAATTGATTGATCGAATTTAAAGTTAAAGATTTCCAGTAGGTATTGTTGGTTGACTGCACCTATTTCACTGTCCCTTTACATTGCAAAATTTGGATCCAACACGATTCATAAATATGATCTAATGTAGCGTTAATTTAAATATGAGTAACGATACTTTTAATAACTAATTATAGTGACTTTTTATAATGACTGATGTAATAAATATAAAAAGACAAAATTCACTCATCACATCTTTTAAAAAATACAAAATAATAAATAATAAATTTATTTTTTCATACTTATCACACCAATTGCTATGCAAAATTAGTATAAAAAATTATTATAAATATCATTGCTTTTTAAATATAATCTCTTAATCACCCACGTAGCATTTATATAGCAGAAGTTTGATTATTTGATAATAAAAGTTATTTTTTATTATACAAACGCAATTTCAGTTACTAAAAGATTTTATTGAAATTTTTTTGTTCGTGTATCATTACTTGTCTATTCTTGTATGTTTTTTTTTCGCCAATTTTTAGTATATTCAATGGGCTCATTCATGTGCTAGTTTTGGTTTCGTTCGTATTTTCTTTAATCTAAAACTATTATATAAGGAGTTTCTTCATACTATTGTGGATGATATAAAATTGCCTAATACATGTACTTAACATTTTCTTTAATAAATTTATCACTTTGTAAAAAAAAAAGAAGAGAAAAACCCACCATTGCTTGATGTCCTACCGTATCGTACCCTAAAAAAATACCGAAAATATTACTAATAAAAAACACTAAAATTAAAAATAAGAAAATACTTTAAATACTGAAAATATTTAAAGTATAAAATAAAGATTTCATGCATTTTGCAGAATCATCTAAAATAATATAACCACAAACATTTATAGGGAATAAGTTTTTGAAAATTATTATATTAAAAATAAAAATAATGTATAAAATATCTTCTCGACCAGCTAAATTAGGCAGTAGGCAGGCAATTTGCACTAATTGAGGGAGCCCATAGCACAAGTGGACCTTAAACTCTTTGGTTATGTTTGGATTATATTATATTTGAAAATTTTGTATTAAAATTTATAAAAGTTTTAGTGCAATTTTTTTATAAAAAAAGTAATATAAAAAATAGATTAGAGGATTTTTTTTTTCAAATAACGTGAAATTTTTTTTGTGAAAATTTAAATTTTAAAATAAAAAATTATTTAAAAATTTTATTTTTTTAATTAAAAAAATTAACTTTCTACAAATCAAACATACCCTTACTTAGCAATCATTAATTTAGTAACCATTAATTTGCCGTGAGGTTGGGGGCTGGGACGGGTTCGATAAAGTCTTATCATAGGACGACGCATGTGAGACGGATGAACGTTCATTTGTCGGGCTACCGGCAGATATGTATGACCTCAGGACCAATCACCAACCTTACTCAACATTGCTGTTTCTTACAAGTAATTAGGGCTGCACCGGCCGACACGACACGATAATACGATACGCATTTAATATGAAATTGACACGATAATACGATACGCATTTAATATGAAATTAATACGATATAAAAATATAAAATTAACAAATTCGAATTGAAATCAAGTCGACACGACACGATAATACGATACGTATCTAATATGAAATTAACACGATATAAAAATATAAAATTAACAAATTCGAATTGAAATCAAGTCGAAAAATAAACAGATCAAATTCGGGTCGACCTGACGGATTGACAGGTCAACCTACTTAACCCATTTAAAGAGTAATTTGTAACCCGCGAACTCGAAATTGCCATCCCTACAAATAATAACTAATAAGGCCATAATAACAAGATTTATGTTAATTTCACGAACGTAAACCAGCAAACTGATCTGAAATTCTCCCATAATTTTGTCTTGTTCTTGAAAAACTAACACGAGACTATGAATAATCAAATGAGTAATGAATTTTTTTTTTATAACTGATGTGACGTTTAGTAGGTAGAAAAATTTAATAACACTTTAAATATTAAATATTATTTTATTATTTAAATGTTACGTGATTCACTATTATAATTTAATTAATATTTTCTTTTATAACTATTATTACTCTAAATGAATACATAATACTTTGAAAAAAATAAAGTAAATTGATAAATATTAGAATACTTTTGCTTGTACAAAAATTTTTATCTCACATTTGCAAATTTCTCGAATTGAATTATATAAAATAGTTGATTGAAATATAAATTTATTTATTTTTATTTAACGTTTACACTATCGACAAATAATAAAGACCTAACTCATTGGGAGGTTGATTATAGCATATTAAGTTAGAAAAATATATTTTATACATTTAATGTAGTCTGATATAATTACGAAAAACAATTTATTTACTGTAGTCCGATATAATTATGAGAAACAATTTATTTACGTGATTAGTTTGTTACATTAAAAATATATGTAATATTTTCTTTAAAAGTAATAATATTTATAATGATTTTTTTATAATAACTAATGTGATAAGTATAAAAATATAAAATTATTTTTTATTATTTTATATTATCATATTTATCACATTAATTATTATAAAAAAATTATTAAAAATATTATTACTCATTTTCAATTAAATTATCATCGGTGTAAATGTTATCGATTCAAATAAATATGAAATTGTACATGTACACGTGGATGTCTACATAATATAGAGCACTACTATTTCAATCATTTCTCCAATATTCGTTCCATGGCTTTAGAACATGCAAGGGTGGGCGGTGGAGAACTCAAAAATGGCCCAATGGATAGACATTGACTCCAAACTCATTCTGATCGAGCTCAGTTAGCTTTTACTACAGGCCACTAATTGAGGCTACCCACTCCTATGAATGATTACGTTCTCTCGTGAAGCTGCGAAGGAGAAAAAATCTATCCTAAAGTCGGTGATTTGACGTTTTTCTCGAACGCTCATCTGTTAACAACTTCAGCCATTGGCCCCGGGGTCTGGGCGAAATGGCAAGTGCGGAGTTCCTTTTTCTTCACAATGAGAGGTTAATTCTGCGCGGGCTCATCCTTATCGGAAAGGTGCTTACCCCGATAACTATAGTCAAAATTTGAAACGTGTCTTGATTGTTTTGAAAGATTAGTCTCACGTCTGATTGTGTGAGTTTTTTAACCTTGTGAAAAAATTAGGACTGAAAGGTCATTACTCTGGAAGAAGTTAAGGATCAGCTAGTGAATGTGGAGATACCTCCAAGAGAAAAAAAAAAAAAAAAACAACTTCAGCCATTGGCTATGGGCTTATTGGAATAAAATTGGATAGTGCGTGATCTCGGACTGGGAAATTTCCAAAACTCACACAGAAAAAAGAAAGTGAGGTAGACGAAAAAGAAAAGTAACTTGGATAAAAAAGAAGTGACTTGGACAAAAAGAAATGAATTAATACGTTCTACTCAAGTTTCATTATGGACTATTTTCATTACCAACTGATATTGAGTCAAGAGCAACTTCACTTAATATAGAAATAAAAAAATATTGAATAAAAGAAATAATCCACAATGAATCGGGCGCGAGATAACGCTCTCTAAAAAACTCGACAAAATAATCCTCTGTAACTTTAGGAGAAGAGATGCCTCCTCACAAGGGGGTTGCATTGAGGATGTGATCTTTTTTATGAGTGTGTGTATAAAATCAATTTTTCGAAATTAATGGTTATAATAGTCATTGAGTTAAGGGCATGTCATAGAGATTTTGTGGATCTCTAACATTCTTCATTCAATAAATTAAAGATTGATTGAGAACATTTGGTTATTTATTGATTGGGGTCGGGTAATCAATTTCATTAGTTGTAAATTTGACAAAATATCAATCCATTAATGGTTTGTTTCAATGGTTTAATACCTTGTATTATGTATTATAGTAGTTTATAAATAAGTTAATTAATTGTAAAATCAACATATTATATTGAAGATTTAATTTCTCCAATTTTTTCTACTTCCACTTCTTTTTTTTTTTTTAAAGGAAAAATTGACAACTTCTATTACAAATATTAACTTTTTTCTATATCAAAAGGAGAGAAAAAAAAATAAAATCCAATGAACTATCTCTATATGAAGAGGAATAGTCCAACAAAACTATTTTTGCAATTCTACTTTCAACTTTTTCAATATACAACTCAAATTATTCAATCATGTAGAATCTGATCCTCCGTCCCAATAGTGTGTCACATTTTGAAATGAAGTTAATTTACTTATAAATAAAACAATATCATTTTGTTTATAAAGTTGTTTTGAAGTGTCACGTTCTATTAACACTCAAATATTAGAACAAAGAGTTCAATTCCAATCAACACAAAGAAACTACAAATAAAACTAGCATCGCTCATTCCACCTATAAACAACTAATATTCTAGTAGCTGTATATTGAGCTGCCTCTTAATCTAGTTGTGATAGATTGACTCTTAAAATATATTTTTATATTCTTAATAAAACTTATATATCAAAACTTTTATATTAAAAAGAGAGAACATCCAACAGTATCATTCACATTATAACGAATGATCTTTTTTATCCCCCACTTTTAAAACGGGAACAAATAGTTTTTCAAATTTCAAGGACCAAAATTTGAAGGAAAATTGTAGGACTAAATGTTCCCGTTTATGAAATTTAAAGAACTAAAAATTCCTGTTATTTCACAAATAGTATCAAAAGTTCCAGTTTATGAATTGTGAGACATTTTATTCTCTTTTTAAAAGTGAAGAATAAAAAAGATCATTCGCTATAATGTTAAAAATACTTTTAGGTGTTTTCTCTATTAAAAACTACAAACACACATTTTAAACTATAATCCATACATATTAGAAACTTTTCAAAATGAATTGGGCCTATCTGATTCAATTCAAGTATCTAAAGGCCCCTTAGTTTGTTGGGCAATCTAATCCCTATCTCGTCTCACGACCCAAAGGGGCAAAAAAAAAAAAAACATCAACTAGTCATAAAAATGAAAAAAATTGTTCAAAATTGGGAACAACGACAGAATACCAACGGGAATCACTAAATTTAGAAAGGTATACCAACCAATATTATTTTAATTTATTTTTACATTTTTAATTTGACTAAAATACAAACTAAAAAAAAAAAATCATACCTTCCCTCAATATCATAATTAATCCGAACTTCTAATTATAATTGCAATTGTGAATAATTGAATTTTTTTTTTTTTAGAGAAAATAGAAGCAAAATAAACATCAATTTTTTCCGTACGATAAAGTCAACGTGAACGAACAACATTCGATGCACGAGGTACAATGGTGGGAAACAATTGGTCAACGGTGCTGACCCCCCCTGAGGACCTTTGTCCAAGCAGCATATTCCACCCTCAAAAAAAAGGCCACCGCGGCATCCCATTCCCAGCTCCTGCGTGGTTAAAACGACGCCGTGATCGACGATCATATAGTTCGTTCTATTTGCGTTGTTCTTCAGCTAAAGCCGATACCATTTACAGTACTGGTTTCCAAACTCGCCGGAAGATGGCGGATAATAGTAGCGTCGGCTTTTCCGGCGATCGGCCCATCGTGATGGTGACGAACGACGACGGCATCGATGCGCCTGGATTACGAGCTCTGGTTCGCGTCCTTGTCTCCTCTAATCGCTTCCACGTCGTCGTTTGCGCTCCCGATTCGTATGCTCTTTCGTTCTTATTTTGAGAATTGAATTGTTACTGTTTATCTGTTGCATTGATTGTAAATTTGCTGGTCTTTTTTCGATTAATTTTTAAAATTTTAACAGTGAGAAGTCAGCTGTTAGTCATAGCATTACATGGAACAATCCTGTTGCGGTTAAGCGAGTGGAGATCAGTGGAGCAGCAGCAGCCTTTGCTGTTGGTGGTGAGTTGAAATTTTAGAATGAATGGTGTAGTTTCAGGGAGAATATCCCCTGTGCGTGAATTATGGCTGTTGCATTGTTTATATGTTTTGCAGGAACTCCAGCTGACTGCACTTCCTTAGGAATCACTCAAGCTCTGTTTCCTTCGTTGCCTGATCTTGTAATTCCTTGTGCTCGTCAATTTAGTGTTTGAGCCAACTTAGGCGTGCAATTATTATTATTATTTTTTTTGAATTCTTCAAATGGTCCATGAAATGGTTGCTTGATATGTTTTTGTATGCTTGGTTTGTTGTTTGTTTTATGACTTGGGTTTCTGTTTGCAGGTTATCAGTGGCATAAATATGGGTAGCAATTGTGGTTATCATATGTGAGTATATTTATCGCCACTAGTCTTTTGGATCATCTTCAATCTGCTTCCTGTTAAGTGGATCTAGTTTGAGATTTTATGCTTTTAGGATCATTTTATTTTTGTTACAGAAGCTATTGTTGGAACGCAGTCATCATATTGTCTGTCTTTATATGCTATATAGTGGTTCCCTTTTTTCTTCTTATGCAAATTGAAGAATATACACATCATTTACAATCGACTGTTGCCTATAACTTATGGAAGTGATTTGTTTGACAGCTTTATTACTTTTAACAAATTAGTTGGTAATAATGGGCAAGCAAACAAGAATTCCAAAGATGATTACTTTTCCCACTTTTTGGCCAAATGGATTTGCAAAATCGTCTTATTAAGATAGATATCCACCATTTCTTTTTTGGCTGGCCATTTCTTTGTAGAACCATTCTCATTTTACTATGGTTGATTAAATCTTCTATTGGCAATGCAGAGTTTACTCTGGCACAGTGGGTGGTGCTCGGGAGGCTTTCTTCAATGGTGTACCCGGTGTTTCCCTATCATATGATTGGTATGTGTGTGCATATATTTTCTACCTTTTGCTTTAGTCAGGAAAAGGAGGTTTGCTGGGAATGATATCTTGTACAAAGAGCAGATATGGACAGAAGCATGTGATTGTGACTACTCTCAACACGATTAGACTACTATAATATTTTATCTTGTTTAATATTGCCTTCGTATTTTCAAAGAAAGCAATCAGTTTCTCTATATAAAATGCATTTGGAAATTTGATACTCAAATATGATGTTTCAGTGTATTCTTATGGGTTGACTACTATAAAATCTTCAGCTCTCCATACTTTTTCAACTCTTTGTTTCTTTAGAGACGGCAGTTGTGTTTTCATTGAGTTTATTGTGACTTGATGTAATGCCCAGGGTCGGAGGGAAAAGCAATGTTAATGACTATACGCTGGCTGCGGAGGCTTGCTTACCAATTCTTAGTGCTATAGTTTCTGAAATAAAGAATGGTAATTATCCGCTGAACTGCTTTCTGAATATAGACGTGCCAACAGATGTCCCTAACCACAAAGTAAGTTTGAGTGCAAGCCATATTTTCTCAATAAATTTCTTCCTATAAGCTTTACATTCTCATGTTCTAGTAAATGTAATATAGCTTTCGAACTAACTTGGCTTACCTTGAGTTTGTTTAATTGCTGTGGAAACTTGTGAGATTCTCTAGAGGATAATGTGTTTTTTGTTTCAAATCCTCCAATAGGGTTATCGTCTAACTAGGCAGGGAAAAGATATCGTCAAAATGGGTTGGAGGAAAGTTATTTCTGATGCCGAAGGTGAGAAAATGGCATCTACAATGACAATGGAGACAAATTCAGCTGCATCTGTGGGAGCAGATGCTTCTAATTTGCAACAAGGACAACTTCTTTTCAGGAGAGAAGTATGATCCATTTCCCCTCTAGTTGTTTCTCCGTTTATTGCAGTTTGCCTTTCTTCATTGTTGTTGATCTCATGTTTCTTGATTACTAGCTGAGATATTTAAACCAGTTAACTTGGTAACATGTAAGGAGACCTTCTTTATATACTTTGGCTGAATACTGAAATCAGTCTTTTAAAAGAAAAGCCATCTTATAGCTGTTCCTTGGTTTTAGATTCCTTTTGCATTTTTTTTTCTATGCTTCACATCGTTCTTTTCTCTTGATAATCAGCCTTTCATTTAACGGGTTCCTGATTTATTAACTTAATGTGTTGATTTTTTAGGTGAAAGGAATATATATGGATCATAGTGATACAGACTATTCTACCCTAAAGGAAGGATATGTATGTAATACTTTTTGTTCCTATTTTTAGACTAAATTTTCAAGTGGTTAAATGCCAAAGATTGAAAGGTCGGGCTAATCCGCTAATATGCTGCCTATCTTTGCCTGTAGATTACTGTCACTCCTCTCGGTGCCTTGTCCCCTCCAGATATAGATGGCTACTCGTTCTTCAAAGAATGGCTCCCATCAGTAGGTGAACGCTCTTCTTCAGCCTTGTAATGTTGTAAGTTCCTTCCACCTTTTGGCTATTCATACTGCCCTCTCTGAAATGCTGGTGGTTACAGACCTGCCTTTTTAATTCAGTAAACAAGCTGACAACTAAGCTGCAACTATGTATCTCCTGATTATAGCTGCAGTTTTGCCTTTAAATTTGATTTTTTTGCTGAATTTTAATTTGTAGTGATCTTGATTTTTCTCTTAGGTTATTCTACACATTAGGATCGAGGGATTTGTGCCGGTTTGATGACAAATTCTCTCAACATTTCTGAAGTCATTGATAGTGTTGGTGGAACTGCATAAATTCATCATTCTTTGGCTCACAACTTGTGGCACTAATCTTGCTGGAACAAATGCAATTGCTTGCTTGCAGCACCATGAGCTTGGGTGGCCAAGATTCGAACACCAATATTTTTTAAGTAAATTACCCATTTATAATTTCAGGAAATTAGCAAACTGATCTGATCTACGATCCTTCTGTGTCTAGTTGAATAAAGCCTAATATGTGTGGACAGACTTGAATAACTACTGTTTTCATCAGATGATACTCAATGAATGATGTAAAACAATTTAGAATTCCATATCTCACTTTCTTTTCAAAAATAGAGAAAATAAGAAACTGGGTGAGGGGTTTGATAATTAAAAGCTCTGCTGCCTGTGAACTCAAATGGCATAATCATAAGAGGGTTAGAGTATGATGTTCAACTACATACAAGTCTAAAACTATTGAATATGTTTAACAATAAAAATTTACAAATTTTCAAAATGAAAGCTTACCTAGCTTAACAAAATTCCATTCTTCAAGGAATACAAAGAAACTCATTTCATTTCGAAACTTCTCTATCATTTTACTTCTGAAGAAAGTACATCTTTGGCTGGCTATGGTCGAAAAGAGGTATGTTTTTGGAATTACAGACACTTCATCGTGTTGGCTGCGGGTGAAAGGCGTCACGATTAATATTGTGAGATAAAAGTAATTTTTTTACTTTATGCTTACTGGAATAACATATTTAGATAGTTTTATTAAAGCCTTTCATAGACTTTCAAAGAAAGAAAAGCTTAAAAAGTTATGAATATAAAGAAACACTCAAATTTTATATCCAACTCATTCTCCCTTATAAATGAAGAGGAAGATTCTTTTATGGAGAAACTTCCCGATTTCAACTATGGATTTATCTTACAAACTAAGCATAATGAGAGACAAGAGATTCCCATAAGCAAAAGTTAAAATAATCACTTTACAATATGACAGACATGAGTAGGGACAAATTTTCACTTTCACAAAGGTAAATAGTAAAAGCAAACATCAGTGGGGACAGATTCCCACTTTTACATAGTAAGGGAATATATTATTTTTTATCTTGCCAATCAGATCCCTGATCACTGATAAGGGCCATGAACTTCCCTCTACTTCTGTTCTAAATAGATTGAAGGACAAGACCACTTAGATAGACACTGGAGTAGTCGCCCAGCCTCCAATGCCTCTTGTGGAGCCAGACATGCAGACAAAGTCAGAATCTGACAATCTCTAATCATTTGATAGTGCTCAAGGATATGATCCGATGCAATACTAGATCGAAGACTCCCAAGTCCCAAGATCCTTTTACTGATATTCCCAAAACTGAAGAAGATCCATAAGAAACGGATTATGAAGACTATTTTCATGAGTATTGATCCTACTTTTGATAACAAATTGGGATGGATCAGGAAAAATTATTTGAAAAATATATATGTTTAAAAAAAACCTTTTTTATTATAATTTAATTAAAACTAAATGTTTATGCATTGAGTTAACATTTATTAATATAATTTCAACCAATACTTATAAAGAAAAATTACAGCCCCATCGCATTTTACTTTAAACATTTCTATGCACAACAAACGGTGGTCAACTATTAGTCAACCTCCTCGGGCACTGGGCCCTAATGAAATATCTTCTATCCTAAGCTCATAAATGAGATGCCGTGTCAATCCAACGCCGTCGTATTGTCGCATCCTTTCGCACTTAACTTTAATTCGCCATGGGACCCCACCGGGCCCACCCGAGCCCACACTCTAAACCGCCAAATTTGTTGCTGCCGCGTTAGCGTCGTTTATTCGCTAAAGCATTTCCGAACTCGCCGGGGGGGAATGGAGATCGACAGCGACCGGCCGCTTGTGATGGTGACAAACGACGACGGGATTGAAGCGCCAGGATTACGAGCTCTAGTTCACATCCTTGTCTCCGCTAACCGCTTCCGCGTCGTGGTCTGCGCTCCCGATTCGTATGCTCATTTTTTTTTGAAATTACAAATCGCATATTCTTATAAAGTTTTTTTTTTAATCTTAAATTTCATCTTTTAATTGTGATTTATATGTGGCATTGATCGTAAGTAGAAGAATTGAGATTACAGAAATAATGTGATGATTTTGTTGTTATGTGTGTAATTTAAATTGACAGTGAGAAGTCAGCTGTTAGTCATAGCATTACTTGGATGAATCCTGTTTCTGTTAAGCGAGGGGTAGTTAGTGGAGCAACAGCCTTCGCTGTTTCTGGTTAGTTGCAGTTTTGCTTTCAGAATGATTGCAGTTAGATGAGGAGAATTTTACTTATGAATTACAAATTAAATTGCCGTTGCATTTTTGGCAGGAACTCCGGCCGACTGCGCCTCCATAGGAATCTCCAAAGCTCTGTTTCCTGCAGTGCCTGATCTTGTAACTATTGCTTCTTTTTTTCTCTTTCTTCCCAGCTCGTAATCTTGTTTGATTTTAATTTTCTGGCACTCCATGTTATTATTATGTACCTTGTTAACTGCAATATATGCTCATGAATGTAGTGATTGGACTAATTTAGACTGTCTGTAAACATTTGCTTCAAATTGTTGTTCGCTTTTGCCTCTCTGCATCTATGAGATTCTTTATGTGTTTTTATCCAGAAATGGATGACTTTTTTTTTTGAAAATTTTGACATGTTTGATGGTAACTTTATTGTTTGATAACTTCGGTTTCTTTTTGCAGGTAATCAGTGGCATAAATAAGGGTAGCAATTATGGTTGTCAAGTGTGAGTACAATTCTCCCCTTTACTTTTGATGGATTATTTTCAGTGTTCTTCCTATTACATGGATCTATTTTAAGATTTTATGGTTTTAGTTCATTTTATTTTTGACCACAGGGGGTATTGTTGGTCCTTTGCATTGTAACTTATGGAGTAAATGGTTTGTGCAAATAGTTTTAGCAAATTTATTACTGCTAATAGATTATTTTGATGGCCAAGAACGAATCAAAAGTATAGCGATGTTCGTATTTCCCTCTTTTGTGTGATTATTGATTTTCAAGATCTGGACTACAATTGGTACTCTTATCTGTTTGTTTATTTGTGATGTATTGGCTGCTGATGCATTTATTGGCTAAATGTTGCACAAACTGATGTATGCGGTTTCTATTTATCTGGGCAGTGCACAAGAGGAACATTTGAGAGCACTGGGGTTATATGCCTTCAAACACTATTTCGCACATGGCAAATCCTCTCAATTAAGATAGATGTCCCTAATTTCTTCGATAGTTGGCCTTTTTCTATGTAGACCAAAACTCATTGTATCATTTATAAAATCTCCTGTGTGGCAATGCAGGGTTTACTCAGGCACAGTGGCAGGTGCTCGAGAGGCTTTCTTGAATGGTGTACCTTCTGTCTCCTTATCATATGATTGGTATGTCCAACTTTGATCATAAAAGGGAGGCTTTGTGTAACAATATTTTGGAAGAAGAGTGGATATGAAGATTAGCATGTGATCATACTTAATCTCAACAAGTCCAGACATCAGTTAAATTTTATGTTGTTTATTATTGCCTTCACATTCATCGAACAAAGGATTAAGTTTCTCTACATAAAATGTGTTTGGAAGCCTGATGGTCCAAGTATTTTGATGTTTTGGTGTATGCTTATGGTTGACTACTTGAAAATCTTTAATTTCTGTTTACTTTTCTCATTTTTTTGTTTCTTTAGGAGGATAGTGGTTTGTATCCATTGGGTAGTTTATTAATTATGACTTACTGGAATGCTCAGGTGTGATGGGAAAAGCAAGCTTGATGACTTCATTCTGGCTGCAAAAGCTTGCTTACCAATATTTAATGCTATAGTGGCAAAAATCAAGAATGCTGAATATCCACTTAGTTGCTTTTTGAATATAGAAGTGCCAACAGATGTCGCTAACCACAAGGTAAGCTAGAGTAACTCCAAAATTTCAATTATATCATCTTGATAAATCTCTTTTCATAAGCTTCCGCGTTACTCACTTACCAGTAAATGCATTGTTACTTCTAACTAACTTGGTCCTACATTGCAGATTTTTGCTTTTGAGCTTCCTTTTTGTTCAAATGATGTGAAAAAATTGCCGTATTATGTAGGTGATGACTGAAATTTTTTTGGGGTCTTCCAATAGGGTTATCGTCTAACTAGGCAGGGAAAGACTGTTGTCAAAGTGGGCTGGAGGCAAGTTATATCTGATGCAGGCAACAAGATGTCATCTACAGTGATGGTGGGGACAACTTCAGCTGCATCTCCAGCAGCAGATGCTTCTAGTTTACACCAGGGACAGCAACTTTTCTGGAGAGAAGTATGATCCATTTCTCTCCTTGTTGCTATCCATTTATTGCAGTTTGCCTTTGTTCATTATTGTTGGGTGTAGTTTTTTGCAAAATAGTTGATCTCTGCACATGTTTCTTGATTACCTGCTGAGATTTTAGACCAGTTAATTTGGTAATGTGTAAACAGACCTTTCCTATGTACTTTGGATGAAGTCTTATAATTCAATCTTTCAAAAGAAACTAACATAGCATATAGCAGTTCTGGATTTGTTTTGGATTCCTCTTGGTTTTGGGCTATGCTTTACATCTTATCTCTTCTTTCGAAAATTAGCCTTAATCTGATCTAAGAATTCAATTTGTGTTAATTTCTAGGTCAAAGGATTCAAAATGGATTATCGTGATACAGACGTTTGTTTCCTACGGGAAGGATACGTATGTAATATTCACTCTCCTTTCCTGTTTTTCAGACGAAATGTTGTACTGGTTCAAGTGACACAGATCGGAAGGTCCACTAACGCTAACTATACTGCTAACAGATTACTGTCACTCCTCTTGGTGCCTTATCTCCTCCAGATACAGATGGCTATTCATACTTCAAGGAATGGTTCCCGCAATAGCTGAACAGTCCTCTTCTTCCTTGTAAGGCTGTGAGTTCCACCTTTTCGCTATTCATACTGGCCTTTGTTAAATGCTGATGGCTGTATAAACTTGTGTATTAATTTACTAAAAATGCTCGCTACTGATTTGAATCGGTGTAGCTGTAGGTTTTTGCCCCTTAAATATGATTTTTTTTTTCTGATATTTAATATGGTTTGTTCTTGGTTCTTGCACTTGTAGGCTATTATGTGCACTATTATGAAGGCATTTATGCTGGCTTTGATCACTGTTGCTCTCACTGTCATCATCCATACGCTTGGTGGAACTTTATAAGTTCATCATTCCTTGGTCACGAATTGTGTCTCGTACTAAGGGACACCAATTTTGCCAGAAAAGTTGCAACTGACCGTTTGCATCGAGCTCCTTATAATCTTGGCTGGGCAAAGTGCCAAGACCCTATCATTTTCAAGTAGAACATTTCCCTAAAATCTAACAAGACATAGGTTGTTATTGTAGCAGCAAAATTATGTGATTATTGGATTGGATTAGAGTGAAAATGACAAGTCTCTCCATACGTGCTTAAGCTCTTCTAACAATGTCTTCAACTGCTAGAGACTGCTCTGATTATTTCAAATCATTTGTACGTGAAGCTGTTGCTTGGCATGTTCTCTGGCATCGTGTGTCTTCTCAATTTTCCAAGTTTTCTTTTTCTGCAAATTGGAAAACCAGGGCTGTTCACAGATCCACTTATACGAGGGTCAATTACGATCTGCATTCGCTAAAAACAACGTTACAAGTTGCGATTCATTTGCAGGATGGCAGAATATTTATCCAGATAAGTCAACTACTGAAAAGATGTTGAAGCTGGTAATTCATATCTTTGATTACCAACTTTATTCATATCCTTGGAATTTTCTCGCAACTTTTCCAGGTTTTTGTTGATACCCTAATCAAAGGAAGTCAATCCAAGCAAGCTCTCACTCTCACTCTCACTTTCTATTCTGCAGCTAATAGGAAGTACTGCTTCAGTTTAGTTAATCGTGGAAATTGAGCGAATTTGAGCATTTTTTTCGTTCTCTAGCCCGTTTAGGCATTAGAAACAGTGAAAAACTTTCAATGAAATTTCATATTGACTAATGTAGTGAAAAACTTTCAATAAAATTTTATATTGACTAATATAATATTTATGTGATGAAAAATTATTAAATAATAATAATTTTGATCATCTAATACCCTTTTACTAAAATTATTTAATTTTTTTTTTGGCATAGATTCAACTATAATGAAGTTAGTTTAATCCCTAGTATAACACCTCAACCATTAGTAAAATTACCTAAAATTTTCCTCTAATCCGTGGCGTAACACTTCAACCATTAGTGAAATTACTAAAAATTTTCATTGGAATGGATTCAACCCTTTTAAACTTAGTTTTAATCTTTGGTCTAATATTCCAATTATATAGATGGATGGCTATCGGAACAAGTCCAGTGATTTCTTGTGATCTATTAATTGGAAGTTTGTTTATTGATTCATCATCATCAATTATTAACTCGCGTTTTGGTATCATTATTATTAGATGGTTTAAACATGGGACATCGTTGCTGCTGGCCCTCGTCCTATTCCCCTTTCTTTTACCAATCATGAACATTTTCAGCTAGATTGAGTTGATTATTGCTAAACATTGAATCACCGACGTAGTATCCTTTGTCTGAATAAACTCTGGCCGTATTTATTTCGTTTATGCACAAAAATCTACATGAGCATTTTATCAATCACAATAGACATTATTATTTGAGTTTGGGGCCAACGTTTGAAAACAATAGGAACACAATTACGTGGATTGAGTTGGAGACTAAAAAATTTAACTCTCTTTTCGGTTAATCAGTCCATTCATTAAGTCTCGTAAGTCAACATCGCAAAAATCCCTACAGAATTCGGAGAGGATTGAAAATCCCCACTCAACTGCAAACCGGTGACGTTGCAACAAAAACCTCAATTGAATAATCCAAAACAAAAAACAGAGAGAGGGATTACAAATTTTTTTTTTTTTAAATTATGAACTGAAACGAGAGAACTAAAAAGATTTAGAAAGAAAGTATTAAAAATGTTATGAATTATTTAAATTGAAATAAAAAGTTATGATGACATATGATTCATATAACTGAACTCACGTAATCAAATAAAAGCGCACTAGTTATTGTTGTTTGAAAATTTAAAAGAGAAACATTAATTCTATGAAAAACTCACTCTTTGTAAATGCCAAAAATCAAAGTGTGGAAAGCCAAAGGTAGAAAAAAAGAAAAAAAAAAAACAGAAGAAAAAAAACCCATGCCGACAGAAAACATTAAATTAAATATTTACATAAGAGTACAAAGTCTAGGCTGCCGCATGTCGGTGGAGGGAGGCAAAGCAGGCGGTTGCGACTCCACTAGTATAGACCAAACAACATGTAACGGCCAATTTTCCGGCTATGTGTTATGTTGGCGGAGGCGGCAAAGCAGGCGGCTGCGACTCCACTAGTATAGACCAAAGAACATGCACGTCTTCGTAGGGGCAAGACTTCACATCTTCATACAATATGTATATCCCTCTCCCTATGCACATACATGGCATCAATATGAAGAAAAAAAAAAAACAGAGAACAATTAAAATCTCCAAAAATGCATGCTCATGTGAAACAATAGAATCAATGAAACACTTTGGGATTTTGAAATTGTTGTGAAATTTAGTAGCCATATAATAGAATGAATGATGATGATGAAGATTAAGGAGATAATGATAATGGGATGGAGAAGGTTATTAGGACATACCCTTTTTGTGAGCTGAATGGAGACGAATCCACAGCTTCTTCAATGGAGAGAACAGGGATTGAAGCCACCCCATTTGGAGAAGAGGGAGTGGTTCATGGTTGGTGGAGCAAAATGGAAAACATAAGAAGGCTTGGGAAGAGAGAGAAATTTGCTAGTTTGCTTAGACAAGAGGTGAAGTTTATGTCACTATTTCAATGGAGAACTATATTAACATTCCCTTCAAGACCAATCATGCATTTCATATATTTTTTTTCTTGGTGCTATGTCGCTTTCATACCCTTTTCCTCTTCTAGTAGAAGAAGCCACAGTCCAACAAATCACCCATCCCTTCTCACCCCTTCCCACAAGCCCCTTCCTTATACGCACATTTCACATGCTTCCACATTATCTCCTTCATTATCCCTTCATTCTCAAGCCTTTACATGCAGTGGGGGAGGGTGGATTTTAGAAGGAATTATTATTTTCATATACTTTGTCAAAAAAAAAAAAAATCACTAATTCGTAATCAAATGTGTTGTGATTTGTAATTTTTTTTACACTTCTTTATATTTTTATGAATTTTCAAATCCTTATTACTAATTGAATCCAAATGATCTCGTTGAAAGATCATTTTAGTTGGCTAAAATTCATTATTTGAAGAAAACTATATATATTATACTTTTGTTTTATTAGGGTTTATGTGTTTAAGGATGCCCTTTGATTTATTGAATTTTGGGGTTCCTATCCTTTTTTGGGCTCCCTCGTGTGTTCTAAGAAAACATTCCTATCCAAAGAGTATATCCCAAGTATTTAACCCCTATTCGTCCACTTGTACTATAGTAGGGTTTCTTTTGTTACTGTGTCTATTTGAAGCCCTTTTTTTGACCTTTAAGTTTTTTTTACATATTCTTTCCAAGGTGTATCATAGCTTAAGGGATCCAATTTTCAACTAATAATTATAACTTCTGTATCTTTGTCTTCGACTAAAATGATTCACCAACAAATTGCTGTGCATCTTTAAAGATGTAATCAAATTCCTACAAAAATGATTTAATATTTAAGGTTTAGATTTGATTAATTAATTGAGCAATTACAGCATCTCCCAAAAGTACTGTACATCTTTGTTTGTTAGGTCAAAAAATTTATTATTCATTGCCAAAACATCAGAATGTATTATGTACTTGATCAAGATTCTTCATCGCAATGATTAGAGTTAGACATGGCATTATAGAAAGATAGATTTTTTTATCTCAATTAATGTGTACTAATTGTGTTTCGTTAATAAAATGATAGAATTTCATTAATAAATATTAAATTTTAACATAAACTGTATGAATTATTTTAATGAAATTATGTCGTTTTATTAATGAAATACGGTTAGTTAGTATATGACAGAAGAGTTTAAAATGAATAGATGGATACATATTAGTACTCTTTGATCAGCTAATTGAGAAGAACTAATTTTGAGGGATGTAATCATTTTTAATTGTGCAGAGTCTGCAGACACATACATATTTGTTTCTTTCCCTTTTGTTCTTCTTATTATTTTTCTTCTCATTTCTTTCTTCCAAAAATGGGAAAGAGCCAAGAAAGAAAATCAAGCAGAAGATATGGAAGGTACGTTTTATCCAGCAACAATAATAGAATTCATGTGAAGACACCTTTGTTCTTTACAATGAAGTCAATTCATGTATGTCAAGAAATCAATCATTAGAAGGAAGAAATGCCAAAAAGTAATTAACGTTGGGAAAACCCACTATTAATGTGACATTTAAATCATGTATAGAATGAGAAGCTTCACTAATACTAATAATTTGCACGAATATCCATCCCATCATTCTAAATTTTATGGATACGAGATTGACCCTTCATGCCTTTAGTGTACTATTTTGTTTAATTTGTAAGTTAATATCATTCAACTTGGAAGTTAACACTATATTTTGTTTAATTTACCAAATATGGTAATTGGTTTTGATGCCAAAAAACAGATGCATTTCATGATTTCTCTCGTTTACGTTTCTCCATATTTTGCTTCTTGGACCCGTATTTCCCAAATTCTTGTGCTGTTTCCAACTTTTTGGCTAAGATTTCTCCCTTTCATGATCATTGTCATACTCAAGATTGTGCCACCATTATAAGAAGAAACACTATAAAAATGTTGTTGGTACAGAGGGCAAATCGCTATAATTCCTCGATATGTGAGTTGCATACCTTTTTGGGAAGAAAGGAGTCTAACTATATTATCTAAGAGGTTGTGATTTTAATTAAAAATATATATATTTATTAAAATAAAATATTCAACTTTGATGGATATGAGTTAATACCAAAATCACGTTTTAAACACATGAATTTAATTTTGACAGATAGAACAATAACAATGAAAATAACCCATTCATTGTTGAAATTATATGAGTAAATATTCGAATCAAAATATGTTATTACTATAAAAGCATGTATAATACATGAGAAATGTTTACTATGCTTAGAAAAGAAGCAATAACGACATTTAAAGAAAGTAGACACAATACCAAAGGATGCAAACGCCATTTTAGGGAGTTCAAAAAAAAAAAAAACTTATTTGATTTGAAAAATATAAGAGATATATAAAATATTTTTTCATGATGAACACCATTTAGAGAGTCTTAAAACTTTGATGATGGTCAATATTTCAGTAGGTTAGTTAGATAATTTGCCACCCAATTAATGAAAAATCAAGGTTTTAAAAATTGAATTAGTTTTTTTGCATTTAAATGTAGTTTTCCTTGTTGAGAACTTTCTCATTCACATGTCCAAAGAATTTTACAAAAAAAAAAAAAAATTTCTCACTAATTTTTTCTTTCTATTTTATTTAAGCATAAATTGAGGTAAATGGGAATATTAATTTGGTAAGGGCTTAGGACTATGACAATCTATTATAGAAAGCGAAAACAGAGGTCACGTGCAATTCACGTGTTTCAACAACAACAACAATTCAACGGGCTTGGAATTTTTAGCTTGACGTGAGGCCCGCATACTTCAATTAAATCCAACTACTTTGCTTTACAACTATCTCAGACAGCCCACCAATATGAATTTGTACATGGGCCGACACAAGAATAACAACCGAAAAGGACCTCCCTTTCTATTTGAATTTGGCCACGTTAAGGTACCGTATTCAATAAAACATTTGTTCAAATGCACCAATCAATCACCTAGTACACATGCTCACCTTAATTTCATATTTAAGATTAGAGAATTAATGAGGTGAGATTGAGAATACATACATTCCCACTTTTGGCATGAAGGAAATTACTATACTAAGATACTGATAAGAGTCAGTCTTAATCTACCATTAGATATGGTAGGATATAAAAATCTTACGTACAAAAATCATGTAACAGAAAGATAAACAATAATTTATTTGGAGATTAATAATAAAATAGGAAAAAAAACCCTACACCACAAATTATAAGAAGAAACTCCTACTACTCATAATCCTTTTTTTTTTGGAGTCTCTTTTTTATTTCTCTAAACCCTACAAAACTAATAACCGTAAGTCATTTATAGAGATATCATATTTAATCAAAAACAATTTAAATTTGATAATCAAATCCTATTCAAAATCTACTTTCCTATAACAATTCAAATATAATTCAACTACAATTACTAAATTCTAATCAAAATATAATTTGTTAAATAAGATTGGTATAATACACCAACATATACTATTATATTTCCTTCCAAATCCTTTTGACGTCGTGTGATCTTATTTTAGATATGGTTGATTTTGTAAGTGCTACCTACCATAGAAATATTTCTTTATAATTTGGTATTACCTATCTTTTTTGGCCAAAAAAATTGCTTACAAAAGTGTAAGACTTGTACATTATACTATAGACGAATTGTAATACTCATTTAAGCTTTATTAGTATTCTTCTCTCTACCCAAGATCTCCCTCTCTTAGCTCTTTCACACAAATTTATTGAACCCATAAATTTGTTTCTTCAAGCATGAATATCTAATTTACTTGTACTTATTCTAAGAAAAATAGGGTCTAATTAAAATATTAAAAGGATTAGTGACAAGCCAGCAGGGTGTGTATCACATTTCTTTAACTTTTTATGATTAGGAGATTTAGTTTGAGAATCAATCTAAAACTCTTGTGGGTAACCAACTCGACTAAGTTTTAAGACTAAGGATTTTGCTGTCCATTAATGGTGTAAATCTAGGGACAATCTAATATCCAAACCTTAAAATACTAGGTTTGTTTCATAGTATGTATAGTACTTACAATAGTCAAGGTAGGTTCCCACTTTGCAGGACCATGCATGCAGCAGGACTTTTCAAAGGACAGGAGAACATGGAGGCATCCAGTTTCATCCTTATTTCGTCACCACTAACAAAGTGTGTGCACCATGTTGCAATATCATCATCATGGAGACCTAAAATCCATCATGCTTCCCATTTAAAATACTCACATTGACTGCAACCTAACGTTAATGTTGTTCCAACTTTCATACTTGATCGAGTTCTTACACAGCATGAGGGCAAAGTCCTCCAGGAGGGAAGAAATTAAAACAGAATTGAATTATTTGCAAGGACAATAAAATTAGAACGTGCATGATGAATTTTGCAGTGAAACTTTTCAAGATTTACCAGGATGGGGCCATTCCACAATCATATGTTTATAAATATGGGTCCTATGTCACGTGAAAACTGAAACGGTCGATTAGATATTTGTAAGTTTAGGAATTTGTATCCCAATAATTGAGAGATAGAAATTAAGTCAACCTATTCGAGCAGATTAATCGATAGTAGGAAGTGGGTAAAATTAAGTCAATCTATTAGAGCAGATTAATCGATAGTAGGAAGGGCGATCCCATGTGGGATTTGTATTAATTGTATTTCAAAATATATTTTTACGTTTGTGATGTAATAAATATGAAATAAAAAATATATTAAAAATTTAAAAAATATTTTAAAAAGTGTAAAAACATGTTTTAAAATGACTAATCATACGTAACACCTTTATATTGTTCATTGTTAGAGCTTTATGCGTAGAAAATCAGGTTTGATTGCAAATTCATACGATTTATTCACGTGTTTTAATTACTTTACATGTAGTTTTTGACCTCGATGATTAAAGAAACTTCAACCCTCTCAGTAAATTGATAATAATGAGGTCAAAGTGAGGAGTACTTTTCCATTTTTCTTAATTAGATGTCATCCAAAGGTTGCTTGTATCATATTGTTTGCAACGGCCATAAAGAAGAAAAAGTTTGCTAGTTTATGTCCCCAAAGTGTGATCCAGAATAACCCTCCAGTTGCCACTGGCCATTATGCTCTTCAGAGTACTTTACACAACGTTAAAAACCAACTCACTTCACCTTTTTGGACTAATCTAAAATGCCAGATTGTTGCTAAACACAAAATTGAAATGCAGTGTGAACTTAAATTTAAACAATAGTGCTGACAATCATGTCATATCTGTCAAATTGCTGCTTTCGTTCTTGTTTCCTTAATTTAAAATGTGGTTTGCATATATCCCTAGTTTCACAAGGACAAAAATCCCACGTCATTTCCATGAATCCCATCACAATCAAGTTAGAAAAAAAGACAAAAATCTCTACCTTACTAATCTGGAACTATTTTCTTGTCTGATAATTCAAGTTTAATTTGGATCAAAGTTATATTAATATTCACCTTTGCCCTTTAAAGCTTAATCCAATAGTAGTCTATATCCTCTTTAATCAACGTCCTTTAACTTTCTTTTGTACTTATTGCATCCCTACAAGCCTACAAAGCCACAAGGTCATTAATGAACAATAACTCATCAACCCTTTTGGATTCAAAATGGTATGATTAAATCTGGATGCATGTGTGTGATGAATTATTAACCAACTTGTGGTGTGTGGAATTGTGGGGTGAGGAGGAGGAAGAGTACTCAAGAGAGGGCAGCCAGACCACTAGCCAGTGTTCAAAATTTGAAACCATTTCCCATGCAATTTAGGGTAGGTGAAGGAAGTGAGCAAACATGACTCTTTTTAACTTTAGCATATATACTTGGGCATGTGACAGGGATATGCAAACTAAGACAGATGAACCAAAAAAATATCATGGAATTATATAAAGTCATCATCCCATACCTAATTAGCTAACCTTACACATGGTTGGCAAACGTAAAATACTACAATGTTCCTAATACCAATGAAGGGTTGGACTTGGTTGAGTTTCTTGTTTCCTATGTGGAAAAGGAAAATGAATGTGGAGAGAATCTTGATCATATTTGAATGAGGACAAACGGAAGAAATATTTTGGATGGTCTTTATAACTAGTTCTCATTATACATATAATTTTGTCTTCTTGAAGTCCAAGTTTACTTGGTTAAACAAATGGCAGTTTAGCGTTTTGTTAATTGAGTTCAATTACAGGAAATCAATCACCGACTCTCTTTTCTATTTGCGTGCAAATCCTAATTAGCCCCTCAATTTCACATGCATTGATCTCAACTCCCATGCACAATCAATATTGTTTGAATTAAGTTTTATTCTTTGAACATTAATATAATTATGAAGCCATCTATAAATGAGAAATCGTATTCTAAACTGTAAAATATTCTTATTGTATTTTTATTTTTGGTATAAAGGGTTTCTTCTAAATTATAAATTGTCCATTTTAATTGTTTCGTATAACAAATGTATAAAATATTTTGCGTTAAATTACAGATTAAAAAAATATATATATATATATATTATATAACTTTGTATGGACTAAATACACGAGTTGAAAAATCAAAGAATTCTAAGAATATACTCTATAAAATATATCAATAAAATTTCTTTTGTTGAAGAAAAATTAAAATCTCAATTTTCCTTTTTGGAGGCGTGTGTTGAGAAGTAATAGAAACAGAGCGAATATGCACTGAGCAAAGACAGAAACCAACTTTGCGTAAAATAATAAGAATAAGTGAGGAAATTTGAGTTGAGAATTTCGAAGTTTAGGAAGCGCCTAATCACTTCCAGACGAAAAGAAACTCAGAAAAGCTCTTTCCTCGAGTTACAGCAGCCACTGATCAGCCCTAATATTATTATTATATTACAAGTAACTTTTTCCCTTTGTTTTTTTTAAAATTTTATAAAAAAATTAAAGAAAAAAGTATATATTACTTTCTTCGCCATAAAAATAGTTCATTTTGAATAAATATCTTATATTATTCTTATTAATAATAACTATTTAGAAATATTTTTAAAATATTATTTGTATTAATAATTTAGAATGTGTTTTAAATTAAAATGGCTATATGAGTTGCAAATATGAAAATTTGAACTAAAATATTGTATGAATTATAAATATCAAAGCATATTTTCAACTGAAGTACTATATATATAGGCGTGTTTTGAATTAAAATCTTGTATATAGAAAAATAAATGATATGTATATTTCAAGATTTCATTTTTAGTGAGTAAAACATATTTTTAAAAAATATTGAACATATAATATTTTATACGTTAAGAAATGTACACGAGATGAAAAATGAAAATAAAAAAAGTCGTTTTTGTACATAAAAATATATATTTAATGCGTTGCATTTTATGACAGTAAAATATTATATCGATTTTAAAGTGATTTTTCCCCCCTTTTTTTTTGGGCACAAGGGCTACTAGCCTACTATCATACTATGAGACCTAGGGGTGACAGAGAATAGTGTGTCGGGACACGTGGAGAATGTTGGACTTAGTCACAATCTTACCGTATAATACACAGTTGACAATTAAAGGCCAAGTGTTAAACTATTGAAAATGGTCTTCGCCGTGACAGGTACGGAGTTTAGACCATCAACATTAATAATATATTCTTTAATTAATTAATTATTATTGATGATATTTAATGGGGAGTACAAAGTTTTGACTAAATTAAGGTGGGATTAACATAAATTATATGGTCTGTAATTAATTAATTAATTAATTATTGATGATATTTAATGGGGGTACTAAGTTTTGACTAATTTAAGATGAGATTAATTAAATGGACCTTAACGTTTTCTTGTGTTTTGGATTGTCTGCTTAACCCTGATTTTCATCATCGTCCTCGTCTTCTTCTTCTTAGACTATTGTTAGCCACCTTGCATCAAAGGATTAATTCTTTTGTATTCTGCTGCAAGTTTCCATTAGTCAACCAGATGGGATCATGGGAGCTCGAGCTGTCCAACGTCAAATGAATTGAAGTCCGCAAATCCAGTCCTCATCGTGGTACTAGTTTTTTTTTTTTTTTTTTTCGTGAAATGATAGTGTATTAAAAAGAGGCACAATGGTCAATGTACATAGCCTCAAAGACTAATAAAGTTTCGTGGTGTCGCAACTGTGTACAACACTATAACTCACAAAGACAAAGACCCACACAGGGGCAAGTACACCCGACAAAGCGGGAAAAGTTCCACGAGGGGCAAAAGAACTCGACAAAGCAGGACAAGGCTGACGAGCAACCGAAAATATAAAAGCCCGGTTATATTGGGACACTAGTACTATACAAAGGGGATACTACTCATCCCAAGTGGCCCACCACTAATGGCCGTTGGTGACAGAAACTGAAAATAAATCCCTAACTATCACCTAATGCCATGACGTGGAAGCTATCCTGCACACGGACAGTTCAGCGACGCCCGAATGTTGAACCAGCAGCACCTAAAAAAAAAACTGTTCATGAACAGTAAAATACTGTTCATGAACGTTAAAATTTTGAAAATTTTACTATGCGATGAACAGTATTTACTGTTCATCGCACGTACCGTTTTCACATCGAAAATCGCCCGCAGGAACAATAAAAATTTGCAAAACAACGCCCGCAAGAGTCCTCATACCTTCATCGTGGTACTAGTTACTAGGAAAGAAATGAGTTCCTTCTTGCATTGTTCCATGGTGGTTTGGGTTATTTTTCTGGATTTAGATCATTAGTTTTAATCATAATGAACTACTAGTTATTATACTCAAAAACGATTTAATTGAGTATTTTACTCGTGACTCCATGAGATATTCACATTTGCTCTATGCCTACTTTGATGGAAATGTTTGGAGATAATTCTTCGGTACTATAATTCGGTAGAACAATTTTAAAACATTTTTCGACTAATGCATCAAGGGTTGTAGCGAAATCGAAACATTTACACTTTGGTGTGTCTTGTTTTGATGGAGATTTTTAGAGATGACTCAATACTACAATTCAGTGAAAAAATTTTGAGTCACCCTTTTGCGAATGCCGCAGATACTATAACGAATTGAGTGTGCATACCATTGATATATCATAGTTAGAATAGAAAATCGTATTTCTATTTTTATATGCTTATATTGTATTTGTTGAGCTTCTATTGAAGCAATCACACAATTAGTATAACTTTTTTGTTTAAAAAAATTGGTTTAAATCTGTATGAGAATTCAGTTATAATTTTGAGTTTATTCTCATCCTCATTAGACACCAAACACATTTGTCGTTACTAGTTATTCAAGACTACAATTGAGAGAGTCTTTTACTTTTCAACTTTGGCTTTCTTGTCTTTCTTTGATATATATCACTCTTGCTGCTATGGTCAAGGTGAAAATTGATTAGATATATGCCTACATCTAAAGAGTATAGACATAACTAATAATATTATTTTCATTCCAAAAAAAAAATTTAATTTATTACGACTTGTGTTAATTTATAAGATAAATAACCTTGATGCATTATCAAATGTATAATTTTTTATTTTTATTCTTATTTTTAAATTTAAATTATCATGTTGACATTATTAGTAAGTTTAATATAAAAATTTCATACAAAAGTAATATTTTTTTTTAGAATAAAGAAAAATTTTAAAACTAAATATGTAAAATTTGTAAGAAGTAGGGAGTAATAATAATACATAGTGAAAACTCACACTAAATTCATTCAGTAGCATCACATGGTAAAATATTAGTGAATGCTCAGAATAATTATTGTTTATATAATGACTTTCGCCGTACAAAATCATATCAATTAGTAAGAAAATTTATTATGATATTTTCACTATCAAATCAATGGTTTTGTACAAACAAACTATTTGATTTAGAGTAATAATATTTATAGTAACTGATGTGCCAAGTATAAAAATATAAAATTATCTGTTATTGTTTTACATTTTTTAAGAAATGTGATGAGTGAATTTTGTCTTCTCATATTTGCTACATCAATCACTATGAAAAGTCATTAAAAGTATAATTACTCATTCAATTTAATTCATTCATAATAACCATGATATAATCTTCTAGAGATGCTTTAGGGTGATCATTTTGTCGACCGATATTCTCATTACATTACTCAAAAATTAACAAATTGGAAGGATCTCTTCCATCCATGGTAAAACTTGATGTCAATTTTTATTTTCCCCCAAAATTCCCTGCAAAATCTAGATTTCAAAAGATATCTTCACAAGTTACACTACCATGCATGTTAACGAGCCCAGATAAAGTAGTAAAAATCAGTGACAACATCAGACGCATGCATGCAGCTGAGTTTGAAGTACTTTTGAACTATACATCATTACTTTTTATCTCAGGTTCTGCAAACCACAACAGTTTTTCCCAAACCAGTTTTCCTATGGTCTAAAAAAAGGGGTCCTATGATACAAAGAACAAAAAAGGAGGCGTCACCAATTTGTACCAGTTTCAAGTAATGCCATCATATTCCCGTCCGGCCATGGCGCCAGGGCTTGAAATGCATCATGGCATCTTGACCAAATTGATAATATTGCTATGTTGGTGATCCCACAAAATCCGTTCACGGGTTCTTCATCTCTTTCTGGCTTTAGATCCTTTTGGAAAAATAATAGTGTGTGTGAAAATGTTTTTTCAGGCACCTGCTGTAAGAAAACTCTGTCACTGCCATTTTGCTGATCAGTTTATTGGTTGAGCTTGTTAACTTCGAGGGCATTATTATTTTTTACGATTAAATATTTCAAGTATTTGTTGTATTTAGATAAATCTAGATTTATTGTGTAGGAGATTAATTAGAACAAGTACAAAATTTAATTCCCTTATTTTGTATAGATTTTGACTTGGGAAATTATATTTTTGCCTTCGAATTATAATGTAGATTGCATCATCCTAGATGGTCTAGTAGTTAAATGTAATATATATATATTTTTTATTTCGTATGCGATTTTTTTTAAAAAAATTAAGTTCATATCGTGAACTTATTCATTGAAATTTTAACATGATATAACTATAGATCTAATAATATTTATAGTGAAAAATTTTAATTTCTCTTTTTAAAAAAAAACTATTTTTAGGATAAAATTCTTCTAACATTTTACTAATAATAATTATGTACAATTACAATTAAAAAGTAATCATAAAAATATAAAATTATGAATTTAATGTTGCATTATATGAATTTCATGGCATCTACTAAATCAATTTGATTTAATTCAAAATTTTAGAATCGATTTAAATTAGATAATTTATAATATAATTAACATTTTTATTTTGGATTATATCTGATTCAAATATTAATTTATGAATACTCAAAATTGAATCGAATCGAATCAATCTAATTCAAGCTATATAAATCGGTTTTGGATCACAACTTATGAAACAAGGACAATTTAGATTGAATAGAATCAGATTAGAATTATCTATTTGAGCAATCCTAAACATGATGGATACATTATAATAAGTAGACACTATATCTCAGAAAATCAATATTTTGGTTGGCAATCCTTTAAATAGGGTAGTGTTTTCATTTCATAGCTAGTGTAAAAATATTGCTTAGCTAGCACATTGCAAATGCAATATTTTGCAAGTTCCATTGTAACCAATGGAATAATGGCAACTTCAATCCATTATTCTATTTTCCTCCTCGGCTATTAATTTAGACCAAGGAGATCATTTTAGCCTTTTAGGCTAATGCTTGTAAAATTCTTATTCTTCAATTAATGAAATTGCAAATTGCTATCGTTTCGAAAAAAAAAAAAGAAGTAGAGAGGATATGTGTGGTTACATCACACTACTATTCGTACATTGTACAGCAGAGATCCCATATTCTTACAGCATCATTTCATCAGTAAGTTCATAAATTTCCCAAAATAAACAAACGATGCATCCTAACCAAAAAAGGGAATGTGGAATCAAAATGAAACCAGTTTTTAAAATGGAAAGAAAAAGCAACAGTGGCCTTGTTACAAGTAGCACTATTCCTCCTAATTCACTACTCCTCTGGCCCAACGTTTTCCGTTAGGAATCACTCTATAGCCGTCATCATATCCACACCACAACTGTTGATCTGTGACCTCCACATTTAACGGCTTCCGTCATCGCTATAAATACTCCCCCTCATTTTCTCAAACTCTCTCCATCCCCACCCTCTCCCATTCCCTCTTCGAATTTCCCTTCAAAACTGTTGCCACTTTCATTCTCTCTCACACACTCACACACTACTGTATATCTAAAAGTGGTATAAATATAGTTTTGTAATGCTAGCGTGAAGTGGAAGTCTGGAATCTTTTCCTTTTTTTTTAACCGTTCGTTTCATTTTTGCTCTGAGTTTGTGCAGACAGAAATATAAGTTTAATTCTAGAGTGTGTTTTTTCATCTGGGCTGTCGTTGGAGTTTTGAAGTATGGGAAAGAAAGATCAGAATCTGAAAGACAAAGAAAGAGCTCAAACTGTACTTCAGCTTCTCAAGAAACAAGCCCCTCTTACTGTTAAACAGGTTTCCTTCCTTCCTTCCTTCCTTCCTTCCTTCCTTCCTTCCTTCCTTCCTTCATTGCGTGCTTATATTTGCTCATGAATATACGTATATGCTATCATGATTCATCATGGTTGCAGTCACTGCGTGTCTGTGTGTGAGTTTTTGTATGTGGGATTCATGGTAAAGCTAATATGGGCTTCAACAAATTCGCTGAATTGGGCAGGAGAAATTCTGCAATACTGCTTGTGTGGAACGGTTCTTGAAAGCGAAAGGGGACAATGTGAAGAAAGCTACGAAGCAACTGAGGAATTGCCTTGCTTGGAGAGAGAGTTTGGGCACTGGTACTCTCACTTAGTTACTTTCACTCTCCTCCAACTCTCTGTGTCTGTGTGTGTGTGTTTTTTTTTTGAACAGCTAAAAATTTTAAATTTTACGTATTATACAAAGAACCAAATTCTCATAGAATTCATCTAACAATATATTTAGTAGGCACAGCTTTTTTCAATCTTTGTCTTCTTTTTACAAATTTTACTCTTTTTGTTTTCTTGCACTTGAGAGAATCTTTTGCCCTTTTCCCTTGCGTTTTTTGGTTTTTGAACTCTACCTAACTAGCCAACCAAGCCGAACCCCTTAAACTAAAGTGCTCAAAAAATGGTTATGAATAAAGGAACCAAAAAAAGATTAGGGTCATGCACCTTTTTTGTTTTTTTGAAATATATGGTGGAATACTAATTATAGTGTTATTTGAATAATTATTATGCAGACCATTTGATAGCTGATGAGTTTTCTGCCGAGCTTGCTGAAGGCATTGCTTATGTTGCCGGCCAAGATGATGAATCAAGACCTGTCTTGGTATCATTGCAAAAACTTTCCTTTCTTTCCTAGGATCTTGCTTTTTTATCCTCAGAAAAATAATCATGGCTTTTTTCTCTAAACCCTTTTTTTGCACGTACAGATTTTCCGGGTAAAACAAGACTACCAGAAATTCCATTCCCAGAAACTGTAAGTAATCAATACTTCATACATAAAATCCAATTCCAATGCATGTCTGTGCTTATATTCTTTCCGGGTTCCTCATCAAAGCTGTAAATTTTGTAGGTTTACAAGATTGCTTGTGTTCACGCTGGAGGTGGCAATCCAAACCATGGCAAAAAACGTTGAACAATTCGTCATTTTGTTTGATGCTAGTAAGTTTTCTGGGACATGACTACTTAATTCTTCCTTTTAAGTTGATTGGAATTGGATGTCCTAAGTACTAATTTACTAGAGGATATCTTTTGCCTTTTGTTCTTGGACTTTGAAACTTTGCTTATTCAAATGATGTGCCCAAATCTATACACCTACTCATTTTCTCAAGATTCTCAACCTTTAATTCTCTTTGATTTCTTACACTCTGAATTGGGATATATGCATGCAGTTTTTCCCTCAGTTTGATGCACCAAAAAAGCAACCAATTGTACTTTCCATTCCATTCCATTTGCTCCCTATCCCTCACTATAGGCTTTAATCAGTCTGGAATGTACACTTCCAAACACTCCTTTATAGAGCCATTCAGACACTTTTAATTTCTTTAATTTCCAGTAGTGTCACGCCTAATGATTTGATTAACGAGTAATTAATTTTGTAATCCAACAAAGTTGACGGTTACCGTGCCTACCGTAGTTTATCCTTCTTTTTAGTAAATGTCGGAGAGTAGGCAAATGGGGTGAAACCTTTTCTCAGAATCTGCCCGGAGTGCCCCTGTTGTGTCACGGTCAGTGTTGTGACCATTAGGGGTAGGTGGTGTCATTCTCCTCTTCTTTTTACCTTCTCAATTATGTAATGCAAAAGTGACCAGAATTCTACTTTTTTACTGTGTCAGAAGTATAAAAAAAAATTGAATCAAGAACAATGTGGAAAGAATATGGTTTGAATTTTTGCATCTTTATATAGCTTTTTAGACTTCCATTGCCTGATCATAATGATTTTTAAAGGAGTTGAAGATTATGGTGATAATTAATTAATGGATGGGTTTTTCAGGCTTTTTCAGGTCAGCATCAGCTTTTATGAATGTATTACTGGCAACACTGAAGATCATTGCAGACTATTATCCAGGCCGCCTTCACAGAGCCTTTGTCATCGACCCTCCTTCCCTTTTCTCCTATCTTTGGAAGGTATATACTCAATTCTGCAATTCTTGGCTAGATTTTGTACCAAAATCTAACATGCATAATGTCCCAAAATAAGCAAAGTACTAAGCTTACATGCATGTATAAACAAGAGAAAGACTAGTAGTACTAATTCACATTATTTAGTTGTTGATAAAATGCTTTAGTAGTTACTATTAAATTGCACTCCACCTTTGCTTTTTTTCCAACATTTGTTACCTAACAAGTTGAAAACCATCAAAAAAAGACAACACGTCAATTCCTCTTTGGTGTCATTTCCTTTTATTCAAATAATTGACAAGATGGTGTGTTGTTGTTGTTGTTTTTTTTTTTTTTTTTTCCTGCTTTTTAACTTTTTTCATACCTACCAATTATTAAGTTTTAGGGTCACTTTAATGAATCACTAAAAGGGATTGTTTATGTCCAATCCAATTAAGTGTTAACTTTATAATATTCTTTCCTTCAAACTTGTGAAATTTTTCCCATAAAATATTTCACGAATCACAGGGAAGGAAAGTAAAATTAACCCTTTTAATTTCATTAATAAAAAGTGAAAAATCAAGTAAATTTTGGTAGGAATCTCTTTTTAATCTAATGCAATTGGCTAATCATGCATACTCCATGCTTTATAGGGTGTAAAGCCATTTCTCGAGCTATCACCATTAACCATGGTGGTGTCATCTCTTGACTTTGAGGAACCATTGGAGTACAATGACTTTAAGTCATATCCTCGGGCTTCATCTCTCCGATTTGATCCTTCGTCCGTGCCATCATCAACGGCCAAGGTTGGCTCGTGCTCTTCCACACGGTTTTCCTTCACAGTTTCTCATCATTTTGACTCAGTCAAACCCTGGTACCTCACGTTGACCGACACGTCAGGATGTAAGGTTGGCCCCACTGCCCCGTCATCAGCCATACTGGGCCCATCCCTCATCTCACCCTTGAATGCGAGGTCCTTCTCATTCGCATCACCGGCTGCAAGGACGCCACCTGGCAACTTCGGAGCCGTCAAAAAGGGGTTCTTCCCATCCACGCCAATGCCGCAAAAGACCCAAAAATTTGATCTCTCGAGTATAAACCATCCAAGGACGCCCAAACCCTCGTTCCTCCAATCACCTGCATTGTTCTTTGGAAACAAGGATTGCCACGTAAGCAAGGCGGACAAGTGTCGCGAATCGTTCATCCCATATCTCAACTTTTATCGAAGGCCGTACGATGAGATGACTTATCGGTCAAAAATGCGGCCCCCGCTAGGTGGACTCATCTCCATCGTCGCTCCTCATGTCCGACGGAGACACATGTCGATCTCTCAACGGTTTTGATCTTGCAAAACAGAGTATATAATAATTAATTATTGTATTGGCTACAAAGTCAGACTTTTTTTTTATTACTAATAATTGATCTGATTAATTTTTAATGAGCCCAATTAATCTCAAAGTTGTAGTAGTGTGAAATGGGACCTCATTAAGTATGATTTATGAATGATGCATTGATCTTTGTTACTAGTAGTAATGGGGCACGAGAGGGGGGTAATAAAGAAATAGATAACGTTCAAAGTGGGATGTGAAATCTCGCGCGATATGTCTCATTTAGTGTAATGTGGCGGTCACTAAGGTCTACACTTTGGGTCATGCACTAACATCGCATGGGAACAACAAAGCGTGGTCGAAACGGAGAACAACAACATCATCACATTGGAAATCATTGCTGTTCTTTGAATGGAAATCACAACATGTTTTCATTTTGATCAGTTTTTTCTTCGTCCCTTTTTGTTTTTGGGTTCCTTTTACCAGATTGAATAGTCAAATGGGACGAACCCTTTTCGTAACATTATTACGATAAAAAATAATGGAAAGATTGGAGTAAGTTTGAAATAGAAAATTGAGGTTTTTGTAGGGTTGTTTTTTGGATTGGTGTGTCGGTCAATTTTTCATACTCTCCTGTTGGTATTCACGATGGCAGAGGCTATAGTGAGAATTTGTGTCCTTATGCTGTTGTTTGTACGCGAAAAAAGTCAAATGGGATTCTCACGGAGCGGACAAAAATATTCTCGTAAGTTTTACTTTGTGGATAGGCAATTAGATTGAGATTGTCTGGTGTAGTCGTGTGAAATTGTGTTGGAATTTGAGACCTTTGCACATGCATATATGCGGCATACGCATACAAAGTATAAAGCACGTGTATATCTTGTCGTCGATTTACTTGTCCACATGCAATCAAGGTTTTTCGATGAGGGCTAACCTTGACCAGAAAATGTTAGTCTTGCTACTTTGTGTTCAAAAATTTTGAGCCGTCAGTTGAAGTTAATGGTGATCCAATTTCAACCCCTTCAAGATGCGTGTTAAAACAAATTAAAGTTCGTAATGAACTATTTAGTTATGCATAAATATGAGTGAGTTTGTGTCTCTCTTGTCAAACACATAAATAGAGTGAGTTTGAAATAGTTCTAGGTATATATGTTAGTTTGTACTTTAGTTTGTCATGCAATATTTAAAAAAAATAATATTCATAACGATTCACATGACATGCATACATGCCGAAGAAAATTATTAGATATTCAAAGTGATTGTTAATCACTATTTGTATTATAATTCAAAATTCATCTAGAAGTGAACTCATAATTGTACACTTAAGTCAACTAATCCCCCTTTTCAATTAGTATGTAGCACTTCTAGAATTGATGCTATGACGATAAGAATTACTCATGAGCATTAAAGGTAAGTGATTACAAGTAATTGCATTGTTAACATTTCTCTTTTTAAAATGGTATAGATGCTACTATACATAAGTTGTAATTTTTTACACTATTATTCACATTGAGGAAAAGAGTCAATGAAAGCAAATTTTTATGTTCAATTTTAAATTTTAATGTTTAAAGTTGATTTTTCGTTGTAAAGAGATAGAAAAAAGATATAATTTTATTTTTGTCTTTTTAAAAAATAGAAATAAATTGTGACAACGTTCACTAAAAAAAATCCATAGTGATGACTATGATTCTTAGTTTTCTAAGCTGAAAATGAGGGTTGAATATATGTACAGCTACTCCTTTCTCTTTTTTAAATGATAGTTAAATTGAAACTACGTACTGTGCATACGATTTTGTTTGTGAGTTGCATGTCGGATTGATTCAGATGGGGTTTCAATTTGTTCTCTAGTCTATGGACGCGTTTGATATGGACAAAAACAAAAAGGCTTCTGCAGTTAAATGACAAATCTTTCCAGTCTTTACATATCATTTTGGAGTATATACTTTTATTGGGTACAAGTATAAGGTCTTTTCACATTCTGCTTTCTTTGACAGATGATGAATCAATTTTTGTGATGGCTGAAGAATTGTACAACCTGGGGCTGCATTGATTTTTCTTCTGTGATACTTATTATATGGGCAGATGGAAATCAGAACTATGACCTGATTGATACTGTTTCCATAGACAGACTCAAAAAGTTATTTGTTGCTTATGAGATTCTTACGATGTGTTGTTAAAACTCAAAGTTCTTGAATGGAAAGCGGGGAGTTTGATTCATCCGAATGCTACAAATTCAGTACCACTTTTGATGGGAATTGACGAAATTTATGGGCCCTGTTTGTTAGGTAACTAGTCAAGAACTTTTAAGGAAAAAGAAATTGTCAATACATTTTGTACAATTTTGATAGTTTTACTTGGTGGTGTGCAAAAACCGGATTTCAATGTCAAAATATGCAGTGTTAAGTTCTGATTTGAGTGAAGATTGAATCCAACGGAATAATTGGCTGATAATTGAATACTATTGTTTAACCAACCAAAATAGGACTACTTAATCATCATTTGTATCTGCTAAGGTCTCTAATGAAATGAATAAGCAGTTTACATTGTGTGTAAGGTCTTGAGATTTGGTGTGATGGGGTAGTTTTGAACTAAAGAGTTTGAATTTTATCCTTTTGAATAAATGGTTAACGTTGGAGAAAAATGGTAGTACTTCAAGTATATTGCAAGGAAGACATGCATGATTGGCCAAATTGTCTTTGCAATTTGACTCATCGAGCATCAAGCAGCAGCACAAGTTTCAACTCTCATGGACTTATATCACAAAAAGTGAGGCGAATGTGAACTGAGATGTAACATAAAGTCCAATCACATGTGCATTATCTTATCTCTTTGACTATTGTTCCTCATCACGCAACGAGCCACTGTTGCAAATTTGAAAACTTGCTAAAAGCAAGATGGAATTTGAGATTCTTCAATCTGTTATAGACTTATAGTGGAAATGGAATCCCTTCTGAGTTCTGATTCAAGCCCAAGTGGAACTTAAGAAGGTTCATGCCCGCCTATTCTAGGCCGATATAAGATGCTTATACTAATAATATTGGAACTACAAGAAATAATGGTTACATTGAATTGTTTTTTTATTTTTATTATGTATTTTTTTGGAGAAGAATAATGGGTTTACCTTATGTTTTGAAACAAAAATAAAAATATTGCCTAATGATTTTTTTTTTTAAATTGTATTTTTCTACTATGTTATGGGTTGAGTTCATTAGTTTTACTTTAACATACTTAAAAATATTACTCGTTCAATTCTTTTGAATCTATTGAATTCTTTTCAACATTCGAGAATTCCATTTTCTACTCTGGTTCAAAGAGTAAATAGGACCAATTTAATCACTCACATTTCATGCTCTAATATAAACAGAAGGAATATAAATCTAAGGGAACCGGGAATAGTGGGAATAAACAAATGGTTATGGATTACAGATATCCTCGTATGAATGTTGGACTTGGGGCTTGAGCTCGGAACCCTTAAGGTGTCACGGGTTTAGCCAATTTCAGAAAATCAGAATTCAGAAAAGAGTAATGATATTTTTAGTGATTTTTAATAGTAATTTTTAATATTGACTGATGTAATAAGTATTAAAAGACAAATTTATTCATATTTTTCTTAAAAAATATAAAATGATAATGAATAATTTTACCTTTGTATACTTATCATATCAGTTATTATGAAAAGTCATTAATGAAAATATCAATAAATATCATTACGTTCCAGAAAAACAGTGTTGATTCAATTAGTCAGGCAGTTAAATAACAATTTTTTTTCAGGCGTAAGCATTGCCTAATGACAGTCATGAATGAGTAATCATGAATCTGCCTATTCCTCCCTAATTCCTGTGTATCTTCTTGATTATTTGATTCTTCCATTCTTCTCCGTCCGATTCTCTCTTCCTCTCTTTCTTTCTTTCTCTCTGAACCTTCACTTCTCTAATATCTGTTCCTCATTTCTATCTTCTGGGAATTTTATTGAAATTCTTAACATAAGGCTTCCTTATGAGCCCATAGTTTTTGGGCTACTTGTGATGGGATTTATGTGAGCTGTGTGGGATAATCCCCTAATAATCTTTGAATCCATTATAGATTAACTTGGGTCTGATATGGGACGATAATTTGGTAACTAGCCCAACAAATTACATGGGCTTAAAGTCCTACTAACAGCTCGTGAATATGCAAACCAACTAGGCCATAACATGCAAGCGCCCATTTTCTATTTGGATCGAACTATCACTTGTTGAAATCATTGGCAAACTTTGTTTAATTTTTATATGGATAGGATTTCAAAACGTATTTTTATATTTTTTTAATATAATAGTTGTGAGATAAAAAATATATTAAAAATTAAAAAAGTATTTTGAAAAGTATAAAAATAAGATTTGAAAGTAGTCTTTTCCTTCAAGTTTGACAATTTTGATAATTTTTTTTTTCATTTGATAAAAGTGAAGTCTATGTCAGAAATGTGAATAATGAAATTTTAATGTTGAAGTGATTGATGCTTAATTTTAAGCACTAAAGTTGAGTACATCTGTTAAATGGTTTAGTTGTATTATTAAGTTACGTTATCAAATAAGGAATGTCTGATTTCTCAAAGTTATGATAAAACAAATGTATATCTTCAAAGTATAGATTCATTTGATGAGATAACAAATGTTTGATTTGAGAAATATAGTTTACTATCAACATTTAAAAGAAAAAAGGGAAGGAATTTCAGTATGCTAGGATTCCCCACCACACAAAAGAATGGGCATAAACATGCCACCTCCTTGCCTATGGAATACTTCCACAAGTCCACAAAATGACATAGTTTCCTTAGTTGTATGTATGGCTTTTTCGTGCACTTCTATGTTGTGAAATACGCAGAAGGCATGCAGAAACTTGCGGTTGCGGAAATCAAAAGTGCAAGTCACAATGATGTTCGTACGTGTCCAACAATTTAATTAAAACTTAGAAGGAAGATGAGACTAGTGATGATAAGCAAAAGCACTGTTATCATCAAGTCTAAACTTGTAGAATAAGCAGATTATGTGTCACATGAATAGCCCACAAGAACAGCATGACACAAGTTTCTTCCTAATTCTAGTAGTAATTATCATTTTCTTCCATTTTAAGTTTCCAAGCAATTTATGCATTATCATGAAATTCATGATTGTGACAGCTCCAATAAAGGGAGAGAAGGTTAATAGGCATCGCATATTTTAAAATTGGCAAAAAAAAAAAAAATATTTTTAGTGACATGAAAATTTAATATGAACGTTAGCTGTAAATGTTTATAAATTGTGGTTTGTGCTTTACAAAATAGTAGTTGTTGTGATACTCTATCTCACATCGGAAAAGTTAAAAAATGAAAGTAATACATATAAAATTCTATTTAATAGACTAAAAATAACTTGGCAAAAGTTGCTAGCCAATGCCCCAGTGAGGAACTATATTCCTCTGAACTAAACCATTTGGCTTTGTTGTTTATAGTAGTTTTTACATCAAGGCTCAGACCATCTAACAAAACCACATCTGCGTGCTAACCATAACATGTGCCAGCCAGACTTGTCTCGAAAGTAACACTAGAACAAACTAGATCTCTAGCTGTTTGTATCACTGCCTGTATTTATTTTCTTCCTCACCCCTTAATGAAGCTGGAAGGAAGCAACGGAGTTTCCTTTGGGAAGAACAATTCTGCTAAAAAGGTTCCAATGGTGGTACATCTCCTAATGACTCTAACAACATTAATCATTCTTTCCATTGTCCCGATTTATTACCCTTTGAGAAGATACAGGCCATCTATATTGAAGACAGCTTCTGAATCAGCAGCGCCTCCGTACGAGGTGGAGGAGAAACTTATAAAGGTTGCTGACCAAGACGAGAAGTGTGACATCTTTGTTGGAGAGTGGGTTCCGAACCCGAATGCACCATACTACACAAACACTACGTGCTGGGCAATTCATGAGCACCAGAACTGCATGAAATATGGAAGGCCCGATGATGGTTTTATGAAATGGAGGTGGAAACCTGATGGGTGTGAATTACCCATTTTCAATCCTTACCAGTTCTTGGATATGGTGAGAGGGAAGTCCATGGCTTTTGTAGGTGATTCCGTGGGAAGAAACCATATGCAATCTCTCATATGCCTCTTATCCAGGGTATGTTTTCATCTATATCCCAATCCCTCACATATCATGAAATCTCAAGCTAGCTAGAGCAAGATATTATGACAGGTATATTTTTCATGATTTAGAAAACTTTCATTGATCAAGACCACCATTAATTGCCTTATTTCTTTCTTTCTGTTAAACTTTTTTTTAAAAAAAATATATTTATCCAATTTGAATGGAGGAGGAAAAAGGAGTCACGTCAGAGATTTATTGGATGAGTGAAACTCATTTGTCACAACTCGATCTGCCACATGACATTCCTTGTCTTTTTTTGGCTTAGGCATGTAGTAACTTATCGATAACATCTATGATTCTCCATTTAGGACACTGAGTTGAGTAGTGTGTGGTCTGATGGACAAGGTATCCAGATTCAATAAGTCAAGAAATTTGTTGACTCAAACGAAATAGTATGGCTTAGAGCAGGCAAACTATTTTGTGCTGCTAACCCCATAACATACCATTATATGCTAATGCTAGCTGGACAACGCACGTGGAAAATTTGCTGATGCATGGAAGTTTTGACAGTGTTTCATTTTTTAAGATAGGCTTTGGAATTTTGCATTTGCAAGCTTAGTTCATTTCAACATTCGATAAATTCAGAAACACTCTTGAACTTTATCACCTTCAGGTGGAATTTCCAATGGATGATTCAGAGATCGATGATGATTATTTCAGACGTTGGAAGTACCCAAGTTATAACTTCACACTTGCAGCATTTTGGACAACATTTTTGGTAAAATCTCAACAAGCGGATAAAGACCTTTTCAACCTCTACCTTGATGAATTTGATGAGAAATGGACTTCCAAAATCCAAGAATTTGATTACGTGATCCTCAATACAGGGCAGTGGTTTTTCCGTCCAAGTGTTTACTATGAGAACAACATGGTAGTGGGTTGTCATGCTTGTCAAATGCAGAACATCACAGAGCTCTCAATGATTTACGGCTACAGAAGGGCATGGAGGACAGCCTTTAAGGCCATCAAAAGCATCAAGAACGGCAAGAGTATAACATTCCTCAGGACTTATGCGCCTTCTCATTTTGAAGGCGGTGATTGGAACAAGGGAGGAAATTGTCTGAGAAAGAAGCCATTCAGGAGCAACGAGACTAAATTGGGAGGTCTAAATTTAGAGCTTTACTTGACCCCAGTGGAGGAATTCAGGGCTGCAGAACGAGAAGGTAAAAAGAAGGGATTGAGGTTCAGGTTACTTGACACAACTCAAGCTATGCTATTAAGACCAGATGGGCATCCTAGCAGCTATGGGCACTGGCCAAATGCCAATGTGACATTGTACAATGATTGTGTACATTGGTGCTTGCCTGGACCTGTTGATTCTTGGAATGATTTCCTCCTCCACGTGTTGAAAATGGAGGGCAGGAGATCCTACCAGGAAAAGCTCCAACTAAACGGAAAGGAAAGATGATAAGAGAGTCAAAACATTTTTGTTCATTAGGACATGAAAATACTTGATGGGTTTCTCCCAGCTTGGGTAGTTTACCAGTGAAAAACGTATCAACCAAATTTGTAGACTCTTACTTTATATAGACAATCGATAATAATTTGGTAGAAAATATTAATAGTCAATGTTGTGTACATTTTTTAAAGGGGATGGACAGTGGAATTTTACCTACCTCTTGGTTAAATTTCTCTTTTTGTTTCGTATTTATTTTTCGTTATTTTTAAAATAAGTTGATTTACTCTTGATAAATTAGCATATATTTTGTGTTTCTTTTATATGTTTTATGCTATCATTTTAAAAGACATGCAATTAACAGCTGCAAGCGAAATAATGACTCTTTTTTTTCCATCATTTCCAAACCACTGTTTAAAATTCAAGGTATAGATAAATTAATTTTACGTTGACGGAAAAAATAGAGAGGAAGAAGGGCAGATTTCAGATGAAATTTCTATAATTAAAAAAATAAAAATTATTTAAGCATCTGAAGCTGGATCTCGTTCCATGCATCCACTGGCAATGGAAGGCACCAATGGACACAATCGCCATTCGTGATATTTGCTTCAGGCTCATATCGATACTGGTTTTGGTGACCATTTGGCCTCATTTTCATCATTTCAATTGGGTCAGTGATCCAAAATTTCAGCCCCTCTCTTCCTCCTAATCCTGTCTACATCTTCGAGCTCCCAACTGAGTCCAATAGAACTTCCTAAAATAGTCCTCTAGCCTGATTTCATGCCTTTCAATTGGGTTTGTTCTGAAACAAGTTGCCCCATTATACCACTCACCATAACGTAGAGGCCCAAATGTCAGCAAAAATGGGGAAATTTGCAAATATAGCACTTTTGGGAGTGTATAGTTGAAAATTAGCACATGTTAAAATTTCCTTGCCAGAATAACAAGTCAACGTTGTTTGATCACGTGAAAAGACCTAAAAGACCCATTCGTCTCTTTACTTAATAAGAGAACCATCCCATTCTTCTGCATTCTTCATCTATCCAACAATGATCCAACGCATCCAAACAACTCCATGGAGAATAAATTACAAATACCAGCAGTCCAGGACAAGGTAAGTGGAAATTTGCCTCGAAATTTACAATCTTCGTGTTCGCAATATCGGGCATGAATGCTAATTCTTAGGGTTTTGTTTATGAATAATTTGATTATGGTTGTTTGGCGAAATACCACAAGTCAAGGTTTTGTTTGATGTTAATTGTAACTTGAGCTTAGCCTATCGCATAGAGTGTTTGCTTTTTAAAGCATATGTCAAAAAAGTGACGAACGTCTTCAACTTATAGCGAGCACATTGTCAAGCCAATGTCGAGTACTTTAAACTTGTCGAGTACTTGATCGAGTCGATCTCGAGCCATATGTCCAAGGAGTATGTAAAATGAGAGAAATTTTTGAGCAACTTGTCTTATGATGTATTTTTCATGAATCGAGCATGCCTTATGTTGTATTGTTCGTGTATTGCAGGAGATAAGGGACTAGATAGAGTAGGTGCTTGAACAGTAAGAAAACCTTGAGGTGGAATTGAAGGAGACAAAACAGAAAGTCTTACAAAGAATTGCTCGTATAAACAAATTGGAGAAGAAAGTCTTACAAAGAACTGCTCGTCTAGCCAAATTGGAGAAGAAAACCAAGCATCTGTTAGCTACTGTCGAAAAACTAAGAGCAAAAGTTCAGACTACAGAAGAGGACATTGAAGAGGAAGAATCTAACGTGGTTGTAGACTAAGGCAAGGAGGATTCAGCTTCTATAGATAAAAATTGATGTCATCTTATATTGTTATGTGTTCGTTTTGCCTAAAACATTGTTAGTCTGTGTTTACATAAATTTTATGGGATTTAACAGTCAAACTGCTCATACATTTGGGGTGCATCTAACAGTATTATCAGCTAACTGGTCGAGCATGTATGTGTATATGCTTGACTTATGCTCGACATGAAATCAATATATGCTCGATATAAGTGCTCGAATGAATCTTGTTAGATACTCAACTAAATCTTAACAGGGGCTCGAATGGTCTGTGGTAGTATAAGAAGGTGCTAAAGTTGCAATACAAAAAAACTTCCTTACTGCTTTATTAATATAATACAAAGCATTACAAATCAAGATTACAATACTAAAAAACTACATATGTAATATTCAAATACACATCATACTGAACTTTTTCAACAATGCTTTACCCCTCAGATCTTGAACATCTTCTATGAATCTTAATTTCAGCGTGTCGTCCTTGGCCGCATTTATATTCATCCCTCGTGATCCATTAGCAATCTTATCATGCAAGAACTAAACCAAGTCAGTATAATACACAAGATAATGAAATGCCCGACTTGTGCTCGATAGGACTCAGAAAGTTAGCATCTTCATGCAAAGCATGGTAAACTATTTTTGCCTTGTACTCGACTGTAGCTCGACATAAGTGAAATTTTTGTCGACACTTTCTCGACATATGCTCGACTTGGGCATTCAAGATGCCCATCAACAGAAGGAACATCTTGAACAATTGATCAATAGAAGAAACATCTTGAACATCTTGTGGGGTACAGATTCAACTAGTTATTTGATGAAATCATTGCACGAACAGAAAAGGAAAAATAACAAGACTATAGAACAACCAATACTCAAACATGTTACCCTAAAACACAGACCTTGTCCTAGGTTGTGCTCGACATAAGTTCGATGGTTGTTCATATAAAAAGTAACAAAATTAGAGAGATTCAGAAGGAACTGCTTGTTTGGTTTGTCCTGGTGCATCATCTGACAGGGAGGTTGTGAGGCTTATCAACTTGGACATTCAAAATACTAAGATATCTAATATCCTTATTGCTTGTAATCATATTCTTTAACTATACACTCCCAAAAGTGCTATATTTGCTAATTTCTCCAATAATTTGGTAACTAGCCCAGCAAATTACATGGGCTTAAAGTCCCACTAACAACTAGTGAATACCCCAACCAACTAGGCCATAACATGGAAGCGCCCATTTTCTATTTGGATCGAACTATCTATTGTTGAAATCATTGATAATATTTCAAAACATATTTTTATATTTTTTAAAATAATAATTGTGAGATAAAAAATATATTAAAAACTGAAAAAGTGTCTTAAAAAATACAAAAATGTGTTTTGAAAGGTAATATTTTCCTTCAAGTTTGACAATTTTGACCAAAAAAAAAATTTCATTTGATGAAGTGAAATCTATGTCAGAAATACGAATAATGAAGTTTAAATGTGGAAGTGATTGATGCTTAATTTTAAGTACTAAAGTTGAGTTCATCTGTTAAATGCTTTAGTTGTAGTATTAAGTTACGTTATCAAATAAGGAATGTCTGATTTCTCAAAATTCCGATAAAACAAATGTATATCTTCAAAGTATAGATTCATTTGATGAGATAACAGATTTGAGAAATATAGTTTACTATTAACATTTAAAAGAAAAAAGGGGAGGAATTTTAGTATGCTAGGATTCCCCACCACACAAAAGAATGGGCATAAACATGCCACCCTCCTTGCCTATGGAATACTTCCACAAGTCTACAAAATGACATAGTGTCCTTAGTTGCATGTATGGCTTTTTCGTGCACTTCTATGTTGTGAAATACGCAGAAGGCATGCAGAAACTTGCGGTTACAGAAATCAAAAGTGCAAGTCACAATGATGTTCGTACGTGTCCAACGATTTAATTAAAACTTGGAAGGAAGATGAGACTAGTGATGATAAGCAAAAGCACTGTTATCATCAAGTCTAAACTTGCAGAATAAGCAGATTATGTGTCACATGAATAGCCCACAAGAACAGCATGACACAAGTTTCTTCCTAATTCTAGTAGTAATTATCATTTTCTTCCATTTTAAGTTTCCAAGCAGTTTATGCATTATCATGAAATTCATGATTTTGTCAGCTCCAATAAAGGGAAAGAAGGTTAATAGGCATAGCATATTTTAAAATTGGCAAAAAAAAAGAAGAAGAAGATATTTTTAGTGACATGGGAATTTAATATGAACGTTAGTTGTAAACGTTTATAGATTGTGTTTTGTGCTTTACAAAATAGTAATTGTTGTGATACTCTATCTGATCACATCGGAAAAGTTAAAGAATGAAAGTAATGCATATAAAATTCTATTTAATAGACTACTAATAATTTGATTTAAATATTTTGGATTAATGAGAATAAAGGCCCAAAAGTTATTGGGTCAATCAGTTGGACTGGGGTGTTATAGTTGGTATTATAACCGACTTGATCCCGGAGCTAAATGTTACGTGTGGGCACCTCTTTAACTCGTAAGTGGGATAAAGTGTTATGCACGAGAATCACTTCTAAAGTCTCATTCCAGAGAAAATTGGGCCAAAAGAAAGTGATCGGTTGGACTTTGCGAGAATGCAAAGACATTAAGGGGTAAAGAATGTGATACCCCATCCTATATCGGAAAGTTAAGAAATAAGAGTAATGTATATAAGACCTTATCTAATATACTACTAATAACTTAGTTTAAATAATCATAATTATCTATATTTTGTACAATCCAAAACATCATATAGGCATCACATGAATTATTCTTATTATTATTTTTTTTCTATTTATCATGGTCGTCGTTATTGTTATTATTACTATTATTTTCATAAGTAGTCCTCATTAATATGACATATTTAATATTTACCCTCACTAATTAAATAAAATTAAATATAAATATTACAATTGTGAAATAAAAAATAAATTAAAAACATAAAAGTTGTCGTGAAAACCGTAAAAATATTTTTTAAAATACAATCATAGACATATTAGTATTAAAATGCTTCTAATTTACCATTTCCCCCCATTTTGGGATTGAAGAGGCGGGCAAACTCAACCTTAGGATAATTGTTTCCTCTCTTTTTATCATCATCATGAAAAGGTGTGAAATACCGGCACACCCTGAACCGGCCCACACAACCCCGCCCCTAGAGCCACGTGTGAGATGTAAATCGCGGATATGCACGAACTGGTAGCCAATACGAGTATCCATACGAGCGTCGAACTCCAGCCACACCCCCAGAATTATTTCACCCAGAAAATGCAACCACGCGGAGTCGATCCCGCGCGGAAGGCTTCATCATCACCTTTTCCACGCATCACTTGCCAGCCCGTCTGTGCCAGGGGGCCTCTTTTTATGATTTTATGATTTTATGAGGAACCATGCATTTGTTACACTGCTACATATGTACACATCAGAAGCACTAGGCCTAATGGGCAGTGGAGGAAGGAAAAAGAAATAAACAAAAAGAAAAGCATGCTTTCACAGGGAATACAGATACGTACCCTCCTCCCTATGCATAAAGATGGTAGTGGCAAAGGGTAAAAGTTGTAAAGCAAAATGCTTTCACTGCAGAACAGGTCTCAATTCCAAACCTTTTTGGTTGGCATGTGAATAAAATAGTGAACAATACATGATGATATGACTCCAGATTTTTGTTGTTCTCCATTATAAATTATACGCAATGGAGAGAAGTCCATTCTTCTGGCATGTTTTGTCTCATACACGGACCACTTTTTGACCCTGAAAAAGGTTGAAGTTTTAGTTCAATTTACATTGTAGCAGTATCATCAGCAGCAGCATTGCAGCACTTTTTCACCTGTATTGCGATCTAACAAAAAATGTTTGGACCTAGCCATTGGTGTCAAGATCTTGATGATGAATATATATCTTCATTGAAGAACTGAACTTATTCTCTAGCTTTTCTTAACCATATTTGGCAAAAGTTTGTGTGGGTTCAAGATGATTTAGACAGAAGATATCTGTTGAAGTACTTGATGAACAATTGGCACTGAGGAGAAAATTAATGGGGCCAATAACGTATTCCATTTCTATATACGTGCCATTGTTTCTTTCTGAGTTAAAGCTCTGCCAAAAGCTATAACCCACGAAAACAAAGGCCCGCAAAAAGCGCGAGGTAAGAAAAAAGAAAATAAAGAAAAGAAAACCCGCATGACGGGAAGGAGACAAGCTAGACGACTTAACTTCAACAGCATTGAACCCCGCCCAAGACGGGAATGGTTGAGACTTGACAACCTAGAACTACCCGAATACAAAAGTCCGTATATATCGTGACATTAGTACTATACAAAATTATATTACAATCGGCGCCACTACACATGACCTATGATGAAAGAAACTACAACTTAATGTCTATCTCTCACCACGCCGTCATGCGTGAAAGCCAATCTGCAGACGTTGAATAACAACACCGACGAACTCATGCCGTTGTGTGGAATCCAATCTGCATACGTTGAATAGCGTCATCCAATTACTACCGCAGCGTTGAATAGTCGACGATTTTGCTACTACCACAGATACGTTGAATAGCGCTGTCACCCACCTACTACCGCAAACGTTGAATAGTCAGACAATTCTGCTACTACCGTATGAAGAGACTACAGTACCTTAAAAACAAAAAAACAACAACAATCCACAAAAAAAAAAACAAAAAAAAAAAAAAGATGGGAGAAAACCCACCAAAAAATGAAAAGGGACGTATGTTTGACATCAGTTGAATGTCAATGTGAGAAGTGAGAACTGCCCCCAGACTTACTCAAGGACTTCAGGGAAAGAGCTGATTCTTTGGATTCTTACTTTTGCGAAAGTTTAGTTGTGATGGCATTGGGCAATACTCTCATAATTTTGTTGCGCGCACGCATTGGCTTGTGTTATACACACGCATTCATCACCAAAAAAGAAAACAAGATTAAGGGATGGACAGGGAGGGACGGCGTTAGTTGAAAGTTTTCCCATATTAAAATGCTTTGAATTAACTTTTGTCTCTTTGAAGCAATTTCCTTTGATTACTCTTAATTGATGATTTCAACTCTCAAGAAGGTCTCGTGAAATTTAGGCCGTTGTTCCATAGAAAAATGGGAAAAATTTATAGTGGTGCATGAGTGCTGAATTAGTACGTAGTAATAGTAGTCTGGTGGTGGTAATATTTTATGGACAGCATTGTTCTGCCTTTTTATGCCAAATCTGAAGCTTTCCTTTTCCTAGCAAAGCTAAATTAGTTCATGCAGAGAGATATTATTTTCAGGGATTTGCTTGTTTTACTCCAACAAGGCATGACAGCTGCTAATTTGTTTCTCTACAGCATTAGGCTAACACATGATTCATGGCAAATGTGAGATATCTTGTGGATGAGAAATGGCTTCATATTTCTTGAACCACTCTATATTTGAAGATTTTGCATTTGAAAGTATTTTGTAATGGAGCTTAATAGTTGTAGTCTGTGGCCACAATCCAGCAGAAAAGAGTGAATAAAAAAGTTGGAAACTGGATTGAAAAAAATATATATATATTTAACTAATTACATATCATAATGAGTTTTTATTTTTTTTTGAAATAAAAACCCTTAAAAAATAAAAGTTATTTTGAAAATCTAAAAAATTATTTTAAAAACCCAAAAATATATCTTAAAATGCAATAGTCAATGGATTAAATTAATAACATTTTGAATTTCATTCTCAACCCAAAACAATTAAACTAAATTATTAGTTAGTAGTAGGTGGCTTATAATTTTTAAACTTCACCATTGTTGACTCAAAATGCTTAATCCTTTGTTAGTAGTAGGTGATTTATACACCTTTTTATTTTCTTAATTTTTTGACTTGGGATGAGGTATCAAATAAGTAACTTGTTATTTTGTCATGGTGCTTTGGAATGGAATCTGGGACATTGTATTTCAAATTTAGATTGCCATTTGGCAATGCATTTTCAACCTCTCGAGTCCCAAATTTCACACGAACGACTATTTGAATTTGTATATTTGTTTGCCACAAAAGTCAGTGAGGCGCCTAACCACCATTGCAATTTGGCAAGAATTTACTCATTTCCTGAGAATTTTTCCCTGCCTCTACTCTACACACATCAATTCATAGGAAAATAAATAAAGAAATGGGACGACTGCAAAAATGAAAATTGGAAGTTCAGAAATGAAGGATTTCCTGCTTGAAAATTTTGGAAGCAAAATCAGCTAAAATATTCTGTTTAACATAGGATTCACAAAATCCCTTTTCATTTTGGACCGTGAGGGGCCCTTTTGCGTATCTGGTATCTCCCCTTATATCTTCTTCCCATTTTTAATTTATGGAAAAACGAAAGGTGAGACTGAAATTACCATTGGCGGAAGGACATGGTGCTTGCTACAAGACAAGGAGCCATTGCCAGTGTGATCCTAGGCCTTTGATTCTGTTCTGTTTTCCTTTTCTCTGTCAAAAAATTAATTTGGCCCCGCCTTCCACACCCCGCAATATTTGCCCCTCCTTCCTCCCTAATCTAAAGCTCCCCTTGTCCTTTCCCCAAACACAGTTGATTCCTGGTACTTTAAAAGCTATGTCCAATTCCCTTTCATCCCCAAAACAAAGTGCCCTCACCTCATCAAAGCTACTGCTCACATCTACACTTCCAAATCTCAAATGCAAACTTCAAAAGATTGCTTCTTTTATTTCACCTTCAATTGATGCAAAATTTTCCCTGCTCTACTTGTTTCTCTCTTTTTCCATTAAAGATCCAAATTTTATTTATTTAGTTTTTTCATTTGCCATAGACCAAGAAAGCAAGTAGTGCTAGCAAATCTGGGGATATCTTGAATGTCCTAAAGGGAAAAAGATGAGGGATTTCCCGTCTTGTTTTGGCGAGAATGGAGTTCAGGTGGCTGATGCTTCTTGCTCGAATGTAGGTGTAAGTAAGGCCTCTCAGAATTTGGTTACTTGCATTCATCAGTGTAAATTACTTGGGAAATCTTGCTTTATTACTATTGTCTGGAGCAAGAATTTGATGGGTCATTGCCTTAGCGTAGAAATAGATGATTTGTCTCGTCGGTGCCTTTGTAAAGTTGATGTGAAGCCTTCTCTCTTCTCAAAAAGAAAAGGGTCCAAGTGTTTAGAAGTTAATTCCAGTAAAATTGACTTGTACTGGGACCTTTCCATAGCAAAATTTGGATCTGGGCCAGAGCCTTTAGAAGGATATTATCTGGCTGTTGTATGTAAAGGAGAGATGGTTTTGCTTATTGGGGATCTGAAGAAAGAAGCTGTGAAGAAGACTAATGCAACCCCTTCTCTTTGTAATCCATTATTTATTTCCAAAAGAGAGCATCTTTTTGGGAAGAGAGTTTATGGTACCAAAGCTCAGTTCTGTGATAATGGCCAAATTCACGACCTCAGAATTGAGTGTGATACATATGGGATTGATGATCCATGCCTTATGATTCGTATTGACAGTAAAACAGTGATGCAAGTGAAGCACATCCAGTGGAAATTCCGTGGAAACTACACCATTTTAGTTGATGGGCTCCCCGTGGAAGTCTTCTGGGATGTTTATAATTGGTTATTTGGAAATTCAGGTTTTGGGAATGCAGTTTTTGTGTTTCAGAGTTGTCTGTCAGCTGAGAAGTTGTGGACAAGCCCAACATTAGCTGACGATCCTTCCATATATCCTTGGCCTTCCTCGCGAAGTTTTGGAGATTCTAAGCAACCAGGTCTTGGTTTCTCCCTGGTTTTGTATGTATGCAAGAATGAATAGACCATATTCTTCTTTGAACTGCTAACAATATCAATCATTCAAGAAATATTGAAAATTTTGATTTTGCATTAACAACCGTGAATTCTGTCCCTTTTGACCTTTTGTTTTTATTTTGCTGGATTTCATTACCTAGAAAATCTTTGGAATGAGGAATTCAAACTTACTGCTCGCTAGAGATAGAGTTGCTTTTAGGATTCTTTCCCTTCAATTTGAAATGGCTGCACTGGATTTTTTTTTTCCCCGGCATTTTTTTATTTTGTCCTGTATCTAACAATGGTGGTAGGCATTCCAAATGCAAGATTGTTCGATTTTTGCAGTAACTTGATTCAATTTAGCATAGAAAATCTTTCACTTTGACACTTGGAAGAATCCTGTTACAATCCTACATTATTGATTGTTTTTATATTTCTCTGAACCTGAACCTAGGGATTTGTTTGTCAATTTCTAACAATATAATTTCTGATGGTGATATGCTATATGCCATATGGATGCGCCATATTGTTTCCTGTGTGCTCTTTTTCAATATTAGTTTGACACAATGCAAAGCGTATGCTTTAAGTCTTCAACAAGATTGAGACATTAATCTCATGGCATCCGTGTAAGTTATGTAAGTTAATTGAAGTTGGTAGTGAGCACCTGCAATCTGTGCTTCAGTATCTGTTCATTTAAGGACATACAGTTCATATTTGGCATGAAACTCCATTTATTGCATTTGGCATGTTCAAAACACGAACTGATATGTAATGTTATGTCGCAGATGTTGTTAAATGCTAAACTTCATCATCAATGCAGAAATTCCTTCTTTTTTTTTTTTCTGTAACACTTGGCATATTTGTTGCCAACCTAATTCACTGAGGTACTGAGGTATAAGCACTATGCACACATCGTCGCATCCTGCATCATATAAACAGCTAGAAATTCCATCAAATTTAGAGCTGTGGGTTCTGTGAAAATTTGCTCCTACAGGTCCATACATCCAGATTGACATCTTTCTTCTGTGCTATCTGCCAAGGGTAAATAAAGGTCACATAGGGAACTGATGCTATCCTGGTATTCCTGTTTCCAATAATCCAAGAAAGAATAGTGCATTCCTTGACGTTCTTCTGTTGAGCATACTCTCTTCCCCTTAATTTTTCTTGATTCTTACAGCTTTTTCTCTTTTCCTTGTAAATCAATAAAGCTCGCATTTTTATTTTAACAAATTCCTTGTTTGATCCAATTAGTTAAATTGTTGAATACAAGTTAGCTTCTTCAAGAAGACAGTCACTAACGAGGCAATCATGCTTTCTTGATCAAAATAGGGATAAAAAACACACAAAAGAGAAGAAAGACGATAAAACACCCCATACAAACCCAACAAGGAAAATAAAAATTCTAGTTGATTATTATGCAGAAAATCTTAAGACGGCCCCGGAAAAAAGTCATCCATATTTCTAGGATCCTAACAAATATTTAAAATTTTACTGCCAATTTGGTGATGCATTCATAAGGCCATAAATGAAAGAAAGATTAGCAAAAGGGTTCTTCAGAATCATTGTTTCATCATCCACCTGCACTCTGCTGCTGAGGTGAACCAGACCAAGAAACTTATAGGCTATGTTTTGATTGAATTTTATTTGTAAAAAATTAAATTTTTTAAATAAAAATAAAGCATTCAAATATCTTCTTATTTTAAAATTTATAAAATTTCTCTTTTAAATTTTCCTTATATAATTTTAAAAAAATTTCTTTTTTATTTTTCTTCTAAAATATTTTTTTTATCAAAAAATTCTCATAAAATTTTGTTACATATTTCAATATAAAATTTCTTAAATAAATCATAACATAGCCAACTCAAATTTCAGATTCTAAAAGTAATCATTCACATGAAATTTGTGCTTGTAAATTCCACCTGCTATGAACCAATTTTTTATCTCTTGGAAATTCAATCTCTCTCTACTGAGTCTGATGGTACACAATTGTCTCTCTTTAAAGAGTCTTCAACATCTTGTCACATCGTAGTCTTTGTAAACTGATCATACTGCCATAGATCAACTGAACCAATTGTACTCCTTTGACCGGGCAACTAATTATGTTCTAGGCCTATTCATTCAATCATTTGATTGGATGAAACTGGAAAGACTATACAACTCCAACTCCAAACTACAACAAAGGCTCAATGTAAAGTGATTTGTAACAACATGACAAGTTAATTGATAAACACAACATGAAAATGAGACATCAGCGTTGAAACTCTTCAGAAGTGCATTTTCATTAATATACAAACTTGAATTACAGACCAGAAAACTCACAAGCCAAGCAAGCTGTATCTTATTTACCATTATGACAAAACGTTAAAAGGGCAACTATTTGTTCGGTAAACTAGCCGTAAGCAGGAACTTAACTATGAAGAACACACAAGACTCACCACCCAACAATCACGGCTGCACTTTTTTCTGTATGGTGACTAAGTCTATGGTCGATCCATAATTCTTGTGAAGAGCCTCAGCACACCAGCCATGGCCGTCATCAACAGTTGGCATCCTAACTTCCATGAAAGGAGCTGGCGGATGCTGTGGCCCGGGCATTATAACCCCAGCAAAAACTCTTAGAACATTCGAAGCATCAATGTCCATACACACAGTAATTTCAGGAACACCCTTTGGAGCAGGAGGTATCCCGGTGATCTTAAAATATCCCAGTAGATGGTTCTTTTCCACCACTTTTTCATCACCCTCATAGACAATAACCAGCGCCTCAGTTTGGTTATCGTGAATAGTAGTGAAAAACAACTCCCGTCTTGCTGGAATTGCAGTGTTTCGTTGTACAATTGGCACAAAGCTGTTCCCATCAGCACGTATGCCAATGCTCAGCGGACTTGCTTGGATGGTTAACAGGTCTAAACTTCCAGAAGGATCAGTTATTCCAGAAGCTACAGCTCCTTCCAACGCAGCCCCACGAACAGCAGCTTCCATCGGATTCATCCCAGGATATAGTTCTTCTCTTTTGCAGACACTCATTAGTATATTCTTTATCTTCGGCATGTACGAGCAACCGCCAACCAAAATGACATCATCTAAATCCTCTATCTCTACTTTTGCATCACGTAGGCACCTTGTTATGAGGAACTCGCATTTTTCAAATAGTTTCTGATTCACAAACTCGAATTCATTCCTGTCTAAAACCTTGCATATTTTTATCCCATTATCCAAGTCAACATCAATTTGAACACTTGGTTGAAAGGAAAGCTTGTGAATTGCGTCCTGTGTGGCAACTCGAAGCAGCCCAAATTTCCTTATTTCTTCAATTCCATGACATGAGAAGAGATTGTCCATCTCAGGTACTAGGTGATGCATCATGTTTTGAAGAATGTCTTCACCTCCTAGAGTATCTCCTGCTAAAGCCTTGATCTGTGAAACTCCACCTGCTGTGGCAATTACAGCTACATCACAATAACCAGCACCCATGCTGAATATAAGGGCATTCTTTTCGCTACCACTTCCCATATTCTCATGTACAGTTTGTTGCTGCTGTTGTGCATATAGCAGAGCAACTGCAGTAGGCTCAGGCATTAATCTTAGAACATGGAGCCCGGCCATAGCACAAGCACGTTCAATCCGACTTAGTTGAAATCGGCTAAACGAAACTGGAATAGTCAGAACAACATTTGTTACAGGACGCTTGAGCTGCACTTCTGCCATGGTTCTTAGCTCAATCAGAAATATTGCAAGAACTTCTTCAGGTGTGGTAGACCTCCACATGTTATTCACTAATGCTGCAATGAATGGCCTAACTCCAATGTTTAGCGATTGTACCAGGAATGGAAGGTTTTTACTAGCATGAACCACTGGATCAGTGTCTAGTCGACCAATCAAACGTTTCATGTTGAATATTGTGGCACCCGTTAACATATCATATTCATGAGCCAGTTGATTACTCACTCCACCTGAGGGAATCTCACTTTTGAAGGTTACAAATGATAGCAGTAACTTCTGATTTCTTGTATTCCTAATGAGCTCCAGCTGAGAACCATTCCAGAAAGCAACACTGCATTGAGACGTACCGAGGTCTATGCCAATGGCAATATCTTTCAATGGAGAAGATGATTTTTCCTCCCTGGTAGTTTCACTATCAGATGCTACAGAATACGTAGGGTGCTCTGCCATTCCTGCATATTAGATACAATTTAACAAAGGAATAAATAATCAGGGAATCAAAACCAGTTTTACAGAACTACTCAGTACTGATGACAAAAAAACTTGAGCTCTTTAGATTAGAATTTGAAGTGAAACGGCTAAAATTGGTCATAGCAATATCTTTCCCAAGTTCTGCTCTTATTGCATGACAAAAACTTCACCGGCTTATGTATGTAAGAAATATGCACAATGTCTTCCCAATTCAGAATCAATCAACTAAGATTACACTACACACGATTTCATCCAAAGGAACAATCTTCACAAGGAAGGATGGTTACAAAACAGAAACGCACTTACTTGTACCATGCTAAGTTGAACAACTTACGAAAGGAGATAGCCCATAACTTGTATGAAATACATTGACTCAATTGCATCGTGAATCTATCGTAGTTGTTAGCATTCAACAATCTATCAAAAGCTTGGTAGGAAAGTTGTCATAAGGAAAACCGACGCCCACAAAGACGAATAGCATGCTGGGTCAAGATTAAATTAATGGTAGTGCAGCTATAACAGCGGCCAAAGCTAGTATCTTGGTATCCCTCACAGAAAAATGCAAAAGCTTGAGTTAATTTTACAAAAGCATAAGATAAATCTAACTCCAAACCATCTACAAGCCAACCAGTACAAAAGATACCAGCCAAGCGGACAGGGTAATCACGGAAACATTTTTGAATAATCGAGCAACAATCACAGTCATATTAAGTATACATACAGCGAAAGAAAGGAACCGCATCTAAAAATGAAAGATTAAGGAGGTTGAAGCAAACCCGAATGAGATTAAAGGCCAAAAAGAAAATGCAAAAGAACCCATTAAAAAAGTGCATTTTGCTCATTCACGAAACATCAAAATCCAAACTTGGCAAGCAAACACACGGAGGCAAGCATCAACCCATTATGGTAAGACTTCTATTAATTGCCTTAATGGAAAAAGATCAAAACTTTAACAACCATAAAGCCAGCTAAAGAAAATTCAACCATTATGCATCCCAACGACAAAATTGAACAAAGTTGACAAATATAATCCTAATCCACAACTAAAAATGCACAACAGAAAAACAAGGAGCGAGAAAGAACTTACTGTTTGATGAGGGAAAGCGAAGGAGAGAGCTAACGAAGAGAGACAGTACGAAGGAGAAGCGAATATGGCGAGTGTAAAACAGATATATTACAAGAAAGCAAGCAAAAGGGTAACAGTGGAACCGACTACTTGTAGTTTCTAGTGCTTCTGCCAAAGGAAGCTGCCTCGCCCTTCTAGAGCTTCCCAGAGACAGAGAGGGAAACCTTTTTTCCTTGTTTGTTTTGCCAGATTGATCTTCTTGGGCTTTTCTTTGGGCAACATGGATAACGATGTTTCAGCCTTTCAGGATAGATGTCAATTTGTAGTAGGATTTTATCCCGCTTTAAAGGTGTCCGTTTCAGCCTTTCAGGGAAAATGACTATACATGATACCATAAATTTATAAACAAGTACATGTGAATTTAGTACTGAGAATAAATTGATCTACCTTTGATAAGGGTGAAGTGGTGAACCATAGTAATTGAAGCTTATGGTGATTAGATGAAGTTTATACCAGGTAGAATTAACTAGTGAACGAGCAATCACTCAAACTTCAGTTATTTGTAATTTTTTTATTGATTATTGAATAATGATATTTACAATAATTACTTAGTACCATATTATTGATTATTGATCGATAATATTTACATAGATAATATAATGGTATTTATCGTGAAATTTTTTGGCTATGTTTGGATTGTGATTTATTTGAGAATTTTTGCATTGAATTGTGTGAAAAATTTTAATGTAAATTTTATAATAGAAAAAGTATTTTGGACGAAAAATAAAAAAGAAAATTTTTTAAAAAATGATATGATGAGAATTTGAGAGAGAAAATTTAAATTTTGAAATAAAAAGATGTTTAAATGTTTTATTTTTGTTTAAGAAAAATTAACTTTTTACAAATAAAAATCAATCCAAACATAGCTAAGATGTTTTAAAAAGATGTTTGTTTAATTTCTTGAAAAATAATAATATTTTTAGTAACTAATTATAATGACTTTTGATAATAACTAATATAGTAAGTATAAAAATATAAAATTAACTTATTATTTTTTTAAAAAAATATAATAATAATATATAATTTTATTTTTTTTATACCTATTATATTAGTATTTAGTAAAAGGCACTATAATTACTTGGCAAATGTGCATAATGGGCATACGGAATCAAATCTTTATATTTTATATAAAGATTTGGCAAAGCAAATATGCATAATTATGCACATCTGCTTGACTAATTTTATATTTATAACTTTTTATAGTGCTTGGCGTTGGACTAATTTTGTATTTATAACTTTTTATAGTGCTTGGCGTTCTGCGCCTCTATTTTTTTTTTTTTTCCAGCCATTGATCTAATTCGCAAGTAGAAGTTGACGGGGAAGTTGCAATTGAATTCCTAGGGGCTTAGAGTGCAATAGCATATTTCCACCACTGCTGGATTCCCTCAACTACTACTTATCAGAAAAGGATCTTCCCAATCTCAGCTTAGAGAATGTGTTTTTTATTTGAGAGAAATTCTTATCCACCGGCAGACTTTATAGAAAAGGATCTTTCTTTCTGCTACATTTCAGACTTTCAGTACACCCTGCCTTTATTCATATCCACCGCCTTGACACTTTAATATCTTTAATATCAAGGAACCTCCTCGCAGCAGATGTGCATAATTATGCATATTTGCTTTGCCAAATCTTTATATAAAATATAAAGATTTGGTTCCGTATGCCCATTGTGCACATTTTTAGTGTTTCGCACCTTTCATGTCACCAACGAGGTGACGCCAAGCCATTATTGGAGCGGGCGAAGAGTGAATAATCAAAAGCAACTGTGGTTGGAACTTGGTGGGAGGAAGGAGGATGAGAATGGTGTTCCAGCTTAGAGCAGTGCCAATGTCTTGTCGGCACAAGATTTTCCTCTTGCTGCTATGCATTTTCTCCATTCTCTGCCTCATCTCAACCAATGAGTTACACCCATTGGATGCCCTCACTCCATCTGAGCTCACTCAAGTCCAAACCATAGTCAATCAGTCCATTTGCTCGTCCAGCTGCCATAGTCTCAGCTTCCATTATGTTGGCTTACATGAACCAGATAAACCAGTTTTGCTCTCATGGCTATCCAACAAAGAGGGCAAAAATATCCCACCACGCCAAGCATTTGTTCTTGCTCGAATTAATTATTCAAACCATGAAATCGTCGTTGACGTGACTGATTCTGCAGTTATCTCTAACAGGTCAACGATGGTCATGGATACCCTTTGATGAATTTGGCTGAGCAAAATGCAGCTGAGAAGTTACCATTTACTTATTCGCCTTTTATAGCGTCGATTAAGAAGAGGGGGCTCAAGTTAGAAGAAGTTTCATGCCAATGTTTCACTATTGGATGGTTTGGAGAGCAAAGGACTGAAAGGATTGTTAGAGTAGAGTGTTATTATTTGGATGGTACAGTTAATTTTTGGATGAGACCTATAGAGGGAATTACAGTGACTGTTGATCTTGATGTCATGAAGATCAAAGGCTATCTTGACCGCGTGATTGTTCCGGTGCCAAAAGCTGAGGGGACGGATTACAGAGAAGGGAAGCTCGAGCGGCCATTTCAGTCACCTATAAGCAATTTGACAATGTTGAAGCAAGATGGTCCGAGTTTTACCATGGATGGACATGTTGTAAGGTATACATGCTTATAATTTTAAGAGAAATTTTTAGCTAGTATAAATACTTAATATTCAGCAAATAAAACAAATATATTTATCTGGAATGTGTTTCCCAAACACCCACACACAGAAACAGAAAAAGGAACAATATATTGTAGGATGCAAGGGTCAGTTATATCGTACATGGCATGTTGCTGAATATAAGATAAAATTCATGCGGAAGAAGAACATTGCTTCTGATGGAGATGATCTCTTATTGATTTTGATTGATAAGTCTCAGGATTCTGCTGTTCTTTTGGATTTTGTTATGGATGCATTTTTACTTTAATTAGTAGCAATCATTGCCGTCCTAATATTTGCTAATTGAGCTTCACTTTTTAAATAGTTTAATCATCTACAATTGGTAAACGTGCTAACAGATTTGATTAAGTATTGTAGATTCGGTACTGGTGAATAACATTTTCAGTTTCTGTCATGAACATCAGATGGGGTAACTGGAAATTTCATATAGCTTTTGACATGCGAATTGGTCCAATCATTTCGTTGGCCTCAATCTATGATCTTGAGAGGGATGAATATCGTAGTGTGCTGTATAGAGGATTCATTTCGGAGCTGTTTGTACCATACATGGACCTAACAGAAGAATGGTACTATAGGACATATTTTGATTCAGGCGAATATGGATTTGGTTTATGCACATCCTCACTTGTACCGTTGAAGGACTGTCCTGGAAATGCAGTATTCCTTGATGGTTACATCATTGTACAGGATGGAACACCTGGAAAAATTTCAAATGCATTGTGTATTTTCGAACGAAATGCTGGAGATATACTATGGCGCCATACTAAAACTGCAATCCCAGGAAAAATTGTAAGTATATCGAACTACTTTCTAACTTATTTCTTTGCTAAGAACTTGTATAATTTACTGCAAACAAACTGGATCATTCTGCAGATAAACGAGGTTAAACCAGAAGTGAGCTTAGTGGTGAGAATGGTGTCAACTGCAGGCAACTATGATTACATTGTTGACTGGGAGTTCAAACAATCTGGCTCAATTAAAGTTAATGTAAGTTGAAGGATCCAAAGAGAGAACTTATCAAATATTGTGCATTTGTCTGTTTCTCTAGATGCTCGCCAGTATGAATTGCTTACATGTTAACGCAAATTTGTTTTGACAGATTGGAATGACGGGAATGCTTGCAGTGAAGGGAGCAAAGTACACGCACAAGGACCAAATAAGGGAGGAAGCTTATGGCACATTATTAGCAGAGAACACACTGGGAATTTATCATGATCATTTCGTGAATTTCCATCTCGACTTTGATGTGGATGGTTTTGCTAACTCCTTTATTAAGTCAAAATTGCAAGCAACACCTGTCTTGGACAAACGATCACCTAGAAGGAGTTACTGGACTGTGGTTTCTGAAACACCTAAAACTGAGTCCGATGCAAGGATTCATCTTGGCTCAAGTGCAGCAGAGCTCTTAGTTGTGAATCCTAACAAAAGAACCAAGATGGGAAATTATGTGGGATATCGTCTGCTCCCAGGATCAGAGGCTAATAACCTGCTACCTGATGAGGATTACCCGGAATTTCGTGCTGGTTTCACTAAGTACAATGTGTGGGTGACACAAATGGGCTGGAGGAGTATACGCTGATCAGAGTCGAGGAGATGACAGCTTAGCTATATGGAGCCTCAGGTATTTTGAGATTGAAATTTTACGAGATTATATAATCAAAGCAATGTACTATCAACTGGACGAGTTCGCAGTTCATCCTCTTGAATTTGTTCTTTTTGCAGGAATAGGGACATAGAAAACAAGGATATCGTACTGTGGTACACATTAGGCTTTCATCATGTCCCCTACCAGGAAGATTTTCCAGTCATGCCCACTCTGAACTGTGGGTTTGAGATAAGGCCAGCCAATTTCTTTGAGCACAATCCTACACTGGGAACTACGAGAAGGAATGCTAGCATGTTTTGAACTGCACAGACTAATTGCGGTATCATTTGGTTGTTTGTCATATCTGTTCACTTCAGCAGGGAAATGAAACAGAAGTTCAATCCTTTATTTCTATTTGGTAGAATATTTCAGCTAGCGCTGGAAAGTTTGCACTTTCTGTGAACTTGAGTGAGCTCAAACTTTGTCAGAATTGCAGCAAACTTAAGTTCAAAACAGTATATTGAATTAAGAGTAAACTGAAATGGTTATATTAGTTATCTGCCGAATGACAAATCCTGGAGAACTGGAGAACGTCTCCGCTGCCATTCCTGGGCACACAATTAAGGGATATGAGCATAGCCATAGACAAATTAACCACATCAGGCTTGAAATCTTTTGTCCCATTTATTATGTAATACCCGTGTATCATTAATAAAATGATCACGTTATATGAAAACTAAACTCACTAAAATTTATGCATTTCATGTTAGGGGTTAATATTTATTAATTAAACGATGTTGTTTTATTAATGGTACACAATAAGTGAAATAAAGGATATGAGGGGGCATTTGGTTCATGTGGGAGAAATGAGAAAGATAATGGAAATGAAAATAGTGAGGAATGATAGTGAATTTTTTCATTATAATTCTGTTGGGTGGTTTGTGTTGGGGAATAGGAATATTACAAATTATAATTATAAATTAATTGTAATAATTGATATTAATTAATTAGTTAGTATTAGTTAATTATTCATTATTCATTATAATATTAAATTAATCTTAAGTAATTAATTATTATAAATGAATTAATATTAACTATACATTAATTATAATAATTAATATTAATGAAAGAGATTAATTAATTATTAATTATAATATGAAATTACAATATTAAGTAAATGAATGATTAATTAAATTAATATTAATTAATAATAATAAGTTAATTAAAAATTCATTAATATTAATTAATTAGTTAATATTAATTAATTATTTATTATAATATTAAATTAATTAATTATTAATAAAAATATTATTGATTAAACTAATCTTAACTAATTAATTATTATAAATTAATTAATATTATCAATTAATTACTTATAAATTAATTAATATTAACTATACATTAATTATAACAATTAATATTAATGAACGAGATTAATTAATTAGTAGTTATAATATTAAATTACAATATTAAGTAAATGAATGATTAATTAAATCAATCTTAATTAATTAATTTTTTATTAATTAATAATAATAATTTTATTATAAATTAATTTATATTAATTATAATAATTAATTAGTTAATATTAGTTAATTATTTATTATAATATTAAATTAATTTATTATTAATATTTTTAATCATTATTAGTTAATTAAAAAATTATTTAATGGAACCCCTTCTCATACCCCCATTATTGAGGGGTATGAGGAAACCCCCAAATGGGGTAATCAAACCCCTAAATCAAGCAAATGAAATATGGAGGGAATACTTTGAAATCTATTCTCCCTCGCAAACCCCCAAACAAGTATCTCTGAACTTCAGGCAATTGCGAACAAGACACAAAATCTGCCATGCTATTTACCACAATCATCAACAGATATATCCTAAGATTAACATAAAACCATTATGGTCAAGATATTAAAGATATTAGAATAAGTTATATAAAGAAAATGTTGCAAATGATCGTGTATAAATTTTATGTCATAAAATTTATAAAGCAATTGGGAAAGGAATGTTAAGATATCACTTCTTGATATCTTATCAAAGTAGTGATTATTTTTTAAAAAAATTAATTAGTGCTCGATCATCTGATTGATATGATATTAATATTGTTAATAGAAATATTTGATTGATATCATTGATGTAATTAATTATGTAGATTTGATTTTTTTTAAAAATTTTGCGTAGTTATATATTATGATTTATAAATAAGCATTTCATTGTACAATTACAAACAAAGTAACAAACCCAACAAAATACAATTCTTCAATTTTCTCTTCATTATTCAATTGTCTTTCTTATTAATTTCTTATTTTCACAAGGACAAAGAAGAATACATTCCCAGTCAAAATAATTACACAATCAAGTTAAGCCTATCTTAGTATCACCAAAAAAAAAAAAAAAAAAAGTGGATAAGATCAAGTATTCTTAGCCCTGAAAGCAAGGAAAGAACATTGTGCTTGTTTTCTAAGGCACATTAATTGCAATGGGACTGTACTTTGCAGTCTCAGTAAGAAACTTTCAGTAATGAAACTATGGGGTATCAAGACTATTGGCAGAGCCGCCACTAAAAAATTCTGCACTTCAAAAAGCAGAAGAAGTTAAATTATTTCTTCAAGTAGATAACATGGTGATCATTGAATAAAGAAGAATCCAACCACATTTCATCTATCATCAAAAAGTATGCGTATACATTGTATTCAAAATGCGTTTTTACAATCTACGACATATTAGTTGTGAAAAAGAAAATCTATTAATAATATAAAAAATTATTTTAAAAAATATAAAATCGCATTTTAAAATGACTATTCCCTTTGAAAAGGGGAAGCAAAAGGAAAAGGAGTGTTCGTTTTCATTCCCAAAATGTTATAAAATACAAAGAAAGTATCTTTTTGTTTTCTTTAACAATTGAGAAAATCCTACTTTAGATCTGTGCAAACTGCTAAGCTTTCAGACAGAAAGGAAACAGGATTTTTATCTGAATAGAGTAGAACAATTCTGTTTCCCATGATTAAATATCCCTGCATAGATACATTTATAATATGCATTCTCTGTTTCCTTTCTGTAGATACTCAGGCCATTGGAAAATTTGCAAAGTGTTTCCCATGACCACTCTATCTCTATTCCCATTTTGTGCTGTTGTTTTGCTATCCTTACTTAGTCCAATCATATGTCACCCCTTAGATCCCCTTAGCCCTGCAGAAATCAACCAAATTAGCTTCATTGTTCAGAAGTCTAACCTTGGCTCTTTCCCTAATGTGACTTTTCATTTCGTTGACCTTGAAGAACCTGAGAAAGAAGATGTCCTTAAATGGTTATCATCACATGAACAACATGAATCTTTTCCTTACCGGAGAGCTAAGGTGGTGGTTCGGGCCTGGGGGAGGACTCATGAACTCATTGTAGATTTAGCAACTAGTTCAATGTTGTCTGACAAAATATATACTGGCCATGGCTTCCCTCCCTTCACTGCTGAGGAGCTTTTCCAAGCCAGCCGGCTGTCAAAAATGAATCCTCAGTTTCAAGATTCAATTTTGAGAAGAGGGCTAAATGTATCAGAAGTAACATGCATTCCATTGACCATAGGCTGGTTTGGTGAGATTGTAACCAGAAGACATCTTAGGCTCTCATGTTTTTACCGTGGCGGAACTACTAACATTTGGGCACGACCCATTGGGGGATTAAACATACTAGTTGATGTCGAAGCAATGAAAATTGTCCAAGTTGTGGACAAATATGAAGCACAAGTACCTGAGGCTGAGGGAACTGATTTCCAATCATCAAATCAGATACCCAAACCTGATTTCTGTAGTGGCACTAACCATATAAATGCCACCATCAATGGCAATGAAGTTTACTGGGGTAATTGGAAATTCCATGTAGGATTCGATGCTCGGGCTGGACTAATCCTATCAACAGCTTCGATATTTGATGCCGACAGAAAGGAGTTCAGGAATGTGCTCTATAGAGGCCATGTATCAGAGACATTTGTTCCATACATGGATCCTACTTCTGAATGGTATTATAAGACATTTATGGACATCGGTGAATTTGGTTTCGGCCGTTCTGCGAACAGTCTTGTTCCGCTGATAGATTGTCCAGGCAATGCAATTTATATGGATGGATACTTGGCAGGGCTGAATGGACAGGCACAATATATCCCCAAAGCTATCTGCATTTTTGAAAAGTATGCTGGTGATCCTGCTTGGAGGCATACAGAACTTGGTGTACCTGGAAGAGTGGTAAATTTCAGAAGAACATCAGTGTATGAACTGCTAAACTGTTGAATATGCCTAAAATGACAAAATGCTAAAATAAAGTTACTGCATTTTGCAGATAATTACTGGACAGCAAGAAGTTATTTTGGTGGTTAGGATGGTTGCGACTGTTGGAAACTATGATTATGTTCTCGACTGGGAATTCAAGCAAACTGGTTCCATCAAAGCAGGGGTAAGCAAATATTCAATATCTTCATTCCAGATCCACTTCGTCATTTTCTTGAATTGATGTGTGAATTTCGGTTTAAAACATTGATTTACTCGAAATAAAAAAGTTGAAGTCATAGTTTATAAAATCGGAATTCTACACGTAATCAATTTAGGGTAACAGGATCGGATAGTTAGATTCTCCAAAAATTGAAAAAATATAATTTATAAATTATTTTTTAAAAAATTATTGATCAATATATGAAGAGATATGTAGAAAATTCATGTATAGTTTATAATTAAATAATCTTACTTCAATTTTTATTTTTTATAATATTTTATATGTTTTTCTCAATATTTCACCATCGTCGCGATCAAATGGTATTTATGTCTAATTTATTTATTATTAAAAGCTAATAAAATTATGACTAAACTAATTAAGTTGTTTATATAATGATAAATCTTGATTTTACTTAGATATGAAAGTTTTTTTTTTAAAATAAATATAATTATATTTTATTCACATGAAGAATGTAGGACAATACTTAAAATCAAGATTGTTTTAATAATTTTGGATCGTAGAATCGTAGGATTGATGGGATCGGATCGGGATTGAAGTTGACAACTTGTTTATTTTTAAATCATTACTTAACAGCTGTACATGAATTGGCAACAAAATTCAGGATGAATCCTTTTCAATATCTTCAAATCCAAATTGGCTTAAACAATGCAGGTCAGCTTAACCGGAGCGATGGAAATGAAGGCAGTCCCCTACACATCAAATGATAAGATAGATAAGGATGTTTATGGGACACTGGTGGCTGAGAACACAATTGCTGATAACCATGATCACTTCTTAACATACTACCTTGACCTTGATGTTGATGGTATCAATAATTCATTCATGAAAGCCAAATTGAATACCAAGTGGGTGATGAACAAGCACATTTCACCAAGGAAGAGTTATTGGGGAGTCGAAAAAAAAATCTTGAGAACAGAAGCAGAAGCAAAGATTCAACTCGGCTCGGAGCCTGCTGAGCTACACATTGTTAATCCTAATATAAAAACAAAGATTGGAAATCAAGCGGGATACAGACTAATTCCCAGCCACCCTGCTATTTCCCTGTTGGCTGATTTTGATTATCCACAGATTCGCGCGGCTTACACAAAGTATCAAGTGTGGATGACCCGCTATAACAAATCAGAAAGATGGGCAGCAGGCTTCTATGCTGATGGCAGCCATGGAGATGATGGATTAGCAATTTGGAGCCACAGGTAAAGCATTTCAAATTCAAGTTGATTTACTTTGCATTAATCATAGATTTGTTTCTGATGTTGACAAGATTAGTGCGAGGCAACCCTCCAGCAAGTTCCATTTGGAAAAATCTTGAAACTACAGTAAATTTCCTTAACACAGCTTTCAAAAATCTTGAGCCAAGATTCTGACTGAATTGTCAAATTCTTGGTGGCTGGCAAGAAAGAGATTTATCACATATGGAACTTATTGCACATGTACTCTTCAATCAATTTGGACTCAATGCCGAAATGATTTTATATCTGGTTAGTTCTAATGCATCAAAAAGATGATGGTCCATTTTTGTGGATAACTGCAGGAACAGACCACTCGTTAATGAAGACATTGTGCTCTGGCACACCATCGGTTTACATCACATTCCCTATCAAGAAGACTTCCCTGTCATGCCAACAATAAGTGGAGCTTTTGAGCTTCGGCCTGCAAACTTCTTTGAAAGAAATCCATTGTTGAAGCCTTGACAAACTTTATGTTAATTCCCAGAATTCTGCAAATTGAATACAATTTTTAAGTTAACATGAAAGGATTTTTTTTTATTTTTTTAATCTGTTAATCAGTTGGTATCGGAACTCCTAGTATAATTGGTCTTTTTATTACATAGGCCCCCGGAGCTGATCAAAGGATCGGCAAGTTCGACTTCCCTTGGTCCAATTCACCCATAGAGGACTAGTACATTAATATGCATTGTAAGGAGCGAATTCCTATAACAGGTAAAACCACCTTCCCATCAGAATAGATTCCTAAGGCGGCCGCCATTCTGAAAGCCTTCGTGGATTCGGAATCCGATTCTTCCATTAAGCGGGACCACGACGCAAATTGCTATGGTAGTAAATTTTGGTAGTCTAAAGTATCTGCGGGAGAAGGCGTGACGTGATGAAGCTTAGTTAATCCGCCTTTTGGGAAAATGGCACATAAAGTGTGATTGGGTGCTATCATGGTAAATTATCCAAACAGATAACTTTTGAAATTACACATGAACCATTTTTTTTAAATATATGTTTGGATAGTCTAAAGTCTCGATAATTAGTTCTTGATCTTCCGACATCGATGAAAACGTGTAGGTGCACTATTCCGTTGTGGGGATTATAAGATTATACTTTTAATGTGTAGTTAAGGAGTGATTTATTAGTCCCGCAAATGCAGCTAAAGGCGTACTGAAACATGTTTCACATGGCACCACGCTTGTAATGAATCCTTAGAAATGTAGCAGCTGAAGGCGTGAGAGAAACCAAATGATGATGGTCCAGACAACTAGAAAACTTTCCAAATGGTTAATTCAAAAATAACCAATGAAATTAACTAAATGTAGAATGCTTACTATTTGGCTTTGATCACGTACCTTGCCACAAAGGAAGACGTTCTATTGTCACTATTAACAATCCCACCATGAGAATTTTGACTTTTTTTCTATTGTTACCGTTAACAGTCTTACTGAATTTATTTTTAATTTAATTATTTGCTTTGCTTTAGTTCTATTTTAAAAAATATAAATTTTCCACAACAAAATTCGTATCAAATAAAATTTCTTTTTAGAAAACAAACCTCAAACAATATGCAAAACAAATCTCCTAATAGTAGTAACATTAATAAGCTTTTGACAAAATAAGAGTAAATTGACGGAATATTCATTTTTATTTTCAAAATTTTAAAATATTGTTAACTTTGGATGAGTTCCAAAAATGCTGAAATCGATTTTGAAAAATTGAATTCTAAAGTCAATTTTTGAAAAATTGGCTCAAAGTCAATTTTGAAAACCAAAAATCGACTTCAGAGTCAATTTTCCAAACCGCTTCCCTTGCTGTTGGAGAGCATGGGGGGAAATTATTGGGTCTTCCCTTCATCACTCCCCAGTGCCCCACGCACTCTAGCCATCATCATCTCTTCCTATTCCCTTTGGTATTTGATTTGGAGCTGCCTCTCATCTAATCATCAGCAAGAGAGCATGGGGGGCAATTATTGGGTCTTCTCTACCTCACGCCCCTGTGCCCCACCCACACCAACCATCATCATCTTTTCCGATTCCCTTTGGTGTCTGATTTGGAGCGACCTCTCATCTGATCATTAGCAAGAGAGCATAGGGGGCAATATTGAGGGTGCCTGGTAGAGGGGAATGGATTGGGGGAAATGAAATGCATTTCATTTCTAGTGTTTGGATGGGAGAAATGGAATGGAAGGGTTCACTTGGACCCACTTTTGATTATTCCATATGGGGTAATCCTCATACCCCCAATAATTTGATTAAGTAAATAAATAAATAATATTAATTAATTAATTAATTAATAAATATTAATTATTATAATTAATTAATATTAATTTATTATTAACTTATTATTATTAAGTAATAATAAATTAATTAATCAAGATTAATTTAATTAATTATTCATTTATTTATAATTAATTATTTACTTAATATTATTAATTAATTAATAAAATTTTTAATCTCATTTTATTAATAGTAATTATTATAATTAATGTATAATTAATTTATAAATAATTAATTGATAATATTAATTAATTACTAATTGTTACTAACTAATTAATTAACTAATACTAATTAATATTAATTAACTAATTAATGCATATTAGTTATTATAATTAATACTAATTAATTAATATTAATACTAATTAAGTAATTAATATTAATTATTATAATTAATATAAATTAATTTATTATTAACTTATTATTATTAAATAATAATAAATTAACTAATTAATATTAATTTAATTAATCATTCATTTACTTAATATTATAATTAATATTAATTAATCTCATTTACTAATATTAATTATTATAATTAATATTAATTAATTACTTAAAATTAATTTAATTAATATTATTTTTATTAATAATTAATTAATTTAATATTATAATGAATAATTAACTAATTAATTAATACTAATTATTATAATTAATTTATAATCATTTCCATTCATTAATACAAACCAACCACCATTATTAGTAATCATTCCTATTCCCCAACACAAACCAACCAGCAGAATTATAATGATTGACCGCACTATCATTCCCCACTACTATCATTTCCATTACCTTTCCCATTCGCCCATTTGAACCAGGCAGCCCCTGAGTCTTCTCTTCCTCACTCCCCAGTGGCCCACCCACACCAACCATCATCTTCTCTTTCTCATTGCATGTACGTTCCAAGATACAACTATGTTCAGGGGTGAAAATTTGACCAAAATTGAATTACATATAACAATACATAATCTTCTTGTTCTATCATATATATTTGGGTTTTCATTATTTTTGTTCCATCACATTCTTTGCCTTTTGCAAAAATAAAAAATAAAAAATAAAAATAAAAAATTCTGCCCAGGGAGTGGGGGTGCGGGGAAAGGGGGGATATTATCCAAATAGTATATATAATTATGAAAATTTAGATGACTACAGGTATGAAAATATAGCAGTGAGGATTGACTTGAAAATTAAAATAAGTAAATAGAAAGTTAGCCGTTAACAAATGAATAATGAGGAAAAATATGTCGATGCGCATTAGACACTTTCCTTAAAACAAATTCGTCCCTCCTATGTGTGTTTGAGAATTTAACGGACGTTTGTCTCCCAGGATACAACGACTAACTACGGTTTACTTGTACAAGGTAGATCGTTACAACGAACTTGAATATTGTGCATTTCTTCTATCACCGAAAACTATTAGAATTTAAAAACTTACAGAAAAGAAAATGTTGAGATGTTTTGTGGGAAAAGTTAGAAAATTTGTCTTTTTTCCCACCAAGGGAAATCCTCTATTTATAAAGGAGATTTCCTTGTTCATATCACGTTCAAAAGACAAGCCATTAAATTTAGAGAATGAAAAGCCATCATTATGCTTAATGCATGAAAAGTCAAAAGTCTTCATTCATCAAAAGCCATCACACGTTTGGAACATGAAAAGAAAAGCGTTGGAGAATGAAAAGCAAGCCATCATTATGTTTGAAATGAAAAGCCAAAAGCCATCATTCATGCTTGAAATAAAAAGCCAAGAGTCATCATTCATGAACCATCAAATGAAAGGTCCATAACCTATCATGCATCATGACTCATTGTGCATTATGCTTGAAATTGAGAAACCTTCATTCATGTATCTCCTTAATGAGCAATTTCTCATTCACATATGGTCAAAAGAGCCATTCTTATTTTCCAACAGGGGAGGGGTGGGATGCGGGAGGGAGGGAGGTCACAATAGCAAGGGGGTGCCAGGGGAGGGTAGCAGTGGGAGGGTATGGGGGCGAGAGTATTGTCGGCTCCTGTGAGGAGGTTGGGGGGGGGAAGAAGGTGGAGGAAGAAAGAATGAAAGGTTGTGAGTGAGTGAAAGAAAGCAATTTTTTTTTTAAATGTACCAATTTCATTATTTATAGAAGTTTAATTAAAATAACAATATTTATTTAATTAATATTAACATAGTAAATATTTAGAGAAAAAAATCGACAAAATAATCACCATGCAAAACTTGGAATGGAGTGCAAAGTCCTACAAAAACAACAGTAAATTTGATAACTATTCTCGGTTTTAATTATAGTATATTAATAGTGTAATATAATCGAAAGCGATTCTAAAATGATGTTGTTATATGTAGTGAAGCAATGATCTTTTCTTCTTCTTCCCATGCATTTTCTCCTTTCTCATCACAACCAACGCCGTCCAACACCCACTGAACTCCCTTACTCCATCTGAGATCACTCGAGTTCAAAAGATAGTGAAAGAGTCCATTTGTTCATCATCACCCAGCTGCCAGAGTCTCGGCTTCCATTATGCAGGCCTACATGATCCTGATAAACCAGTAGTCCTCTCATGGCTGTCATCAGATCATGGTTGCTCCAAAAAACCACCTCGCCAGGCCTTTGTTCTTGCCCGAATCAACCATAAAAACCATGCAATCATCATTGATTCGAGAAATTCTCGAATTGTTTCTAATAAAGTGCCGGATGGCCATGGCTACCCAATGTTTAATATTGATGAACAAAAAGATGCTAATAATATGCCTTTTAAATTTGCGCCTTTTGTAGCATCAATTAAAAAAAGGGGCCTCAAGTTAGCAGAAGTTGTATATTCAGCTTACTCAGTTGGATGGTTTGGGGAGAAAACGACAAATAAAAGGATTATTAAACTTGGGTAAATTACTCCAATAGTCCCTGTTGTTAAGGCCAGGTAGCGATTTCGTCCTTAGGGTTTAAAAAGTAACAATTGGATCTCTTAACATCTGAATTGGTGCAATTGAGTACAAATCCCCACCAATTCTGAAAACGTGCGTGGCACGTGAGTCTTAAGGGGTAAAAATGGAATGAGTTAAAAAAAACCCCAACCACTTGCCAATGGAGTAAAAAGTGGAAAAAAAATAAAGCATAAGCAACTCTTACTCAATCTTCCCCCTACAAACACACGTACAACACCACAAACACACACTACCCAAAAAATGGCCATTTCTATTCTCTTCCCTCCCAATTCTCCCCCCTCAAAAACCCTACCTTCTCCCCCCTCCCTTCCCCTTCCCATGCAGTATTTGGAATTTTTCTTCATTTTTCTGTAAATTAATTAATTTTGCAAACAAAAAATTTTGGGATTGACTCTGCTAAGAGGAAGTGTCTTCCGCTTCAAGAGTAATGGAGACACTAAGTGAGCTAGACGGGGCTCCAAGTTTCTACCTAGGCATTTCATCAAACACCTTGCCTTCATTCTAAGTGATGTTCGATGTCAAGATCGTCCAGTGTGGCATGAACCACAGAAATTCAATTTCAACACAATCAAGACAATCCACCTCATTAGAAGATTCAGATAAGAAGAATTACAATCTAATGCACAATCAATCACAGTTTAAGAATTACAATCCTTAGCCACATGAGATTTGAAGTTTGGTGATCTGCACCTTAGCCACCTCAAGCTCGCTCGTGGTCTTTTGCCCGCATTTCCTAGATCTAGGGAGGATTTCTTCTTTTGCCCATGGGTTAGAAGAGTTTGAGGATTCGAAAAATTCCAACACAACCAACTCAGAAAAATATTGGCGTCTGAATTTTTTGACGTCTGAATTCAAACATTGTGGCTAAATTCTGAAATAGGATTCCTGTGGTTTCGGCTTCTTGATGAGACTTTGGATAAACCCCACTGGTGATGTTTCAGCTTTTGATTTTTTGGGAGGTGGGTTTTCTTCAATGAATTTTTTGAGACCTTTTTCACCCCCTGGAAATCCACCAATCAAGCCTTGTAACTCCTTCTCATATCCATCTTCTGGGATACTTACAGCTGTGGAGAGTTCAGAGATTTCTGAATTTTTGACTGGGGTTGTTGATGTTTCCACTGAAACATTCTTCTTTAGTTCTTCTTTCAAGCCTGCTTCTCCATTGCAAAGACCTCTACCCCCAAGATCTCAAAAATGTTGAACTTTGCCGTGTGATTAAATTGCATGCTCGGTGCATGTCTTGGAAATGTAAAAAAACAGTTTTTGTGGGCGGAATTGGATAAATTGGTATGACCAAGAAAGCTGGATTTTTTAAGGAGAGCACCTTACAGGAATGAAGATGCCATGATTTTGTTCATTCAATCACTTCCTTGAGCCTGTGAATGAGGAAGATGGAAGATAGAAGAACTGGAGAACTGTTGGTTGTGTTCGATTTTTTTTTTTTAACTTTTTACTCCATTGCCACATGGTTGGGCTTTCTTTAGCTCATTCCATTTTTACCCTTTAAAGACTCACGTGCCACGCACGTTTTCAGAGTTGATGGTGATTTGCACTTAATTGCACCAATTCAGATGTTAAGGGACCAATTGTTACTTTTTCAACCCTAAGGACGAAATCGCTACCTGACCTTAACAACAGGGACTATTGGAGTAATTTACCCTTAAATTGTGTGTTATTACTTGGATGGAACAATTAATTTCTACATGAGACCTATAGAGGGAGTTGATATCACTGTTGATCTTGATGAGATGAAGATCATTGGTTATCATGATCGTTCCGTTGTTCCAATTCCAAAAGCTGAAGGGACCGATTACACACAGGCCAGGAAGCCATTCAATTCATCAACAATTGGGAAACCAAAGCCAAGTTTCACTATAGATGGACATGTGGTGAAGTATGCTTGCTTCCTTTCCTTGAATATATATGTGTATATATATCGATCTATTATCCTGACTTGAAAGGTATAACATGGTCTATCCTGATTTTCACATAGGCTGATTGGAAATTTCATATAGCTTTTGACATGCGAGTTGGTCCAGTCATATCAGTGGCTTCAATATATGATCATGAGAAGGATGATTATCGAATGTGCTGTATAGAGGTTACATTTCTGAGCTCTTTGTACCTTACATGGACCCAACGGAAGACTGGTACTATAGGACCTTCTTTGATGCAGGCGAATTTGGGTTTGGTCTTAGTGCATCGACGCTTGAACCAGGGAAAGATTGTCCGGGAAAAGCAGTATTCCTTGATGGCTACCTCATTTTGCGGGATGGGTCGCCTGGAAAAATTCCAAATGTATTCTGAGTTTTTGAACGTCATGCTGGAAACGTTCTATGGCTCCATACCGAAGTTGGAATCCCGAACAAAGTTGTGAGTTGATTTTACAGGAGTGTTAGAAGTTAAATAGACATAATATGCTAAAGATTGGATAATTTAATATGAATCATAATTTTTGCAGAAAAGAGAAGGTAGGCCAGAGGCGAGCTTGGTGGTGAGAATGGTGTCTACTGTGGGCAACTATGACTACATTGTTGATTGCGAATTCAAACAAACTGGTTCAATTAAGATGAATGTAAGTTATGGGGTACAAAGAGTGCATTCAATATTCAAGTATTGTGTTAAATTCAGTGTCCCCCAAAAAAAAAAACGACCATTTTGTTAACATGGATTTGTTCATTAGTCCATTTTGACTTGCCGATGCAATTTTATCATGACAGGTTGGATTGACAGGATTGCTTGAAGTGAAGGCATCAAATTACACATTCAAAGACCAGATACACGAGGATGTTTATGGTACATTAGTAGCTGAAAACTCAGTGGCAGCGCATCATGATCATTTCCTTAATTTTTATCTAGACATGGACATAGATGGTCATGATAATTCATTTGTCAAGACAGAATTGAAAACAATACACGGAACCAACAACACAACACCTAGGAGGAGTTACTGGACAGTGGTTAGTGAAACAGCTAAAACTGAGTCTGATACAAAAATTCATCTTGGCTCAAGTGATTCAGAGTTTCTTATTGTGAATCCTAGCAAGAGAACTAAGATGGGAAATTATGTGGGATATCCTCTGCTCCCGGGATCAGTGTCCAATAACCTGTTAACCGATGATGATTATCCATCAATTCGTGCTGCTTTCACCAAGTATAATGTGTGGGTGACACCATATAACAAATCTGAGAAATGGTCTGGAGGAGTATACACTGATCAGAGTCGAGGGGACGACACGTTGGAAGTATGGAGCTTCAGGTACTAATTCTACTGTTGCATTTCAAGTTTTGTGATGAACTGTATGTAAGTTGAATTGACTAGCTGATCCTACTACTACTTTTTTCAGGAATAGGGACATAGAAAACAAGGACATTGTGTTGTGGTACACATTAGGCATTCATCATGTACCAGTCCAGGAAGATTTTCCAATCATGTCCACCATTTACAATGGGTTTGAGCTCAAGCCTGCTAATTTCTTTGAATACAACAATGTACTCAGAGAAAATTCAATTAAGAAAGCCAAGAGGCCTAACTGCAACAAGTGATGCCAACACGAGTTTAACTGCAAAAGTTAATCATGGCATTATTCAGTGGCTTCTTACACTGCCTTACTTCGGCAGAGAGAACTGAAAAATAATGTGTTCAATCCCATGATTTAATATGTAATAAGGCAATAACGTTCGGCTGTTAAGTGGACAATTTTCCTCTTTTCTGTAAATTTTAGTTTCCTCAAATCTTTAGGTGGTGCACATTCGTGCATTAATTGGTGCACTAAAAATAGAAATATACTCGGGACCAAATTAAGTTGTTGGACCGCCACATTAAAGTATCCGTCCATATAACAGTGCAGTCGTCTTCCAAACAAAATTTCACTTTGCTCCATTTGTTTTTCATTCTGCACTTGCAGCTATGTTTTCCAATCAAAGTATGTGGTAAATTTATCAAGTTTTCAAAACTCATAGTCAAATGAAGCAGCAAGAATTGTATTTAAAATAATAATAATAATAATATATTGCTAATTAATGAAAAATATCAACAGGACTCTCAAATTCATATAGTGTAGCAATACCAAATGAAATACTGCGAGTAATGTGGTCAAAGCAAATCAAGTATTCTATGAAACTGTGATTTGGCTGCAAGCTATGCAGCTTAAGGTGCAAAAGAAGCTGAATGTAAAAGCGTGGTTGAGTCCTGCAATGAGTGCTCTAAGCAGTCACGCCTTAAATACAATGTGACTCAAAGGTGTGGTTGTAGAAGTCACGCCTTCAAGAGTTGGTCACAACAGAATGAAAAATTGGCTCAAATTTAGGACTCAAAAAGACGAACCCGTAGTGAAAAAACAAACACAAACTGACATATTCGCCTCTTCTTCATCTTTTCTACGACAAATTCCCGCCAAAAATCCAATCTTTACCATCAATTTTTCTCACATTGCTCACTCTTAATTCTTCCAAAATTTTCAACCCTAATCCTGTTTATTCACAATATCACCGTACATGTGGGAAGAAGTTGCACGAAGGCGTGAATGTAACAATGAAGTTGCATTGTCGGAGGTGTTTCCTCCAGGGAAGATCGTGGTCTCTCTTCCGAAGGGAGAGCTTCTTTTGGGGATGTTCAAACTTCTATTACAACTGGTTTTTAATCTTTTCGTTAATTGTCTTTAAACTGGAGTATGATACAGCAAAAAAGCTTTTTCTAGAGCATGTTTACAGTCAAAAAGCTAATCAGACGAAGTGTACTGGCGGTGGAGATGATCTGCACCATAAAGGTATAAACATTTTACTGCAAACACGATTGCTGATAACCATGATGACTTCTTAACACACTATCTCAACCTTGATGTTGATGGTACCAATAATTCATTCATGAAAGCAAGTCGAACACCAAATGGGATATGGATCGATAAGCACATTGACGGGTTTGTCGAAACCCACAAAATTATCACTGATTCTAAAGTGATTTGTAAAATAAATTTGCAGCAAAAGTGGACTAGGTTGAATCCAAGGGAACCGAAGTATAATTCCAAATTTTGAACAAAAAAAAATAAAACAAAGGGGATTTTTGAATAATGACTAGGTTACGAAAAATTCTAAAAATTATCAAATTAAATATCAAAGCAGTAAAAATAGAAAATAATGAAAATTATCAAATTTACTGAGTTTCCAATCCAAAGGTTGATATCATTCAATTGCATGATCATAAGTCGTGAAAAATAATCTTGCAAATTCAAATATTTAACTTAAAACTTATTAGGATAGCCATAATAAATTTCTGTTTTCCTAATATAATTGACCATCAAATGACTAGGTACGATAGTGTTCCATATCAATTTAATGATAGCATTAAGATCTATGAAACAGTTAAACTAAAATTAAATCACCGAGATAACTGCAGTAAATTAATCTTGTCTCGTTAATTCCCTTAGGCTAAGCATGCATATTTCAAGTCATAAACATAATTAACTTGGTTTCTACTTGGTCCACTTATTTATGACAATTAGCAATAGAATAAATAATGAAAAATTAATTTGTCAGATTAACTAATCATCAATTATTCATAGGAATAAAATCAACAATTAACAAATACTTGAATTAAAAGCAATAATATAAAATTAAAAACAAAACCTTACGGTGATTGCAATTGAAAGCAATCATTCCTTGAATTAGAAATAGAGTTTAGCCACTCATGGTGGCATATATAATTACTGAAATTTTCTAAAAGAAAAACCTAAACTAAAAGAAAGAAAAAAAGAGAAGCAAGGATGTGAAGGACTAAGGAAAAGGCACTTGGATGCTGTTTTTGTGTTTTTTCCGTGTACTCCCGAAGAAAAAGGAGTTGGAGCTGTTTTTATAATGTCCCAAGTATCCAAACTAAGCAAAAAGGAAACACAAAAGAAATTTGTGTTCCAAAAATAAAGTGGCGGCTGCTTCCAATTTCCCTTTTCCCGCATGTTCTTCTCTTCAATTTGGTTGCTTGACTTCCTTTCTTTGCATCTCCTTTTTCTTTCTTTTGTGTCCTCCAACATTTTGACTTGACCGAATGGATGCTTTCTAAAAATGGCTGCACTTTCTTTGTTTCCTATTGCCTTCTTTTTTACTTTGTTTGTTTCCTTTTCTTTTCTTTGCCCGTATCTACTTCTTTTTGTCTTATTCCCAATTTGTTTTCTTTTCTTTGCATCTTCTTTTGTGCTTTAAGACCAAAGCCCATGCAAGCAATAAGAACTTTTTTTGTTTTTTTTTTTACTTCACTTGTTACCTTTTATCAACTTTTCCTCCAATTCACCATTTTTTATAGGTAAAACAAAAAGTATATTAAAACTAAATAATTTCTCTTAAAATTCAAATTAATATTAAAAAAATATTAACAAAAAAAGAACATTTTAAACCCTATCACACATTTCCCAAGGAAAAATTACTGGGTAGTTGAAAAAGAAACCGTGAAAACAGAAGCAGAAGAAAAGATTCAACTAGGCTTGGAGACTGCTGAGCTACACATTGTTAATCCTAATATAAAAACAAAGATTGGAAACCAAGTGAGATATAAGATATTTCCCTGTTGGCTGATGATGATTAGCCACAGATTCGCGCTGTTTATACCAACCAAGAAGATTGCAATTTCAAGTTGATTTATCATTGCATTAATCATCGATTTGTTTGTGACTTTGGCAACGTTGGTGCAAGGCCTGAAACTTTGATTTGGAAAATCTTGAAACCACACTTAAATTTCCTTAGCTGAGCTTGTCGAGATCTTGAGCCAAGATTCTTGATTAAATTGTCAAACTCTCGGTAGGTACGAAGAAAGAGGTTTATCACGTGAAACTTGTTGCATTGCACATATAATCATCTTCAATCAACTTGTACTCAATGCCGACATGATTATTTTACATTTTGTTTGTTTTGATGCAGCAAAAAGATGGTGGTCCATTTTTGTGGGTAAATGCATGAATAACGTGATCGTAAATGAAGATATTGTGCTCTGGCACTTCACCATCGGTTTACATCACATTCCCCATCAAGAAGACTGTCAACTTGTTTGGAAGAAATCCATTGTTGAAGCTTTGACAAATTTTTGTGTTGATTCCGTAATTCTGGCCAATTGAATACAATTTTTAAGTTTTTATTTTTAAGGAAGAGCAGAAAATTTTTTAAAATTGTTCATCAATCGTACATGTTATAGTAGTATCGATCTTTTTACATGGTTTGGGCCTAAGAAGCAACTTTAGGCAGGCTGAAGTGGCGGCAGGAGAAGGCGTTATATGATGAAGCATAGATAATCCCGCCTTTTGGAACCCCGGCACATAAGGCTTGATTGGGAAATTGTGCGCTTTTCAGATGGGCAGATTGGGAGTTTTATTTAACTTTTGACATGCGAGTTGGTCTAATCATATCAGTGGCTTCAATATATGATCATGAGAAGGATGAATATCGCAATGTGCTGTATAGAGGGTTCATCTCAGAGCTCTTTGTACCGTACATGGACCCAACCGAAGACTGGTACTATAAGAGCTTCTTTGATGCAGGCGAATTTGGGTTCGGTCTTAGTGCATCCACACATGAACCACAGAAGGATTGTCCTGGAAATGCATTATTCCTTGATGGATACTTCATATCGCGGAATGGATCGGCTGGACGAATTCCCAAAGCATTCTGCATTTTCGAACGTTATACCGGAGATGTTTTATGGCGTCATACTGAAGCTGGAATCCCCAACAAAGTTGTGAGTGGATTTTCCTGTGTTAAAAAAGTAACACTTCCCCATATACATATATTATATGTTAGTAAAAATCACACTATGACCCTGAATTTGCAGATTACAGAAGTTAGGACGGAGACGAGCTTGGTGGTGAGAATGTTGTCTACTGTGGGCAACTATGACTACATTGTTGATTGGGAATTCAAACAAACTGGTTCAATTAAGATGAACGTAAGTTATGGGGTTCAAATTGCGCCCTTCAATCGCCAGTATTGTGGTAAAACATGCCAATTTTTTGATATGAGAACAAATTATTCCATTTTAAAATGCCGATGCAATTTTATTGTGACAGGTTGGATTGACAGGATTGCTTGAAGTGAAGGCATCAAATTACACATTCAAAGTTTATGGTATATTAGTAGCAGAAAACACAGTGGCAGTGCATCATGATCATTTCCTGAATTTTTATCTAGACATGGACATTGATGGTCATGATAATTCATTTGTCAAGACAGAATTGAAAACGATACACGTAAACAACAAAACACCTAGGAGGAGTTACTGGACAGTGGTTAGTGAAACAGCTAAAATTGAGTCTCATGCAAAAATTCATCTTGGCCCTAAGTGATTCAGAGTTTCATGTTGTGAATCCTAGCAAGAGAACTAACATGGGAAATTATGTGAGATATGTTATGTTCATGGATACTATCCCACATTGGAAAAGTAAGAGAAACTAGAGCACCTAATAAGTGGCAAGGACCCAGAACCCACTAGCTTAAGCTTTTCGGTTCAGGTGGGCTCCTACTGCTTATTGGGCCCCTCTAGTTGGGCTCCCCAGGTATAAAACCTCCCCAACAAGTGGTATCAGAGTCGGAATGTTGGCCTACTCGGGGAAGCAGGTGGTTCCTCTTCTGGTTGGACCGGGCCTTAGTGGGTAACTCATGGACAAGTAGGGGACAAGTAGGTTTGCCAACCGGGCCTTAGTGGGTAACTCATGGACAAGTAGGGGACAAGTAGGTTTGCCACCTTTAATACTTGTACGATGGACAAGTAGGTTTGCCACCTTTACTACTTGTACGGGCACTAAATGGGTCCATGGTAAAGAGATGAGCTTGCTAGAGTAGGGATGAAGAGATGGGCTTGCTAGAGTAGGGAATGGGCTTGTGGGGGAGTGGGCTTTAATGAAGAGATGGGCTTGCTAGAGTAGGGAATGGGCTTGTGGGGGAGTGGCCTTTACTACTTGTACGGGCACTAAATGGGTCCATGGTGAAGAGATGGGCTTGCTAGAGTAGGGAATGGGCTTGTGGGGGAGTGGCCTTTACTACTTGTACGGGCACTAAATGGGTCCATGGTGAAGAGATGAGCTTGCTAGAGTAGGGAATGGGCTTGTGGGGGAGTGGGCTTTAATGAAGAGATGGGCTTGCTAGAGTAGGGAATGGGCTTGTGGGGGAGTGGGCTTTAATGTGGTAATGTATCCATGAAGGGGGATGTTTGTTGTGTTCATGGATACTATCCCACATTGGAAAAGTAAGAGAAACTAGAGCACCTAATAAGTGGCAAGGACCCAGAACCCACTAGCTTAAGCTTTTGGATTCAGGTGGGCTCCTACTGCTTATTGGGCCCTCTAGTTAGGGCTCCCCATGGTTAAAACCTCCCCAACAAGATATCGTCTGCTCCCGGGATCAGTGTCTAATAAGCTGTTGACAGATGATGATTATCCATCAATTCGCGTTGGTTTTGCTAGGTATAATGTGTGGGTGACACCGTATAATAAATCTGAGAAATGGTCTGGAGGAGTATACACTGATCAGAGTCGAGGGGACGACACGTTGGAAGTATGGAGCTTCAGGTACTAATTCTCTTGCATTTCAAGTTTTGTGATGATATAAGTTGAATTGACTAGCTAATCCTACTACTACTTTAATTCCCTTCTAAGGGTGATAATAATAAAAAAAAATGAAAATGGAGGTATAGTATACGATCAGTCGAGGGGACGACACGTTGGAAGTATGGAGCTTCAGGTACTAATTCTACTGTTGCATTTCAAGTTTTGTGATGAACAGTATATAAGTTGAATTGACTAGCTAATCCTACTACTACTTTTTGCAGGAATAGGGGAAAGAATTCCCCTTCTAAGTTGAAAAAAAAAGGGAAGGAAATTTGTAGGTTGACAGTTGATTGGGTTCCAAAAAGGTGATGTTCGCATTTGCTAAATGCCCCCAAAGCTTGGGCGCATTTAGCAAATGCGAACATCACCTTCTCTGTCACAGCACCCACTGTCAACCTACAAATTTCTTCCATTTTTTTTTCCATCACTCTAAAGTCAGCGACCCGGAATAGGGCATAGAAAACAAGGACATTGTGTTGTGGTATACATTAGGCATTCATCATGTACCAGTCCAGGAAGATTTTCCAATCATGTCATGTCCACCATTTACAATGGGTTTGAGCTCAAGCCTGCCAATTTCTTTGAATACAACAACGTACTCAGAGAAAATTCAATTAAGAAAGCCAAGAGGCCTAACAGCAACAAGTGATGCCAACACGAGTTCAACTGCAAAAGTTAATCAATGGATTATTCAGTGACTTCTTACATTACCTTGCTTCAGCAGACAGCAACTGAAGAATAATGTCTTCAATCACATGTTATAAATGTGTAATAAAGCAATAAATTCAGCAGTTAAGTGGACGATTTTCCTCTTTTCTGTGCATTTGAGTTTCCTCAAACCTTTTGCAAACACAATCTCAAATGGTGCACATTCGTGCATTACTTGGTGCACTAAAAGATGGAAATATCCCTTGGACCAAGTGGGGTCTCAACAAAATTTCACTTTCCTTCAACTGCTTTTCATTCTGTAATTGCAGCTACGCTTTCCAATTAAATGATGTGGTAAATTTATCAAATTTTCATAACTCAGTCAGACTAAGCAGCAAGAATTGTCCTAGGAAAAAAAAAGTTATTACATCTTAAAAATATTATTGCTAATTAATGGAAGTTAGAAGCAAAAATATTCTGATAATGACATTTCTGAATAATATTAACAGGACTCTCGAATTCATATGCAATAGCAATACCAAACGGAATAGTACGAGTACTGGGGTCGAAGCAAATCAAGTATGCAACTGGGATTTGGCTGCAAGCTATGCAGCTTAAGGTGTAAAAGAAGCTGAATCTAAAAGCGTGGTCGAGTCCGGCAATAAGTGCTATATAAACAGTCGCGCCTAAAGTACCTTGTGATTCAAAGGTGTAGCTGCAGAAATCACACCTTTTAGGAGTTGGCCACAGCAGGGAGAAAAATTGGCTGAAAATTGCCTCTGGAACTGAACCGAAAGCCCGTAGTGAAAAAACAAACACAAACTGACATAACAACCTCTTCTCCCTCCTTTCTCAGAGAAATTCCAGCCAAAAATCGAATCTTTACAATCAATTTTTCTCACATTGCTCACTCTTAATTCTTCGAAAATTTTCAACCATAATCTTGTTTATTCACAGTATCATCATAGATGGTTCACACTGCCTACGATTCATTCCAACTTCTTCATGATTCCCCTATTAAAATCGATGCAATCGAATCCTACGGTTCAAATTTACTCCTCGCTTGCTCAGATGGGTCTCTTAGAATCTACAGCCCAGAATCCTCCTCATCCTCGGATCGATCTCCGACCTCACCCGATTTCCCCCACCACCAGGGGCGCAAAAAGGAAGCTTATGTTCTTAACCGTACAATGAATGGGTTTTCTAAGAAACCCATGACTGCCATGGAGGTTCTTAGTTCGAGGGAACTTTTGTTTTCGCTGTCAGAGTCTATTGCATTTCATAGGTTGCCCAATTTGGAAACCATGGCCGTGATCACCAAGGCTAAAGGGGCTAATGCTTATTCGTGGGACGACAAAAGAGCGTTCTTGTGTTTTGCAGGCAGAAGAGGGTTCGTATCTTTAGACATGAGGGTAATTCTCTAAATTTATGTTGTTACATACTATTGTGTTATTGAGCTGTAATGGATGTAATAAAGATTTTTTTTATTTTAACTTGTTTTAACTTGATTGTGTATGAAACAAAAGGAATTGAATAGTTTCTCGAATGCATCTGTTCTTGATGCAAGTAATTCTGTTACTTGAAAAAGTTTGGTAGAGGTGAAAATTTTGAAGAGAATGGATTGAGGTGTCCGAAATTGAAGTGGTTTTTGAGTATCATTTGGATATCGTGTAATTTTATTATGGTTTTATTCCAGTGTTTTTTTGTTATTTCTCAATTGAAAAGGATTTGATATATTTGATAGTGTACCATAGTTTGGTGAATCGAATTCCTAGCCCTTTACAAAGTTTGTGCTTTTGTTTCTCTGCTTTAGTACTAGAGTTACCACTTACATTGACAAGCTGTAATTCTTGGAGTATTCTATGTTTTGTAGTGGGACGGGGGTTTGTGGAGGTGAAAGAATATGGTGTTCCGGATACAGTGAAGTCAATGGCGTGGTGTGGGGAGAACATCTGTTTGGGATTAAAGAGAGAGTATGTGATACTAAACTCTGCAAGTGGTGCATTGTCGGAGGTGTTTCCTTCAGGGAGGATCGCCCCACCCCTGGTTGTCTCTCTTCCTACAGGAGAGCTGCTTTTGGGAAAGGTAATGCTTGTATTACAACTGGTGTTTCTAATCCCTTTGTTACATGTCATTCAACTGGTATATGGTATAGCAATTACACATTCAAATTACACATTGAGACGTACCTATGCCAATGGCAATATCTTTCTATGGAGACTATGATTTTTCCTCCCCGGCAGTTTCACTATCAGATGCTACAGAATACGTAGGGTGCTCTGCCATTCCTGCATATTAGATACAATTTAACAAAGGAATAAATAATCAGGGAATCAAAACCAGTTTTACAGAAATACTCAGTACTGATGACAAAAAAACATGAGCTCTCTAGATTAGAATTTGAAGTGAAACGGCTAAAATTGGTCATAGCAGTATCTTTCCCAAGTTCTGCTCTTATTGTATAACAAAAACTTCACCGGCTATGCAGGTAAGAAATAAGAACAGTGTCTTCCCAATTCAGAATCAATCAACTAAGATTACACTACACACGATTTCATCCAAAGGAACAATCTTCACAAGGAAGGATGGTTAGAAAGCAGAAACGCACTTACTTGTACCATGCTAAGTTGAACAACTTACGAAAGGAGATGGCCCATAACTTGTATGAAATACATTGACTCAATTGCATCGTGAATCTATCATAGTTGTTAGCATTCAACAATCTATCAAAAGCTTGGTAGGAAAGTTGTCATAAGGAAAACCGACGCCCACAAAGACGAATAGCGTGCTGGGTCAAGATTAAAGTATCTTGGTATCCCTCACAGAAATATGTAAAAGCTTGAGTTAATTTTACAAAAGCATAAAATAAATCTAACTCCAAAGCATCTACAAGCCAACCCGTACAAAAGATACCAGCCAAGCGGGCAGGATAATCACGGAAGCATTTTTGAACAATCGAGCAACAATCACAAGTCATATTAAGTATACATACAGCATTTAAAAATGACAGATTAAGAAGGTTGATGCAAACCCGAGTGAGATTAAAAGCCAAAAAGAAAATGCAAAAGAACCCATTTAAAAAAGTGCATTTTGCTCAGTCACGAAACATCAAATCCAAACTTGGCAAGCAAACACACAGAGTCAAGCATCAACCCATTATGGTAAGACTTCTATTAATTGCATTAATGGAAAAAGATCAAAACTTTAACAACCATAAAGCTTGCTAAAGAAAATTCAACCATTATGCATCCAAACGACAAAACTGAAGAAAGTTGACAAATATAATCCTAATCCACAACTAAAAATGCACAACAGAAAAACAAGGAGCGAGAAAGAACTTACTGTTTGATGAGGGAAAGCGAAGGAGAGAGCCAACGAAGAGAGACAGTACGAGGGAGAAGCGAATATTGCGAGTGTAAAACAGATATATTACAAGAAAGCAAGCAAAAGGGTAACAGTGGAACCGACTACTTGTAGTTTCTAGTGCTTCTGCCAAAGGAAGCTGCTTCGCCCTTCTAGAGCTTCCCAGAGAGGGAAACCTTTTTTTATTTTTTGTTTTGCCAAATTGATCTTCTTGGGCTTTTCTTTGGGCAACCTGGATAACGATGTTTCAGCTTTTCAGGATAGATGTCAATTTGAAAAAGATTAATTTTTTACAAATAAAATTCAATCCAACACAACCCGGATGTTTTAAAAAGATGTTTGTTTAATTTGTTGAAGAGTAAAAAAATACTTTTAATAAATAATGATCGCGACTTTTTATAATAACTAAAATATAAAAAGATAAAATTTATTTATTTTTTTTAAAAAAAATTTTACTTTTTTTTTTAAAAAATAATTTTATTTTTTTATATTATCATGTTAATAAAAGTTATGAATATAGAATTGACCAACAAATATGAATGGGCCAAAAAAATAAAATAATAAATAATAATGTTATTTTTTTATATTATCACATCAATAAAAAATAATTTTATTTTTTTATATCATCACGTCAATAAAAGTTATGAATATAGAATTGGCCGAATGGACCTACGGAAGCAAATCTTTCGCACCTTTTATGTCGCCAACGAGGTGACGCCAAGCCATTATTGGAGCGGGCGAAGACTGAAGAAACAAAAGCAACTGTGGTTGGAACTTGGTGGAAGGAAGGAGGATGAGAGTGGTGTTCCAGCTTAGAGCAGTGCCAATGTCTTGTTGGCACAAGATTTTCCTCTTTCTGCTATGCATTTTCTCCATTCTCTGCCTCATCTCAACCAATGAGTTACACCCATTGGATGCCCTCACTCCATCTGAGCTCACTCAAGTCCAAACTATTGTCAATCAGTCCATTTGCTCGTCCAGCTGCCATAGTCTCAGCTTCCATTATGTTGGCTTACATGAACCGGATAAACCAGTTTTGCTTTCATGGCTATCAAACAAAGAGGGCAAAAATATCCCACCACGCCAAGCATTTGTTCTTGCTCGAATTAATTATTCAAACCATGAAATCATCCTTGACTTGACTGATTCTGCAGTTATCTCTAATAAGGTCAACGATGGTCATGGATACCCTTTGTTGAATTTAGCTGAGCAAAATGCAGCTGACAAGTTACTATTTACTTATGCGCCTTTTATAGCGTCGATTAAGAAGAGGGGGCTCAAGTTAGAAGAAGTTTTATGCCAACCTTTCACTGTTGGATGGTTTGGAGAGCAAAGGACTGAAAGGATTATTAGAGTAATGTGTTATTATTTGGATGGTACAGTTAATTTTTGGATGACACCTATAGAGGGAATTTCAGTGACTGTTGATCTTGATCCCATGAAGATCGTAGGCTATCTTGACCGCCTGATTGTTCCAGTGCCAAAAGCTGAGGGGACGGATTACAGAGAAGGGAAGCTCAAGCAGCCATTTCCGTCACCTATAAGCAATTTGACAATGTTGCAGCAAGATGGTCGGAGTTTTACTATGGATGGACATGTTGTAAGGTGTACGTGCTTATAATTTTAAGAGAAATTTTTAGCTAGTATAAATACTTAAAATTTAGCAAGAAAACAAATATATTTATCTGGAATGTGTTTCCCAAACACCCACACACAGAAACAGAAAAAGGAACAATATATTGTAGGATGCAAGGGTCAGTTATATTGTACATGGCATGTTGCTGAATATAAGATAAAATTCATGCGAGAAGATGAACATTGCTCCTGATGGAGATGATCTCTTATTGATTTTGATTGATAAGTTTCAGGATTCTGCTGTTCTTTTGGATTTTGTTATCCGTGGAGGATGCATTTTTACTTTAATTAGTAGCAATCATTGCAGTCCTAATATTTGCTAATTGAGCTTCACTTTTTAAATAGTTTAATTAAATTTGCTAACAGATTTGATTAAGTATTGTAGATCCGGTACTGGTGAATAACATTTTCAGTTTCTGTCATGAACATCAGATGGGGTAACTGGAAATTTCATATAGCGTTTGACATGCGAAGTGGTCCAATCATTTCGTTGGCCTCAATCTATGATCTTGAGAGGGATGAATATCGTAGTGTGCTGTATAGAGGATTCATTTCGGAGCTGTTTGTACCATACATGGACCTAACAGAAGAATGGTACTATAGGACATATTTTGATTCCGGCGAGTATGGATTTGGTTTATGCACATCCTCACTTGTACCATTGAAGGACTGTCCTGGAAATGCAGTATTCCTTGATGGTTACATCACTGTACAGGATGGAACACCTGGAAAAATTTCAAATGCATTGTGTATTTTCGAACGAAATGCGGGAGATATACTATGGCGCCATACTGAAATTGCAATCCCAGGGAAAATTGTAAGTAGATATCCCAAGCTTCATACTTCAATCCAAATATCGAACAATTTTCTAACTTATTTCTTTTCTAAGAACTTGTATAATTTACTGCAAACAAACTGGATCATTTTGCAGATAAACGGGGTGAAACCAGACGTGAGCTTAGTGGTGAGAATGGTGTCAACTGCAGGCAACTATGATTACATTGTTGACTGGGAGTTCAAACAATCTGGCTCAATTAAAGTTAATGTAAGTTGAAGGATCCAAAGAGAGAACTTATCAAATGTTGTGCATTTGTCTGTTTCTCTAGATGCACACCAGTATGAATTGCTTACATGTTAATGCAAATTTGTTTTGACAGATTGGAATGACGGGAATGCTTTCAGTGAAGGGAACAAAGTACACGCACAAGGACCAAATAAGGGAGGAAGCTTATGGCACATTATTAGCAGAGAACACACTGGGAAGTTATCATGATCATTTCCTGAATTTCCATCTCGACTTTGATGTGGATGGTTATGCTAACTCCTTTATTAAGTCAAAATTGCAAGCAACACCTGTCTTGGACAAACGATCACCTAGAAGGAGTTACTGGACTGTGGTTTCTGAAACAGCTAAAACTGAGTCCGATGCAAGGATTCATCTTGGCTCAAGTGCAGCAGAGCTCTTAGTTGTGAATCCTAACAAAAGAACCAAGATGGGAAATTATGTGGGATATCGTCTGCTCCCAGGATCAGAGGCTAATAACCTGCTACCTGATGAGGATTACCCGGAATTTCGTGCTGGTTTCACTAAGTACAATGTGTGGGTGACACAATATAATAAATCTGAGAAATGGGCTGGAGGAGTATACGCTGATCAGAGTCGAGGAGATGACAGCTTAGCTATATGGAGCCTCAGGTATTTTGAGATTTGAAGTTTTACGAGATTATATAATCAAAGTAATATACTATCAACTGGAGGAGTGCGCAGTTCATCCTCTTGAATTTGTTCTTTTTGCAGGAATAGGGACATAGAAAACAAGGATATCGTACTGTGGTACACACTAGGCGTTCATCATGTTCCCTACCAGGAAGATTTTCCAGTCATGCCCACTCTGAACTGTGGGTTTGAGATAAGGCCAGCCAATTTCTTTGAGCACAATCCTACACTGAGAACTACGAGAAGGAATGCTAGCATGTTTTGAACTGCACAGAATAATTGCAGTATCATTTGGTGGTTTGTCATATCCGTTCACTTCAGCAGGGAAATGAAACAGAAGTTCAGTCCTTTATTTCTATTTGGTAGAATATTTCAGCTGGCGCTGGAAAGTTTGCACTTTCTGTGAACTTGAGTGAGCTCAAACTTTGTCAGAATTGCAGCAAACTTTAGTACAAAACAGCATATTGAATTAAGAGTAAACTGAAATGGTTATATTAGTTATCGGCCCAATGACAAATCCTGGAGAACTGGAGAACGTCTCCGCTGCCATTCCTGGGCACACAATTAAGGGATATGAGCATAGCCATAGACAAATTAACCACATCACGCTTGAAATCTTTTGTCCCATTTATTATGTAATCCCTGTTTTTCATTAATAAAACGATCACGTTTTATAACAACTAAATCCACTAAAATTTATGCATTTCATATTAGGGGTTAATATTTATTAATTAAACGATGTTGTTTTATTAATGGCACACACTTGGTACACAATAAGTGAAATAAAGGATCTGAACTTCGCGCAATTGAATCTCAAACAAGACACAAAATCTGCTATGCTATTGACCACATTCATCAACAGATATATCCTAAGATTAACATAAAACCATTATGGTCAAGATATTAAAGATATTAGAATAAGTTATATAAAGAAAATGTTGCAAAAGATCGTGTATAAATTTTATGTCATAAAATTTATAAAGCAATTGGGAAAGGAATGTTAAGATATCACTTGTTGATATCTTATCAAAGTAGTGATTATTTTTTAAAAAAATTAATTAGTGCTTGATCATCTGACTGATATGATATATTAATATTATTAATATAAATATTGGATTGATATCATTGATGTAATTAATTATGTAGATTTGATTTTTTTAAAATTTTGCATAGTTATATATTATGATTTATAAATAAGCATTTCATTGTACAATTATAAACAAATCCAACAAAATACAATTCTTCAATTTTCTCTTCATTATTCAATTGGCTTTCTTATTAATTTCTTATTTTCACAAGGACAAAGAACAATACATTCCCAGTCAAAATAATTATACAATCAAGTTAAGCCTTTCTTACTGTCACCAAAAAAGAAAAAGAAAAAAAAAAGAAAAAGAAAAAAGTGGATATGATCAAGTATTCTTAGCCCTGAAAGCAAGAAAAGAACATTGTACTTGTTGTCTAAGGCACATTAATTGCAATGGGACTGTACTTTGCCATCTCAGCAAGAAACTTTCAGTAATGAAACTATGGGGTATCAAGACTATTGGCAGAGCCACTATTTAAAAATTCTGCACTTCAAAAAGCAGAAGAAGTTAAATTATTTCTTCAAGTAGATAACATGATGATCGTTGAATAAAGAAGAATCCAACCACATTTCATCTATCATCAAAAAGTATGCGTATACATTGTATTCAAAATGCGCTTTTACAATCTACGACATATTAGTTGTGAAATAAAAAATCTATTAATAATGTAAAAAATTATTTTAAAAAATATAAAATCGCATTTTAAAATGACTATTTCCTTTAAAAAGGGGAAGCAAAAGGAAAAGGAGTGTTCGTTTTCATTCCCAAAATGCTATAAAATACAAAGAAAGTATCTTTTTGTTTTCTTTAACAATTGAGAAAATCCTACTTTAGATCTGTGCAAACTGCTAAGCTTTCAGACAGAAAGGAAACAGGATTTTTTATCTGAATAGGGTAGAACAATTCTGTTTCCCATGATTAAATATCCCTGCATAGATACATTTATAATATGCATTCTCTGTTTCCTTTCTGTAGATACTCAGGCCATTGGAAAATTTGCAAAGTGTTTCCCATGACCACTCTATCTCTATTCCCATTTTGTGCTGTTGTTTTGCTATCCTTACTTAGTCCAATCATATGTCACCCCTTAGATCCCCTTAGCCCTGCAGAAATCAACCAAATTAGCTTCATTGTTCAGAAGTCTAACCTTGGCTCTTTCCCTAATGTGACTTTTCATTTCGTTGACCTTGAAGAACCTGAGAAAGAAGATGTCCTTAAATGGTTATCATCACATGAACAACATGAATCTTTTCCTTACCGGAGAGCTAAGGTGGTGGTTCGGGCCTGGGGGAGGACTCATGAACTCATTGTAGATTTAGCAACTAGTTCAATGTTGTCTGACAAAATATATACTGGTCATGGCTTCCCTCCCTTCACTGCTGAGGAGCTTTTCCAAGCCAGCCGGCTGTCAAAAATGAATCCTCAGTTTCAAGATTCAATTTTGAGAAGAGGGCTGAATGTATCAGAAGTAACATGCATTCCATTGACCATAGGCTGGTTTGGTGAGATTGTAACCAGAAGACATCTTAGGCTCTCATGTTTTTACCGTGGCGGAACTACTAACATTTGGGCACGACCCATTGGGGGATTAAACATACTAGTTGATGTCGAAGCAATGAAAATTGTCCAAGTTGTGGACAAATATGAAGCACAAGTACCTGAGGCTGAGGGAACTGATTTCCAATCGTCAAATCAGATACCCAAACCTGATTTCTGTAGTGGCACTAACCATATAAATGCCACCATCAATGGCAATGAAGTTTACTGGGGTAATTGGAAATTCCATGTAGGATTCGATGCTCGGGCTGGACTAATCCTATCAACAGCTTCGATATTTGATGCCGACAGAAAGGAGTTCAGGAATGTGCTCTATAGAGGCCATGTATCAGAGACATTTGTTCCATACATGGATCCTACTTCTGAATGGTATTATAAGACATTTATGGACATCGGTGAATTTGGTTTCGGCCGTTCTGCGAACAGTCTTGTTCCGCTGATAGATTGTCCAGGCAATGCAATTTATATGGATGGATACTTGGCAGGGCTGAATGGACAGGCACAATATATCCCCAAAGCTATCTGCATTTTTGAAAAGTATGCTGGTGATCCTGCTTGGAGGCATACAGAACTTGGTGTACCTGGAAGAGTGGTAAATTTCAGAAGAACATCAGTGTATGAACTGCTAAACTGTTGAATATGCCTAAAATGACAAAATGCTAAAATAAAGTTACTGCATTTTGCAGATAATTACTGGACAGCAAGAAGTTATTTTGGTGGTTAGGATGGTTGCGACTGTTGGAAACTATGATTATGTTCTCGACTGGGAATTCAAGCAAACTGGTTCCATCAAAGTAGGGGTAAGCAAATATTCAATATCTTCATTCCAGATCCACTTCGTCATTTTCTTGAATTGATGTGTGAATTTCGGTTTAAAACATTGATTTACTCAAAATAAAAAAGTTGAAGTCATAGTTTATAAAATCGGAATTCTACACGTAATCAATTTAGGGTAACAGGATCGGATAGTTAGATTCTCCAAAAATTGAAAAAATATAATTTATAAATTATTTTTTAAAAAATTATTGATCAATATATGAAGAGATATGTAGAAAATTCATGTATAGTTTATAATTAAATAATCTTACTTCAATTTTTATTTTTTATAATATTTTATATGTTTTTCTCAATATTTCAGCTACTGTCGCGATCAAATGGTATTTATGTCTAATTTATTTATTATTAAAAGCTAATAAAATTATGACTAAACTAATTAAGTTGTTTATATAATGATAAATCTTGATTTTACTTAGATATGAAATTTTTTTTTTTTAAATAAATATAATTATATTTTATTCACATGAAGAATGTAGGACAATACTTAAAATCAAGATTGTTTTAATAATTTTGGATCGTAGAATCGTAAGATTGATGGGATCGGATCGGGATTGAAGTTGACAACTTGTTTATTTTTAAACCATTACTTAACAGCTGTACATGAATTGGCAACAAAATTCCGGATGAATCCTTTTCAATATCTTCAAATCCAAATTGGCTTAAACAATGCAGGTCAGCTTAACCGGAGTGATGGAAATGAAGGCAGTCCCCTACACATCAAATGATAAGATAGATAAGGATGTTTATGGGACACTGGTGGCTGAGAACACAATTGCTGATAACCATGATCACTTCTTAACATACTACCTTGACCTTGATGTTGATGGTATCAATAATTCATTCATGAAAGCCAAATTGAATACCAAGTGGGTGATGAACAAGCACATTTCACCAAGGAAGAGTTATTGGGGAGTCGAAAAAAAAATCTTGAGAACAGAAGCAGAAGCAAAGATTCAACTCGGCTCGGAGCCTGCTGAGCTACACATTGTTAATCCTAATATAAAAACAAAGATTGGAAATCAAGCGGGATACAGACTAATTCCCAGCCACCCTGCTATTTCCCTGTTGGCTGATTTTGATTATCCACAGATTCGCGCGGCTTACACAAAGTATCAAGTGTGGATGACCCGCTATAACAAATCAGAAAGATGGGCAGCAGGCTTCTATGCTGATGGCAGCCATGGAGATGATGGATTAGCAATTTGGAGCCACAGGTAAAGCATTTCAAATTCAAGTTGATTTACTTTGCATTAATCATAGATTTGTTTCTGATGTTGACAAGATTAGTGCAAGGCAACCCTCCAGCAAGTTCCATTTGGAAAAATCTTGAAACTACAGTAAATTTCCTTAACACAGCTTTCAAAAATCTTGAGCCAAGATTCTGACTGAATTGTCAAATTCTTGGTGGCTGGCAAGAAAGAGATTTATCACATATGGAACTTATTGCACATGTACTCTTCAATCAATTTGGACTCAATGCCGAAATGATTTTATATCTGGTTAGTTCTAATGCATCAAAAAGATGATGGTCCATTTTTGTGGATAACTGCAGGAACAGACCACTCGTTAATGAAGACATTGTGCTCTGGCACACCATCGGTTTACATCACATTCCCTATCAAGAAGACTTCCCTGTCATGCCAACAATAAGTGGAGCTTTTGAGCTTCGGCCTGCAAACTTCTTTGAAAGAAATCCATTGTTGAAGCCTTGACAAACTTTATGTTAATTCCCAGAATTCTGCAAATTGAATACAATTTTTAAGTTAACATGAAAGGATTTTTTTTTTTATTTTTTTAATCTGTTAATCAGTTGGTATCGGAACTCCTAGTATAATTGGTCTTTTTATTACATAGGCCCCCGGAGCTGATCAAAGGATAGGCAAGTTCGACTTCCCTTGGTCCAATTCACCCATAGGAGGACTAGTACATTAATATGCATTGTAAGGAGCCAATTCCTATAACAGGTAAAACCACCTTCTCATCAGAATAGATTCCTAAGGCGGTCGCCATTCTGAAAGCCTTCGTGGATTCGGAATCCGATTCTTCCATTAAGCGGGACCACGACGCAAATTGCTATGGTAGTAAATTTTTGTAGTCTAAAGTATCTGCGGGAGAAGGCGTGACGTGATGAAGCTTAGTTAATCCGCCTTTTGGGAAAATGGCACATAAAGTGTGATTGGGTGCTATCATGGTAAATTATCCAAACAGATAACTTTTGAAATTACACATGAACCATTTTTTTTAAATATATGTTTGGATAGTCTAAAGTCTCGATAATTAGTTCTTGATCTTCCGACATCGATGAAAACGTGTAGGTGCACTATTCCGTTGTGGGGATTATAAGATTATACTTTTAATGTGTAGTTAAGGAGTGATTTATTAGTCCCGCAAATGCAGCTAAAGGCGTACTGAAACATGTTTCACATGGCACCACGCTTGTAATGAATCCTTAGAAATGTAGCAGCTGAAGGCGTGAGAGAAACCAAATGATGATGGTCCAGACAACTAGAAAACTTTCCAAATGGTTAATTCAAAAATAACCAATGAAATTAACTAAATGTAGAATGCTTACTATTTGGCTTTGATCACGTACCTTGCCACAAAGGAAGACGTTCTATTGTCACTATTAACAATCCCACCATGAGAATTTTGACTTTTTTTCTATTGTTACCGTTAACAGTCTTACTGAATTTATTTTTAATTTAATTATTTGCTTTGCTTTAGTTCTATTTTAAAAAATATAAATTTTCCACAACAAAATTCGTATCAAATAAAATTTCTTTTTAGAAAACAAACCTCAAACAATATGCAAAACAAATCTCCTAATAGTAGTAACATTAATAAGCTTTTGACAAAATAAGAGTAAATTGACGGAATATTCATTTTTATTTTCAAAATTTTAAAATATTGTTAACTTTGGATGAGTTCCAAAAATGCTGAAATCGATTTTGAAAAATTGAATTCTAAAGTCAATTTTTGAAAAATTGGCTCAAAGTCAATTTTGAAAACCAAAAATCGACTTCAGAGTCAATTTTCCAAACCGCTTCCCTTGCTGTTGGAGAGCATGGGGGGAAATTATTGGGTCTTCCCTTCATCACTCCCCAGTGCCCCACGCACTCTTGCCATCATCATCTTTTCCTATTCCCTTTGGCATTTGATTTGGAGCTGCCTCTCATCTAATCATCAGCAAGAGAGCATGGGGGGCAATTATTGGGTCTTCTCTACCTCACGCCCCTGTGCCCCACCCACACCAACCATCATCATCTTTTCCCATTCCCTTTGGTATCTGATTTGGAGCGACCTCTCATCTGATCATTAGCAAGAGAGCATAGGGGGCAATATTGAGGGGTGCCTGGTAGAGGGGAATGGAATGGGGGGAAATAGAATGCATTCCATTTCTAGTGTTTGGATGGGGGAAATGTAATAGAAAGGTCCACTTGGACCCACTTTTGATTACCCCATATGGGGTAATCCTCATACCCCCCAATATTGGGGGGTATGGAGCTAAGGAATGCTAATAATTTGATTAAATAAATAAATAAATAAATAAATAAATAATATTAATTAATTAATTAATTAATTAATATTAATTAATTAATATTAATTTATTATTATTAAGTAATAATAAATTAATTAATCAAGGTTAATTTAATTAATTATTCATTTATTTATAATTAATTATTTACTTAATATTATTAATTAATTAATAAAATTTTTAATCTCATTTTATTAATAGTAATTATTATAATTAATGTATAATTAATTTATAAATAATTAATTGATAATATTAATTAATTACTAATTGTTACTAACTAATTAATTAACTAATACTAATTAATATTAATTAACTAATTAATTCATATTAGTTATTAATATTAATACTAATTAATTAATATTAATACTAATTAAGTAATTAATATTAATTATTATAATTAATATAAATTAATTTATTATTAACTTATTATTATTAAATAATAATAAATTAACTAATTAATATTAATTTAATTAATCATTCATTTACTTAATATTATAATTAATATTAATTAATCTCATTTACTAATATTAATTATTATAATTAATATTAATTAATTACTTAAAATTAATTTAATTAATATTATTTTTATTAATAATTAATTAATTTAATATTATAATGAATAATTAACTAATAATAACTAATTAATTAATACTAATTATTATAATTAATTTATAATCATTTCCATTCCTTAACACAAACCAACCACCATTATTAGTAATCAATCCTATTCCCCAACACAAACCAACCAGCAGAATTATAATGATTGACCCCACTATCATTCCCCACTACTATCATTTCCATTACCTTTTCCATTCCTCCCTTTGAACCAGGCAGCCCCGAGTCTTCTCTTCCTCACTCCCCAGTGGCCCACCCACACCAACCATCATCTTCTCTTTCTCATTGCATGTACGTTCCAAGATACAACTATGTTCATGTGTGAAAATTTGACCAAAATTGAATTACATATAACAATACATAATCTTCTTGTTCTATCATATATATTTGGGTTTTCATTATTTTTGTTCCATCACATTCTTTGCCTTTTGCAAAAATAAAAAATAAAAAATTCTGCCCAGGGGGTGGGGGTGCGGGGAAAGGGGGGATATTATCCAAATAGTATATATAATTATGAAAATTTAGATGACTACAGGTATGAAAATATAGCAGTGAGGATTGACTTGAAAATTAAAATAAGTAAATAGAAAGTTAGCCGTTAACAAATGAATAATGAGGAAAAATATGTCGATGCGCATTAGACACTTTCCTTAAAACAAATTCGTCCCTCCTATGTGTGTTTGAGAATTTAACGGACGTTTGTCTCCTTAATGAGCAATTTCTCATTCACATATGGTCAAAAGAGCCATTCTTATTTTCCAACAGGGGAGGGGTGGGATGCGGGAGGGAGGGAGGTCACAGTAGCAAGGGGGTGCCAGGGGAGGGTAGTAGTGGGAGGGTATGGGGGCGAGAGTATTGTCGGCTCCTGTGAGGAGGTTGGGGGGGGGAAGAAGGTGGAGGAAGAAAGAATGAAAGGTTGTGAGTGAGTGAAAGAAAGCAATTTTTTTTTTAAATGTACCAATTTCATTATTTATAGAAGTTTAATTAAAATAACAATATTTATTTAATTAATATTAACATAGTAAATATTTAGAGAAAAAAATTGACAAAATAATCACCATGCAAAACTTGGAATGGAGTGCAAAGTCCTACAAAAACAACAATAAATTTGATAACTATTCTCGGTTTTAATTATAGTATATTAATAGTGTAATATAATCGAAAGCGATTCTAAAATGATGTTGTTATATGTAGTGAAGCAATGATCTTTTCTTCTTCTTCCCATGCATTTTCTCCTTTCTCATCACAACCAACGCCGTCCAACACCCACTGAACTCCCTTACTCCATCTGAGATCACTCGAGTTCAAAAGATAGTGAAAGAGTCCATTTGTTCATCATCACCCAGCTGCCAGAGTCTCGGCTTCCATTATGCAGGCCTACATGATCCTGATAAACCAGTAGTCCTCTCATGGCTGTCATCAGATCATTGTTGCTCCAAAAAACCACCTCGCCAGGCCTTTGTTCTTGCCCGAATCAACCATAAAAACCATGCAATCATCATTGATTCGAGAAATTCTCGAATTGTTTCTAATAAAGTGCCGGATGGCCATGGCTACCCAATGTTTAATCTTGATGAACAAAAATATGCTAATAATCTGCCTTTCAAATTTGCGCCTTTTGTAGCATCAATTAAAAAAAGGGGCCTCAAGTTAGCAGAAGTTGTATATTCAGCTTACTCAGTTGGATGGTTTGGGGAGAAAACGACAAATAAAAGGATTATTAAACTTGGGGTAAATTACTCCAATAGTCCCTGTTGTTAAGGCCAGGTAGCGATTTTGTCCTTAGGGTTTAAAAAGTAACAATTGGATCTGATGCGCACCTCACGGCTATATGGAGCAGGCAATACGCAACAAGCGAAACAGGACCCAAGATTTAACTTGCGAAATCCTAGACCGGTGGAATTGAGACCGAATGGATGAATTGTCGCCACAATCTATGGTTCCACTAGATTGATAAGACTCAAAGGCGCCACAAACTGGTCAAGTTTGATAAGCCCGTTGTTCTTCACAAGAACGAAGAGATTGAATCACTCAAACTCTCAAGGACGTAATGTCACAAAATCTTCTTATTCATGTCTTGGCTGAATGGCCTCTATTTATAGGGGTACAAGGATTGTAAAAAGGAAACAATTAAAATCCTAACCCTAATATAATTTCTAAAGAGAAAGAGGCAGCCAAGCTCCTTTAAGTAACTAAAAGATAGCCTTAAACTAAAAAGAAAACAAAAACCCTAAAGCCAATTGAACTTGGAAGTTTGGCCCTTTAAGACTTACTTCAAGTTTACAAATTTGGCATTTAACTAAAAGTTACCTAATAATTTACTATTCACGACACTTTCACAGCACCATTAATTATTGACATTTTGGCCCTTCAAGAATGAATAAATTCCTAAAATAAAGCCACAAAAATTAATTAAATAATTTTGGCCTAATATCACACTAGAATCCGGCCAAAGACTAGTGTTCTTCAAGCCAGACTTGCAATAAGGTAATGACTTGCAAGTCTTAGTCACATGCTTGATGAGCTCGGAGGTCATGAATTAAACCACTTAAGGTTTCTTAAACGCATTTAGCTCAAGCCCTCGTCATCGGCCCCGTAAGATGCTTTAATGGATCAAATGCTTTGTGAGCTGGCTTGTCAGTTTCTTGAGTTGGCTTGTTGGCTTCTTGAGTGTTGGCTTCTTGAGTCTCATCATTCTCTCTCTCCTTGAAAGGATTCGTCCTCGAATCGAACTCATCACCTACATCAAAAGGGGAAAGATCAGTCACGTTGAATGTGGCACTAACTTGATATTCACCAGGCAAATCCAGCTTATAGGCATTGTCGTTGATGCGTTCAACCACTTGAAATGGTCCATCTCCTCTTGGATGAAGTTTAGTTCGCCGTTGAAGAGGAAATCGCTCTTTGCGCATATGTACCCAAACCCAATCACCAGGCTCAAAGATAACACGTTTACGACTTTTGTTGGCTTGAGTGGCATATTGGTGTGTCCTTTTCTCGATCTGTTGGCGGACTTTTTCATGCAACTTTTTCACCATGTCAGCCTTCGTCTCACCATCAAGACTTGAATACTCAAATGGCAATGGTGTCAAATCCAACGGAGTCAGGGGATTAAAACCATAAACCACTTCAAAAGGTGAGTAGTTAGTGGCAGAGTGAACAGTTCGGTTATAAGCAAATTCAACATGAGGTAGACACACTTCCCAACTTTTCAAATTCTTTTGAATAATAGAACGCAACAACTGTGATAATGTCCTATTGACCACCTCCGTTTGGCCATCGGTTTGTGGATGACTAGTGGTAGAAAATAATAACTTTGTACCTAACTTACCCCACAAGGTTTTCCAAAAATAGCTCAGAAATTTAACATCTCGATCGGAAACGATGCTTTGCGGTACTCCATGTAATCTAATGACTTCACGGAAGAACAGGTCGGCAACATGCTTAGCATCATCCGTTTTCCTAAAAGCAATAAAATGAGCCATTTTAGAGAAACGATCAACCACCACAAAGATAGAATCCATACCTCGCACTGATCTCGGTAGCCCTAATACAAAGTCCATGGAAATGTCAATCCAGGGCTGTTGAGGAATAGGCAAAGGAGTGTACATACCATGCGATTGAACTTTAGACTTGGCTTGTCTACAAGTTATGCACTTGTCACAAACCCCTTTCTACGTCTCTTTTCATATGAGGCCAGAAGAAATGTTCAACTAACACATCTAAAGTCTTCCTCACCCCAAAATGTCCCATTAATGCCCCACTATGCGCCTCACGTACCAGTAATTCATGCAAAGAACTATTAGGCACACAAAGTCGGTTTTCTCTCATTAAAAACCCTTCATGCCTATAGAACTTACCAAATACGGCTTCTTCACAAGCTGCATAGACTGTACCAAAGTCAGGATCATTAGCATATAACTCTTTAATATATTTAAATCCTAACAACTTGGTATGTAAAGAGGAAAGTAAAGTATACCGACGAGATAGTGCATCAGCCACCACATTTTCCTTACCTTGTTTATATTTGAGCACATAAGGAAATGTCTCAATAAATTCGACTCACCTGGCATGTCTCCTATTCAACTTACCTTGTCTCTTTAAATATTTAAGGGATTCGTGGTCGGTATGAATGATAAACTCTTTAGGCCACAGATAGTGCTGCTATGTCTGCAGAGCTCAAACAACTGCGTAGAACTCTTTATCATATGTTGGGTATCTTAACGCAGCACCATTCAACTTCTCACTGAAATAAGCGAGAGGTCGGCCTTCTTGTATTAGCACAGCTCCAATTCCTATACCTGAAGCATCACATTCAATTTCAAAAGTTTTAGTAAAGTCAGGTAAGGCTAATAAAGGTGCTGAGCTTAACTCTTGTTTAAGCAAATTGAATGCTCGATCTTGTTCTTCTCCCCATTGAAAACCTGTAGACTTCTTAACAATGTCTGTTAGAGGAGCAACCTTAGTGCTAAAATCTTTAACAAACCTTCTATAAAAGCTCGCTAATCCATGAAAGCTACGTACCTCAGTGACATTGGAAGGGGTCGGCCATTCACGTATAGCCTTAACCTTCTCGTCATCAACTCTTATCCCTTCGGTGCTTACCACATACCCAAGGAATATGACTTGATGTGCACAAAATGTACACTTCTTAAGGTTAGCATATAATTTTTCAGCACGTAAAGCAACAAGAACAAGCCTAACATGTTCAACATGCTCATCTAAAGATTGACTATAAATAAGGATATCATCAAAATATACCACAACAAATTTTCCAATGAAAGACCTCAAAACATGGTTCATAAGTCGCATGAAAGTACTAGGTGCATTGGTTAAACCAAAAGGCATGACTAACCATTCATATAAACCATATTTTGTTTTAAATGCAGTTTTCCATTCATCTCCTTCTTTCATTCTAATTTGGTGATATCCAGATTTTAAGTCTATCTTTGTATAAAACCTAGCCCCATGTAATTCATCCAACATATCATCTAAACGAGGAATAGGATGACGATACTTTACAGTGATTTTGTTGACCGCCCGGCAGTCCTCGCACATACGCCATGATCCATCCTTCTTTGGCACCAACAATGCTGGAACGGCACAGGGACTTAAGCTTTCCCGCACATGCTTCTTAGATAATAACTCCTCCACTTGTCGTTGGAGTTCTTTGGTTTCTTCAGGGTTGGCTCTATAAGCAGGGTGATTTGGAATTACGGCTCTAGGAATGAAGTCGATTTGATGTTCAATTCCTCGAATTGGCTGTAATCCACTTGGTAACTCCTCGGGAAAAACATCACTAAATTCCTTCAAAAGAGAAGTCATTGCATTAGGCAAGTTAGGGTCAAGGTCATTAGTAGAAAAATAACATTCTTTAAAAATAATTAAAAAAAGTTGATCTAAAAAGAATGCTTTCTTAACCTCCCTTTCACTAGCATAGTAATTGCTTTTGACTTTCTCCTTTGTTGTCTTTTTGGGCACCACGATGGAATTCTCTTTTGTGGTCACTTGCCCTTTTTCTTTCTTCTCCTCATCCTTTTTTTTCTCATTGATGATCTTCCGTTGATCTTCATAAACTTGTTGAGGTGACATTGGGTTGAGAGTGACAGGTTTACCTTTCATTATAAATGAATACTTGTTATTTTTCCCATTGTGTCGAGTATCCCTATCAAATTGCTATGGTCGTCCCAAAAGTATGTGACTGGATTCCGTCGGGACTATGTCACATAGGACCTCATCTTCATATCTTCCAATCGAGAAGGCCACTAACACTTGTTTATTTACCCTAAGTTCGGCACCCTCATTTAACCATCTTAATCTATAGGGTCGGGGATGCTTAAGCGTAGGTAGTGACAACTTCTCTACCAAGGTGGTACTGGCCACATTTGTGCAACTTCCTCCATCAATGATCAAACAACAAACCTTACCTTGCACATGGCACTTGATATGAAAGATATTTTCTCTTTGCTCTTCATTTTCCACGGCTTGAGCACTAAGTGATCTCATGGTCACTAATGCTTCTTCTCCATTTGATGATTCATCACTTACCATTTGAAGACTCTTTAAAGTAGTAAGTGCTTCTCCTACTACGGCATCTTCTTCACCGTCAGTCTCAGTCAAAGGAGGTATGGAGTCATCAGACTCACTATCGGAAATCACTTCCCCATCATCCAAGGTGACCATCACTCGTTGATTAGGACATTGGGCAGCTATGTGTCCTTTGCCTTGACATTTATAGTACGTGATGTCTCGGCTTCTAACAGGGCGGGTAGGTGGTTCTTCCTTCTTAACTTTTTTTTTCTTGGATGAGTCAGCCCATGATTTCGATTCACTCTTTTTGTCACCCTTTTTATCCCAATTACTCTTCCACGGAGATTTACTAGGCATGTAACTCGGTCTTGAACTTTTCCTCTTCAGTTGCCTCTCTACCTTCTCAGCCATGTGAACCATTTCTTCAATTTCCAAGTAATGATGGAGTTCAATGACATTGGCAATTTCCGGATTCAACCCTTGCAAAAATCTAGCCATTGTAGTCTCTTTGTCTTCTTCTATATTGGCACGGATGAGTGCGGTTTCTAACTCGATGAAGTACTCGGTGACACTATTCGACCCTTGCTGTAAGCTTTGTAGCCTCTTGTACAATTCCCTATGATAATAGGATAGGATGAACCTCTTTCTCATAATTGTCTTCATTTCCTCCCAAGAGTGGACAGGACGCTCTCCATTTCTTTTCCTGGAGGTTACAAGTTAATCCCACCAAATTATAGCATAGTCGGTAAATTCAACCGCGGCTAGCTTCACTTTTTTTTCTTCAGAATAATGGTGACAATCAAAGATCCTTTCAACCTTCTTTTCCCATTCTAAATATGCCTCGGGATCTCCTCTACCTTGGAAGGTTGGAATTTTCATTTTGATGCTACCCAAGTTCCTATCAATTTTGTCAACTTGTTTTCGACCTCTATGGAAAGTAGAAGCCCCATCGGAATCTTCACTTTGATCGGAATTTGAGGAAAATTTCCTCATAGATTTTGACTTTCTTGATGATGACTCATTGATGGATTTAGCCAATTGTTCCATCTTATTGTCATTGGCTTGAAGCTTCATTTGCATCGTATCAAGTTGGTCGGCCAAATTGGAAAAATTTCGGTTTATATGTTCAGTCCAATCTTTGAGGGCCTTTTGTTCAATTGAAGCTCCACTTTCTTTTGTCATAATTCCTGCAAAAGTTAGTACAAACAAGAGAAAAAAACAATAATATGGGAAAATTTGTAGTAAAGGTGTATATGAGTGTGCTCCCGGTTATTTTTTTTTCTCACCCCTCACTCAATATTCTCACTCTAAGCTCTTGTTTAGAACACCACACTCTATCAAACCTTGAGGAATTTTAAACCACGAGATAGTTCAAATAAGAATGTATGAATGTAAAAGATAAGACTCAAAGAAAGTGAATAAATTAGGAAACTAAGAGATTAGGAAACTAAGCAAACCAACTCCAAAGTGGACTTGAAAAAGGAAAGCTAATAAATGGAAACTAAATACTCTAAATAGGGCCTCTAAAATGAAAGAAAATATGGAATCAAAAAGGAAAACAAATTTAGAAACTAAAAGGAAACAAATAGGAAAGACTACTAAAGGAAAGGAATTCTAACTAGGAAAACAAATACAACTAGGAGCCTATTCTTGCAACCCTTTTTTTATATAGAAATTTCAGTTAAGGAAGGTCATAAGGTGCAGAGTTTTGGTCAAGAACAATGGTCAAAAAGGAACAAAAATTTCGTGCAAGGAGGGCTGCTCAAAGAACCAAATTTCTGGTCAACAATTTCAGCCACAAGTTTGAAACTTTCGGCTGCCAACAATGCAAATTCTATCACAATTTCTTAAGCAATTTTAACAAAGGTTCAGGAGACAAGAACCCAGAGTGCAGTACGGGTTTTTCCAGCAGAACAAGATCACAAGAATTCTGAACAAACAACACAAACAGTATGGCTGAAAATTTCAGAAAACAAAATTCTGGTTACACTTTTGGTTGCAAATTCAGCCAACTAGTTCAAGAACAAGGTTCCAAGAATTCAAGAAATCAAGAAACAAGGTTTCAAGGAGTAAGAAACAATAGTTTCACAAATTAAAGAGGAAGGATTCAGGAATCAAGAGTAAAAAATTCAAAGATCAAGAATTGTTCTTCTCCTTCTTCTCCTTTCTTTCTTTCTTCCGGTTTGATCTTCTTTCTTTCTTTCTTTCTTTTTTTTTTCTCCTTTTTTTTTCTTTTTTTTTTCAGAGTAGAAGAACAATTTAAATCAGCAACAATATCACACGAAAGGGAAAAACAAAAAATAGAACAAGAACAATGACTATGGAGAGGATTCAAGAGCTTGGATTGTTTTCAGCAATTTAGCCAAAACAAAAGCAGTAGGTTTGTGCGGCTGTTTTTTTTTTTTCAGGGAATAAACAGAAAAACCAAAATTATCTATACAAAAATTGGGCAGCAAGAAAAGGTTTAACCGAGTCTCGAAGACTAGGGCTAAATAACTAATTTGGCTACCACAAGAAAAACAGAATTTTGGCTACTAGGAAACTATAGACAGAATTTTTGATATATAAACAGAATTATTAACAAAATTTCGAAGTTACCTAGAGCTCTGATACCAAACTGATGCGCACCTCACGGCTATATGGAGCCGGCAATACGCAACAAGCGAAACAGGACCCAAGATTTAACTTGCGAAATCCTAGAACCGGTGGAATTGAGACCGAATGGATGAATCGTCGCCACAATTTAGGGTTCCACTAGATTGATAAGACTCAAAGACGCCACAAACTAGTCAAATTTGATAAGCCCGTTGTTCTTCACAAGAACGAAAAGATTGAATCACTCAAACTCTCAAGGACGTAATGTCACAAAATCTTCTTATTCATGTCTTGGCTGAATGGCCTCTATTTATAGGGGTACAAGGATTGTAAAAAGGAAACAATTAAAATCCTAACCCTAATCTAATTTCTAAAGAGAAAGAGGCAGCCAAACTCCTTTAAGTAACTAAAAGATAGCCTTAAACTAAAAAGGAAACAAAAACCCTAAAGCCAATTGGACTTGGAAGTTTGGCCCTTTAAGACTTACTTCAAGTTTACAAATTTGGCATTTAACTAAAAGTTACCTAATAATTTACTATTCACGGCACTATTCACAGCACCATTAATTATTGACATTTTGGCCCTTCAAGAATGAATAAATTCCTAAAATAAAGCCACAAAAATTAATTAAATAATCTTGGCCTAATATCACACTAGAATCTGGCCAAAGACTAGTGTTTTTCAAGCCGGACTTGCAATAAGGTAATGACTTGCAAGTCTTGGTCACATGCTTGATGAGCTCGGAGGTCATGAATTAAACCACTTAAGGTTTCTTGAACGCATTTAGCTCGAGCCCTCATCATCGGCCCCGTAAGATGCCTTAATGGATCAAATGCTTTGCGAGCTGGCTTGTCAGTTTCTTGAGTTGGCTTGTTGGCTTCTTGAGTGTTGGCTTCTTGAGTCTCATCAGGATCCCTTAACATCTGAATTGGCGCAAATTGAGTACAAATCACCACCAATTCTGAAAACGTGCGTGGCACGTAAGTCTTTAAGGGGTAAAAATGGAATGAGTTAAAAAAAACCCCAACCACCTGCCAATGGAGTAAAAAGTGGAAAAAAAAATAAAGCATAAACAACTCCTACTCAATCTTCCCCCTACAAACACACATACAACACCACAAACACACACTACCCAAAAAATGGCCCTTTCTATTCTCTTCCCTCCCAATTCTCCCCCCTCAAAAACCCTACCTTCTCCCCCCTCCCTTCCCCTTTCCATGCAGTATTTGGAATTTTTCTTCATTTTTCTGTAAATTAATTAATTCTGCAAACCAAAAATTTTGGGATTGACTCTGCTAAGAGGAAGTGTCTTCCGCTTCAAGAGTAATGGAGACACTAAGTTAGCTAGACGGGGCTCCAAGTTTCTACCTAGGCATTTCATCAAACACCTTGCCTTCATTCTAAGTGATGTTCGGGTAATCAGCATCGTCCGTAACGGCATGAACCACAGGAAATTCAATTTCAACACAATCAGCACAATCCACCTCATTAGAAGATTCAGCATAAGAAGAATTACAATCTAATGCACAATCAATCACAGGTTTAAGAATTACAATCCTTAGCCACATGAGATTTGAAGTTTCAGGTGATCTGTACCTTAGCCACCTCAAGCTCGTTCGTGGTCTTTTGCCCAGATTTCCTAGAGCTAGGGGAGGATTTCTTCTTTTGCCCATGGGTTAGAAGAGTTTGAGGATTCAGAAAAATTCCAACACAACCAACTCAGAAAAATATTGGCGTCTGAATTTTTTGACGTCTGAATTCAAACATTGTGGCTAAATTTTGAAATAGGATTCCTGTGGTTTCAGCTTCTTGATGAGACTTTGGATAAACCCCACTAGTGATGTTTCAGCTTTTGATTTTTTGGGAGGTGGGTTTTCTTCAATGAATTTTTTGAGACCTTTTTCACCCCCTGGAAATCCACCGATCAAGCCTTGTAACTCCTTCTCATATCCATCTTCTGGGATACTTACAGCTGTGGAGAGTTCAGAGATTTCTGAATTTTTGACTAGGGTTGTTGATGTTTCTATTGAAACATTCTTCTTCAGTTCTTCTTTCAGGCCTACTTCTCCATTGCAAAGACTTCTACCCCCAGGATCTCAAAAATGTTGAACTTTGCCGTGTGATTAAATTGAATGCTCGGTGCATGTCTTGGAAATGTAAAAAAACAGTTTTTGTGGGTGGAATTGGATAAATTGGTATGACCAAGAAAGCTGAATTTTTTAAGGAGAGCACCTTACAGGAATGAAGATGCCATGATTTTGTTCATTCAATCACTTCCTTGAGCCTGTGAATGAGGAAGATGGAAGATAGGAGAACTGGAGAACTGTTGGTTGTGTTAAATTTTTTTTTTTAACTTTTTACTCCATTGCCACATGGTTGGGCTTTCTTTAGCTCATTCCATTTTTGCCCTTTAAAGATTCACGTGCCACGCTGTTGGTCGATTTTACACGCAAGTGCACGTGATCGTTAACAAGTAATATAGAGTGAATATAATTTATCATTCCCACAGAGACTAATGAATTATTAAAAAATACCGAAATTAAAATAGTTCTAACTTTATTTGAAGAAAAAAAAATATTTTATGGATAAGCTAAATTAAAAGTAATTTTAAAACTTAATTAAAACTAAAATTAAAAACTAAACAAAGCAAGTTAATAGATTAAGTTGACGAAAGATCTAGGGTTTTCGATTTCACCATAACTAATCCATCCTAATATTAATCTATTTCTATAATCTAATTTAATTTCCTGGTTGATAGTCGAGATTCCCAAATTTATTTACTAGTCCCTCCCGAGATCTAATAAAAATCCTCCTAATTTCTAATTCACTATATTCCTATGTGAATTACAACAATTATGAAGTCATTAATTTCTATGGATTCTCATATAGCAACTACACAAACCATGTAGGTATATTCCTATCCTACATGCAATTTATGGCATTTATCTCAATGAACTTGACACATAACTCCTCTTCCAATTCGTTATGATTAACAAATCATCTAATTAGTGATCAAGTAATTAGAAGCATTAAGCACAAAGATAAATACTCAACCATAGAAAATTAAATCAAATTATATTAATAGAAAAATATTAAGACTTCATAGTTAGGCTACATCTAAACCCTAGAAAGAGAATTTAGTTCATATTAATATAAAAGAATATCACCAAAAATTTAAACATGATTGAAAAGAAAAATAAAAGAAAAAATCCAAACAAAAGCCGTAGATGATCATACTAAGGAACTAAATTTGATAACAAATTACAAAACTTAAATTACTAAAATATCTAAATAAAACTAAAAACTAAATCAATAAAAGAATGCTAAAATTGATAACTAAAATAAACTAAAGAAAACAAGAAGAAGACTAAAACAGAGAAAATATGTGAGAAAAATTTGCATGGTTTGTTTTGCTTACTCGTAGCTTCCAACGCAAACAACACTTTATGCCCGCTTTACTCCCAAGTCAAGTCTTGGCAGCTGAGTTTTTATCACAAACCAATGAAGCAACAAGAACAAAATAAAAATCAAGAAAACAAAGAAAAGATTGCTGCAGAAAGAAAGAAGAAACCCAAGAAGTTCTGAAGTTTGCAGCAGAAAACCGAGGAAGGCTGCTGAAGTTGCTGCTGAACCCGTGAGCTTCAACTGAAATTTTGTTGAAGAAAAATCCGAGATGAAGTACAACTGAAATTTCTAAAGAAAAACCAAAGAGAACTACTGAAAAATTTCTAAGGAAAGAAAGGAAACTACTCCTAAACTAAGGAAGAAAGGAAAAGAAATATGCTGCTCGGCTGAAATGGGATGCTTGATCATATCCAAGCCTTGCCTATTTATAGGCAAGGATTCAAGACATTTGGTTGTGGCCACTTTCTTTTATCTTTTCTTTATGCCATTCCTCATGTTCTTCACCATTCTCTCTTGTGGTCCTCTCTTTTCTTTTTCTTTTGTTAATGCTTCTTGCTGCCTTTTGTCTTTGTACAGATTTCCTTTTCTTGTTTGGCTTTCTTTTTCCCATGTGAGGATACATTTTGGAAGGACTTTCTTGGTGTCCTCATGCATCTTTCTTCAGAAAAATAAAAAGATGGCAGCTGGTCTCCAAGCCTTCATGTGCAAATGTTTCTCTTTCACTCAAATGAAAGGTTGGCATCACATGCTGTTTTGTGCCCTTATCATTCTGTTTTCTTGTGTGACAACTTGGTGCTGTGCTCTTGTTTTCTTGTGTGAATATTGGAGAATTTTGTTGTTGAATTGCTGCTGAAAAAAATAAGGCCAGACTGCTGCACAATTAGAAAACCCGTAGCTGCCAAAATTCAGAAAAGAACTGAACCTCTTGAACCCAAGTTTCTGCCCAGATTTTGGTCCCTTTGCTTCCGGAATTTGAGAAAACTTTCTTCATGAAAGTTTTTTCTCTCTTTCCCAGCTTTCCATATCATCTTGAATCATCTCATTTGGACATCTGCATCAAGAGTTATGAACTCCGGAAGATGACTATATGCACAAAGAAACCTTGAAGCTTTTGCTAAGAAAGATAACATTTTGCTTTATTTGTTAAATTTTTCCTACAAAGCTCCAATCTATCCATCAATAATAAAAACACTTAATATTCATATAAATAAACATTTTAATCACTTAAACACAAGGAAATTGACCTAATAGATATGCAATTATACATCTTATCACACGCACGTTTTCAGAGTTGATGGTGATTTGCACTTAATTGCACCGATTCAGATGTTAAGGGATCCAATTGTTACTTTTTCAACCCTAAGGACGAAATCGCTACCTGACCTTAACAACAGAGACTATTGGAGTAATTTACCCTTAAACTTGTGTGTTATTACTTGGATGGAACAATTAATTTCTACATGAGACCTATAGAGGGAGTTGATATCACTGTTGATCTTGATGAGATGAAGATCATTGGTTATCATGATCGTTCCGTTGTTCCAATTCCAAAAGCTGAAGGGACCGATTACACACAGGCCAGGAAGCCATTCAATTCATCAACAATTGGGAAACCAAAGCCAAGTTTCACTATAGATGGACATGTGGTGAAGTATGCTTGCTTCCTTTCCTTGAATATATGTGTATATATATCGATCTATTATCCTGACTTGAAAGGTATAACATGGTTTATCCTGATTTTCAGATGGGCTGATTGGAAGTTTCATATAGCTTTTGACATGCGAGTTGGTCCAGTCATATCAGTGGCTTCAATATATGATCATGAGAAGGATGATTATCGAATGTGCTGTATAGAGGTTACATTTCTGAGCTCTTTGTACCTTACATGGACCCAACGTAAGACTGGTACTTTAGGACCTTCTTTGATGCAGGCGAATTTGGGTTTGGTCTTAGTGCATCGACGCTTGAACCAGGGAAAGATTGTCCGGGAAAAGCAGTATTCCTTGATGGCTACCTCATTTTGCGGGATGGGTCGCCTGGAAAAATTCCAAATGTATTCTGCGTTTTTGAACGTCATGCTGGAAACGTTCTATGGCTCCATACCGAAGTTGGAATCCCGAACAAAGTTGTGAGTTGATTTTACAGGAGTGTTAGAAGTTAAATAGACATAATATGCTAAAGATTGGATAATTTAATATGAATCGTAATTTTTGCAGAAAAGAGAAGGTAGGCCAGAGGCGAGCTTGGTGGTGAGAATGGTGTCCACTGTGGGCAACTATGACTACATTGTTGATTGCGAATTCAAACAAACTGGTTCAATTAAGATGAATGTAAGTTATGGGGTACAAAGAGTGCATTCAATATTCAAGTATTGTGTTAAATTCAGTGTCCCCCAAAAAAAAAAACGACCATTTTGTTAACATGGATTTGTTCATTAGTCCATTTTGACTTGCCGATGCAATTTTATCGTGACAGGTTGGATTGACAGGATTGCTTGAAGTGAAGGCATCAAATTACACATTCAAAGACCAGATACACGAGGATGTTTATGGTACATTAGTAGCTGAAAACTCAGTGGCAGCGCATCATGATCATTTCCTGAATTTTTATCTAGACATGGACATTGATGGTCATGATAATTCATTTGTCAAGACAGAATTGAAAACAATACACGGAACCAACAACACAACACCTAGGAGGAGTTACTGGACAGTGGTTAGTGACACAGCTAAAACTGAGTCTGATGCAAAAATTCATCTTGGCTCAAGTGATTCAGAGTTTCTTATTGTGAATCCTAGCAAGAGAACTAAGATGGGAAATTATGTGGGATATCCTCTGCTCCCGGGATCAGTGTCCAATAACCTGTTAACCGATGATGATTATCCATCAATTCGTGCTGCTTTCACCAAGTATAATGTGTGGGTGACACCATATAACAAATCTGATAAATGGTCTGGAGGAGTATACGATGATCAGAGTCGAGGGGACGACACGTTGGAAGTATGGAGCTTCAGGTACTAATTCTACTGTTGCATTTCAAGTTTTGTGATGAACTGTATGTAAGTTGAATTGACTAGCTGATCCTACTACTACTTTTTTCAGGAATAGGGACATAGAAAACAAGGACATTGTGTTGTGGTACACATTAGGCATTCATCATGTACCAGTCCAGGAAGATTTTCCAATCATGTCCACCATTTACAATGGGTTTGAGCTCAAGCCTGCTAATTTCTTTGAATACAACAATGTACTCAGAGAAAATTCAATTAAGAAAGCCAAGAGGCCTAACTGCAACAAGTGATGCCAACACGAGTTTAACTGCAAAAGTTAATCATGGCATTATTCAGTGGCTTCTTACACTGCCTTACTTCGGCAGAGAGAACTGAAAAATAATGTGTTCAATCCCATGATTTAATATGTAATAAGGCAATAACGTTCGGCTGTTAAGTGGACAATTTTCCTCTTTTCTGTAAATTTTAGTTTCCTCAAATCTTTAGGTGGTGCACATTCGTGCATTAATTGGTGCACTAAAAATAGAATATACTCGGGACCAAATTAAGTTGTTGGACCGCCACATTAAAGTATCCGTCCATATAACAGAGCAGTCGTCTTCCAAACAAAATTTCACTTTGCTCCATTTGTTTTTCATTCTGCACTTGCAGCTATGTTTTCCAATCAAAGTATGTGGTAAATTTATCAAGTTTTCAAAACTCATAGTCAAATGAAGCAGCAAGAATTGTATTTAAAAAAAAAAAATAAATAATATATTGCTAATTAATGAAAAATATCAACAGGACTCTCAAATTCATATAGTGTAGCAATACCAAATGAAATACTGCGAGTAATGTGGTCAAAGCAAATCAAGTATTCTATGAAACTGTGATTTGGCTGCAAGCTATGCAGCTTAAGGTGCAAAAGAAGCTGAATGTAAAAGCGTGGTTGAGTCCTGCAATGAGTGCTACCTAAGCAGTCACGCCTTAAATACAATGTGACTCAAAGGTGTGGTTGTAGAAGTCACGCCTTCAAGAGTTGGTCACAACAGAATGAAAAATTGGCTCAAATTTAGAACTCAAAAATACGAACCCGTAGTGAAAAAACAAACACAAACTGACGTATCCGCCTCTTCTTCATCTTTTCTACGACAAATTCCCGCCAAAAATCCAATCTTTACCATCAATTTTTCTCACATTGCTCACTCTTAATTCTTCCAAAATTTTCAACCCTAATCCTGTTTATTCACAATATCACCGTACATGTGGGAAGAAGTTGCATGAAGGCGTGAATGTAACAATGAAGTTGCATTGTCGGAGGTGTTTCTTCCAGGGAAGATCGTGGTCTCTCTTCCGAAGGGAGAGCTTCTTTTGGGGATGTTAAAACTTCTATTACAACTGGTTTTTAATCTTTTCGTTAATTGTCTTTCAACTGGAGTATGATACAGCAAAAAAGCTTTTTCTAGAGCATGTTTACAGTCAAAAAGCTAATCAGACGAAGTGTACTGGCGGTGGAGATGATCTGCACCATAAAGGTATAAACATTTTACTGCAAACACGATTGCTGACAACCATGATGACTTCTTAACACACTATCTCAACCTTGATGTTGATGGTACCAATAATTCATTCATGAAAGCAAGTCGAACACCAAATGGGATATGGATCGATAAGCACATTGACGGGTTTGTCGAAACCCACAAAATTATCACTGATTCTAAAGTGATTTGTAAAATAAATTTGCAGCAAAAGTGGACTACGTTGAATCCAAGTGAACCGAAGTATAATTCCAAATTTTGAACAAAAAATAAATAAAACAAAGGGGATTTTTGAATAATGACTAGGTTACGAAAAATTCTAAAAATTATCAAATTAAATATCAAAGCAGTAAAAATAGAAAATAATGAAAATTATCAAATTTATTGAGTTTCCAATCCAAAGGTTGATATCATTCAATTGCATGATCATAAGTCGTGAAAAATAATATTGCAAATTCAAATATTTAACTTAAAACTTATTAGGATAGCCATAATAAATTTCTGTTTTCCTAATATAATTGACTCAGCACCCTAAATCAAAACTTACCATCAAATGACTAGGTACCATAGTGTTCCATATCAATTTAATGATATCTATGAAACAGTTAAACTAAAATTAAAGCACCGAGATAATTGCAGTAAATTAATCTTATCAAGTCATAAACATAATTATCAAGTCTATTTATGACAATTAGCAATAGAATAAATAATAAAAAATTAATTTGTCAGATTAACTAATCATCAATTATTCATAGGAATAAAATCAACAATTAACAAATACTTGAATTAAAAGCAATAATATAAAATTAAAAACAAAACCTTACAGTGATTGCAATTAAAAGCAATCATTCCTTGAATTAGAAATAGAGTTTAGCCACTCATGGTGGCATATATAATTATTGAAATTTTCTAAAAGAAAAACCTAAACTAAAAGAAAGAAAAAAAGAGAAGCAAGGATGTGAAGGACTAAGGAAAAGGCACTTGGATGCTGTTTTTGTGTTTTTTCCGTGTACTCCCGAAGAAAAAGGAGTTGGAGCTGTTTTTATAATGTCCCAAGTATCCAAACTAAGCAAAACGGAAACACAAAAGAAATTTGTGTTCCAAAAATAAAGTGGCGGCTGCTTCCAATTTTCCTTTTCCCGCATGTTCTTCTCTTCAATTTGGTTGCTTGACTTCCTTTCTTTGCATCTCCTTTTCTTTCTTTTGTGTCCTCCAACATTTTGACTTGCCCGAATGGATGCTTTCTAAAAATGGCTGCACTTTCTTTGTTTCCTATTGCCTTCTTTTTTTACTTTGTTTGTTTCCTTTTCTTTTCTTTGCCCGTATCTACTTCTTGTTTTCTTTTCTTTGCATCTACTTTTGTGTTCTAAGACCAAAGCCCATGCAAGCAATAAGAATTTTTTTTTTTTTTTTTTACTTCACTTGTTACCTTTTATCAACTTTTCCTCCAATTCATCATTTTTTATAGGTAAAACAAAAAGTATATTAAAACCAAATAATTTCTCTTAAAATTCAAATTAATATTAAGGAAATATTAACAAAAAAAAAGAAGAACATTTTAAACCCTATCACACATTTCCCAAGGAAAAATTACTGGGTAGTTGAAAAAGAAACCGTGAAAACAGAAGCAGAAGAAAAGATTCAACTAGGCTTGGAGACTGCTGAGCTACACATTGTTAATCCTAATATAAAAACAAAGATTGGAAACCAAGTGAGATATAAGATATTTCCCTGTTGGCTGATGATGATTAGCCACAGATTCGCGCTGTTTATACCAACCAAGAAGATTGCAATTTCAAGTTGATTTATCATTGCATTAATCATCGATTTGTTTGTGACTTTGGCGACGTTGGTGCAAGGCCTGAAACTTTGATTTGGAAAATCTTGAAACCACACTTAAATTTCCTTGGCAGAGCTTGTCGAGATCTTGAGCCAAGATTCTTGATTAAATTGTCAAACTCTCGGTAGGTACGCAGAAAGAGGTTTATCACGTGAAACTTGTTGCATTGCACATATAATCATCTTCAATCAACTTGTACTCGATGCCGACATGATTATTTTACATTTTGTTTGTTTTGATGCAGCAAAAAGATGATGGTCCATTTTTGTGGGTAAATGCATGAATAACGTGATCGTAAATGAAGATATTGTGCTCTGGCACTTCACCATCGGTTTACATCACATTCCCCATCAAGAAGACTATAAACTTGTTTGGAAGAAATCCATTGTTGAAGCTTTGACAAATTTTTGTGTTGATTCCGTAATTCTGGCCAATTGAATACAATTTTTAAGTTTTTTTTTTAAGGAAGAGCAGAAATTTTTTTTAAATTGTTCATCAATCGTACATGTTATAGTAGTATCGATCTTTTTACATGGTTCGGGCCTAAGAAGCAACTTTAGGCAGGCTGAAGTGGCGGCAGAAGAAGGCGTTATATGATGAAGCATAGATAATCCCGCCTTTTGGAACCCCGGCACATAAGGCTTGATTGGGAAATTGTGCGCTTTTCAGATGGGCAGATTGGGAGTTTCATCTAGCTTTTGACATGCGAGTTGGTCTAATCATATCAGTGGCGTCAATATATGATCATGAGAAGGATGAATATCGCAATGTGCTGTATAGAGGGTTCATCTCTGAGCTCTTTGTACCGTACATGGACCCAACCGAAGACTGGTACTATAGGAGCTTCTTTGATGCAGGCGAATTTGGGTTCGGTCTTAGTGCATCCACACTTGAACCACAGAAGGATTGTCCTGGAAATGCATTATTCCTTGATGGATACTTCATATCGCGGAATGGATCGGCTGGACGAATTCCCAAAGCATTCTGCATTTTCGAACGTTATACTGGAGATGTTTTATGGCGTCATACTGAAGCTGGAATCCCCAACAAAGTTGTGAGTGGATTTTCCAGTGTTAAAAAAGTAACACTTCCCCATATACATATATTACATGTTAGTAAAAATCACACTATGACCCTGAATTTGCAGATTACAGAAGTTAGGACGGAGACGAGCTTGGTGGTGAGAATGTTGTCTACTGTGGGCAACTATGACTACATTGTTGATTGGGAATTCAAACAAACTTTAAGATGAACGTAAGTTATGGGGTTCAAATTGCGCCCTTCAATCGCCAGTATTGTGGTAAAACATGCCAATTTTTTGATATGAGAACAAATTATTCCATTTTAAAATGCCGATGCAATTTTATTGTGACAGGTTGGATTGACAGGATTGCTTGAAGTGAAGGCATCAAATTACACATTCAAAGTTTATGGTATATTAGTAGCAGAAAACACAGTGGCAGTGCATCATGATCATTTCCTGAATTTTTATCTAGACATGGACATTGATGGTCATGATAATTCATTTGTCAAGACAGAATTGAAAACGATACACGTAAACAACAAAACACCTAGGAGGAGTTACTGGACAGTGGTTAGTGAAACAGCTAAAACTGAGTCTCATGTAAAAATTCATCTTGGCCCAAGTGATTCAGAGTTTCATGTTGTGAATCCTAGCAAGAGAACTAACATGGGAAATTATGTGGGATATCGTCTGCTCCCGGGATCAGTGTCTAATAAGCTGTTGACAGATGATGATTATCCATCAATTCGCGCTGGTTTTGCTAGGTATAATGTGTGGGTGACACCGTATAATAAATCTGAGAAATGGTCTGGAGGAGTATACACTGATCAGAGTCGAGGGGACGACACGTTGGAAGTATGGAGCTTCAGGTACTAATTCTACTGTTGCATTTCAAGTTTTGTGATGAACAGTATATAAGTTGAATTTACTAGCTGATCCTACTACTACTTTTTGCAGGAATAGGGGAAAGAATTCCCCTTCTAAGTTGAAAAAAAAAGAGAAGGAAATTTGTAGGTTGACAGTTGATTGGGTTCCAAAAAGGTGATTTAAGCATTTGTCAACCTACAAATTTCTTCCATTTTTTTCCCACCACTCTAAAGTTAGCGACCCGGAATAGGGCATAGAAAACAAGGACATTGTGTTGTGGTATACATTAGGCATTCATCATGTACCAGTCCAGGAAGATTTTCCAATCATGTCATGTCCACCATTTACAATGGGTTTGAGCTCAAGCCTGCCAATTTCTTTGAATACAACAACGTACTCAGAGAAAATTCAATTAAGAAAGCCAAGAGGCCTAACAGCAACAAGTGATGCCAACACGAGTTCAACTGCAAAAGTTAATCAATGGATTATTCAGTGACTTCTTACATTACCTTGCTTCAGCAGACAGCAACTGAAGAATAATGTCTTCAATCACATGTTATAAATGTGTAATAAAGCAATAAATTCAGCAGTTAAGTGGACGATTTTCCTCTTTTCTGTGCATTTGAGTTTCCTCAAACCTTTTGCAAACACAATCTCAAATGGTGCACATTCGTGCATTACTTGGTGCACTAAAAGATGGAAATATCCCTTGGACCAAGTGGGGTCTCAACAAAATTTCACTTTCCTTCAACTGCTTTTCATTCTGTAATTGCAGCTACGCTTTCCAATTAAATGATGTGGTAAATTTATCAAATTTTCATAACTCAGTCAGACTAAGCAGCAAGAATTGTCCTAGGAAAAAAAAAGTTATTACATCTTAAAAATATTATTGCTAATTAATGGAAGTTAGAAGCAAAAATATTCTGATAATGACATTTCTGAATAATATTAACAGGACTCTCGAATTCATATGCAATAGCAATACCAAACGGAATAGTACGAGTACTGGGGTCGAAGCAAATCAAGTATGCAACTGGGATTTGGCTGCAAGCTATGCAGCTTAAGGTGTAAAAGAAGCTGAATCTAAAAGCGTGGTCGAGTCCGGCAATAAGTGCTATATAAACAGTCGCGCCTAAAGTACCTTGTGATTCAAAGGTGTAGCTGCAGAAATCACACCTTTTAGGAGTTGGCCACAGCAGGGAGAAAAATTGGCTGAAAATTGCCTCTGGAACTGAACCAAAAGCCCGTAGTGAAAAAACAAACACAAACTGACATAACAACCTCTTCTCCCTCCTTTCTCAGAGAAATTCCAGCCAAAAATCGAATCTTTACAATCAATTTTTCTCACATTGCTCACTCTTAATTCTTCGAAAATTTTCAACCATAATCTTGTTTATTCACAGTATCATCATAGATGGTTCACACTGCCTACGATTCATTCCAACTTCTTCATGATTCCCCTATTAAAATCGATGCAATCGAATCCTACGGTTCAAATTTACTCCTCGCTTGCTCAGATGGGTCTCTTAGAATCTACAGCCCAGAATCCTCCTCATCCTCGGATCGATCTCCGACCTCACCCGATTTCCCCCACCACCAGGGGCGCAAAAAGGAAGCTTATGTTCTTAACCGTACAATGAATGGGTTTTCTAAGAAACCCATGACTGCCATGGAGGTTCTTAGTTCGAGGGAACTTTTGTTTTCGCTGTCAGAGTCTATTGCATTTCATAGGTTGCCCAATTTGGAAACCATGGCCGTGATCACCAAGGCTAAAGGGGCTAATGCTTATTCGTGGGACGACAAAAGAGCGTTCTTGTGTTTTGCAGGCAGAAGAGGGTTCGTATCTTTAGACATGAGGGTAATTCTCTAAATTTATGTTGTTACATACTATTGTGTTATTGAGCTGTAATGGATGTAATAAAGATTTTTTTTATTTTAACATGTTTTAACTTGATTGTGTATGAAACAAAAGGAATTGAATAGTTTCTCGAATGCATCTGTTCTTGATGCAAGTAATTCTGTTACTTGAAAAAGTTTGGTAGAGGTGAAAATTTTGAAGAGAATGGATTGAGGTGTCCGAAATTGAAGTGGTGTTTGAGTATCATTTGGATATCGTGTAATTTTATTATGGTTTTATTCCAGTGTTTTTTTGTTATTTCTCAATTGAAAAGGATTTGATATATTTGATAGTGTACCATAGTTTGGTGAATCGAATACCTAGCCCTTTACAAAGTTTGTGCTTTTGTTTCTCTGCTTTAGTACTAGAGCTACTACTTACATTGACAAGCTGTAATTCTTGGAGTATTCTATGTTTTGTAGTGGGACGGGGGTTTGTGGAGGTGAAAGAATATGGTGTTCCGGATACAGTGAAGTCAATGGCGTGGTGTGGGGAGAACATCTGTTTGGGATTAAAGAGAGAGTATGTGATACTAAACTCTGCAAGTGGTGCATTGTCGGACGTGTTTCCTTCAGGGAGGATCGCCCCACCCCTGGTTGTCTCTCTTCCTACAGGAGAGCTGCTTTTGGGAAAGGTAATGCTTGTATTACAACCGGTGTTTCTAATCCCTTTGTTACATGTCATTCAACTGGTATATGGTATAGCAATTACACATTGAGACGTACCTATGCCAATGGCAATATCTTTCTATGGAGATTAGGATTTTTCCTCCCCGGCAGTTTCACTATCAGATGCTACAGAATACGTAGGGTGCTCTGCCATTCCTGCATATTAGATACAATTTAACAAAGGAATAAATAATCAGGGAATCAAACCAGTTTTACAGAAATACTCAGTACTGATGACAAAAAAACATGAGCTCTTTAGATTAGAATTTGAAGTGAAACGGCTAAAATTGGTCATAGCAGTATCTTTCCCAAGTTCTGCTCTTATTGTATAACAGAAACTTCACCGGCTATGCAGGTAAGAAATAAGAACAGTGTCTTCCCAATTCAGAATCAATCAACTAAGATTACACTACACACGATTTCATCCAAAGGAACAATCTTCACAAGGAAGGATGGTTAGAAAGCAACACTTACTTGTACCATGCTAAGTTGAACAACTTACGAAAGGAGATAGCCCATAACTTGTATGAAATACATTGACTCAATTGCATCGTGAATCTATCATAGTTGTTAGCATTCAACAATCTATCAAAAGCTTGGTAGGAAAGTTGTCATAAGGAAAACCGACGCCCACAAAGACGAATAGCATGCTGGGTCAAGATTAAAGTATCTTGGTATCCCTCACAGAAAAATGTAAAAGCTTGAGTTAATTTTACCAAAGCATAAAATAAATCTAACTCCAAAGCATCTACAAGCCAACCCGTACAAAAGACACCAGCCAAGCGGGCAGGATAATCACGGAAGCATTTTTGAACAATCGAGCAACAATCACAAGTCACATTAAGTATACATACAGCATTTAAAAAGGGATAATATACAAAAATGGCCTAAACTTTGGCTCTTCAGAATGATTTTACTGGCTTTCAATTTTAATGATAAGATCGAACTTTTCAATTTGTAACAATTATGGCCTTAGTCAAAATTGATAACATGGGTCAACCTAGTCAACCATTAAAGTTGAAAAAAAGATAAAAAAGCCCTCCGATATAAAGCATATAGTTTAAAATTCTAAAATAAATTTTTAAAAAGACAAAATTTAAAGACAAAAATTTAATAAAATTATTTACACTATATAATAAAAAATTTTAAACTAAAAGAAAAAATTAAAGATGAAAATTTAGTAAAATTTAAAGACAAAAATGACACAAAATTGATATAGTTTAAATTTTTTTATTAACTTTTTAAAAGAAAAAATTTAATTAAATTATGTAAAATTTTGTTAAAAATTTTAATGCAAACAGACAAAAAATTATTATATGATACTTTGATTGTTAACTTCAATTTTTTTTTATAAATACTTTGTTTTTTAATCTCAAATTTTTTCGTCATTTTTGTCTCTAAATTTTATTAAATTTTCATCTTTAAATTTATTTTTTTGTTTAAAAAAATTTATTATATAGTGTAAATAATTTTATTAAATTTTTATCTTTAAATTTTGTCTTTTTTGTATTTTTAAAAATTTATTTTAGAATTTTAAACTATATGCTTTATATCGGAAGGTTTTTTTATCTTTTTTCCAACTTTAATAGTTGACTGGATTGACCCACGTCATCAATTTTGACCGAGATCATAATTATTACAAATTGAAAAATTCAGGTACTTTATTATTAAAATTGAAAGGTCGGGCTAAAATTGTTACAAGAGCCAAAGTTCGAGCTATTTTTATATGTTATGCCATTTAAAAATGACAGATTAAGAAGGTTGATGCAAACTCGAGTGAGATTAAAGGCCAAAAAGAAAATGCAAAAGAACCCATTAAAAAAAGTGCATTTTGCTCAGTCACGAAACATCAAATCCAAACTTGGCAAGCAAACACACACAGGCAAGCATCAACCCATTATGGTAAGACTTCTATTAATTGCATTAATGGAAAAAGATCAAAACTTTAACAACCATAAGCCTGCTAAAGAAAATTCAACCATTATGCATCCAAACGACAAAACTGAAGAAAGTTGACAAATATAATCCTAATCCACAACTAAAAATGCACAACAGAAAAACAAGGAGCGAGAAAGAACTTACTGTTTGATGAGGGAAAGCGAAGGAGAGAGCCAACGAAGAGAGACAGTACGAGGGAGAAGCGAATATTGCGAGTGTAAAACAGATATATTACAAGAAAGCAAGCAAAAGGGTAACAGTGGAACCGACTACTTGTAGTTTCTAGTGCTTCTGCCAAAGGAAGCTGCTTCGCCCTTCTAGAGCTTCCCAGAGAGGGAAACCTTTTTTTATTTTTTGTTTTGCCAAATTGATCTTCTTGGGCTTTTCTTTGGGCAACATGGATAACGATGTTTCAGCCTTTCAGGATAGATGTCAATTTGAAAAAAATTAACTTTTTACAAATAAAATTCAATCCAACACAACCCGGATGTTTTAAAAAGATGTTTGTTCAATTTCTTGAAGTGTAAGGATACTTTTAATAAATAATTATCGTGACTTTTTATAATAATTAAAGTATAAAAAAAATAAAATTTACTTGATTTTCTTTTTTAAAAATAATTTTATTTTTTTATATTATCATGTCAATAAAAGTTATGAATATAGAATTGGTAGACAAATATGAATAGGCAAAAAAAAATAAAATAATAAACAATAATGTTATTTTTTTTATATTATCACATCAATAAAAAATAATTTTATTTTTTTTATATCATCACGTCAATAAAAGTTATAAATATAAAATTGGTCGACAAATATTAATAGGCAAAAAAAATAAAATAATAAACAGTAATGTTATTTTTTTATATTATCACATTAATAAAAAATAATTTTATTTTTTTCATATTATCACGTCAATAAAAGTTATGAATATAGAATTGACCGACAAATATGAATGGGCAAAAAAAATAAAATAATAAACAATAATGTTATTTTTTTATATTATCACATCAATAAAAAATAATTTTATTTTTTTTATATCATCACGTCAATAAAAAGTTATGAATATAGAATTGGCCGAATGGCCTACGGAAGCAAATCTTTCGCACCTTTTATGTCGCCAACGAGGTGACGCCAAGCCATTATTGGAGCGGGCGAAGACTGAAGAATCAAAAGCAACTGTGGTTGGAACTTGGTGGAAGGAAGGAGGATGAGAGTGGTGTTCCAGCTTAGAGCAGTGCCAATGTCTTGTTGGCACAAGATTTTCCTCGTTCTGCTATGCATTTTCTCCATTCTCTGCCTCATCTCAACCAATGAGTTACACCCATTGGATGCCCTCACTCCATCTGAGCTCACTCAAGTCCAAACTATTGTCAATCAGTCCATTTGCTCGTCCAGCTGCCATAGTCTCAGCTTCCATTATGTTGGCTTACATGAACCGGATAAACCAGTTTTGCTTTCATGGCTATCAAACAAACAGGGCAAAAATATCCCACCACGCCAAGCATTTGTTCTTGCTCGAATTAATTATTCAAACCATGAAATCATCCTTGACTTGACTGATTCTGCAGTTATCTCTAATAAGGTCAACGATGGTCATGGATACCCTATGTTGAATTTGGCTGAGCAAAATGCAGCTGACAAGTTACCATTTACTTATGCGCCTTTTAAAGCGTCGATTAAAAAGAGGGGGCTCAAGTTAGATGGAGTTTTATGCCAACCTTTCACTATTGGATGGTTTGGAGAGCAAAGGACTGAAAGGATTGTTAGAGTACAGTGTTATTATTTGGATGGTACAGTTAATTTTTGGATGACACCTATAGAGGGAATTACAGTGACTGTTGATCTTGATGTCATGAAGATCATAGGCTATCTTGACCGCCTGATTGTTCCAGTGCCAAAAGCTGAGGGGACGGATTACAGAGAAGGGAAGCTCGAGCAGCCATTTCAGTCACCTATAAGCAATTTGACAATGTTGCAGCAAGATGGTCGGAGTTTTACCATGGATGGACATGTTGTAAGGTATACGTGCTTATAATTTTAAGAGAAATTTTTAGCTAGTATAAATACTTAATATTTAGCAAAGAAAACAAATATATTTATCTGGAATGTGTTTCCCAAACACCCACACACAGAAACAGAAAAAGGAACAATATATTGTAGGATGCAAGGGTCAGTTATATTGTACATGGCATGTTGCTGAATATAAGATAAAATTCATGCGGAAGATGAACATTGCTCCTGATGGAGATGATCTCTTATTGATTTTGATTGATAAGTCTCAGGATTCTGCTGTTCTTTTGGATTTTGTTATCCGTGGAGGATGTATTTTTACTTTAATTAGTAGCAATCATTGCAGTCCTAATATTTGCTAATTGAGCTTCACTTTTTAAATAGTTTAATCATCTACAATTGGTAAATGTGCTAACAGATTTGATTAAATATTGTAGATTCGGTACTGGTGAATAACATTTTCAGTTTCTGTCATGAACATCAGATGGGGTAACTGGAAATTTCATATAGCTTTTGACATGCGAACTGGTCCAATCATTTCGTTGGCCTCAATCTATGATCTTGAGAGGGATGAATATCGTAGTGTGCTGTATAGAGGATTCATTTCGGAGCTGTTTGTACCATACATGGACCTAACAGAAGAATGGTACTATAGGACATATTTTGATTCTGGCGAGTATGGATTTGGTTTATACACATCCTCACTTGTACCATTGAAGGACTGTCCTGGAAATGCAGTATTCCTTGATGGTTACATCACTGTACAGGATGGAACACCTGGAAAAATTTCAAATGCATTGTGTATTTTCGAACGAAATGCTGGAGATATACTATGGCGCCATACTGAAACTGCAATCCCAGGAAAAATTGTAAGTAGATATCCCAAGCTTCATACTTTCTTCAATCCAAATATCGAACTATTTTCTAACTTATTTCTTTGCTAAGAACTTGTATAATTTACTGCAAACAAACTGGATCATTTTGCAGATAAACAGTGTTAAACCAGACGTGACCTTAGTGGTGAGAATGGTGTCAACTCTAGACAACTATGATTACATTGTTGACTGGGAGTTCAAACAATCTGGCTCAATTAAAGTTAATGTAAGTTGAAGGATCCAAAGAGAGAACTTATCAAATGTTGTGCATTTGTCTGTTTCTCTAGATGCACACCAGTATGAATTGCTTACATGTTAATGCAAATTTGTTTTGACAGATTGGAATGACGGGAATGCTTGCAGTGAAGGGATCAAAGTACACGCACAAGGACCAAATAAGGGAGGAAGCTTATGGCACATTATTAGCAGAGAACACACTGGGAATTTATCATGATCATTTCCTGAATTTCCATCTCGACTTTGATGTGGATGGTTATGCTAACTCCTTTATTAAGTCAAAATTGCAAGCAACACCTGTCTTGGACAAACGATCACCTAGAAGGAGTTACTGGACTGTGGTTTCTGAAACAGCTAAAACTGAGTCTGATGCAAGGATTCATCTTGGCTCAAGTGCAGCAGAGCTCTTAGTTGTGAATCCTAACAAAAGAACCAAGATGGGAAATTATGTGGGATATCGTCTGCTCCCAGGATCAGAGGCTAATAACCTGCTACCTGATGAGGATTACCCGGAATTTCGTGCTGGTTTCACTAAGTACAATGTGTGGGTGACACAATATAATAAATCTGAGAAATGGGCTGGAGGAGTATACACTGATCAGAGCCGAGGAGATGACAACTTAGCTGTATGGAGCCTCAGGTATTTTGAGATTTGAAGTTTTACGAGATTATATAATCAAAGCAATGTACTATCAACTGGACGAGTGCGCAGTTCATCCTCTTGAATTTGTTCTTTTTGCAGGAATAGGGACATAGAAAACAAGGATATCGTAGTGTGGTACACATTAGGCTTTCATCATGTACCCTACCAGGAAGATTTTCCAGTCATGCCCACTCTGAACTGTGGGTTTGAGATAAGGCCAGCCAATTTCTTTGAGCACAATCCTACACTGAGAACTACGAGAAGGAATGCTAGCATGTTTTGAACTGCACAGAATAATTGCAGTATCATTTGGTGGTTTGTCATATCCGTTCACTTCAGCAGGGAAATGAAACAGAAGTTCAGTCCTTTATTTCTATTTGGTAGAATATTTCAGCTAGCGCTGGAAAGTTTGCACTTTCTGTGAACTTGAGTGAGCTCAAACTTTGTCAGAATTGCAGCAAACTTTAGTACAAAACAGCATATTGAATTAAGAGCAAACTGAAATGGTTATATTAGTTATCGGCCCAATGACAAATCCTGGAGAACTGGAGAACGTCTCCGCTGCCATTCCTGGGCACACAATTAAGGGATATGAGCATAGCCATAGACAAATTAACCACATCACGCTTGAAATCTTTTGTCCCATTTATTATGTAATCCCTGTTTTTCATTAATAAAACGATCACGTTTTATGAAAACTAAATCCACTAAAATTTATGCATTTCATATTAGGGATTAATATTTATTAATTAAACGATGTTGTTTTATTAATGGCACACACTTGGTACACAATAAGTGAAATAAAGGATCTGAACTTTGCGCAATTGAATCTCGAACTAGACACAAAATCTGCTATGCTATTTACCACATTCATCGACAGATATATCCTAAGATTAACATAAAACCATTATGGTCAAGATATTAAAGATACCAGAATAAGTTATATAAAGAAAATGTTGCAAAAGATCGTGTATAAATTTTATGTAATAAAATTTATAAAGCAACTGGGAAAGGAATGTTAAGATATCACTTGTTGATATCTTATCAAAGTAGTGATTATTTTTAAAAAAAATTAATTAGTGCTTGATCATCTGACTGATATGATATAGTAATATTATTAATATAAATATTGGATTGATATCATTGATGTAATTAATTATGTAGATTTGATTTTTTTTAAAATTTTGCATAGTTATATATTATGATTTATAAATAAGCATTTCATTGTACAATTACAAACAAATCCAACAAAATACAATTCTTCAATTTTCTCTTCATTATTCAATTGGCTTTCTTATTAATTTCTTATTTTCACAAGGACAAAGAGCAATACATTCCCAGTCAAAATAATTATACAATCAAGTTAAGCCTTTCTTAGTGTCACCAAAAAAAAAAGAAGAAGAAAGTGGATATGATCAAGTATTCTTAGCCCTGAAAGCAAGAAAAGAACATTGTACTTGTTGTCTAAGGCACATTAATTGCAATGGGACTGTACTTTGCCATCTCAGTAAGAAACTTTCAGTAATGAAACTATGGGGTATCAAGACTATTGGCAGAGCCACTATTTAAAAATTCTGCACTTCAAAAAGCAGAAGTTAAATTATTTCTTCAAGTAGATAACATGATGATCGTTGAATAAAGAAGAATCCAACCACATTTCATCTATCATCAAAAAGTATGCGTATACATTGTATTCAAAATGCGCTTTTACAATCTACGACATATTAGTTGTGAAATAAAAAATCTATTAATAATGTAAAAAATTATTTTAAAAAATATAAAATCGCATTTTAAAATGACTATTTCCTTTAAAAAGGGGAAGCAAAAGGAAAAGGAGTGTTCGTTTTCATTCCCAAAATGCTATAAAATACAAAGAAAGTATCTTTTTGTTTTCTTTAACAATTGAGAAAATCCTACTTTAGATCTGTGCAAACTGCTAAGCTTTCAGACAGAAAGGAAACAGGATTTTTTATCTGAATAAGGTAGAACAATTCTGTTTCCCATGATTAAATATCCCTGCATAGATACATTTATAATATGCATTCTCTGTTTCCTTTCTGTAGATACTCAGGCCATTGGAAAATTTGCAAAGTGTTTCCCATGACCACTCTATCTCTATTCCCATTTTGTGCTGTTGTTTTGCTATCCTTATTTAGTCTAATCATATGTCACCCCTTAGATCCCCTTAGCCCTGCAGAAATCAACCACATTAGCTTCATTGTTCAGAAGTCTAACCTTGGATCTTTCCCTAATGTGACTTTTCATTTCGTTGACCTTGAAGAACCTGAGAAAGAAGATGTCCTTAAATGGTTATCATCACATGAACAACATGAATCTTTTCCTTACCGGAGAGCCAAGGTGGTGGTTCGGGCCTGGGGGAGGACTCATGAACTCATTGTAGATTTAGCAACTAGTTCAATCTTGTCTGACAAAATATATACTGGCCATGGCTTCCCTCCCTTCACTGCTGAGGAGCTTTTCCAAGCCAGCCGGCTGTCAAAAATGAATCCTCAGTTTCAAGATTCAATTTTGAGAAGAGGGCTGAATGTATCAGAAGTAACATGCATTCCATTGACCATAGGCTGGTTTGGTGAGGTTGTAACCAGAAGACATCTTAGGCTCTCATGTTTTTACCGTGGCGGAACTACTAACATTTGGGCACGACCCATTGGGGGATTAAACATACTAGTTGATGTCGAAGCAATGAAAATTGTCCAAGTTGTGGACAAATATGAAGCACAAGTACCTGAGGCTGAGGGAACTGATTTCCAATCGTCAAATCAGATACCTAAACCTGATTTCTGTAGTGGCACTAACCATATAAATGCCACCATCAATGGCAATGAAGTTTACTGGGGTAATTGGAAATTCCATGTAGGATTCGATGCTCGGGCTGGACTAATCATATCGACAGCTTCGATATTTGATGCCGACAGAAAGGAGTTCAGGAATGTGCTCTATAGAGGCCATGTATCAGAGACATTTGTTCCATACATGGATCCTACTTCTGAATGGTATTATAGGACATTTATGGACGTCGGTGAATTTGGTTTCGGCCGTTCTGCGAACAGTCTTGTTCCGCTGATAGATTGTCCAGGCAATGCAATTTATATGGATGGATACTTGGCAGGGCTGAATGGACAGGCACAATATATCCCCAAAGCTATCTGCATTTTTGAAAAGTATGCTGGTGATCCTGCTTGGAGGCATACAGAACTTGGTGTACCTGGAAGAGTGGTAAATTTCAGAAGAACATCAGTGTATGAACTGCTAAACTGTTGAATACGCCTAAAATGACAAAATGCTAAAATAAAGTTACCGCATTTTGCAGATAATTACTGGACAGCAAGAAGTTATTTTGGTGGTTAGGATGGTTGCGACTGTTGGAAACTATGATTATGTTCTCGACTGGGAATTCAAGCAAACTGGTTCCATCAAAGTAGGGGTAAGCAAGTATTCAATATCTTCATTCCAGATCCACTTCGTCATTTTCTTGAATTGATGAGTGAATTTCGGTTTAAAACATTGATTTACTCGAAATAAAATAGTTGAAGTCATAGTTTATAAAATCGGGATTCTGCATGTAATCAATTTAGGGTAACAGGATCGGATAGTAAGATTTTACAAAAATTGAAAAAATATAATTTATAAATTATTTTTAAAAAAATTATTGATCAATATATGAATATATATGTAGAAAATTCATGTATAGTTTATAATTAAATGATCTTATTTCAATTTTTATTTTTTATAATATTTTATGTGTTTTTCTCAATATTTCAGCTACTGTCGCGATCAAATGGTATTTATGTCTAATTTATTTATTTATTGTTAAAAGCTAATAAAATTATAATTAAACTAATTAAGTTATTTATATAATGATAAATCTTGATTTTACTTAGATATGAAAGTTTTTTTTAAAATAAATATAATTATATTTTATTCACATGAAGAATGTAGGATAGTAGTTAGAATCAGAATCGTTTTAATAATTTTGAATCATAGAATCGTAAGATTGATGAGATCAAATCGGGATTCTGAAAACTATCGTTGAAGTTGACAACTTGCTTATTTTTAAACCATTACTTAACAGCTGTACATGAATTGGCAACAAAATTCGGGATGAATCCTTTTCAATATCTTCAAATCCAAATTGGCTTAAACAATGCAGGTCAGCTTAACCGGAGTGATGGAAATGAAGGCAGTACCCTACACATCAAATGATAAGATAGATAAGGATGTTTATGGGACACTGGTGGCTGAGAACACAATTGCTGATAACCATGATCACTTCTTAACATACTACCTTGACCTTGATGTTGATGGTATCAATAATTCATTCATGAAAGCTAAATTGAATACCAAGTGGGTGATGAACAAGCACATTTCACCAAGGAAGAGTTATTGGGGAGTCGAAAAAAAAATCTTGAGAACAGAAGCAGAAGCAAAGATTCAACTCGGCTCGGAGCCTGCTGAGCTACACATTGTTAATCCTAATATAAAAACAAAGAATGGAAATCAAGCGGGATACAGACTAATTCCCAGCCACCCTGCTATTTCTCTGTTGGCTGATTTTGATTATCCACAGATTCGCGCGGCTTACACAAAGTATCAAGTGTGGATGACCCGCTATAACAAATCAGAAAGATGGGCAGCAGGCTTCTATGCTGATGGCAGCCATGGCGATGATGGATTAGCAATTTGGAGCCACAGGTAAAGCATTTCAAGTTCAAGTTGATTTACTTTGCATTAATCATAGATTTGTTTCTGATGTTGACAAGATTAGCGCAAGGCAACCCTCCAGCAATTTCCATTTGGAAAAATCTTGAAACTTAATACAGCTTTCAAAAATCTTGAGCCAAGATTCTGACTGAATTGTCAAATTGTTGGTCCGTGGCAAGAAAGAGATTTATCACACATGGAACTTATTGCACATGTACTCTTCAATCAATTTGGACTCAATGCCGAAATGATTTTATATCTGGTTAGTTCTAATACATCAAAAAGATGATGGTCCATTTTTGTGGATAACTGCAGGAACAGACCACTCGTTAATGAAGACATTGTGCTCTGGCACACCATCGGTTTACATCACATTCCCTATCAAGAAGACTTCCCTGTCATGCCAACAATAAGTGGCGGTTTTGAGCTTCGGCCTGCAAACTTCTTTGAAAGAAATCCATTGTTGAAGCCTTGAAAAACTTTATGTTAATTCCCAAAATTCTGCAAATTGAATACAATTTTTAAGTTAACATGAGAGGATTTTTTTTTTTTTTCTATTAATCAGTTGCACATTGCTATGGTGGTAAATTTTGGTAGTCTAAATTGACTGCGGCAGAAGGCGTGACGTGATGAAGCTGAGTTAATCCGCTTTCTGAGAAAATGGCACGCGTGATTGGGTGCTATCATGGTAAATTATCCAAACAGATAAACATTTGAATTACGTATGAACCATTTTTTTAAATATATGTTTGGATAGTCTAAAGTCTCAATAATTAGCTCTTGATCTTCCAACATCGACGAAACATGTAGGTGCACTATTCCGGTGTGAGGATTGTAAGATTATACTTTTAATGTGTAGTGAAGGCGTGATTTATTAGTCCCGCCTTTGAAAGTGCAGCTAAAGGCGTGCTGAAATATCTTTCACATGGCACCACGCTTATAATGAATCCTTAGAAATTTAGCAGCTGAAGGCGTGAGAAAAACCAAATGATGATGGTCCAGACAACTAGAAAACTTTCCAAATGGTTAATTCAAAAATAACCAATGAAATTAACTAAATGTAAAATGCTCACTATTTGGCTTTGATCATGTACCTTGCCAAAAAGGAAAAAGTTCTATTGTCACTATTAACAATTAGAATTTTAACGTTTTTCTATTGTCACTATTAACCGTCTTACTGAATTTATTTTTAATTTAATTATTTGATTTGCTTTAGTTCTATTTTAAAAAATATAATTTTCCCACAACAAAATTCGTATCAAATACAATTTCTTTTTAGAAAACAAACCTAAACAAATCTCCTAATAATAGTAACATGGATAAGCTTTTGACAAAATAAGAGTCAATTGACGGAATATTCATGTTTTTTAAAGTAAAAATAATATTGTTAACATATGGTGAGTTCAACTCTGAAGTCGATTTTGGAATTTTTCAAAATCGACTTGAGTGTCAATTTTCCAAGCCGCTTTCCTTGACCACGGGGGAAAATTATTGGGTCTTCCTTTCCTCATTCGCCAGTAGCCCACCCACCCCAGCCAGTAGCCACCATCATTTTATCCCATTCCCTTTGGTGTCTGATTTGAAGCAACCTCTCATCTGATCAGCAGCAAGAGAAGAGTCTGGGGGCAATTATTGGGTCTTCCCTTCCTCACTCCCCAGTGCCCCACCAACACCAGCTATCATCATCTTTTTGCATTCCCTTTGTATTTGATTTGGAGTAGCCTCGCATCTGATCATCAGTAAGAGAGCATGGGGGGCAATTATTGGGTCTTCTCTTCCTCACTCCCCAGTGAGCGCCCCCGTCACCCCCCAGCCATCATCTTCTCTTCCTCGTTGCATGTACGTTCCATAATACTTTAGGGGTGAAAATTTGACCAAAATTTAGGTTGCGTTTGGATAATGTATTTTTATTTATAAATAGAAAAAGTTATATTGAAATGTGTGAAAATTTTAGGTGATATTTGTTGATAGAAAAAATATTTTGAAAAGAAAAATAATTTTTAAAATTATGTAAGAGGGATTTGAGTAGGAAAATTTAAATTTTAAATTTTGAAATAAAAATTGTTTATATAGTTTGTTTTTGTTTGAGAATTTATTTATTTGTAAATGAAAACATGCTGTCCAAATGCACCCTTAATGACACATAACAATATTCTTCTTCTATCATATATATTTGGGTTTTCATTATTCTTGTTCCATCACATTTTTTGCCTTTGCAAAAAAAAAAAATTTCTTTTCTGCCTAGGGAGTGGGGGTGCCGGGGAGGGGGGGAGGGCAAGGGCAAGGGTGGGGCGAGCAAGGGAAGGAGGTCACAGTAGCAAGGGGGTGCCAGGGGAGGGGGAGGGCAGCAGTTGGAGGGTATGGGGGCGAGAGTATTGTCAGCTCCTGTGGGGAGCGTGAGGGGAACAGGAAGAAAGAATGAAAGGTCGTGAGTGAGTGAGAGAAAGTAAGAGGCTGTTTGTTTTGAGGGTTTAGGAGGGGAATAGAATGGTATAGGTTGAAATTAAGTGTTTGTTTTGGAGGGATGGGTTTATCAAAACCCTTGGGGAAGGCTTTAGGCAAAACCCACCCCCCCCCTCCTTTTCTCAAAACCCATCAAGGTGGGTTTTGTCTTTGCATGTAATTCACTTTGATGTGACGCGCCAATGATAGGAGGCGCCACTTGTCAGAGGTTCTGGCATGGTTTGCAACCCCCATTTTACTTTTTTTTTTTAAATTTTTTTTAAAAACAAATTTCACTAATTTATAGAAAATATTTTTCTCTACAAATCGATACGACTTTGACTATTTTTTGAACAATATATAATTTGTTAAATATCATATAATGTAAAATACTATTTTTATTATAATTTTAATATAAAATCTATTCTATTCCATTACAAAATAATACCAAACAACATAATTATTATCATTCCATTCTATTCCAAACCTTTCCATTCTACAAATCCATTCCATTCCTAAACCCACTATTTATACCAAGCGCCTCCTAAATTTTTTTTTTTTAAAATGTTAACTGAAGTCGACTTGTGATTTGTGAATGCCAATTTGGTTACTTATGGAAATTTAATTAAAATAATAATATTTATTTAATTAATATTAAAATAATAAATATTTAGAGAAAAAATTCGACAAAATAATCACCTTGCAAAACATAGAATGGAGTGCAAAGTCCTACAAAAACAACAGTAAATTTGATAACTATTCTCTGTTTTAATTATAGTACATTAATAGTGTAATATAATCGAAAGCGATTCTAAAGTGATGTTGTTTTATGTGGTGAAGCAATGCACTTACAGTTGCTGTTCCTTCTTTTTAGTACGTAAACTCACATAACCGACCAAACCTTTGCCTTTACCATTAACTGGGCTGACGTGACCTTTGCCTGTTTTATTGCGAAGTGTTCTGTGTGTTCTTTTTATCTAATGCTCAATCACTAGTTAATCTTGACCCTTTTTTTCCAGGGACAGGCACATATGAAAATTTTAAAAACTCATTTCATTCCTCTATAAATTCAGTATTCTGGCATGCCTTTTTCCGTAAAGAGCAGCAGGGCTAAATGTCTTGTTCAGGCCTGAATCTTTTCTTCTTCTTCCCATGCATTTTCCCCTTTCTCATCACAACCAATGCCGTCCAACACCCACTGGACTCCCTTACTCCATCTGAGATCACTCGAGTCCAGAAGATAGTGAAAGAGTCCATTTGTTCAACATCATCCAGCTGCCAGAGTCTCAGCTTCCATTATGCAGGCCTACATGATCCTGATAAACCAGTAGTCCTCTCATGGCTGTCATCAGGTCCTGGTTGCTCCAAAAAACCACCTCGCCAGGCCTTTGTTCTTGCCCGATCAACCATAAAAACCATGCAATCATCATTGATTCGAGAAATTCTCGAATTGTATCTAATAAAGTACCGGATGGCCATGGCTATCCAATCTTTAATCTTGATGAACAAAAGATGCTAATAATCTGCCTTTCAAATTTGCGCCTTTTGTAGCATCAATTAAAAGAGGGCCTCAAGTTAGAAGAAGTCGTATGCCAAACTTACTCAGTTGGATGGTTTGGGGAGAAAAAGACTAATAAAAGGATTATTAAACTTGTGTGTTATTACTTGGATGGAACAATTAACTTCTACATGAGACCTATAGAAGGAGTTGATATCACTGTTGATCTTGATGAGATGAAGATCATTGGTTATCATGATCGTTCCGTTGTTCCAATTCCAAAAGCTGAAGGGACTGATTACACACAGGCCAAGAAGCCATCCAATTCATCAACAATTGGGAATCCAAATTTCACTATGGATGGACATGTGGTGAAGTATGCTTGCTTCCTTGCCTTGAATATATACTTGTGTATATTTATATATATATCGAACTATTATCTTTCATCTTCAGATGTTGCATAGACAATTAACTCAAAATGAAAATGATGACTTGAAAGGTCTAACGTGGTTTATCCTGATTTTCAGATGGGCAGATTGGGAGTTTCATCTAGCTTTTGACATGCGAGTTGGTCCAATCATATCAGTGGCTTCAATATATGATCATGAGAAGGATGAATATCGCAATGTGCTGTATAGAGGGTTCATCTCTGAGCTCTTTGTACCGTACATGGACCCAACCGAAGACTGGTACTATAAGAGCTTCTTTGATGCAGGCGAATTTGGGTTCGGTCTTAGTGCATCCACACTTGAACCACAGAAGGAGTGTCCTGGAAATGCATTATTCCTTGATGGATACTTCATATCGCGGAATGGATCGGCTGGACGAATCCCCAAAGCATTCTGCATTTTCGAACGTCATACTGGAGATGTTTTATGGCGTCATACTGAAGCTGGAATCCCCAACAAAGTTGTGAGTGGATTTTCCAGTGTTAAAAAGTAACACTTCCCCATATACATATATTATATGTTAGTAAAAATCACACTACGAACCTGAATTTTGCAGATTACAGAAGTTAGGACGGAGACGAGCTTGGTGGTGAGAATGGTGTCTACTGTAGGCAACTATGACTACATTGTTGATTGGGAATTCAAACAAACTGGTTCAATTAAGATTAACGTAAGTTATGGGGTTCAAATTGCGCACTTCAATCTCCAGTATTGTGCTAAAACATAACAATTTTTGACATGAGAACAAATTATTCCATTTTAAAATGCCGATGCAATTTTATTGTGACAGGTTGGATTGACAGGATTGCTTGAAGTGAAGGCAACAAATTACACATTCAAAGACCAGATACACGAGGATGTTTACGGTACATTAGTAGCAGAAAACACAGTGGCAGTGCATCATGATCATTTCCTGAATTTTTATCTAGACATGGACATTGATGGTCATGATAATTCATTTGTCAAGACAGAATTGAAAACGATACACGTAACCAACAACACAACACCTAGGAGAAGTTACTGGACAGTGGTTAGTGAAACAGCTAAAACTGAGTCTGGTGCAAAAATTCATCTTGGCCCAAGTGATTCGGAGTTTCATGTTGTGAATCCTAGCAAGAGAACTAAGATGGGAAATTATGTGGGATATCGTCTGCTCCCGGGATCAGTGTCTAATAACCTGTTAACAGATGATGATTATCCATCAATTCGTGCAGGTTTCGCTAAGTATAATGTGTGGGTGACACCGTACAATAAATCTGAGAAATGGTCTGGAGGAGTATTCACTGATCAGTCGAGGGGACGACACGTTGGAAGTATGGAGCTTCGGGTACTAATTCTACTGTTGCATTTCGAGTTTTGTGATGTACTCTCTATAAGAGCACCCACAGCAGCCCTTTTGGGTTGCACGGCCACAAATCACGAATCATTTTTGTGGCGTGGAAAGGAACAAAACGATGACCACGCAAGCGTCGTCATCGTTTTGCGTCAAAACAATTCAAAACGGCGTCGTTTGCTCTTTTTTTTCCTTGCCACGGTGGCGAGCGCTCACCGTGGTAAACGTGATTAGAAGCCACGCGTCGGAAACCATTGCAAACCATTTTTTGGTTTGCAACAGCCATTTCTCTTATTTTTTAAAAAAAAAATAAAATAAAATTCATCAATTAAAAGGAAATATTTTTTTCTACAAATGAACATACATTTTGCATATTTTTGATGTAAAATTTAATATTTTTATTTTTCAAACTCTCTCAAAATTGTTCTTAAATTACATAAAATTTGAGAAATAAAAAATAAATTTAAATAAAAATTATTAAATGTATTATTAAATTTAATTGTGTATTATTAAATTAGAAATATTTATTTTTATATTTTAAGTGTATTATTAAATTTTAATTTTAATGTAAAGTAAAATTATTTTTCATTAATTGTTTTAAGTATTTCATATTTAATTTAGAATATTTACTTTTATCTTTTAAGTTTATTATTAAATTTTAATTTTAATATAATGAAAAATTATTTTCTATTAATTATTTATAAGTATTTAATATATGAGAATTGAAATTTGGAATTTTATTCTTAATATATATAAAATTTGATAATGGCTGCGTGAATAGTAAGCTTGGCTGATGAGCGTGAGTTTTTTTTTATGATGGCTGCGTGAATAGTAAAGTAGTGGCTGTAAATTGATGTGGCGTGACTGTAGGTTACTGTGAAGGAGGGCTGCTGTTCTTGCCCTAAGTTGAATTGACTAGCGGATCCTACTTCTACTTTTTGCAGGAATAGGGACATAGAAAACAAGGACATTGTGTTGTGGTACACACTATGCATTCATCATGTACCAGTCCAAGAAGATTTTCCAATCATGTCCACCATTTACAATGGGTTTGAGCTCAAGCCTGCCAATTTCTTTGAATACAACAACGTACTCAGAGAAAATTCAATTAAGAAAGCCAAGAGGCCTAACTGCAACAAGTGATGCCAACACGAGTTTAACTGCAAAGTTAATCATGGCATTATTCAGTGGCTTCTTACACTGCCTTGCTTCAGCAGAGAGAACTGAAAAATAATGTGTTCAATCCCATGATTTAATATGTAATAAGGCAATAAAGTTCGGCCGTTAAGTGGACAATTTTCCTCTTTTCTGTAAATTTTAGTTTCCTCAAATCTTTAGGTGGCCGGTGCACATTCGTGCATTAATTGGTGCACTAAAAATGGAAATATCCTCGGTACCAAATTAAGTTGTTGGACCGCCACATTAAAGTATCCGTCCATATAACAGAGACAGAGCTGTCGTCTTCTGAACAAAATTTCACTTTGCTCCATTTGTTTTTCATTCTGCACTTGCAGCTATGTTTTCCAATCAAAGTATGTGGTAAATTATCAAGTTTTCAAAACTCATAGTCAAATGAAGCAGCAAGAATTGTATTTTCAAAAAAAAAAATAATAATATAGCAGCAAGAATTGTATTTTAAAAAAAATTAATATATTGCTAATTAATGAAAAATATCAACATGACTCTCAAATTCATATGGTGTAGCAATACCAAATGAAATACTACGAGTAATGTGGTCAAAGCAAATCAAGTATTCTATGAAACTGTGATTTGGCTGCAAGCTATGCAGCTTAGGGTGAAAAAGAAGCTGAATCTAAAAGCGTGGTTGAGTCCTGCAATGAGTGCTACCTAAGCAGTCACGCCTTAAATACTACGTGGCTCAAAGGTGTAGTTGTAGAAGTCACGCCTTCAAGAGTTGGCCACAACAGAATGAAAAATTGGCTCAAATTTAACTCTGGAACTCAAAAAGACAAACCCGTAGTGAAAAAACAAACACAAACTGACATACCCTCCTCTTCTTCATCTTTTCTATGACAAAGTCCAGCCAAAAATCCAATCTTTACCCTCAATTTTTCTCACATTGCTCACTCTTAATTAATTCTTCCAAAATTTTCAACCCTAATCCTGTTTAATGATCGTGTTCTCTCTTCCGATGGGAGAGCTTCTTTTGGGCAAGTTAAAGCTTTTATTACAACTGGTTTTTAATCTCTTCGTTAATTGCCATTCAACTGGAGTATGATGCAGCAAAAAAGCATTTTGTAGAGCATGTTTATAGTCAAAAAGCCAATCAGACGAAGTGTACTGGTGGTGGAGATGAACTGCACCATAAAGGTATAAACATTTTACTGCAAACACGATTGCTGACAACCATGATGACTTCTTAACATACAATCTCGACCTTGATGTTGATGGTACCAACAATTCATTCATGAAAGCAAGTCGAACACCAAATGGGATATGGATCGACAAGCACATTTCCCAAAGAAGAATTGCTGGGCAGGTGAAAAAGAAACCATCAAAACAGAAGCAGAATAAAAGATTCAACTAGGCTCGGAGACTGCTGACGCACACATTGTTAATCTTTGGAAACCAAGTGAGATATAAGATATTTCCCTGTTGGCTGATGATGATTACCCACAGATTCGCGCTGTTTATACCAACCAAGAAGATTGCAAATTCAAGTTGATTTATAATTGCATTAATCATTGATTTGTTTGTGACTTTGACGACGTTGGTGCAAGGACAGAAACTTTCATTTGGAAAATCTTGAAAGCGGGCCAGGCTGCCCATTTTTTCTCTCAAAAACAAAGTAGCAGGTGCGACGCACGGTACGTAAACATGCGATTCCGTACTGTTGCCAGATTCCGTACTGTTGCCAATTTTTGGTTTTTTGAGTTTTTTTAAGTGTCGGTTATAATTTTAGTGACGTGTTTTCTTTTAAACATATAGTAGTAATTTAGTTCAAACTATTCAACGTCTGTCAATTTTTCAGAATCATCACAAAAGACATATAGCGTTCAGTTTCTTTCAACGCGTGCAGTTTGGGGATTCCACTAGAGTGAACACTTTAATTAGTAGTTTGTTGTAATTTTGGTGCCCGAAATTGTCTAGTGATCACCGTGTTTGCTGTCTTGTGTGGCTTTTTTTCCGTTAGTCAGATTACTGCCCATTTGTGAACCTTTATGACCATAGTAATCCTTGTTTTCGTGAGTTCGATTACATACCAATATCACAAAACTTAATTAACCCTTGTAATTATGTATATTGGTTATTGTATCCCTTGTTAATATACTATCGATTTTAAAAAAAAAAATCTTGAAAGTTCAGTTAAATTTCCTTAACAGAGCTTTATGAAATCTTGAGCCAAGATTCTTGATTGAATTTTCAAACTCTCGGTAGGTACGAAGAAAGAGGTTTATCACGTGAAACTTGTTGCATTGCACATATAATCATCTTCAATCAACTTGTACTCGATGCCGACATGATTATTTTACATTTTGTTTGTTTTGATGCAGCAAAAAGATGATGGTCCATTTTTGTGGGTAAATGCATGAATAACGTGATCGTTAATGAAGATATTGTGCTCTGGCACTTCACCATCGGTTTACATCACATTCCGCATCAAGAAGACTATAAACTTGTTTGGAAGAAATCCATTGTTGAAGCTTTGACAAATTTTTGTGTTGATTCCGTAATTCTAGCCAATTGAATGTAATTTTGTCTGTTTGGATAAGGCACTTTTATTTGTAAATGGAAAAAGTTATATTGGAATGTATGAAAATTTTAGTGGGTATTTATTGATAAAAAAAATATTTTAGAGAGAAAAATAAGAAGAATTTTTTTTTTAAAATTATGTGAGAGGAACTTTAGTAAGAAAATTTGAATTCTAAATTTTAAAATAAAAATGTGTTTGGATAATTTATTTTTATTTAAAAATTTTCTTATTTACAAATAAAAAGTATATGTCCAATCGGACCCAAGTTTTTTTTTAAAGGAAGAACATAAATTTTTTTAAAACTGTTCATCAACCGTACATTGTTATAGTAGTATCTTTTACATGGTTCGGGCCTGGGCCTAAGAAGCAACTTTTGGCTGGCTGAAGTGGCGGCAGGAGAAGGCGTTATATGATGAAGCATACATAATCCCGCCTTTTGGAAACACGGCACATAAGGCGTGATTGGGAAATTGTGCGCTTTTAATGAGAAGTTTAGGCGTGGTTTGAACAGTCCCGCCTTTGGAAGCGCAGCTAAAGGCGTACTGGAATATATTTTACAGGATACCACGCCTTAAAAAGTTCAGACACCATCGATAGTATGGATTCAAGACATTATCAATCCTTAGAAATGTTGCAAGTGAAAGCGTGGTACAAGGAAAGGAGAGTGTGCCGTCCTTAAATAAATTAAATGAGTTCTTACTTGTCTAAAACCCAAATTGTTGATAAGATTCAATCTACGAAGGCAAATTTGATACCAAAAGATTGGAGGAAGAGATGTTACTTGAGGATTGTCCTTGTGCAACATCGACTTTAGGAACATAATCATATATGTGTTTGAAGTTTGTACTGGCTCAAATGAAGAACATATTGAAGTGTTTAGGGGTTTTAATTAGAATCACATGCTTTCAAAAGAACCGGATTCAAATCGAAATCGAAGCAATGTTCCTGTTCGTGAATTCGAATCATAGATAATAGTTTCAAAAATCGTAACTAGAATTGGTTCTAACAGTTTGGTTGCGGTTCTAGATTTTGAAAAATTAGTGATTCTTGTTTGGAACAATGAAATTATGAAAAAAAATTAAATATAAATACACTATTTTTTTTTACTTTTATTTTTAATTTTAAGTACAATTTCTATTTTTTTTCTAAGTCTAAATTATATTTCTTTTATAACTTTTATTTCTAAATTATATATATAAACAAAGTTTATAACTTTCAAAATATAAATAAAGTATACTTTTTTCTTACTTTTAATTTAATTTTAACTGTAAGTTATACATATATTTTTTCAAATCTAAGTTATATTTTTTTTATAACTTTTAAATTTAAATTATATTTTTTTTAATAATCAAAAGCAAAATCGTAACTCAACTAAAATTGGAATCGAAACCAAAACTAAGGGTATGTTTGGAGTGTGATGTATTTGAGAAAAATTGTATTAGTTTGTGTGAAAATTTTGGTAGGAATTTTTTTTTATAGAAAAAGTATTTTAGAGAGAAAAATGAGAGGGAAATTTTTTTCAAATTATGTGAGAGGAATTTGAGTAGGAAAGTTTAAATTTTAAATTTTAAATTATGAAATAAAAATGTATTTGAAGTGTGATATTTTTATTTAAGAAAATGAGTTACTTTTTCTATTTGCAAATAGAAACCTCTTGTCCAAACATACCCTAAACTAATACGAATAGTGAATCAATGGTTCAGTCTTGATTTTATTTTTAGCAAAATCAAGAACCAATGATTTTGAAACATGTGTTACGGGGATTCCAATATTGTTAAGTTTTTTTTTTTCTGATATGATCGCTACTTTACTCTACTCTACTCCTACTCCTACTCCTACTCCTACTCTTACTCCTACTCTACTTCTAGATTATGGGAGAACCCAACTAAATTGTATAAGAGTTGAGGACTGTATCACCAGACTTAAATAGTACATGGCACCAACTTAAAATTTTTAAGTCAGTCGCAAGGTGTGGATAAGTTTATGGATTTTGTTTAGAACGCATGCTGTGTAGGGGAACGAATGAATAACCTATACATAGGACTGCGAACTCAGGCCTTGGATAGATGTAAACCTAGACATTTACAATGTAATGAATGTCAATATTGAACATAAAACGTGGTCCATATTTTTGGTCACCCAAGAAACTTGGTCAACAAACATGAACAATCCCATAAGGACAATTTAATTATCCTATTGCGCAATTTGTCCCTCCAATTTATAATTTTGATTATAATTATTTGGCCAACATCATGTCAAATTATAATTCTAGCCATAACAACTCATACTTCATTACTCTAATCTTTCAAATTTGTTTTTGAACTATATATTCTTACTATAATTGACTAAATGAGAAAATCTTTCTCTTGTCGAGTTTTTTGATCCTTGGGAGTTCTTTCGTCTTCGTGGGTTCGGTTTAAATTCTAATGCCACAAAACTCATTTAGTCCTTTATAGCTATATATTTTTGCCATTGTGCAATGTTAATATACTAACGTTTTCGGAAAAAAAAAAATCTTTTTCAACTTGTGCCTTTAAGTGAAGCATGCACTGGAATCATTTCTAATTTAACTTGATTTTAATCAAATGGTCAGTTGGAAACAAATTCTTAAGTTAGAGGATAAAATTAAAACTTTTTCACTATTGAAAACCAAGTCGAGAGAATCATAATGCTGTTTGCCAATGAGTCCAATACACCACGTTGTAAGAGTGTATTGGGTTTTTTATTAGAATTGAAATTATTTTATAATTAGGAAAATTTTGTTATGATTATTTCTTTTATAATATATTTAAATTGTTAATTTTTTTTTATAAAATTCAAACTAAAATTTATACTAATTATTAATAGTTTCGATTTTATCTAAAAACCAAACGCACCAAAGAGAAAATCCACATGTCCGCCAAGCTTTAAACCTTTGCATGCCCGGAATTCATAGCATATGTAATTAGCTTAAAGTAAACAACACTTTGGCAATTTGGTGGTATGTTTGTTGTATTTTATCGAACTATATCAATCACCAATTAATCCTCTTTGAAAACCAGTTTGGATTTATCTATAAATTTCACATTTTTGCATTCCATTTTCTACCAAGACAAGACCAGGGCCAAATGTATTCTTCAGGCCTGAATCTTTGCTTCTTCTTCTTCTTCTTCTTCTTCTTCTTCTTCCTGTGTATTTTCTCCTTCCTGTGTATTTTCTCCTTTCATTCCGTCACCTCAACCTACCCAGTCCACCACCCGCTGGACGCCCTCACTCCATCTGAGATCACTCAAGTCCAAAAGATAGTGAAACAGTCCATTTGTTCATCACCATCCAGCTGCCACAGTCTCAGCTTCCATTATGCAGGCTTGCATGAACCTGACAAACCAGTAGTTCTCTCATGGCTGTCATCAGAACATGGCAGCTCCAAAAGCCCACCTCGCCAAGCATTTGTTCTTGCACGAATTAACTATGAAAACCATGCAATCATCGTTGACTTGACGAATTCTCAAATTGTTTTTAATGAGGTACATGCTGGCGATGGCTACCCTTTATTTAATCTTGAAGAACAATACGATGCTTGTGGTCTGCCTTTTGAATATGCACCTTTAAAGGCATCAATTGAAAAGAGGGGCCTCAAGTTAGAAGAAGTAGTATGTGAAACTTGCTCAGTTGGATGGTTTGGGGAGAAAATGACTGATAAAAGGATTATTAAACTTGTGTGTTATTACATGGATGGAACAATTAATTTCTATATGAGACCTATAGAGGGAGTTGAGATCACTGTTGATCTTGATGAGATGAAAATTGCTGGTTATCATGATCGTTCTGCCCTTCCAATTCCAAAAGCTGAAGGGACTGATTACACACAGGCCAAGAAGCCATCCAATTCATCAACAATTGGGAAACCAAGTTTCACTATGGATGGACATGTGATGAAGTATGCTTGCTTCCTTGCCTTGAATATATACCTATGTGTATATACAGATCGAACTATTACCTTTCATCTTCAGATGTTTCATAGACAATTAACTCAAAATGAAAATGATGACTTGAAAGGTCTAACGTGGTTTATCCTGATTTTCAGATGGGCAGATTGGGAGTTTCATCTAGCTTTTGACATGCGAGTTGGTCCAATCATATCAGTGGCTTCAATATATGATCATGAGAAGGATGAATATCGCAATGTGCTGTATAGAGGGTTCATCTCTGAGCTCTTTGTACCGTACATGGACCCAACCGAAGACTGGTACTATAAGAGCTTCTTTGATGCAGGCGAATTTGGGTTCGGTCTTAGTGCATCCACACTTGAACCACAGAAGGAGTGTCCTGGAAATGCATTATTCCTTGATGGATACTTCATATCGCGGATTGGATCGGCTGGACGAATTCCCAAAGCATTCTGCATTTTCGAACGTCATACTGGAGATGTTTTATGGCGTCATACTGAAGCTGGAATCCCCAACAAAGTTGTGAGTGGATTTTCTAGTGTTAAAAAAGTAACACTTCCCCATATACATATATTATATGTTAGTAAAAATCACACTATGAACCTGAATTTTGCAGATTACAGAAGTTAGGACGGAGACGAGCTTGGTGGTGAGAATGGTGTCTACTGTAGGCAACTATGACTACATTGTTGATTGGGAATTCAGACAAACTGGTTCAATTAAGATGAACGTAAGTTATGGGTTCAAATTGCGCCCTTCAATCTCCAGTATTGTGGTAAAACATACCAATTGTTTGACATGAGAACAAATTATTCCATTTTAAAATGCGGATGCAATTTTATTGTGACAGGTTGGAATGACAGGATTGCTCGAAGTGAAGGCATCAAATTACACATTCAAAGACCAGATACACGAGGATGTTTATGGTACATTAGTAGCAGAAAACACAGTGGCAGTGCATCATGATCATTTCCTGAATTTTTATCTAGACATGGACATTGATGGTCATGATAATTCATTTGTCAAGACAGAATTGAAAACGATACACGTAACCAACAACACAACACCTAGGAGGAGTTACTGGACAGTGGTTAGTGAAACAGCTAAAACTGAGTCTGATGCAAAAATTCATCTTGGCCCAAGTGATTCAGAGTTTCATGTTGTGAATCCTAGCAAGAGAACTAAGATGGGAAATTATGTGGGATATTGTCTGCTCCCGGGATCAGTGTCAAATAACCTGTTAACAGATGATGATTATCCATCAATTCGCGCTGGTTTCGCTAAGTATAATGTGTGGGTGACACCGTATAATAAATCTGAGAAATGGTCTGGAGGAGTATACACTGTTCAGAGTCGAGGGGACGACACGTTGGAAGTATGGCGCCTCAGGTACTAATTCTACTGTTGCATTTCAAGTTTTGTGATGAACTGTATATAAGTTGAATTGACTAGCTGATCCTACTACTTTTTGCAGGAATGGGGTCATAGAAAACAAGGACATTGTGTTGTGGTACACATTAGGCATTCATCATGTACCAGTCCAGGAAGATTTTCCAATCATGTCCACCATTTACAATGGGTTTGAGCTCAAGCCTGCCAATTTCTTTGAATACAACAATGTACACAGAGAAAATTCAATTAAGAAAGCCAAGAGGTCTAACAGCAACAAGTGATGCCAACAAGAGTTCAACTGCAAAAGTTAATCACTGGATTATTCAGTGACTTCGTACATTACCTTGCTTCAGCAGACAGCAACTGAAGAATAATGCCTTCAATCACGAGTTATAAATGTGTAATAAAGCAATAAATTCAGCAGTTAAGTGGACGATTTTCCTCATTTCTGTGGATTTGCGTTTCCTCAAACCTTTAGTAAATACAATCTCAAATGGTGCACATTCGTGCATTACTTGGTAGTTGGTGCACTAAAAGATGGAAATATCCCTTGGACCAAATTAGGTTATTGGACCGCAACATTAAAGTATCTAGCCATGTGAAGTGGACAAAGTGCAGTCGTCTTCTCAACAAAATTTCACCTTCCTTCAACTGTTTTTCATTCTGTAATTGCAGCTACGCTTTCCAATTAAATGATGTGGTAAATTTATCAACTTTTCATAACTCAGTCAGACTAAGCAGCAAGAATTGTACCAGAAAAAAAAAAGTTGTGTAAATGACTCAAATAGTCCCTCATGTTAAGGCTAAGTCGCGATTTGGTCCTTAGGGTTGAAAAAGTTGCAATTGAATCCCTCAAATTTATAATCAGCGCAATTTCGTCCTAACTTAGTGATGCAGCGATTCTGGCAGGGGCAATTTCATCTTTTTTTATTTTATTTTTATTTTTTTTATATTTTATTTACTGTTTTGTGTCTCCTTTGCATCTGCTTTGTATCTTTTTTTAAGATGAAATTTTTAGGACGAAATTTTGCAAGATATTAGGACTAATTTTATTTTTTTTTGTATTCTATTTATTGCTTTATATCGCCTTTGTATCTGCCTTGTATTTTTTTTAGGACGAAATTTTGTAAGATATTAGGACTAAATTATATATTTGTTTTTGGTATTTTATTTATTACTTTGTGTCGCCTTTGTATCTGTCTTGTATTTTTTTTTTTAAGACGAAATTTTGCAAGATATTAGGATTATATTTTGTAAGATATTAGGACTAAATTATTTTCTTTTTTCTTTTTTTTTTTTGTATTTTATTTGTTGACTTGTGTCTCCTTTACATCTGCATTTTTCTTGGTTTTTTGGTCTTTTTGCTCATTAAATCCATTAAATATAACGGAAGTTATTTTCAAGAGGTACTGGTAGTTTTGACAAATTACAAGGTGTGATTAATAACAAACATAAATCACAGAGGGAAATTAGTAATTAATCCAAAAAAGAAACGAAATTAGATTAATTCAAATTTGGCAATTGGGGAATAGAAAGGCAGTTTCAAATTTATAATTTCAAATATCGTCCTAATAGCTTGTAAAATTTGGTCCTAAAAATTTCATCTTAAAAAAATACGAAGTAGATGCAAAGGAAACACAAAACAGCAAATAAAATACAAAAATAAAATGAAAAAATAAAATAGGACGAAATTGCCCTTATCAAAATCACTGCGCCATCAAGTTATGATGAAATTGAGCCAATAATAGATTTAAGAAACTCAATTGCAACTTTTTTAATACTAAGGACTAAATCGCGACTTAACATAAGAGACTATTGGACCAAAAAAGTTATTACATCTTCAAAATATTGTTGCTAATTATTGGAAGTCAGAAGCAAAAATATTCTGATAATGACATTTCAGAATAATATTAACAGGACTCTCGAATTCATATGCTATAGCAATACCAAACGGAATAGTACGAGTACTGGGGTCGAAGCAAGTCAAGTATTCTTTGCAACTGGGATTTGGCTGCAAGCTATGCCGCTTTTAGGGTCCATTTGGATAAGGGTATTTTTATTTGCAAATGGAAAAAAGTTATATTGAAATGTGTGAAATTTTTTGTAGGTATTTTTAAATAGAAAAAGTTTTTTGGAGAAAAAAAATAAGAGAAATTTTTTTTTAAAATTATGTGAAAGAAATTTGAGTGGAAAAATTTAAATTTTAAATTTTAAATTTTGAAATAAAATGTATTTGGATAATTTATTTTTGTTTGAGAATTTTCTTATTTGCAAATGAGAATTTGCTTTCCAAACGGACCTAAGGTGTAAAAGAAGCTGAATCTAAAAGCGTGGTCGAGTCCGGCAATGAGTGCGATATAAACAGTCACGCCTTAAGTGCCATGTGATTCAAAGGTGTAGTTGTAGAAATCACGCCTTTCAGGAGTTGGCCACAACAGAGAGAAAAAATTGACTCTAGAACTCGACCAAAAGCCCGTAGTGAAAAAACAAACACAAACTGACATAACAGCCTCTTCTTCCTCCTTTCTCAGAGAAATTCCAGCCAAAAAATCCAATCTTTACAATCAATTTTTCTCGCATTGCTCGCTCTTAATTCTTGGAAAATTTTCAATTATAATCTTGTTTATTCACAGTATCATCACAGATGGTTCACACTGCCTACGATTCATTCCAACTTCTTCATGATTCCCCTATTAAAATCGATGCAATCGAATCCTACGGTTCAAATTTACTCCTCGCTTGCTCAGATGGGTCTCTTAGAATCTACAGCCCAGAATCCTCCTCATCCTCTGATCGATCTCCGACCTCACCTGATTTCCACCACCATCAGGAGCTCAAAAAGGAAGCTTATGTTCTTAACCGTACAATCAATGGGTTCTCTAAGAAACCCATGATTGCCATGGAGGTTCTTAGTTCGAGGGAACTTTTGTTTTCGCTGTCAGAGTCTATTGCATTTCATAGGATGCCCAATTTGGAAACCATGGCTGTGATCACCAAGGCAAAAGGGGCTAATGCTTATTCGTGGGATGACAGAAGAGGGTTATTGTGTTTTGCCAGGCAGAAGAGGGTTTGTATTTTTAGACATGAGGGTAATTCTCTAAATTTATGTTGTTATATACTATTGTGTGATTGAGCTGTAATGGATGTAATAAAGATTTTTTATTTTTAAACATGTTTTAACTTGATTGTGTATGAAACAAAAGGAAGTGAATAGTTTATCGAATGCATCTGTGCTTGATGCAAGTAATTCTGTTACTTGAAAAAAAAATTGAGAGGTGAAAATTTTGAAGAGAATGGATTGGGGTGTCCGAAATTGAAGTGGGTTTTGAGTATCATTTGGATATTGTGTAATTATGGTTTTATTCTAGTCTTTTTTTCTTTCTCAATTGAAAAGGATTTGATATATTTGATAGTTGGCCATAGTTTGGTGAATCGAATACCTAGCCCCTTACAAAGTTCGTGCTTTCGTTTCTCTGCTTTAGTACTAGAGTTACTACTTACATTGATAAGCTGTAATTCTTGGAGTATTCTATGTTTTGTAGTGGGACGGGGGTTTGTGGAGGTGAAAGAATATGGTGTTCCGGATACAGTGAAGTCAATGGCGTGGTGTGGGGAGAACATCTGTTTGGGAATAAAGAGAGAGTATGTGATACTAAACTCTGCAAGTGGTGCATTGTCAGAGGTTTTTCCTTCAGGGAGGATCGCCCCACCCCTGGTTGTGTCTCTTCCTACAGGAGAGCTGCTTTTGGGAAAGGTAATACTTGTATTACAACTGGTGTTTCTAATCCCTTTGTTACATGTCATTCAACTGGTATATGGTATGGCAAATAGCATTTCATAAAGCATGTTTATAGTCCAAAAGACTGATTAGACAAAGTGTACTAGTGGAGGAAATCTGCACCATAAAGATATGAACATTTTAGTGCAAAGTCCCTAAAGGTTGGTGTTTGTGGCCTTTTGAGCAAGGAGTGTCGTTTGGATAATAGGGTGGAAGTATTATCTCAGTGTTTGAAATCATGGGACTGGTTAGAGAGCAACCATAAATCTTCTTGGTGTGTTCAATTTTTTCTTGATATCATCATTTACTATGAATATCAGCAGTGTACATACTCTGAAGCAACTAAAATTGTGCTTTCTCCATGTAATGTCATGACAGATTTGTTTCTGTGAATTTCTTTTCAGGATAATATTGGAGTGTTTGTTGACCAAAATGGGAAGCTTCTTCAAGGAGGCAGGATTTGTTGGTCAGAGGCTCCTGCTGTTGTTGTCATTCAGAAGCCGTATGCAATAGGTCTCTTACCAAGACATGTTGAGGTATCCTGTCTGTTAGCCCACTTCTCAGATAAAAACAAAGACAACCCTTTGATAGTAAACATAGAAACTTTGTAATCTTGGGATATGCAGATACGGTCTCTTCGTGAACCCTATCCACTGATACAAACAGTAGTCCTCCGAAATGTTCGGCGCCTCCTTCAAAGTAATAATGCTATAATTGTATCACTTGACAGCAGTGTTCATGGTTTATTTCCAGTTCCTCTTGGTGCACAGGTATGGAAATTCTGAATCAGAAGTGGCATTGCTATTTATTTGTTTCATATACTAACTAATACAACAACAAAAACTAAGCCTTTATCCCACTATATGGGGTTGGCTATATGAATCATCTCTTGCCATCACTTTCTATTAAAACACATATTTTCTTTCAAGTTTAGGTAATATAGCCAATAACATGTTCAAAATATTCTGCTTATTTGTAGATTGTGCAACTAACTGCATCTGGGAATTTTGAGGAAGCGTTGGCACTATGTAAATTGCTTCCACCAGAGGACTCAAGCCTTCGAGCTGCAAAAGAGCAGTCAATTCATATGAGGTTTTGTAAATTGCTACGGTCCATTAACAGTAAAATTTTGCAATAGTTAACTCTAATTGGGACTGAGACCCACAAGTCATCTACATCTTGGCTTCATGCATCTTCTCGTAGGATATATTTAATAGTATCTTTTGGTTCTGGAGAAACCAACGTAAGTGACTAATTTAACAGTATATAAGAGAATGGGGATGAATATTCTTTCAGAGTTAAAACTGATATAGCACCTATGCAAAAAATGTGATCAGCAAGAGTGTCAATTGAAGTAACATGATTCCTTGGTGACCCCCGTTTTAATTTTCTTAGGCATTTCTTTAAGTGAAAGGTGCGTGATGATTTGTCTTGAGTATGGGGAATCAGTTGTTGAAGGTGTAGGTAGAACATTTTGTGTATTGGCAACTCCAAAAATACCAAAACAGTCTATAAGTTTTACCCTCTCCTTTGGACTTCCTTTCACCCTTTATGGATGGCATTGATTTAGAAAGAAGCGTTGAAAAACTAATGTCTGTTGCAATCAAAATTCTCTTCCTTTATTCACTCTGTCACTAATACTCTCAGGCGTGTCAATCTATTTGGATAGTGGAAGCCCATAAGGTCATTTTACAACTCAGAGTTGCTAATCACATAATGGATTGCCTGGAAATTATAAGGCACTTTTCTCCTTTTCAGAAATAATGATTTGAACTAACTGTATGCTTTTCTGTCCTGTATATGCCACAGAATTAATCACAAGATTGCTGATTGCCAATTGCTAATGATTTTGTGTGCACCATCTCTATTAATCTTTGGAATGAGTGGTCATGCAGTACAGTTTTTCCTTTCTTGTTGATACACTTTATGATTATGTCACTGTACTGCAGATATGCACACTATTTGTTTGATAATGGGAGCTATGAGGAAGCCATGGAACAATTTTTGGCTTCTCAAGTGGAAATTACATATGTGCTGTCTTTATATCCATATATTGTTCTTCCGAAATCATCCTTAATCCCTGAACCAGAGAAGTTTGTGGATATTACTGGAGATGTTTCACACCTCTCTAGGGGTTCTTCTGGTGTTTCTGATGACATGGATTCTCCAACTTCCCACATGCTGGAGTCTGATGACAATCCAGACATAGAATCTAAGAAATTAAGCCACAATACTCTTATGGCCCTCATTAAGTTTCTACAGAAGAAGAGGTACAGTATCATAGAAAAAGCTGCAGCTGAGGGAACTGATGAGGTGGTTTCAGATGCTGTAGGAAGTAATTTCGTTCCTTATGGAAGTTTGCGACCCAAGAAAGCAAGTAAAGTAAGTATTTCTCATCAAAGTATGGCTACAAACATTCTTCTTTAGAGCCTTAGTGTTAAAATTTTTATATTTCTTTGTAGCAGCAAAAGCCTAGGAAATAATTTGTTTAAGATGCAAATGATATCATCACTACTTTTTTTATGAGTGGGTAGAAGTTTTGGAAATTTGGGAATCCAATTCTTTTATATGTGATCTAATTAAAAGGGTCTATATAAGATGAATGTCAGATATCTCATAACATTCTTTGTAGATTTGTAGTATTGTACTGTTTTCATTTGCCAAGGGTACAGTAGTCAATAGATCTTTTTGGTACTTATATAGGCTTCAATTCATTTATGAAACAACATCAGAAGGGCAATATATCTCAAGTTCTGATTGTTTATTCTTTGTGTATATCTAAACTTATATTCTGATTGGTCTCTCAGGGTAGGAATTCTTCTCCCATCAGCTCTGTTGCCAGAGATATGGCAGCGACACTTGATACTGCTCTACTCCAAGCTCTTATTCTAACTGGACAGTCTTCTTCTGCTCTAGAATTATTAAAAGGTCTTAATTATTGTGATATGAAGATTTGTGAGGAGTTTCTGCAGAAACGGAATCAGTATGTTTGTTTATTAGAACTTTACAAATGCAACACAATGCATCGTGAGGCTCTTAAACTACTCCATCATTTAGTGGAAGAGTCAGAGTCTGAACAACCCCAAATTGAGCTCACCCAAAAGTTTAATCCTGAGATGATTATCGAATATCTTAAAGTAAGTTTACTATTAATTTTCTATTATTATGAGTTTCTTTTCACTCGATAATTGATGATTTTGACATGTGAGCATTGTAATTTTGTTTTGGGCATGCAGTTACAATTTCAAATGAAAGCTGTTTTGTGTGTGTGTGTGTGTGTTTTTTAAACTTTTGAAAATACAAATTTCATGTCCTTTTCTGATTTGGCTTCTACTAAAATACTGACATTTTGGAAAATTGTATTTTGATAATTGTACTGCTGAATATCGTCCTCCCACTCTTCTGTTTGTAGCCATACTTTAAACATTCTTCTTGTGATACACTATTTGGTATGGCATTAACGTGCAGAACTTCTGTTATGGAACTTTTGAGGAAAAAAATGATCATATGTTATCTTGTGTGTAATATCAACTTAGAGAAATTTTGTTTTGCAGCCTCTTTGTGCAACTGACCCCATGCTTGTCCTGGAGTTTTCAATGCTTGTTCTGGAAAGCTGCCCAGCGCAAACTATTGACCTCTTCTTGTCTGGTAACATTTCAGCAGACTTGGTCAACTCTTACTTAAAGCAGCATGCTCCAGACATGCAAGCTACATATTTGGAAAACATGCTTGCAATGAATGAAAATGGCATCTCAGGAAGTCTACAGAATGAAATGGTAGAATATCATCGGTTTTCCCTTTGTTGCTACTTTGAGTAAATTAGCTTGCAATCATAAGCTTTTTAGTTTAGATGCATCATTCAACCTTTCCCTAATTAATCTAACGGATGTGTTAAGCTGATCATTATGCATGTCACTGGAGTAATGGGGTTCCTCTCCCAAGAATTGTAAAAATGGGTTCCTGATTGTTGTCCTTGATCAGAACTTAATATACTTGCAACAAAAAGACCCAGGATCTTTCCAAGTTGCATCTTGTCGCTAGGATTTAATTTTCATAATGTTGTTTGGTTGATTAGTTTTCATATGTCTTTCGTCTATGCATGAGCTCAAACAACTATCTTATTAGGTGCAAATCTATCTCTCGGAAGTACTTGATTGGTATGCTGAACTTAATGCTCAAGGAAAATGGGATGAAAAAACTTACTCTCCAAGGAGGAAAAAGTTATTGTCTGCATTGGAGAATATCTCTGGGTATAGTCCAGAGGCATTGTTAAAGCGGCTTCCACCAGATGCTTTAAATGAGGAGCGGGCAATCCTTCTGGGGAAGATGAATCAACATGAAGTTGCCTTGTCCATTTACGTTCATAGGGTAATCTATTTCACTTTTCAGCTTATTCATTATCTCATTTGCTAGGTTATGACTATGTAATGACATGTTTGTCTATAGTTCCCAAAATTATTACCAATTTAATTGTTTCTTTCTTATTATTTTGCTTCCCTGTGTTTTCTTCTTTCAATCACCCAATACTTGTTTGCTGAAAGGCCCTTTAAAATTTTCTCTTCTTGTTTGTACCTGTTTACATATTTTTATTATTTCCTTGAACTTGTAATTGTAGTTACATGTTCCTGAATTGGCATTGTCATATTGCGATCGTGTGTACGAATCTGGGCTTCAACAACAATCAGGAAAGCTTCATGGCAACATATACCTCACTCTAATGCAAATCTATTTGAATCAAGGGAAGACAACAAAAGACTTTGAAAAGAGAATCAGTAATTTGGTAGTTTCTCAGAGCCCTGGGATTCCGAAGGTCAAACCTGGGCCTCTGACTAAAACAAAAGGACGCATTTCTAAAAGAAGTGCAGAAATTGAGGTTTCTGAAGACTATCGAATCAGCCCCAGTAGCACTGATAGTGGAAGAAGTGATGGTGATGCAGATGATGGAACTGAAGAAGGTGATCCTACCATCATGCTTGACCAGGTCCTTGATCTGTTGAGCCAAAGGTGGGATCGAATGCAAGGAGCACAGGCTTTGAAATTGCTGCCAAAGGAAACTAAACTGCAGGTAATGTTTTTTTAGATAGTGTAGTGCAAATTTAGAAATCTTTCAACAAATATAGTGATAGATGCAGCTCTTTTCTTTTTTAATTTTAATTTTTTTTGGCTTCATGAGAAGGCCTTGTTTTAATGTGAACAGGGAGAAAACAAGAAACTAATAAAATGCTGTAATATGGGAACTTGTTAGTACAATATATTTAAACTCTCAAAGATGTTTGTTTTGTTATTGCAGAACTTGCTTCCATTCCTTGGACCTCTTCTCAAAAAATCAAGAGAAGCACATCATAATTTTTCTGTTATCAAGAGTTTGAGACAAAATGAAAACTTTCAAGTAAGTTGCTTTACTACGTACAGCAATATTATTCACAAATGCAATGGTTATTGATTATTATTGAGAAATTTAGGTTTTTCATTTGCCCATTGAGGGTTTACTGGATAAATTTGATTTTATTTGTTTGTCATCTCCACTTTACCAAGTAATCGATGGTGTGAAATAGGTTAAAGATGAGCTCTACAACCAAAGGAAGACAGTTGTAAAGATAACTGGTGATAGCATGTGTTCTCTATGCCACAAGAAGATAGGGACTAGTGTCTTTGCAGTCTATCCTAATGGTACAACCATCGTGCACTTTGTCTGCTTTAAGGACTCGCAGAATATGAAGGCTGTGTCGAGGGGCTCATCAACGTGGAAGAAATGATCCCAAAAAAAAGTACCTGTTTTGAAGGAGCAATATATAATTTACTGTTTCTGTGCACATGAGAATCCTTAAGCATGTTTTGCTAGCCATTTAGGAGGATCTTAATCCTCAAAGCATGTTTTGCTGGCCATTTAGGAGGATCTTCAAGTGTTTTTCATAACTTTGCTTTTCCTGTTAGCCTTATGTCTTTTGGAAGTGTTCTCCATTTAGCTGACAACTGCAAAGTGTTCCAAGAGGCAGGTGAACATATGGAGTGTGATTCTACATGGATTTGTTGTACCATGATTGCGAGTACGAAATTTGTTTTCATGGTGACAAGGGATTCATGTATCAGTAGTGATGTTGGCATTGATTTTTTGTATCAATGCTGTTGTAATGGGTGTTGCCTCAGAAGTGGAGGCAGTGTTTTGTTTGGATTGTACAAGACGTATATTTGATGTATCCACTGATTCTGAACATTTGGAATTTGTTGTACAATATTCATCATTCTTTCAGAGAAATGTTATTATTTTGTTACCGTATAACATTATTCTGTTCAACAACTCAGAAGATCAGCAGGCAATTATTGGTCCTTTTTGGCAACTAAACTCCAAAGGTATTCGTTAATTTGCCTCTTGTTATCCTACAACACTACGAATAACCCTTTCTTTTCTCAATCCTAAAACACAGAAACCGCACCAACTAAATAGAAAGCATGCATGCATTAATATGATGGTTCAAATTTTTGTCCCATTTTCTTGTCTTTTGAGACAAAGCAGGAAAGGAGAATAATGTAACAGAACTTTCATGTTTTACCCGTCATCATGAACCTGGAGAGCCGATTTCAATTTTATGATATCAGTAAAACCATTAGTCAACATGAAAGTTGGGTGAAGCTTTTGATAAGACTAGTATGTGTATTGATTGATGGTCCCCAAGCTTGGCATGCATTTGCTTATTCAAATGGTTCGAACATCGATCCATGCCAAAGTTTTTTGATTGTCAAATCAAATGTATGAAATGAGATCACTTCCATTCCACAATTACCATAGCAAAGTGTAACCAAGTTCTACTTTAATCCATCGCCTTGATAACACAAGTAATATACATTGAAAAAAAAACAAACATATAATTGCGTCAAAGCTTTCAAAATATAAATATAGAAAGTGTAAGTTATTCTTAAACTTTTTTGAAAGAACTTGGGGATTTAGTGTAGGTAATAAGTATAGGAGACAAAACCATAAAAGATGCCAAGAGAATCCACAATGGGGTCTTGGGGAGCCATCATAACTTTCCAAACCAAAAGTTGGCTACACTCATCATCACCACCCCTCCAAAAACCCCCCTTCTCCTGATCAGAAAATTCTTTGTCTTCACAGCCCAGTTGAAAATAATGCATGCATGCTCTCTGTATCATCCCAAAACACATACACACAATATTAATTCCAAAATGCAAATATATATATATATAGTATAATAATACAACATTTTCCAACCTTTCATAATGGCTTATGGGGAGACTTGTCCATGTCCACTGAACATCAAAAGAGCACAGGATCATCATGCTGATGCAACTTCGACATCACAAAAGGTGTAAGCCATGCCTATGGTCCATCTTCTTATGTAACTTGTGATTTTCTTGTCTGAAAACGGTCCCTTTAATTACACTTTGATTTATAGTGTTGCAAAATGTTGTGAAACGGGACAGATCATTGATTGACAAGTGGCCATTCACAATCTTTTCTTTCTTTTCCTTTCCTTTTCTTTTTCTTTTTTTTTTCCAAATGATCTGAAAATATTAGAACTACATATTGTGGAAGTGCATGGAGCCTTAAATTGAAGCCCAAATAACTTGAGAGTACAATTCATTTCCCATCCAAAAACGATGCAAAATGGCCTAAACTATACATTTTAATGCATGTTTTGCGCTTAATGCTTATGAGCATGCACTTATGTAGCATTTTGTTGTGTAAAAATGGTCTGTGCAATACCACTAATGGAGTCAAGAATTTCAAGTAAGGAACAATAAATCTAGAAAGGGTTAACAATACTAAATTCTTTATAATGGTTGTTCTTTTTTTTCTTTTTTTTTTTTTGGTGTAGGGGGTTGGGGGTGTGAATTCCTGTATATAATTAAAAGTATTGTTACATGTCGTCATGGTTTTAATTTATTTTTCTTTGGTTGACGATGGATGGATCATGGATGTGGGTAGAATTGATGTTTCTGCTGCTGGTGGTGATATATAGTGATGAAATGATGACTGCGCATCGCTTGGCACGCCGTTTATCTTTTGAGAGCAAGAGAAGAGAATAAGAATGATGGTTCCCACTGCACGCCCTCTCCCTCCCTTACGTTCCTCTCATCTTTCTTCTTTCTTTCTCTCTCTCTTTCTATTTCTCCAACCAAGATTTGATTTGCTTGCACAAGTTTCTGAAGAAAAAGAAGAATAAGCCTAATTTGCGGTTTTTTGTCACCTCTTCAATCATCATCATCTTGTATCCTTTTCTTCCCCTAAAAATATCTTTTTGCATCATGATAAGTTGTGGCTGTGTCTGCCTATATTTGTATATTTCCTACCTCATATTTAGTATATGTATAATGGGATTGCATTAGTGCATAAGCATCATCATGCATGTCATATTGTCCAAATGCATATATATATATATATATATATATATATATATATATATCTTATTAAGATGCAAAAACAATGGCAACATCCCATTATTGTTTTTGTTTTTGAATTTTCATACCAACATAAAAATAGTGCCTAAGATAATTGAACATCTCTGATGAAATTTAATTTTGCCAAAGTAAGCAACAAGAGTAACTGAGTAATGCAACTTAAGTGATGCAAAACCAAGCTAATCCACTTGCCATGCAATGATGCATGAATAACTATATATACGCAGGCATGCACGCCTTATATAGGAGAAGCGTAGTGTGGACATGTCAATTAACGTAAAGATTATAGTATATACTACGTTGTACATTGTAGTATGGGAAGAATAGATGTTGTAAACTTGTAATATAATATATATTTGGATGGACAACACCCAATTGACAAAAAAGAGAAGCCACGCGAGGAAATCAACCGAGGAAATCACAAGCTTAGAAATCAAACTTTTTCTTGATTGGATATGGGATGCGAAAACCCATGAAGATTGTATTTTCCTTCTTTTATTTTTTAATATACTAGTAGTAGTAGAAGTAATTGAACACCCCCACTTCATGAGATTTCTCTCGAACTAAATCATACTCCCTACAACCTCGCTACCTTCTCCCCTTCTTATATGTCCACAACCCTCAAATTCTCTTCATCCCAATTCGGATCTTTTGCCAACTTTCTCACATACTCCTTTCTCTTCCTGCCCTCTTCGATCATTTTAATTCCTTCCTTTACTGAGTTGAGATATTCCGATATTCCAATATGGGTGACATTTCTTGTTCAAATGGCATAAGCAGCAATGGGATTAATGGCTTTAGTGGTAATGGTCATGCCCAAAGGAAGAGCTGTTGGTATGAAGAGGAGATTGAAGAGAACTTAAGATGGTGTTTTGCTCTCAATAGGTAACTTTCACAAAATAAAGTTACTTATTTGCTTCTCTCCTTGCATTTTTATCCAATTTGTACTATGAAAAACTTTCACGATGTTACTCCTTAAGAAGAGTAATAACTATTATCTGCGGCGGTTGCATCATGTTGGATTGTATAGTCTGCATTATCTCGTCCCAAAATTAGATGTCAAAAACAAGATCAAAATTCTATTATGCGCTTAACTAAAGTGGCATTTTTCAAATTTAATCATTAGTTGTAATCTTTCATGAAGTTTGAGCACGTCTCTCGGCTTAAATTTAGGCAATATGGTTACCTTTGTTAATCTTTTACTTGGCCCTATTTAGTGTTTATCAGATGCATTCTTGAAAGACTTATTGGGGTGGACTTTTTTAGATTGTGGATAAACAATGGGATGCTTCCTTAAGCTTTTTTTATTTGGAGAAGATTCATGAACACACTTGAGAGCACAAAGAAGCTTAGTAGACACACCTTTTAATGGATTAAGGAGATATTATATATATATATATAAAGTAGGGTTGTAGCTGTCTGATTTGTTGTTTTGGAATTGTAAATATTAGTACCAATTGTTTTATCCTTTGTCGACCTTGTATGTGATGATGGTGTTTTTTGCACACATAACTACTCTCATCATACCCTAAGAAGTGTGGAACCTTAAAAAGTGGGGGAGTTTTTGTGGCTCTTTTTGGGTGTCTGTCCATGAAAAGGTCAGACAAAATAAGATCAATCAACAAAATTGGATTAACTTTTGCTTATTTACAACTTCATCCATTACCCTAATGTTATTGTTTTTTTTTTTTTTTTGGGGGCAGTATTTTGCACACAGGTGCCACACAATTTCAGGACATTCAACTCTTGGACACTAAACCCTTTGGAAAGGTTTGTAAAGTCTAATAATGTATTCCCACCCCCAGAGAAACTAACATGAAGTCTCTGATTGTTTTGGTTTAACAACATCAAACTTGTTGAATTCTAAAATACTACAAACTTCTGCAACGTTGATACTAATTGATGAGAACATAGATAGTTAAGTAATGAGCAATAGAAACGGGTTCTTGCTGCCCTTTTAAAAAAAAAAAAAACAAGAGTTCAATTTTCATTCATCCCATTCTCCTTTTTTTCGACAGTTTTCGTCCCTTTTTTCAAAATTGAATGATACAAATTCTGACAATGTTTAATAAAAGCAAGTATTTACCAAGGAAAAAAATTAACTGAAGACACAATATTTGAACCAAACAGTTTTAACGTGTGGTTTTATTTTTTTATAACATTTCTTCATTCCACAATCACTCTTTCTGATCAACAACGCAGGCTCTTGTCATTGATGGAAAGCTCCAAAGTGCAGAGATAGATGAATTCATCTACCATGAATCTCTTGTGCATCCAGCATTACTTCATCATCCAAAGTAGGTTACAACTTGCCAAAAAGCATGCTCATTAATTAAAGTGGTTGAAAATGGAAGAAATTCCTTTATGATTAGCATTTTGTATTGATCATCATAACTTGTTCATATTAATTAATTTCAGCCCCAAAACCGTTTTCATTATGGGTGGAGGAGAGGGTTCTACAGCAAGAGAATTGCTAAGACACAAAACAGTGGAGAAAGTTGTCATGTGTGACATTGATCAGGTGAACTTTCCATTTTCTGCATATTATTGTCCTATGCATTTGAGGAAGAGGAAAAGAGGTAAAGCAAGCAATAACAATTTTTTTGTGGTAAAGCACACCAGGAATGGAACAAGCAAACATCCCTAAACTTTCATCACAAATTTTGACTTTTGAAGTAAAAATTTTTATCACACTAATTTGATAGATAATTTTTGTCCACTAACAAAAAAATCAATGTCAAATAAATTAGATTGTATTATTGTGAGGATGAGTTAAACAAAAGGTTTGAGAATCGCAAAAACCAAATATATTTTATTATATAAAATTGAGCAAGATTGCATCATACAATTTGTTGAAATTGAGCAAGATTATAAAACGTAATTTGTTGAATTTTTTATACTGCTTTCCCTTGGGGATATGTACTTTGAATTATCTATTACTTTAGGATCTGAAAATATTGGCATAGTTAGTAATAACATCCTTATTATTTTTACTAAATAAGAATATATCCCTAAAACATATTTCCACATGAGTGGTGATACACTCAATGGGAATGCAAAGCGAAAATGCTCTTTTGACTTACGTAGTAAATATCAAAAGGCATAATTACCATATTTACTCCTAAAACAATGTAAAACCAAAAGGATAATCACTTCTTTATTTCCATGCGATATCAGTCGGTTTCCCATTTCAGTGTTTATTTTCATTTAGCAGATCATTACTCTTTCACATATACATGATAGATATTAACTGGATATCTCTTGTTTTTTTCTAAACTTTTCTACTTGTTAAGTCCTGTAAAATGTGAACTTAATTCAACTTTAGCTGCTAATCATGTCACTTTCGCTGCTCTTGCATGCTTTAACCTCATATCATAAAACCGAAATTAGAGGAGAATCAAGTTAATTTAACTGTTGCAGAACTGATAATGAAATCCACATTTGACTTTGGCTTTGTCAGTACTGTCAAAAAATTAGTGTGGACAGATGAAAATGAACAACTAAAGTCATGATGGTGTACGTTACTACTGTTATTAGTAAAAAGTGAAATAATAAGTATATGTCTTGTTAGAATGCATGAAGCTGTAGTATACTAATTAATTTGAGTTTCATGCATGATTCCTCATAAACAGGAAGTGGTGGACTTTTGTAAGTCATACCTGGTGGTCAATAAAGAAGCTTTCCGCAACCCTAGACTTGATCTTGTAATCAATGACGCCAGGTTCATCCCCAAAACTCATTTTTGATTGTAGGTCTTTTGGTATGTTTTTGGTTGCTTTCTTTTGAATGTTATGTAATTCAACAATATTTCATTTCAGGGCTGAGCTTCAAAGGAGAGAAGAGCTTTATGATGTGATTATAGGTGACCTTGCTGATCCAATTGAAGGAGGGCCATGCTACCAACTCTATACCAAATCCTTCTATGAATTCACCATAAAACCAAGACTAAATCAGGGTGGCATTTTTGTAACACAGGTGTTTGCACATTGTGGTTTCTTGTTTATGTAATTATGTGCCTATTGTGCATAAGTTTCTAATAAGTGTTCATTTTTGGTATTGCAGGCAGGACCTGCTGGAGTTTTCAGCCATACAGAAGTTTTTTCTTGTATCCACAACACTTTGAGACAGGTTTTCAAATGTGAGTTCAGTGAGAAAAGAACTCCTTTCTCTGGCTTTCTACATTACTTTGTTAATTAATTGCAGGGCTCATTCTCATAAACTTGTACTGCCATATTTGCTTTCAAGTACAGATGTGGTGCCCTATTCAGCCCATATTCCCTCCTATGCTGACATTTGGGGATGGATCATGGTATCATTTCTTGAACTTTTATATAGTTGCAAAAACCACTTAATAAGGGGTTTGATTTCCATCGATCCTGCAAGAACTTTAAAGAATATTCTTACTGAACCAAAAGAATATGAGTATTTTTCCAAAAGAAAATATGGAAAGCGGGAGGATAAACCAGCAATACTAATGATACAACCTCTGACTTTGGAACAAACTATGTATTGACTTCTAGCCCCTTATGCAATAATGCCAGCAGATGCTAATGATGATCATAAAATGACAGGCCTCTGACTCCCCTATTGTCCTGGATGCCGATGAATTGGACCTCAGGATGAAACAAAGAATCAAAGGTGAAAACAGATACCTTGATGGCCAAACATTCACATCAGCCTCTACTTTAAGCAAAGCTGTTCGCAAATCGTAAGGCGAATTCAATTTTCATTTCTTGATTTTCTGTGGAAGTCATTCCCATCCCATTACTAATACAAGCAAGTTTTGACAGATTGGACAATGAGACTCATGTGTACACAGAAGGAAATGCAAGGTTCATCTACGGCCATGGTTCTGCCCACAAGCAGAATCAAGCTTGAAACTCAAAATAAAAAAAGGGAGCCCCCAGGCCACAGATACAGTGAACAAACTTGAAAGCAAGCTCATGATTTTCTCTGCTTTCCGATCATCCTTCCCCATTTTCCTTTTTCTCTGGTCTAGTAGTAGTAGTTTTACATTTGCATATGTTGTGACCTATAGAAACAGACATAATGTCAATGGCCTAATTCTGATTTGGTTTCTCTAAGATGATTTTAATGGAAATATATGGTTTTGAGTTCCTAAAGTATGAGCTTAGATTTTCATATTTGGATTTGATCCTCATCCCGGAACACCACAACCTTGATAAATGTACACATCAAAATCGGTTCTTGAAGATTTTCAGTTTTCTCTCTGTCCTTTTTCATCTTCCACAAACCAGCACTAAACAGTTCAAATCAAATGCTTAACACCTTGTATTGTTTTGTCGGCATCAAAATGATGGGAAAAAACCATGTGAAACATATGTGGGTACGAATTTTCCTCATCTACAAATAGGCACAACCCATATGTGAAATCATGAAATATTTACACTCATATATTGGTAAATTATTGCTTCACCAACAAATTATTTACTCATTCGCTGTAAACACTATTTTCCGTCTGACTTGCATGTGTTTTGAGATCTCTAAAACAGATACACAAAGTTCAAAAGTTACAAAATGAAACTCTAGTTTTAGGACATGAAAATAAAAATAAAAATAAAAATAAAAATATGAACAATAATTAGTTTGAATGGGCTCTAAATAATCCCAAAAAAAAGAGGTAATCGACAAAATGATCCCTCACAAATTGACGAATAATTTTTTTATCCCTCATATTTGAAATGATTAACAAAGTTCTTAACTTTTTATTAGTGTATTTTTTTAGTCATTCGTCACAATTCCATCAAATTTTAGTCATAGTAACAGTATTATTTTGACGAAAAATTAAATGGACCTGTGATAAAAGACTAAAAAATACACTAATAAAATATTATGAACCTTTTTTTATAGTGTTAAATATGAATAATAAAAAATTTTATTTGTCAATTTATGAATGACTATTTTGTCAGTTATCTAAAAAAAAAAAAAAGTTGTAATGGTCTGGAAGTTCCAAGTCAGTTGTGATTTTGTGAATGAACCTGTTTTTATTGTCTTTTTCATGGTCGGTTCGGTTGGGCAGAGTTAGAATCTGGGCAATACCGTATGGACTCGTGATGTCAGATTTAAGGCCCAAATGAAAGTACGAGCACTGGGCCGAAGATGCTCCCATGTGACGGTGAATGGTCATGTCTTATGCTATACTACTAGAAAAGTTTATTAAAGAATATTAGATGGACGGTGACAATTGGAATAAATTTTCGAAAATAACCAAAACATTGAATAATGATATTCAGAATGGAAAATATCATTGAACTAATTCATTGACATATGTGAAATTCAGGTAACTAATTTAGTCACTCAAATGATTTATAATTAATAGTTTCTATTATATAAATACAGCGATAATCATTTTAAAAAATTTAACAATTTTTCAATGTATATATTATTATTCATAAAATAAACATACATAAATGACTATAATCATGATCCTTGAGTCATTAAACTTTTTAACTGTTTTAAATATACCTAGTTGAATCTGACTTTTACATTCAAATAAAAATTTTATATTATTCTGACTAATAATAATTATACATGATATAAAGTTAAAAAGTAATGATAAAAGTTAAAATTTATGTGTTTAATACTGCATTATATACCAAATTCAAAATGAATTTTTTTAAAAGAAAAAAAAAAGGTATCTCTTTTTCTTTGCAAAAAAAAAAAAAACACCAATTAACCATAAATAAGTATGATCAATGACGTAAGAAAAGATGACATCCACAAACCTCTCCACCACAAATTCACACTTCTTTTTTTTACTCCAAAAGATTAAGAGATAACCCTTAAAATGGTCCTCACATATTGACCAATGATCTTTTTAGTCCATCACTTTTAAAACGGAAACAAATGGTCCCTCACATTTCATGAATATACCTTTTTGGTCTTTCGTCACTATTTCGACACCATTCCATCATTATTCCTCACTATTCCGACAGAAAAACAAATGGAATAGTAATAGAGGACCAAAATAGTACATTTATGAAATGTGAGAGACTATTTATTTCTATTTTAAAAGTGACTGACTAAAAAGATCATTGGTTAATATATAAAGAACCATTTTGGGAGTTATCTCACAAGATTGATAAACAACCAACTCAAAAAGGGACATGTATCAGTCAAAATGTCCAAACCAAAAGATGCCCTCCCGTTGCAAACGTGCGTGAATTTGATACCATCAATAATGCATGAGAAGATTTATAGCTCGCACCTAGCATAATAATAATGTACATAATATATTATTGCAATTTATGATATGTATGTCAACTTCTTATATACTTGTAGTAGTATTTAAGTAATATCATTTGATTTCACTGTCTCAATTTGTGCTTTTATAAATTTCTCAGACACAAAATAATAAACTATCTTTCCACGCATAAATAGTGTTTGTAAACTTGTCTCTAAAATAATATTATTTATGATGCCATTATTTTAACTTTTGCAGCTATTGATTTGTACTTTTACCCAATATAAGAATTGGCATCCGTTGATAAATAATTATACAATGGTGATCCTTATGAATTAACTATTTTGCACTTCTTACTCCACGTTGGAAATTTGTGTTTTTATTGTTTGTGGCAAAATCAAGTCCATTATGAAAACATTAGTAAATTGTTCTATTCTAATTTGTTAAAGTGTGGAATGGTATATAAAAGTGTAATAGAGAATTAAATTCGATAATTGAAATCATATTCCAATAAAAAAAATTTTAAAAATCTATTTAAAAAAATAAAGAAAGAAGAAGAAGAAAGCAACTTGTGTTTCCCATTTCCACGTCTGAATCCATCCTTCCCCCGCGTGATTCAGCAGCTGATTCAATTAAACGGTATTTCCAAAACCCGCTATAAATTCCTCTTCTCCCCTTCTCCTTGAATCCCCCTGTTCTGGTGCTTATTTTCTCTTGCTCCTTTTCCTCCCAAAAAAACCCATCATCAATCCTTCACTCTAAATTTTCTAGGCAAAACCCATCATGGATTCTTGCAGTAAATCATCAGCTCGTGATTCTTCCTCCTCCTCCTCTCCTTTTGATTCCATCATTTTCGGTATATATGATCATTGATCATGACCTGAATTCTCATTGTAAATACATTACCAACGACAGCCCGTTTACTAACTTGATTTGATCTTTCTGTTTGATTTAAAACAGATTTGGATGAAACTCTGTATTCCTCCAGCACCGGAATTGGAGAAGCCGTTAAACGAAACATTGATGGTTGTTTTCGAACTCTTTCTAAGTTAATAAAACTCATCGCACTACCATGAAATGAATTTTACGTGAACTGATTTCACTGAAAACTATGCAGAATTTCTGGTGGAGAAATTCGGATTCCATGAATCAAAAGCTTCCAGCCTTCGCGTCGAGCTCTTCAAAACATACGGCAGCTCCCTGGCCGGTCTCCGTGTAAGTGTTTCTCTGTCCTAATCAAATTTTCTCGCAAAATTCTCCAAGCGTTTATTTGACCCATGTTCATCATTGTTTTCCCAATTTTGGCAGGCTTTAGGTTACGATATTGACGCCGACGATTATCACGGGTAATGAAAAAACGAAACCCAACCAGAAAAAATGGAGAAAAGTTTTATCTTGTTCAGCTCTTGAAGCTCTCATGTGAAGACTGAAATTCAAATCCCACCTTTTTTTTTCAACAGTTTCGTACACGGAAGGTTACCTTACCACGTGATCAAACCAGACCCGCAATTGCGAAATCTTTTGCTCTCCATCAAACAAAGAAAAATCGTAAGTTTTCATCTCCCCCAACCTAACCTTCAAGCAATTCAAATGAATTGTCCTCTCATTTTGTAAAGATGGTATCCGGGGCTTTGATCATGATTAAGCTATGTTGTCTGGAAATGGGAATGGCAGATTTTTACAAATTCAGACCGAATTCATGCAATCAAAGTGCTGGATCGTCTGGGAATAAAAGATTGTTTCGAGCAAATCATCTGTTTCGAGACCATGAATCCCAACCTGTCAAAGTCGACGAGACCCGATGAGTTTCCTGTTGTGTTGAAGCCCTCCCGAGAAGCCATGGAAATAGCAATCGACGTTGCTAAGGTCGATCCTCGCCGGACGGTAAAGACAGGCCTGAAACCATTTTCCAGTTGGAATTTCGAATAATATGAATTGTCTAATAATTTGTTTTGGTTGGTGGTTGTACACGCAGTTGTTTCTTGATGACAGCGTGCGGAATGTCACCGCCGGGAAGTCGGTGGGTCTCCGTACGGTCTTGGTAAGTTTATTTTCATATGGGTACAATAATTAATGCGTCGTGTACAATCAAAATGTTTTAGCCCACTAATTTTTTCTAGATCAATCATTTCGATAAATAATTAAAATCTTAATTTTCTATTTTATGTATCTTTAAGCTAATAAAATTACATTTTTATCTCCAATTATTTTGGCCGTACTATGATCGTTAAAAATTTCAATAAATTCTTTCGTTGTTACATAACATTTACAAACTAAGAACAACTATGTCCAACCTTCTTAGAATAATACTACTTTCGTTTTTTAAAAAATAGTCAAATTTCAAAAAAATTATTTGTTTTTAAAAAAAATCACTTTTAGGATAAAATTCTTATAATCTCCTTACTAATAATGACAATGAATAATTCAAATTATAAAATAAAGATAAAAATATAAATTTAATAGTGCATTAATTATGTTATACCTTGTTATTTAAAAAAAAAATTATAACAAATCCATTAAGATCATATTCTTTTTTCAAAATAGAGAAAATACTTTTTATGATGAAACAATATAGAAAAATGTGATGTTTATGCCCATCTATGAAGATTATTTCCAACTTTGTACTTTACAAAAAAATGGTTTTGTTAATGTGAAATTTGCTTATATTTATCGTATGAATTGAAGGTTGGAAAGGCAAGCAAGACTAAAGAAGCTGATTATGCATTGGAGATAGTCACAAACCTTGTCCAAGTGGTTCCAGAAATATGGTTTGCCACAGAAGAAGGTGATGAAAGTATTGGACGCACTAGAAACGAAATGGACTCTGCCCTTGTTGCAACCACTGCCGTGGGTGCTTAAAAAATCAAAAGACCACAGATGATGATCGTGGATTCATGGCTATGGCCATTGGCCCCCTGAATCAAATTACAAATGTGGATGTGAAAAACGTGCAGTGTTCTTTGTAAATACTTCTCTGTGGTGATGGACAATCACACAAATCTTCAATAATTCAATTCAGGGCTCTGTGTTGGATAATGTGCAGTTCATCATTGTTTTTGTCCAGGTCTGGCATGGTATTAAATGTGTTAATATCTGTCCTTTTTGTACAAAAGTTGTCGTTCACTACATTTCTTTACAATATAATTAATGTATTATTAATTATTTTTAATTTTTTTTCACTAGTCGGGTTATTGCCTCTTTGTGGGCCTTTATGACCCTAGTGATTTTTGTTTTTGTGGGCTCGATTACACACTAATACCACGAAATTCAATTAGTCCTTATGCTTATGTATATTGGTCATTGTACCTTTTATTAATATATTATCGTTTTTAGATTAAAAAAAATATGTAATTTTTTTTTAAAAAAAAATATTTTTTAAATATAATTTATATATAATTATTATTAGTAAAAATAACATAAAAATTTATTTCAAAAATAAAAATTTTCTAGAATAAATAGTATCAAGATGGAAAACCACCTTGCAAGGGTATTATTAAATTTACTAAATCTTGATAATTGTGTTGATATTCATTTATAAGTATTTAAAATCTCAAAACTCCTGTCTGTACAAAATAAATTTTGTAGTTGAGTATAAACCTTTCTTTTCTCCGCACATAGATAAGAGTATGTAAATAGGAATTAATTCTAACTCCCACGTGATGACAAAAAATGCAAAAGGTTATGAAATAATCGAGAATGTGAGATCACATCAAATTTAAAGAATAATATAAAAAATTTAATCAGTAAAATCGGTTCAAAACTTATTGGTATAAGTTTTTGAGTCCAACTTAAGTTTATATTTACTTAACAAAGAAAGATTAATCAACCATTTCAAAAAGGAATAATAATACTTTTAGTGACTTTTCATAGTAATTTTTTATATTAACTGATATGACAAATATAAAAAGATAAAATTATTACTCTCTTTAAAAAATAAAAAATAAAAAATAATAATTTTATCTTTTTATATTAGTTATATTAGTCACTATAAAAGTCATTATGAATATCATTACTCTTTAAAAAAACATAACAAAAATAAATAGAGTCAGTAGTGGTTTGATTATTTTCTTACAAGAAGACTCTAGACAACAATTTTTTGAACAAAGAATGGTTAATCAATCATTTCAAGAAAAGTTAAAAACAAAAGTAATAATAATAATAATGAAGGGAGTAGTGCTCTATTTCCTCATCATAATGCATCATATAAAAGAAGAGCCACAAAGAAGCTTCTAGCAAATCAGCATAGCAAGCTCATAATATGCGATTTCACGTGTCAGAACTTTGATAATGATCCATTATGACTGAATTAACAGGAATGATATTGATGTTAAATACTCGATTACGTATCATCCCATGACGTAGGAATATAGGATTAATTAAGGAATAGAATGAACCTCAGTTAAGCCTGTCCACGTCTATACACATATCTTTGGTTGATTGTGTTCTTACGTCTCAAGTGGATAAAGATAAGGACCACTCTTATTATTATATTTTGCGTCTAAAAAAACAATTCATTCATAAGATGAGGACCATATTTCATTGTAACATTCTGCATTCAAAACGTTCATCCTAATTCAAGATTATAGTCATATGAGATTTATAATTGTATTACTGAAGATTTGATTCTAGGTTCTATTTCAAGAAAGATTCGATGTAGTTTTTTACGGATACTATCAGGAAATAGAGTCAAAATTGAAGTAAGCTGTTATGATTCAACCGGGGAACGTATAATTTATTGACTCCGAAACAAGAAGGATTTGAAGGATTAATTGGTTTTTTAACTTGAACATTCCTTTCGTGAGAATATGATGCAAGATGCACACAATCTCGAGAAACTTATTTTCGTTGTTCGTAGACAAAACAGATTCTAATTTTTTCTTATTTTAATGTATGACCTTATATCCGTGCATTTCATATTTGTTCTAAATTTATTCCAAAAAATATAGTCCAAAAGTATGAAAACTATATGATGTTTATATATATTCTTAATTAATGGATTATCAATAATTGATGTCGATGTGCACATTTTTAAATTAACAAGGAAATCAGATCATGGCCAGTGGTTTCTCAATTATGCTTGCAAGAAACGTAACGTTTATTGCTGCATTGTCGGTTGCTTACATGGGTGTGTTCAACTATCGAGGAAATAATGTTAATTAAAGCAAACTTTACTTTTCAATGTCTTCATCATTTTGATAAGTCCTAAAAGGAGCAACTTTGTTTATTTGTTTGATTATGGATATGATGCAAGTGCTTAATGCTTATGCCAATTAAATTGGAAAATCAAAAGAAAATATGTGCTTTTTTTTGGTCTAAATCCTGTTTTTTAGAATTAAAAAAATAATAATAATAATTTCACAATCAAAGCTGGGCCGAAATTATCTAGCTTGAAGCCTTCAAATGTTTATTGTTCTACAAGGGTAGGCCCATTTCTGAAAAATGTCTAAGGCTCATAAAGATAAAAGACTTGTTAATGCCTGCCATCCCTTACCCAGTAATGATAATTGGGCTACGGAGAGACCAACCCTTTCATTGATTTTAATTTCTTCAGAGAATCAGTATTATCCAACATTTTATCATTCAAGACCATCCATTTTCTCGGAAGTCTTTTTATGGAATTTCTTCCTATCTCAGCTGGATCAGAAGAATGGTTCCACACCCAGAAAAGCATTTCCTTTGAAGAACCAGCCAACTAGGAACAATTAAATTGATTGATCCATTTTCTTTTGCTATTTGATAGAACATGGAAATCTAATCATCCTTGAGGACTTAGTGGCCTATGCAATGCCATCCTTAGTTACCTTGCAACGTCTAATCAGCAACTTTTTTTCTTGCATAGAAATGCTTTGCTAGCTGAATATGTTGCCATGAACCAAAGGTGGGATTTTGCATCAACTTATATAATCTCCATAGCCATATTGAATTTCTCTAATAAGTCACATCTTTTAGACCTTGTCAACAGTGTAAAATCTCACCTTTTTTAAGTATTAAGATCATTATTTCATTATGAGCTAGGGTGGTGACTGATGAGAGTTCAACTCATATTTCTATGAGGCCATCTGACCAAGAGAGTGCTGATTCTTTGATCACTTAGCTTATATTTGTTTGGTGATTCTCACTTAAGCTTTAACAGCTGTATAATGCCCAGTCAAGTGCATGTTGTTAGTCATGATCAACTATCAAGATGAATGCTTTTCCATCAAAAAATTTGTTTTCTTCCTATATGAACAAGATTTGACAAATTTAAGGAGTATGAATTATAAAGTATTTAAGTATGGTCGACAATTCTAAAGCCATTGCGCATATACAAAGCAACACAATCGAGCATCCAAATGTAGCTTCTCAAAACAAGAAAATACAATAACACATCCAACAAAGACTTAAATAATCACATTATGACATGTTACATCATGATTTAAGCAGAAGCACCTCACAAATCATAAACGTTTTTCCCAGTGAATTTCACCTCAATTGGGCTTACGTTCTTTCCGATTTTTCTGTAGTTAACACCAACTGGTTCACGACCAGGGTTCACCTTCTCTGGATAAACACCATCTTTAGGATGAAGGTATTGGACTTCACCGTTAGGGAAAACCCTGTAAAATTGGTACTTGATCTTGTACTTGGACCTCAGTCTAGTCCCAAGTGCTAAGCATTGCTCTTTTCTAGCCAACTTGAGCAAGTTTGGACCTTGCCTCATTATGGCTGCACCGCCTGTAGGCATCTCAAATATCTGTTCTTTTGGAGATTCCCATGTAATAACATAGAATTCCTCGACTTGGGCCTTCCTTAATAGCCCTCCCGTGCTGCCTGCAAAGATTGGTGATGGGGTGTTTGGGTCCAGTTCTGGTGGGGTGAATCCCACTGGTGCAGATGCTGCCACGGTTGCAGCCTCCTCTGCCATGGCTTTGATGGTGCGTGCTCCCATGTTGGGCTTGATTGACTTTGGAGAAGCAAATGAGACCAGGGATGATTGCTTCCATGGCACAGTGACTCTATCACTTGAGGAAGAGAGAGTTGGGGTGAAGAGGGATGCTTGAGTTGCCATGGCCATTGTGTGCGTATGAATCAAGAGAGAAATGATATGTTAAGGGAATGAAGTTTGCGTTTTCTTGAGTTCTGCAAAATTTGTTGATGGCAAAAAGGTTTTTCTTCTGCAGGGGAATTTTGGATGGGTGGTGGAGATATGGATATTGGATAAGGTAGATCCTGGTTTAGACCAATTAGAACCTGTGATTTTGATACGAAGTCTTTTCTTGACCTCACCTTGATTTTTCTTTTGCCATCTGGCCGTTTACAGATAGATTGGCCGTATTTAAAGCTATATCATTATGTTTTCTACGTCCGCTATTGTAGTTAAGGATGCCACTCAGCTACTTGATTTATGTAGTTAAGTTATTGCCGTCGAAAGATTACAATCTTGATCTATCATGGTATCTAAGTTTACACAATTTAGATTAATGGATCATCGTTTTACAGAAATCCGTAACTAAATTGAGAATGGAATTTTTTTGATCAGGAAATTCAAGAAGAAAAAGGAATTATTGGCAATAAATAAACAGTACTTATATGCTTAACATATGGATAGCATACACCAACCTTTTTCTTTCTATTTGAGGTAGAAATATACCAGGATATGTTATGTTTTTTATTTTGTTGATGTGAATCCTATTTAAATAGGCCTGATCCACTATAAGTCAGCTAATTGGAGTCCAGAACTAGTGCAGTATTGAGCAATTGCTTTGTTGCCACGAAACTTTTCAACACCTTAGATAAAGATGCAACAGTGATGGTACTACTCTAACACAATTAGCTTAGGCTCATGTATTAACAATAATACATTATGTAGCAAACATGATCTGAGTGGCATATGTTGAATGTTTGGAGTCTATCTGTAGCATTAATATGTATAAAAGATGTCTTTTGTATCTTTATTACCCTGCATCAACTTGAACTTCTCTATCTGTGGTGATCGAAAGCCTTCTTACAAGCTACAAAGGGGGAAGTGGAGGGGAGAATTTTAGAGTTGAATTTGGTTATCTCTTGCTAGATGTCCCAATAAGTTCACCTAAGCTATAGTTTCTGAAACTTGGAAAGACTACTGGAAGCTTTTTTTGTCTCAGATTCCGGCAGCTGATAAAAATTATTTATATGAAAATGCACATTCAATCAGGCTCTGATATATTACATTGCTAAACTAACTTGGGTAAAAAACAGAGAGCCAAAAGAAAATGAGAAAGCAACAGTTTTCTACAGCAATTGATGCAATAGGCAATACAAGCTACAATATACTGCATTTAAATGGGAAACTAAACACTTGGCTATACAAAAATGTACTATTCCACACTCTTCTATTCTAGGAAAATATCTTTAGGCATAATGACTTTCTAATTTTTAAGGACTTTAAAGCATTTCCAATGTAGTCTCAGAATTTAGATTGAGATACTGTTAGGAATTCCTTTGCCTGTAAGTCCTCCAACTTTGCTATAATCAGAGATGTTAGGAAATAGCAATGTGTAAGGCACATTCACAGGCCCTGACCGATTCTTCAAGTTTTTATCATTGTTCCTTAAGATTATTTGACTCTCAATTTCTAACAGTTTGTGACCGAACATATTGAATGCTTCTCTTGGTTGATTATCTGAAGTCCATTCAGGGTTGTCTCTTTGACCAAGATAAATCTCATCTGAAGAGTGCCTTGACAATATCTCTATCAGTGATATGCCGAGGAGGGTCTGGAACTGAGCTGTAATGGTTTTCAGGAATGCTAAGTCAGGGTTCGACTCAAGTTCAGCATATTCAGGAGTACCTGGCTCAGGCATGAATCGCCGGCTTACAGATGGACGATTAGGGAGGTAGCCTCCATAAGGATATTGCCCAAAATTGACTGCTGCATGAAGAGCAGAAGCTACCCAAATGATGATTGTGCATGTCTGAACAAGTTCATCTCGTGTTTGCATTTTAGGCCACCATTTCTCATCTTTCAAGTCGCCGTGGCCAACATTACGTAGCTCTGTCCACCATGACTGGAGTTCAGAATCGGTTTGTACCATCTCATCTGTATGGTAATAGAATGAACAATATTCATTCACCCATTCTTTGATTGCTGACCAGATCTCAAGGCCATCAACAGCGTAAGGATAATCCTCTATTACAAGTTTGAGGCCATGGGGCTGACTTGAGTCCGGAACTGCCATTCCCCTGCAGAAGGGAAACCAATGTTACTCGAGAGAAAAATCATCAGAGTTGATCCTAATTTTACTGTAAAATCCATTAATCTGACCTTTTTTGAAGATCTTCCGGGAGTGCTTGCTCCTGGAATACCCAATTCTTATAGATGGTACTAGACATCTCCAGGGCATATTTTGCTGGAAAGACTGTTACCTCGAGCACTCCACCTGCATTTATGAGGATATGCCTTGCCAAGGCATTTATGTTCATTGTATCTCGGAAGTGGGGTTGCAGAAGCTTGAATATTGGATGGAGGACACTTAATTGCCTATTTGCGGCAATGATAAATGGTTCTATGACTGCATGAGTGCGCAACCTACAAGGGCATTATACTATGTAAGTTATTCATTTTAAGAAAAGAAATTTTCTTATCAATCCAATTTTCAATCTTCCAATGCCTAAAGAAAACACACCAGTGACTTATGAGCTGATGGTAGCCAGAATCATTTACTGCAGCATAAGCCTTAGCAAGCTGCCAAACTGAGCCCTCAACGCCATGTTCAGCTGGTGTAAAAACTTTACTGGTGATGCCATGTTTTTGTCCTTGTGGATGTGGTAAACTCAACTCAATTGCTATTGGCTTTAGTGTGCCATCTTCTTGTAGTAAAAGAAGAGTCCGGGCGGCATACGTTTTTGTGTTGGTTGTGTTAATACTTCCAAGGTATGGCATCAATGCATCATGATGGTCTAATATGAAAAGTCTGTTATGTTCCAGTGCCTGAAATTTCATAAATGCAGATCACTGATTAACCTCAATTTAAGCTAAGAATAAACACCAAAAAAGGTGTCAATATGTGTGGCATGCTTCCTTATATATATTATGCATTGGCACAATTTTTGAGTTATAAAGGAGGAGCATCCATACTGCTTCTAAAGATAGTCCATTCATGTTTTTCTCAATGTGTTCCCATTTGATCGTGCTATTCTGATTGCCATATACTTCAGGATCTAACTTGCTAGTTGGTGGAAATTCCTGTTACAGAAGAACCAGAAATGGTTTACATAAGAAGCTAAGAAATTGTTGCACTCAAATCTATTAGGTATCTGTAATTTTACCTTTAGGCACCTGATAACAACAGGGTTGACTCCAGCTAGCATTTCCCTTCCAAACTCTTCATCAGTCCTCCATGCAGTTCTATCCTCTGCAGTTACATATGTTTCCACAATTGTCACGCAATAGGAATACATAGAAAGCTTAAACTGTGACAAGTTATGTCAAAGCACCTTTGATTACAGCAGGAACCGGGAACTTGAAGAATCTTTCACCATCTGAACGGAGGAGTTCCTTGAGTAGTTCCCATGAGATGCATTGTTTGAGTTTATTTATAGTATGATTATCAGGTAGATCATCATCATAGAGTTTCAATACATCATCGAAGGAGTCAAACTCATTGATGGTTTTATCAAATAAAGATGCGATCTCTGGGGCTAGCACCTGACCCACAGACTTAACAGCATAGGCCAGGAAATCCGAAAATTTGACATGACTGAATCTTTCATCTCTTGGAACATAAATGTCTAAATTTAGCAGTGGCAATCTGGTTTCTGAATTGGGATCTGTAACAACAATACCAAAGACTTATGACTTCTGAAAAACTGTAACACCAAAAGAATATCAAAATTCAGATTACTTCATGTTCATCTACTTAATCCAAACTAAAGTTCTGATTCTTTATCACCCCTAACGAAGGTAAAGAATCCAGATGAGCAATGCATGTAGTTATGGTTCTGACCTTTTTTATGATGTGGACGACCTGTTCTTCCTCTGCGGGGATATGGTAAATGCTTAGATCCACCAAGCACTGGACGAACATGCTCACGTCCCTTCTCAGGGCTTCCCAAATCATTGTAGTAAGCATAATCATAGACTCTATCCCATTCTTTAAGCATTCCTTTCCCACTCCCACGAAGATTAACAAGTTCTTCTTCCCTGTAGAGGCGCAATGCTTCTGGTGTGTCACATGGCAGGTAAGGCTGCACATAGAGTTGCAGTTATGCTATAGTCAGTAATTTCATGAAATATTCAATGAAATTTTCAAGCTTACTTTGACAAGAGGGACCACAATTTGCAATTAGCCTAAACACAACTTAGTAAATCATTGTTGAATCGAGTAAATTTTATGCTTTTAAAGCTTTTAATGCCATTAAAATAAACTGTAGGGAACGATTCTGGCCTGGTTGGAGTCACAGATGACCAGAAAGTTAATCATGATGATAACTTCTCAATTATTAGACGCTTGCAAAGTGCTACAACAGGGTGCATTATAATTATTGGCCACCTTGACCTGCCATATTAAAGTCATTGCTAGTACACTTTGTCTTTTTCCTTTTTATCATTGCACAATGACAACTGTGAATCATATTAAACTCATAAATATTCATGAATTCTGAACAAGAACAAGAAAAGAGTGTTATACTATTAAAAATACCGGTGCTAGATTTGCTTGTACCATTTAAGTTGCTTTCATGGTCAGCTGAAAATACCTTGTTGGCAAAGAAGACTCGGTTATAGTTCTTGTAGCGATGAGCAGGATAAACCCAAGAATTGCAGACAAAATGGAGTTGACCATGACCAGGAACATCTTCTAAGGTGAGTGTCTTGAGATAGAACTGACTGTGATGGTGATTTTTTATAATAAAAGCACCAGGAACGCCCATAGATTCATCCCACTCAAAATTCATGTCATATGTGACATCCTCGGCTGTTACTGATGTCAACTTTGACATCCATTTCTCCAAAAATGCTGGCTTTCCCAGCTTTCCTCTTGATTCATTTTCTGCAAAAGCAAAGCATTAATGAAAAATGAAGGATTGCTGCCTTCATACGTTATTCTTCCCTTATTCATTCAATACAGAATGTTTGAGTTTAATTCAAGAATTCATCCGTACTCTGCAACAAATTAGCAGAGAAAGGACAGAAGGGATGGCAGAGGGTACTTTCTTGATTCTGAGAAAAAGAATGCAAATAATTACTAAAATCAAGATTACCTGGATCAATATGGTCAGCACTGATGAGCTGTATGGAGACACCTTTATTGAAGAGCTCGTGCAGTCTATCAAGAAAACTGGCACCAACATCTTTCATGTCCAAAACATTCTTCTTCATCAAAACCAGTGTCCCTTTGATCTTTGTCCTCGCTCCATTCTGGATTTCTATGGGTCTGTCTGAATTCTTTCCACAAACGACTTCCAGCACTTTCTCCAACATCTCTGTGGAAGAACATGGTGGGAAAAGCCCCATTGCAGAAACGAACTTTTAGAATAAAGAAAATAAAAAGAAACAGAACAAGACACAATAAGATCTTGAATTGAAAACAAGAGAGGAGGACTATAGGCTTTATATAGAATCTGGCTTCACCTGAGAATGATGGATAGAAGGTTTTAACCTTTATCAAAATATTGACTGGAGTGGACTTCGATGTTTTCTATGCATCAAATTGGGAACTGGCTTGACTGTTCTACTTATTGAGATTGATAGTATTCTGGAGTTGTTGGCGAGTTAAACTTGAAAGGGAGTATAAATAAGGACCAAGGTTGAGGTGATAGGAGCCATGAAGAAGTTTCAGGGTGACAATCTTTTTATTCTCTGTCCTTTTTTATCATCAATGTAAAGGCCAGGAAGCACCTGATTCCCTCCATGGCCACCCCATCCCACTGCACCCCACCGTACCCCATCTGGCAATTTTAACTGTGGACTGACACTTTTCAAGTGGATTATTATAGTGTTTCAGGCTTTCAGCATTCTTGGATATTGCTACTCATGTGAGGAAGTGAACCCCATGTCTTCATCTCTTGTAAATGTTGAACTACACAGTCTACACCACATGGCCTTTTTACTTCTTTACCTCAGTACATTTGGTCCTTTTCAGTACAAACAAGGCAAAGAACTATGAAGTGTATACCAAAAGAAATACAAATGGTCCATGATTTCAATTTGATAGTAACTCATTTGACATATTAAAAAAAATAACAATCAATTTTATTATTTTACCCCTTTTAAAACACGTCACAAATAATTTTGTTTTTCTTTTTTAGTATATTTTATTAATCATTATAATTTTTTACTAATAGTATCAATACTTTTCACAAAATAACTGTGACTAATCATAGACATTTGAACAAAGCTCATGAGAATCGAGCATCAAAGTTGCTTTATGGTTCATTTGAAGATTTAACTCTTGAACCTCATCAACTGCGCTTTATAATGGTGCATAATGTATTGTTCCCACAATACAATTTCAGGTACACACAGAATCAGAGAAAAAACCCATATTAGGAAGAAGTGACATTTATACTTGTTTGAAGAAACTGTTTGCATCTGAGCCAGTTTTATCTTGAGCAGTAAAACATTTTTAGCACAGCGAACTGAGCAGAACTTGGAACCAAGCAGACCTGAAAATGACCAACTTCAAATTGACTACAAAAGTTGGAAGCATAACTTGGTGGAGGACGCATCTTGAGTCAATTGTAACTTGAAAAGGGATAGTTTCGTGGCGTAACAAAGAGCCATTTTTTAGTCATCTTAGTTGTCCCTCCAGACAATCAGATGCCGTTTCATCACACACAAAACATTTAGCCAAAACAAATACTCATCACATTATTACATTACATCTTCCATTGGCCACTCTGTGTGTGTGTGTGAAACACATGTGTGAAACAGACATGTTGGTAACCATTTCTGCAATTTTTGTCAATTATTTTTGCAAGACCCAAGATAGACGGATTACTTTTTGTATCTTATCATCAAGGTAGTGTGATCCATCCAATGGTATGTTTGATGAGGTACAGACAAGAAAACATATTTTAGAACCAGTAGGACATGTAAAAATAAATAAATAAATAAATAATGATATTTTTTATAATTTTTTATAATAAAAAATTATAACGATTGATTTGATATATTAAAAAATAAATTAATTTTTGTTATTTTGTACTTGTTAAAAGAGTTCGATAAGTGATTTTATCCTTTTATATTGTCACCGTTATTATATTTTTTATTATAAAAAATCACTAATAATATTATTACTTAAAAAAACAAAAAACAAAATATTGCATAAGTAGAAAATACTCTCACAATATTGACTAAATATTGTTTAGATGGACTGCATCTATAAATTAAAATTATCCATTATTTTACTTACAATACTCATATTGAGTTATGTAACTTATGTTATGTGATATAATAATTGCACTTAATATCTTTCACAATATCAACATATGGAAAAGAATAAGGACTTATATAATTAGCCTCTTAGAAACAAATTTTTGCAATTTTTAATACACTTTTCAGTTTATAATACATCTCTTATTTTACAACTATTATCTAAAAAAATATAAAAATTTATTTTTAAATTACAAAACACGTTTTGAAACACTGTCCATACAAACCTTAAAATTTGCATATTATATGTTGTGGATATTGTGGTAGGCTTTCGGTGGGGCAAAACATTTTCATAGCATGTAGAGTTGTAAACGGATTTATTAGGCCCTAGTAATTTTATATGGACAAAGAATCAAACACGTTCCATATTAAACAACAACAACAACCATAATAATAATGGGTTTAGTTCCAAATTATATTAGATCATAATGGGTTTTTCTTCAATTTTACGGAAATACACTATAATCCCATATGAAAAATCAAAGGAAAAAAAAAATCAATGTAATTTGTACCATGGCCATTAATTTGATAAATTTTGACTAATAACATGTCTCTAAATTAATTAAGTTGTGTCATATTATTTTTCAGAAAAAAAAATAGTTTATATTGAGTTTTCATAAACTTGTAGATTAATGCATCAAATTTTAGAACCATTATATTCATTATTAATTGATTTTGAATTGAATGTTCACGTTCTAATACTACTACTGCTTGACTAGATATCGGTGTTGATTAAGGTTATTTTAAAATGCTTTACAATCTAATTTTCATGGCTTATATTTTGGTGCTCCAATTTTGTCCACTTAAATAAAACATTGTTCACACTATTTATATCAACCATTGAAAAATATTGTTATGCAACATTTTTTTTTTTTGACTAGTAAATCAAAATTATGGATGGTGATTTTAGTTAATGCATGGTGGAAATTATTTGATATCTGCATCCCCCCCCCCCCCCCCCCCCAATCTACTCCTTAAAAAATAGATATTAAAAAGAAATGAAAAATACCACTCCAATAATCAAGAAGAAGTTTTAAAGCACGTTTTTTAGATTTAATTCATACGCACCCTAATTTATTAAACTCAAATGAGACATGGGACGTGAAATCAAAAGCAATAACGGTGAAGGAATGATTTAGTTGAAGTTATAAATATGGTTGTTACATGTCGAATTGGTCAAATATAATTTATACGATACCATAAATAATGAAAATGAAATGCAATATGTGATTGGCCAAAATGGAATCTGAATTCAATGTAGTTTGGTGAACGTTATTTTCCTGTCAACATCATTTGAGGGATAATCAAAAGAAAAGCAACTTTAGTCTTGCACCTCAAGCTTTGACATGGATAGCAACTTTAGTCTTGCACCTCAAGCTTCGACACGGATACGTAGTATTTCAAAATACGTTTTCATATTTTTCTTTTTTAGATAGTATTAGTAAAATAAAAAATATATATATATTAAAAAATTTAAAAATATTTTTTAAAAATTCAATTTATATATATTCTCATTTAAATTTTTACTTTTGCTAAACCCTAATAATAGAAACTACCAAAATTAATGAGCAAAACTTTAATAGTGATGGATTTTTTTGAAAAGTATTTAGTACCCGTTTTGGTTTACTTTTCATCAATTTTGTCTGGTCGAGTAGTATTATCTAACTTATTCTTTACCTAATTAAAAGCTAAGCTTAACCAAATTATCAACTTAATCATATCAAGAAATTATGTTTAGTTATGTGTTTGTATGTATAACTTTCCTCTTCCAATGCATGTTTCATTTTACCATCAAAATGTAATACTCAAACAAAGCAATTGATTTGTAGTGTTGGACAAGGTAATATCAAAATGCACTAAGATTTACCCTTGTTCTCTTTACAATAAAGGAGCAAATGAATTAACCAAACAAGTAGGCCAAATATTAATTCAATGAATGATGAACTTGTTTCCTCACCATTGATGGAGGATTGGATTCCTGGACTTGTCTCTTTTGTGTGTTTTTTCATTTTCTTTATTAATGATCACATCACACGCCAATATTGTTAATCATGTGATAATAGACTTTTGTTAGAACAAGCAATTATTACTCATGAGGACCACTTGCCTTCGTTTGGATTATGATTTATTTGAGAAAAATTGTATTGGAATGTATGAAAATTTTGGTAGGTATTTTTTGATAGAAAAAGTATTTTAGAAGATAAAATAAAGGGAATTTTTTAAAAAATTTATGTTAGAGGAATTTGAAGGGGAAAATCTGAATTTTAAATTTTAAAATAAAAATGTATTTGAATATTTTATTTTTGTTGGAAAAAAATTAACTTTTTGTAAATGAAAATAAAGTCCAAATGAAGCGGTTTTACAACAATTGTAAAAAAAAAAACTCAAAATCTATTTTATTTCTAAAATTAAATAAAATTTTATAGTGTTAATAAACAAAACACAACACCATGGCCACATTTGCCATCTCATCTCCCACTAGATCTTTGGTCCTCCCCACCCCCCACCCCTTAAATTTTCCTCTAATGATCCAAAATAATAAAAAATTCCATTTTATCCTTTTCTTCCCAATCGTGAAAAGAATCACATCTAAACACCACAACAAAAAGAAGGGAAAAAATTATTGTCAAGATTTAAGAAAAGCATAATTATCTGAAGAAAAGGAAAAGGTTTAAGGTAAATTTATACATCTTCAACCGACAGATCAAAAGACTTTGAAGAGACAACCTCCTCCTCAAACATTCTCCACCCACTCGTGTTCTCCATATCTCAAGAAGGGAAAAAAGGTCCAAAAGGGATCAAAAAAATTGCATTGGGGTAAAGAAATTGGAAAGAGAGATTCCCAATATTCTTTCCTTGAAGTTGGATCAAACTTTAATCTCACCAGAATGACATACTTTTTCTTTTTAATCCTTCTATCATTAGCATATTCCAAAGTTAGTTGATCAAAGCTAGAGATATTAAGATTGATTAAAAATTGAAACAGCCTAGATATGAATGAGAACTCAAAATATTTTACTCTGCTAAGGTGTCAATTAAGTGTCTTGATCACTTTCTTTTTGATGCCTTATGCTCGATCTTTTATTTCAAATCAAAGAATACATAAATAAACCCATCCTATCGCACTGATTGAAAGCTTTCATAGTGATTGAGGAAGTCAAAAACCAAAAAATAAATTATTTATATCAAATATTTATTTTGTGACTAGATTCAATTTCTCGATCTTGCATAAAGAAAAATAAATTTCACGCCTTTTTTTATGAAGGGAAGTTTAAGGAAATTCTAACAACTAAATTAAAACATTTTTATTAAGTCTAACAACAAAATTAGGAATTTTAATTTGTCTTTCTTAAGTAAATATTGATAGAAACACGAAAACAATTCTAATTTCTTTCGACCCTAGGTGGAGTGTTTTTTTGAATGAATGTTCGATGTTGGCATTGGCGTCTTGAACATGCATGTGCCTAAACTTGTGAATGCAAAATAACAGGACAAAATTTTCAAACTCTTGTCTAGTCTTGCATTCCATTAACCCTTCAAATATCAACATATTCTTGAAGAAACATTTGATTCCTTTGATACTAATTAAGATTATCATCCAAATCCAACTCTTCCAAAATTGGCACCAACTATGAACTTTCCTCTGAAGTTCTACCAAGAAGAAAACTCCAAGACTAAAAAATTCGTACATTTGACTATGCGAACCTTGGAAAATTGAAGCCCTCTTTCCCTCCAATGTTCCAACCTCCAAGTCTTTGTAGTCAATGAACAAAGTTGCAACCGCGTGTACCATATTTGTTGATAACATATTAATTTGGCCATGGACTCATACCGGTGGCTCTTTGCTTGTACATGAGTACATTGTTTTTGACTATGCATCATTTTATGTTATTTTCATAGCACTAAATCTAATTACTTATTAACCATTGACTTAATATGATCGCAACAAAAATGTTCACCATAATTGATAGTACTAAATTAATATTAAAACAACTAAGCATTCGATAGTAACCGATGATTAAAATGTTCTATAATTTATTATAAGTTCCAACTTTATCAGCTTCAAAACGTTGTGTCCTCTCCAATATATGTTAGCCACTGTCCTCCTGTTTATCACCAACCTTTCATTGTTCTAAAGGTGGCAGAGGCCGTAGTTATTGTCACCAGTAACTTCACTGTTTAAGGAAAGAAAAATCTTTGGAAAGATGAGCATTGAGCACTACATTATAAAGCGTAAGTCGACATCTTTGATTGGAGTTGAGGGACATATCTTATCCATGAAAATTCCACATAAAGAAGGTCAAGTCAAGTCGAATTGCTCTCTAGTAAACTCATTCTCATATTTTGCGTTTAACGTGCAAATCCTAAGAACTAGTTTATGAAACAACCCCTTAAAATTTTTCTCTTGTAGTCTCACACAATTTGATCGATATTAAACTCGAAACTCCTAACGATAAATGTTCAGCAATTTAAATCAACGAAAGAATCCATCATATTTATATAATATGTTTTTATTAGTAAGACTACTATAGTACGATTTAAATAATACACAAAGATAATTTAGAATCGAAGAAATTTAACACTAAGCCTATCTCCATCTGAAATATAATTATGTGTCATCATGACTGAATAGAAAGATGTTGAAACGACACATATAAATCCAAGAAGGTACGCAAGACATTCTTTATTGAAAATCAGTTTGTATAGAATATGCATAACTAGACATCGTGCGTAAACTGTTCATTGATTTTTATAAAACTAATGCTTTTTTCTTTTTTTTTTTCTCTTTCTTTCTCTTTTTAACCACCATAATTTTTCTCACAAATATAAAGGCAAAGAAAAAAAAGAGAAAAAAGCATTAGTTTTATAAAGATAAAAGAACAGTTTACGGACGATACGATATTCAATTAAAGCCCACAACGAGATGACCCAACTCAGTAAATTATTCTAAACAAGTTTCAAATGAACAAAAGACGGTTGTCAACAAATGCTTTAATAAGAGCAGAAATACGTAGCACCTGCGTATCTACCATTGTTAGGTGGGTTGGGCTTCTATTGGGAGGAGCTTAACTTGACTCGATCTTTGCTGGGGTGTAAACGAACTAGTATGTTTGGTAAACAGTTCGTAAATAAATAGGTGTCGTTCGTTTATATTTATTTGTTAAGTTACACGAACAATAAACGAACAAATTTGATTGTTCGTTTAATAAACGAACCTAACATGAACAGACATGTGTTTTGTTCATTTATGTTCACGAACAAATTTGTTTAGTGTTCACGAATAAGTTCGTTTAATGTTTATATAAAACTCGTTTATTGTTCGTTTATATTTAAATAATAATGTAAACATAATATAATATAATACATATAAGTATATATAATAATATTAGTAATTGTTAAAGTATTATAATATTAGTAATATATTAAATTATAAATTATAATATAAATATAGTATAATTTATTATTCGTTTAATCGTTCACGAATATGTTAACAAACTGTTCATGAACATGTTCGTTTAATGTGTTAATGAACATATTTACGAACTGTTCACGAATACTTATCGAATACTAATAAACGAACATAAATGAGTTTGAACACAAATATGAAAACTTAAACGAATACAAGCCGATCTCGAATAGTTTTAAAAATAAATGAACAGCTCACGAACTATGTTCGTTCGTTTATGTTCGACTAATTTACACCCCTGATAGAGGATCTAATCTATTTTAAAACCTTTTGTAATTTTCAGTGCATTTTTATCTCACAATCACTATTTTAAAAAATACAAAATATATTTTAAAACACAATTTATACACACCAAATCTCTAGACATTTAGGTGAAGGACATTTTTACAACTTGGTAATATGGGCTTCATGATAATGGATCTTAAACTGGTGAAGGACATTTTGACTAGTCAAATTATGGGCTCAATATTTAATCTCTATGGATTGCATAAAAGTTCCGGAAACTAACTAGAAAGTTTGCGTGACGTTTCTTAATTGGACACACAGCCCAAGACCAATGATTAACGACGAATGATAGCCCATTTAGATTTTACAGTTCTTGGACCGTACTTGGTGCCTTTTCTAGGCTTGCCCTTTTTTGGACTAAGTGGGCCAGAGAAAATAGCCAAATAAAACAGCTTTTTGTTTTTAATAATATATTTGGAGCACGGGGAGGGGAATCAAACATAGACAGGCATCTATACTCTTTTGAGTTTTGTCAATTCAGAAGACAAAAATGCCATCACAGTTTTTATGGGTTTTTTTTTTTTCAATATAATATAAGAAAGGAAAGAATTATTGCATGCTAATATTGCAATTGACAAATTCAAATTTATTTAGTTTTATTTTCTTTTATTTAACAGCTTATATCATTGGCAAACTTATATCACAATAAAATCTGATAAGTGAAATTTCAAATAAATGTTTACATAAGTTTGTCAATCTTATCGAAATAATAAATCATCATTGATATCGATACACGTGAGATCGCCATTTGAATCAAGACAAAACTTTTTTTTGTTTAAATCACAATTATGGGACCAAAACAGATTTAGATGACAATTAAGGTAAAATAGGGTCAAAAACATTTTATTCATAATAAAATTAAATTACATAGAAAAGAGGACATTAGCATAACCTCTTTCCGAGTAAATAAAAAAAGGTTTGATAGGTTTTTTAGTCTTATTTAAAACACAAACATTAAACATTATATGCTATTTTCATCATCACTTTATATCTCCATCCATGTAAGAGTCTTGATAAATTTAATTGATTAGATGGTAAGTGATTTTTTAAAAAACAATAAATTTGGTCTATTTTTATCTTGAGAGTATAATGTAACCTTTCCAAAAATTTAGTCAACAAAAAGAATCCTTGTTATATACTAATCTTTGGGCTTGTTTGGTTGATGGGAAAGTACAGTTAGAAGGGAAAATGATTTTTTGGAATTTAATTATGAGAAAAATGAATACTTTCTAAGGAATTTGAATATTAAGAATTTAATTTTGAAATTTTTGTATACTTATTTATGTTTGTATAGAGCAACATTATCTACTGGAAAGTTAATATAATAGTAAATCACAAATATATTTTAAATATAATTTATTTGGCATTATATCTATCATATTATTCATTTTATTTTATATTAATGATAGAGACAACTCTTTTTGGTATTTTAATCAAAATATAATTTGATATTTATTCATTTTATCAGTTGTAATAAATAACAATTTGAACAAAAAAAAATTACTTTTGTAATAATATTTTAGGTACATACATATCTTTATAGTTTATAAAGAGTTTATGTATTAGCACTATCACAATTAGTGTCTATACTAATAAATAATAAAAATTTAAAAAAATGTATAAAAATTAAAGAAATAAAAATATAAAGAATTAGTATAATAAAAATTAAAGAAATATAAATACGAAGGAAAATGTGAAAAAGGTGATTCTAATAAGAAATGTATAGATAAACTTATATTTTCATAAAAAAAATAATAATGAAATCAAATCACAAGTCAAAAAATTTAATGAGAAAAAATAGAAAATTATATAGTTTTTAATTCTAATAAATTATGAATTGAATAGAAAAAAAGTTTTGAAGTAAACCTTTTTTAAAAAGTAAAACTAATAATAATTAAAATAGAAAATCACATAACTAATAGTTAAAACATAAAAGATATATGATAGTTAAAAGAGAAAAAATAGATAAAATCAAATTGAAAGTAAAAAATGTGTTTATTGAACTAAAATCTTAAAAAAAAAAAGTAATTAGAATAACAATTTTTAATAAAAAAATAAAATTTTGATATGTTTCACTTATTTTCTATATTTTTGGAAATATGATTATTTTTTCAAAAATTTAAAAATAAAACAAATTTAGGAAAATAATCAAATTACTTTTCCAAATCAACTATAAACTGAAATTTAAAAATAACAAAATAAATTACTTTCCAAGTGAAGATTTCTCACTAACCAAATGGGCCTTTTATGTAATCTTATGTTGAGTTTTCAAAAATTCCAACTTATATATAATTTGATATAAGCCTCAATTCAACTAAGACGAATCTATTTACTGGATTAAAATCATAGGGAGCTTAATTTGATCCATTTGGATGACTTATTTATATTTGATGCTTTAATTTGGCCATAAGAGCATGCACACTAGTCCAAAAATGAGGCTGGTCGTGCATGTGGAGGTTACCACATTAGCAACAAATGCTGATGTGGCAGCCTTCTTAGAACAAACGGTCCTCTGATCGTTTGTTCTAAGATTCACGGTCACAAATGGCTGTGATTTTTTTTTTTTGTTTTTTGTTGGCAAAAACAATGTCGTTTGGCGTCGGATTGATGCTAAACAACGGCGTTTTTGCCAAATGTAAAAAAAAAATAAATAAATAAAAATTGCAGTTGACAGGCTTGCAGAAGTGACGCATTCCCAATGAGCGCGCATCACGTGGAATGGCGTTACAAATCTTTCAATGGTTTACAACGGCCATTTCACCTCATTTTTTTTTAAAACAACTTTCACTAACATGTAGAAAATATTTTTCTCTACAATTGACATGTACTTTGCCTATTTTTAGTGTAAGATTTGATTTATTTAAATGTAAAATAATGTTAAATTATAATATACTTATTATAATATTAAATCTATTAATATACCTGTTACTATTAAATTTAAATCTATTAATATTAACTTTTAATTGTAATATAATGTAAAATTCTTTATACTTATTTTATAATTTTAAAAAATTTGGTAATTTTTTAAAAATATAATTTTGTATGAAATTATTGCGTGTGATGATTAAAATTTATATCTATTCATAATTATTGAATGTTTAATCAGTACTATGTTGTAATATTAATTCTATTAATATATCTATTACTATTAAATTTTAGAGGAAACACCCAAAATCGTCCTCCACATTTTAACAAATAATCTTTTTCATCCTCCACTTTTAAAACGGGAATAAATAGTCCTTCAAATTTCATAAATCGAAACTTTTGATACTATTTGTGAAATAAACGAGAACTTTTAGTCCTTCAAATTTCATAAACGGGAACGTTTAGTCCTGAAATTTTCTTTCAAATTTTGGTTCTTAACATTTGAAGGACTATTTGTTCCCGTTTTAAAAGTGGAGGATGAAAAAGATTATTTGGTGAAATGTGAAGGACAATTTTGAGTGTTTCCTCTAAATTTTAATATATTAATTTTAATTTTAAATCTATTAAAATTAACTTCTAATATTAATATAATGTAAAATTATTTATACTTATTTTATAATTATAAAAAATTTGGTAATTCTTTAAAAATATAATTTTGTATGAAATTATTGCATATGATGATTAAAATTTATATCTATTCCTAGTTAAAAAAAATATGAATAATTTGTAGCCAAATCAATTACAAAATTAAAGAAAATTATCACGTTTGTCTAAATGAAATAAAAATTGTAATTAATTTATAAAGAATACTAAATTTATTTAAATGATTTTTAAATATTTGGTAATTTTGAATTTTATAAAAGAATTAAAGAAATGAATTAAAGAATTATGTTTAATTACGAGTATTTATTTTAATGTTTTAAGTGTATTATTAATTTTTAATTTTAATGTAATGAAAAAGTATTTTTCATTGATTGTTTTTAAGTAGTTAATGTATGATAATTAAAATTATAAATTGTATTATTAACATAAAAAAATTTGATAGTGGCTATGTGAATAGTGAAGGTTAGGCCATTTCAAGGTCTGACATTCACTATTCATAGAGCTATCATAAAAAAAATTACTCATGATAGTAAAAATTTAATATTTAATTTATCATATTTATCTGAATATTTGAAGTATATTATTAAATTTTAATTTTAATGTAATTTGAATTTATTTTTCATTAATTGTTTTACATATTTCATATTTAATTTAGAGTATTTATTTTCATATTTTAAATGTATTATTAAAATGTAATTTTAATGTAATGAAAATTATTTTCTATTAATTGTTTAAATATTAATTATATTAACAAATTAAAATTATAAGTTATATTATTAATAGATATTGAATTTGATAAATGAAAAATAGATAATATTTTAGAATTATTAATTTAGATAAGAAGTATTAAATATATTAAATAAATAATAATAAAAAGGTAAAAAAAAAAGAAATTGATATCTAAATAATAAAGATTGTTCATTAACGTATGTACTTTTTTTGGATTATGATTATGTAAATAATAGAAGTTATTTATAAATTGATATGACGCTAAAGTAACGTGACCTTAAGCTGGCTGGTGCTAGGATATTGTGTATGCCCTAAATGACACTCCTCCAAGGACACTGAAAGAGATAATGTCATCACTCAATTTGAGGGGAAGCTCAAACATCCCATTCTTTACGCTAACATCCCATTACCTCACTCTCCCCATTTGGTTCGCATCTTCGTATCTCTCCCTTCTTCGCCCCCACCAAGCCACCAATTCCTAAGATCTCTTCCAAAAATCCAATCTTTTTCCTTTCTGGGTTTTCGTGCCCAGGCACGCTTGTGCACGCAGAGTCTCCTTGTCCAATCCAACAGTAAGATTCAGAGGGAGAGATATAAAGGGACGATGGCATGTGAAGGAGGAGCGTAGGTAATTTTTAATTTGAAAAATGGGTTCCAGGACAGAGCCAGCTACTGGCCAGCATTCTCCTCCTCCTGCTTCTCCTGCTTCTCCTGCTTCTGAAGAAAGAGATGTGGCTGGCAAGTTCTTCTCTTTATTATCTGATTGTGCCTTTTTCGTGTTCTTTCGTTTTGTTTATTTGCTTGTAAATCTGTTTGTTGATCTGCTAATTTTGTTCTGTAATTTTGGTGGGCCTTATTTTGTATTCCTTATACCAAGATTGCAAAAAGAAAAAGAATAAAAAGACGCCTTTTTTACAATCATTGGTTGGAAAGTTTCATGGAAATGGATGAATTAAGCAAGTGATGAATGTGATTTTGGAATGGGATGACAATGGGTGGGTAAAGTTTTGGCAGATGTGATTTGTGAGTGTAAGTTTGCTCATTGGATTGGAGAGCTCGGGGTAGCCATTAGACTATTAGAGGTGATATGGACAAAGAATCACTGTTGATTGGAGATACGATTCCTTAAAAGCAAGATAAGCTTTGTTTTGAATAAGACTGTTGATGTTGATTGTGTTCTATTTTAGGATTTTAAGCTATTAATGTTATCAGCCTAGCTTTCCGTTTTTGGATGGCTAAATTTAGCACTTGAAAAGAAGAGTTTTTGTGTTCTATCAATCGGTTATCATGCTGAATTTAGCCATCCAAAAAAAAAAAATTTTGATAATATTTGGTTATTTAGTCTAGATCAAGCATATTTATGCTTTTGAGAGAATGAAAGCTAGAATTTTATTGCTAAAAACAACAAAAATTTTACAGCCCACAAAAATACCGATGAAGCGGAATGTTAGAATTTCTAGTAAAACCTGAGTAAAGTTGATAAAATGGGAATCAATGGGATTGACTTATGGAACATCTCTCAATATATTTGTCTTCAAATGGCCCGATAGTCGACAAAGGTCTGACATAGGAATGAACCAACCAAGAAAATTTATCCTGGCACACATTAATTCTTGTAGTTTCTCTGTCCAGGATTTCACATCTGTCAATAATTCCACACCGAGCTGCCATCTGAATTCAGACCAAGCTTGTTTGTCTTTATCTGCCTCTATGACGTAAATATGAAAAATTGTATTTGGTTTTGTTGTGGAGCTGGTCCTGCAATGATAGTAAATCTCCTTGATTCCAATCCCCATTTAGATGTGTGCCAACATGGGTAAAAAATATTGGACATATGTGTCCCTCTAACTTTTGCGCAAGAATAGAAGATCTCATTTCAGTGTAATGGTATTGTCACATGGGAAAACTTTGACAAAAGATTATATAGAATCAATTGCTGGTGAGGAGAGATTCCAAGACAAATTAGAGCATGCACTTATATTATGAAATCATTCAATACTGGAGCTTGTTAGTTCAATTTGGATTGGGAGGAGCCATCTCTAGGCCATTTTAAATCCAGAGTCTGTAACTGCCTTTCAAACAGGACTTTTTAACTTGTTCCAGGTTTTTGATAGATGCTTTGTATTTTAGAGTTTTACTACAGTAGGAATTTGAGTGATTTTACCTTTATTCAACAAAGAGATGGAAACTAATTTTTATTTACTTGGAAGATGGGTAGCATTGTAGTTTATTGTCCTGAAATGCTTAATAGCTTTTGCAGATATACGGGCAAGGCATCAAGAAGAACTAGAAAACTTGACATTAGTAACACAACCTTTCAAGACTTTCAGACTTTTCATTTCGGCTGTTATACAGTATCTCCAGCAATCAGCTGCATATCTTTTAGCTCATGGTGCCTGGTTTATACTTTTAAGTGCTGTCTTATTGCTTCCTGGGATATTACTGGTAACAGTTAATGGACCTCATGAAAAGGTAATTGTTCTGTTAATGGTTTCTGCTGCTTTCACTTTAGTCAAATGATGCAGTATTCTGCAGTGAAGAAAACTTCATGCGGTTGACATATGTTGGTTCTGTTTGGATTTTGGTATGTTTCTATTTCTGCAGCACTTTGAAGAAGTTCGTGAGTATGTAAGGTTTGGATTATGGTGGGTGGCCCTTGGTGTCGCATCTTCTATTGGCCTGGGTAAGCTTACTGAACATTATCCATTCTAAATAAGGCAATTAATTTGTCTGAGGTTATTGTTTCCTTTTTCTTCCTTTTTTTGTTCATTTTGCTTTCTGGGGAGGGTGGGATGGTTTCTTTTAACCCCACTCCTGCGTGCATTGCCCAGCTTTTTATTTTATTTTTTTTCCTTTTTGTACTTTAAAAAAAGATATGAATTATCTAAACTTAAATAAAAATATATGCTTCAATAGAATCAGATGATCCAGATAGCTGAACCCATATAGTGGGATAAAGACTTAGTTATTGTTGTTTCTGAGCAGGAGAACATCCATTTGTCTTTGCTGTTTGCTAGAATTAGATTCTCTGATGTTTTGGAAAACTAACAATTACATGTACATATGCATATCACTGCCCCACATATGGGGATATCCTTGTTGCCATACATTAGAATACCTGTAAAATATTACTTGTGACATTTTAACCATTATTCTGTTGCTTTACTTGGTGCAGGATCTGGTTTGCATACTTTTGTTCTGTATCTGGGCCCTCATATTGCATTGTTCACAATTAAAGCAATGCAGTGTGGACGAGTGGACATCAAAAGCGCACCATATGATACGATTCAACTGAAACGGGGACCTTCATGGCTTGGCAAGGATTGCTCTGAATTTGGGCTTCCACTGTTTTCATCGTCGCATGGTACAAGGGTTCCTTTAAGTAGCATACTGCCTCAGGTGCAGTTAGAGGCTATTTTGTGGGGAATGGGAACAGCACTAGGAGAGCTTCCCCCATACTTTATTTCAAGGGCAGGTAATAACTTTAGTCATTTTACATATTCAGCCGTTCACCACTTTAAAAAAACATACGAACCAGGTTACCCGGATTGCAAGTGTAGGGGGAGGATAATCCAAATGTACGCAGCCTTACCCCTACCTATTTTTGGCAGAGAGGCTGTTTCCAGGATTTGAACCCTGAACCTGTCAGTTGCAAGCAACCAACCTTACCACTGATCCAAGTTTCCCTCTTGCCGTTCACCACTTTAATGAAAAAAAAATATATTGATATTTCTAATGCCAAAATGTGATGGAAATTTCATTCAAGGGTGGTCAGGCTTGGGAATTTGATTCAGCTTTCAGAAAATCTATTTGTTGACTGATTTTTGAGGAACAGTTGATTGGACCATTTTTTTAGGATACTGACCTTGACGAGCTCTATTGGACTTTGAAATGATATGTTGGAAGAACTCCCTAGGTCTCCTAATACCAATAGCTGATCTGAGATTTTGTTCACCTTTTTTCTGACCCTTACTGATCAACTAATTTAAGGAGCTTACATATGTGCTGTTGGTGGATAAGGACACATTTCCACAGTTGCAAAATGAGTTTAATTTCAATTCCCACCTTGTATTATGCAGTGCAATTCATATTTATACTTTTGGATAAGTAAATACCTACTCTTTTTATGTCTGTGATTTCATCTTATGTTTCTTGCTAATTCTACTCAGTAGTATCATGACAAATCCTGCCTGTGTACTTGTTCTATCCTTTTGCAGCACGCCTTTCTGGTGGCACAATTGATGCCATGGGAGAATTGGATGCTAGCTCAACTGAAGATAGTGGCTTCTTGGCAAGGCAGTTAAATAACTTCAAGCGTTGGTTCCTCTCGCATGCACAATATCTGAATTTCCTTACAATTTTAGTGCTCGCATCAGTATGTCGTGATACCTCTCATGGTTCTTTCCTTATACTTACTGAGATTCTTCACCTTATATAACCTGCTATCTTTATCCATCAGCAAGATCACCCACTTCAAAGGTTTTATAACTGAAATAGTTTCTTTGACACTCTAACTTTGGCCACCCCCCTTCCCCTCTGTGGCTGGCTGTGCTAGGCTGTTCAATAGGAAAGATAGAACTGATAATAATACCGTAGAATTGAACAGTGATGGTAAAAGGTTATTAAGTAGTTTATCCTGAGTTTCCATACCTATTAGTTCTGTTGATCATCTGGAATACTTTTCAGGTGCCAAATCCTCTATTTGATCTTGCTGGCATAATGTGTGGACAATTTGGAATCCCATTTTGGGAGTTTTTTCTTGCAACATTGGTCGGAAAAGCAATTATCAAGACACATATACAGGTATGTGCATATCTGATAGCTCGTGTGGATTCACCCTTATTCTTAGGCTCCTTCTAAAGCACATTCTGAAGCCAGAGGTGGCAGTTTTTTGAACTTTTCACTTGCTGCATTCTGATCAGATGTTAGATTTATATCTGTTTCACAGACCGTGTTCATTATTTCGGTGTGTAATAATCAACTTCTTGATTGGATGGAGAATGAACTGATTTGGGTCCTAAGCTTTGTACCTGGTTTCAAGTCAATTCAGCCTGATGTTGTTGCCAAGCTTCATTCCATGAAAGAAAAGTATCTGGCCACCAAACCTCCTGTGCCCTCAAATATCAAGGTACTTGCATTCAAGATTCGGTGCTTAGTGCCATTATAGCAGTCGAGTTTGTTTCAGGTTTTGAATGTTTTGTTTCCACATTTCTTTTAGGTCAACAAATGGGACTTTTCATTTGCTTCAATTTGGAATACAGTGGTTTGGTTCATGCTAATGAACTTTTTTGTTAAGATTGTGAATTCAACTGCTCAGACATACCTTAAGAAAGAGCAAGAGAAGCACATTGCTGCTTTGAAAAACAAGTCATCCATTTCCTAACATTCAAATGAATCAGATTGTGAATTCAACTGCTCAGACATACCTTAAGAAAGAGCAAGATAAGCACATTGCTGCTTTGAAAAACAAGTCATCCATTTCCTAACATTCAAATGTTTTTTTCCTCTTTTTAGTTATTTATAATTTTCTTTTATTATGGATGGGATTAGGGATTAAGTAGGGATTATGATATCACAGTGGCAGCTTCAAGGAATCAGTCATAAAAGAAGCTGTCATCAGCTCCAGTAGTCAAAATCTTGTATAGTAAAGAACAGAATTGCAGGATCTTTTTTTCCTGTGCAATTCGAAGAGGGAGCATTATTTGGGGCAAAATTACGTGCCATTGTTTGCAATACTGGATCAAGAGATTGAACACTAAACATTTTTTCTTTAGCAAGAACAGTTGCTTCTTCATTGATCAATGTCAGATTCATGCATGCTATGACTTTTTGAATGTGTTAATAGTTTTCAACACCTTTGCCTGAACAGAAATTCCAAGTACTTTACTACTATACGGAGCTTTAATGATTACTTTCCCTCATAGATTGACTTTATGAAGTTCTGAGATCTTGCTCACCCATTTCATCAACCTTTAACTGTTAAACTAATATTGCCGTATTAAAACGAATAGGAATTAAGGATCACATATTGTGAGCCGCAGTGGAGACGTAAAGTAACTCTCTGCCTGCCAAAAATAAAGAGAAGAAAAGAGGTGGAAAATTTGTCTTGGCCAATCCTTGTAAGATCCAGCAGCCTAAGATTGAATGAACAGAAGTCTTGTTTTGTTGTTGGAACAACTGAATTTTTGTAATCATCACTTCAGAAAATAAAATTTGTTCGACCTAGGACTAACTCCAACATATCTTGGTCATATTTCTTGTCTCCGTGTCCAACTCAACCATATCATATTAATGCAAATATATAAGAATTCTTGAATTCTTGAATTCCTGAGTCCCAAGTGCACAAAAATAAGTAAGAGGAATTCTACTTATAGTGAAAATTTTTAATGAATTTTTGCAGACATGACATTCATATGGTAAAGTAATATTGAACGATTAAAGTGATTGTTGTTTAGTAACTCTTCTTACTAAATGATAAAGCAAATATCTGTCAACAATTTTAAATGAATTTTGCGAGCAAGAGATAAGTAAATACTACATTTAAATTAGTATTAGCATAGGGTTTTAGAGGTAGCTGAAAATTCAAAACATAAGAATTAGGGATTTTTCTCTTTACGTAGCACAATTATAATGTGTTTATACTTGAAATCCAGAAGATGGATGTTTTTTCATTCTGATTTTTTCATATTTTGACTTTCCCCACCTCCTTTGATTGGAAAAAAATAAAAAATAAAAAATGGATTGTATGGCAGATAATTTTTAAAATTGTATATTTAGAATAAGTTACCAAATTTTATACAACTTTTAATACTACCATTATTATTATCCACCAAACCTTCGTAGCTCTGACCTTCTGAACCTTATACTCTGATTGAAAAGAGTATTCATCACTAAACAAGAGTTTAAACACTATATTAATCACAGACCGTTTTTGGGCCAGAGGCCGTATTTTACTTCATTTCACTGTTCTTGTGGGCGATTTGGTGCGATAACGGTGCGAAATTTTTACTGCGCGATGAAAAGTATTTACTGTTCATCGCACAGTAAAAATTTCAAATTTCCAACGTTCATGAACAGTATTTTTACTGTTCATGGACGTTTTCTTTTTTTTCTTTTCTTTTTTTTTGGTGCAGCTACGGTCTCTGCAACTTGGAATTACGCCACGACTTGCGGTGAGAGTTAGAGATTTAGTTCTAATTTCTTTTATCACAGGCCATTAGCTGTGGGCCCATTGAGATGTGTCGCATCAATTTTGTATAGTATTAGCGCCCCGATATAACCGGGCTTTTGTATTCGGGTAGTTCCTAGGTTGTCCAAATCCTCAACCATTCCCGTCTTGTGCGGGGTTCAATACGGTTGAATTTAGGTCGTCTAGGTTGTCATCCCTTCCCGTCTAGTGCGGGTTTAGCTTCCCGTCTCGTGCGAGTTTACATTATTTTGCTTTTTCTTACCCGTGGCTTTTTGCCTTTGCGCTTTTGTTTCGTGGGTTATAAGCGATTTGATTTACACGAAACTCTAAGTTCTCAGACATTGGCCTTCGTGCCTCTTTATTAATCTACTATCGTTTCGAAAAAAAAAAACACTATATTAATCACTAAAAAATTTCAGTAAAATTTTTAACTATATATCATTACTCAAATGGTTATTTGGTGAAGCATATGGTCATATGGGGACCATGGGGTTCTATTGAGGCACTTGCACATTTGATTGTGGGAATAGGGGTAGTCTTTACTAATTATAAATGTTTTTAAAAAATGGTGATTTATATATTGCCCTATTGCTCTAATCACTCTAATCCCAAAATGACCAACTATAATAAGTATTGATTTCCTTAATAAAAAATTATAGCCAAAGTACCAAACACTAAGCATTGAAACAAGTGTCCACATGGATGCATCATCAGCACAAATTATATCATTATTTTTTGCATTAATTTAATCATCTAAATTGACTCTTTCTCAGTTTCTCATGCAATTTGTTTATTTACTATTATATTATGGCCGAGAGAACAAACAAAGAGTTTTGATTTGGTCCTTTAATACAGAATCTAGAAATAATGTTGGCATCTTTGTGTGGTACAAGTAAACAATAAATTTAACATAAACTAATGCAATTATTATTATAAGCAAGATTTCTTTATTGGCATCCTTGTATAGTACAATTAAACAACATATTTAGCATAAACTAATACAACTATTATTATAAGCAAGATTTCTTTATCTTTTTCTATTTGTCCTTTTGAAATGAAATAAAATAAAATAAAATCTCAATTGAGGATTTGATTTTCTCTCATAATTAATTATGATGAAATTCTTCTGAGGTAGTTTCAACTAGTGGACTCCTTGGATCCATCCCTACCTCGTGAATCTTAATAAATAATTTAAAGTTTAAACTCAGGATTAGCATCTTAAACAATTATTTTGACAGCAAATCCAAGGGAAGTGGATATGTTCTTATTATAATATGATGTACTTAATTACGGCAAGAAAACCACCGGATTGGAGAACTTAAGTAATCATTAAGTTTAAAATTAATTAATTAGGCATGATCTCATCGTAAGTGACTAATTAATAAATCATGGTCAGATCATGATGAGAGTCCAATTGATTAAATGGACTAATTTATTATTAACATAATTTTTTTTTATTAGTGGTACGTTTCTACTCTAATTTATAGTATTATCATAAGGTTTTATCTTAATCATAAAGGTTATAAAGAGAAAATTAAAACCTAAATTAAATGAGTGCATTAGTATTCTTTAGAAATGCTTATGAATGATAATTTTGATTATATTAAACAAAAAAACAGAAGAAGAAGTTACTTGCAAACATTGACATAGTATGGTTTATGATTATCTCAAATTCAACATTGACATGTTTTGGGTTTTGCAACAATGATTCATACAATATTACAAAATTTAATTTAATTTTCAATGTGACTATATTTATTGGTTTTTTTTTCTTCTTTTTTAAAGAAAAAGTAACATCTAATTCATTCTTCATCCGGCCTTTTATTTTATTTTATTTTTGGGTAGTAAATGATTCAATCATAACAGTTACTTGTTGTATTCTACAAATTATGAGTTCCCCGCAAAAAGAAAAAGGAAATTTATGCTTGCCATGGTTCACTATGTTTATGTTATTTGATGTGCCTATTTGCTGGTCGAAGTATGCTTCCAAAATGCTTATAATTTAGGTACCTGTAATACAAAATTTCAACCCTTTTAAACACTCTGACGGTTAAATTAGTATGAATTGTGATACTTTTAATACTATGTTAAATAATATATACCTTAGATAACCATTATGAAGTATTTTTTTATATGATATATTGTGTAGGGTTTGATTCAAAGTTATTATAGTTTTGTTATAAATTACTGATTTATCGAGATACTATATCTGTCGTAATAAGATATTACCATATCATTATTAAATGATGAAATTGAATGGATTAGCAAAAAAATTTTAAAAAAAACATCAAATAAAACAAAATTCTTCTTACAGAATTTACAAATGGATGAAAACATTCATCCATTTTTTTAGCTCATTGATTGTGTGTTTGTGTACATTTATGTTTGAAAAATGTTGTAGCTAATCCCCTTTTGCCTAACCTAATAAGGTCCCTTTTTTATTTCCTCTAATTGGCTATAATATACACAAAAAAAGTAGTCGAAATCTAACCACTAATTCCTTGACTTTTAAATTCAGGAAATGTTGAGCATATCAAATCGGGAAAGAAAGTGGAAATAAAGAGAAAAAGGAGGACAAAAACATCAATACCAAGCTCTTGCTCTAATAAAATCTTTCAATAAGTATACTATAATCTATACAAAGTCGAACTCACTAAATAATAATTATTCTAATAATTCAACCCGTTCTTATCATATGAATATCATGTTCAGAATTTGTGAAAAAAAATTTACTATAAATATCATTAAATTTTATTAAATATAATTTAGATAAACCTTTTTAATTCAATTTTTATATATTTATATTTTACAAAAAAAAGGAAAAAGAAAAAGGAAAAAAGGATTCAGATCTGACCCAATGTGCGTACTGCCCAAATTACATCATTCCGTGTGAGTTGTGAAGGGCCCAAAATGTTTCTTGGGTAGTGGGCCCAGACCACCGAAAAACAAGATCTTTCACCGTTAAAAAAAAAACCCAACAGAGGGTCCACTTAAATTGGTGGGCCGGCGCAGCATTCAATGCCGTCGACCGTCATCGTCCCCAAACAAATCACTATAATCTTTCATTTCCTTTTTTTATTATTATTATTTTTTTTTTGCCCACATTATTTCTCAAACACGAGGCTTTTCTTTTTCTTTCTTTTGTTTACATTAATGTGAGAATATATATGAATAATATTTTAAAATAATAATTATAAAAAATATAAAAATATATTTAAAAATATAAAAATACATTTTAAAATTCTATTTATATAAATCCTAATTTAAAAACTAAGAAAAATTCACATATCATAATTCACTAATATTGAGAAATTTACTGGAAATGAAGGGACAGACACCCCATCATCGTTACCAACTCAACAGCGCAAAGTTAACGTTGGTGTCTCATGAGTTGCGGGACCAAGAGTTTGAGTTTTTTTCTTTGTTTTTTTTTCCTCATTTTCCGGTCTTTGTCTTTGTTTGTTCGGTTGTTTGTTTTGATCAATGGATTTTGTCTGATTATCTGACATTTTTTTTGCTCAATTTGTTCACAGCTTAAATTGGGTTCGTTTTTTCAATGGGTATTTTCTTAGAAGGGTCCTATTCTGTCTTCATGGGTGGTACAATGATGCTACATGGAAATCAACCTTACATGCATCTTAACTAAAATCCTCTCTTCTCACTCATGCATATCCATAATAGTGTTTTACGTTGTTCCGTTAATATTAAGATTTATACATTTTATGTTAGATTTTAATATTTATTAATAAAACACGATTAATACACAGTATCATATTCCTTTCGTTATAAGAAAGAAGAGTTTACATACATAACAATTGTATATAATATTTAGTTCGTTGATAAATTTTTTTAATAAACTAATTTGTTGTTTCTTATTTCATTCCATTTAATAATTTAGTTAGATTTACCTTGGCCAACAAGGTAGGTATGTAGGTAGGTAGGTAAAAATAAGTTAAATATTATGGACCCTCAAATATTAAATACTTATGCACCCATAATTACATTTAGTTTTCACTAAACTATTCTTTTCTTCCCTTTCCGCCATTATTGAGGCCGTTGAGGGACCCCTAATTTAACCAGGTGAATCTGATGTTCCTTGTGCGTGGCTTTACTTTTCCTTTTGTCATCATTTAGAAAAGAAATGAATTAATGAAAATTTTCTTTTTGAACTAATAATATACTTCCTCCGTTCTAAAAATATAGTTTATTTTAATTTCGTTATAATTTTTTTATTAATTATTAAATGTAATACACTTAATAAACTTAATACACTAATTAAATTTATAATTTTACACTTTTAATTTTACTTTTTAATTGTGAATATACACAGTTATTATTAATAAAAGTATTTTAGAAATTTGATTTAAAAGTAAATCTTTTTTTTAAGACAAGAAAATATTTTGAAAGTAAATTTCTTTTTTGAGAGGGAAAGAGTATTCCGCAATGTAATTCCTTTTTTGGGACAACTTCACACACCCCTTTTAAGTTTATAAAATTGAAGGTTTCCTCTGGTTATTATACATTTCCCCTCCATTAATTATTACGAATTTTAAGCAATGAATGTGAAATTATCCCTAGTTATTTAAGGGAAAAAACTTAGTTAGTCATTTTAAAATATATTTTTACATTTTTAAATACATTTTTATACTTTTTAAAACACTTTTATAGTTTTCACTATATATTTTATTTTATAATTACTATTTTTTAAAATACAAAAAAAAATATTTTGAATTGCAATCCAAACACAACCTAATTAATTTTGATACTTGCCAAACTTGGAAAAAAAAATTGATCAAACTTCACAATGGCCTCAAGTATTTAGTCATCAGAGAACTCAAAAATGCACATGACCAAATCAATTAAGAATTATTAGTGGGACAGCTCCTAAGACAGTAGGACCACTATATCATAATTATTCAGTCAAACCTTTTATTTATCACAATTGGCAACCCCTGTCTGCCCCCTGCAGCACTCCACAGGATTTTTCAACCAATCTTTTCTCCTTTTGGGTGGTTGGGTGGTGGGGTTAGAGATTCAAGACTCATTCATAACTAAATTAAGAACAAGATTGTGACAGAATAAATCCCTATCATCATCGTCAACATCTTCAGTAAGATATAAGGCCTGGTATAGTATGTACTATTTTATTTAGGCGTATGGGCATGATGAGGCAGATCCACATACCAAGTGAAGTGGTATTACAAGTATATATAGCAATAGAGTGTGCAGTGTAATTCATTCCTTCATTTATTTCATTCATCAATATCTCCGGGACATGCCCTTTTCTTCACAAGTTCCAATTAAGTCTCAGCTTAGATCACTGTGTAAGACTGCTGCAACATCATGCATTTATCAGAAAGGAAAGTGGGGAGGAAGTTTGTCAAGTTGGTTTCACAACTCAATTCCTGGCTAGCTTGGAAGGATTTGTGCATATACAGATGAGTAAGCGCATTAAGCTAATGGAAGCAAAACAGAATTTTCTATTTCTCTGTTTTTTTTTTTTTTTTTTAAGTTGAATTTTGAATGAGGCACTGATAGATTTTGGTTTGGGAGTTTGCCTGGCAAAGAACCCAAATCAGGCTGAAAGTTCCAATTTCATTCTTTTCTAAGAATCATTCACTTGCAGAAAGCTGATCAGGGATCACCAACTCTACCATAGTTTCTGATTTCTTGATCTGGTGCTTTTAACTATATGTGGGATAGATACAAATGCATCTGGCTGAGGTAGAGATATTTTGTAGGAACAAATCGATAGAAATTGTAAAGATTTAAGGTTAGCTGAAGAAATTGGGACAGAATTGAGTTCAGAAATGGTGGGCTCATATTTCCAAGAAGCGGCAGCATAACTGTACAAGTGTAGGACTGACTAATTGGCAGAATTTCGATATCACATTTGTTTTCCTTTTTTTTCTTATGATGACGTGCAGTATACAGTAACCATTTTTGGAATGTACTTCATGTTTTGAAGCAAAATGAACAAATATTTAAGTAGAAAATGTTTGCATAACTTTTATTTTGGCCCCCTTTCCAGATATTGGTTTCTCCAGCTATTTGTTGGTGGCATCATAATCAAATATTGAGATCATGTTGTGTCTAATATAGTTAGTGTGTTAGAGTTTTGCATAACACTTGACTGAGATATTCTTAATAATTTCATCTCATTTAGTGCAGCGAATGCATAAAATATTTATTTCTTATGAAACCTACATGAAATACGAAAGAATACTTTTTATATATATATTTAAATTCCATTGCTCAAGAGATGCTGAATTTGCGTAAATTACTTACATTGTCCCTACTATTACTAAACACTACTATTATTAAACACAACGAAAATAGAAAATAAGCATGAAATAAGAATATCATATTTATCCATATTAGCTCATATACTTCCATTTCTAATAAAATTTCGATGAGAAACATACAAATATTATAATGTGTTTTTCCGCAAGTATCTAATAACTATGTGCGCAAAGTATAATTGGCGATTTGATAATAAAAATAATATAAAAACTTAATATAAAATATGATTTCTTCTAAGGTTACATGATTCTTCAACTCATTCATTGACCTAAAATAGGAAGGAATCACAAATTTTTGGGCATAAATTTTGGTATGTTATCTTTGACATGCCAAGTTTAGACCATTCTTTTCACTAAGCTGTAGAGGAAGACAATTAGGGCCAATATTATTATGTTAACTAATGAAGTGTAATGTTAATAGGAGTTAATTGGTCAACTTGAGAGGGATCTAAATCAATTACATCAATTAGGTAAAGTACTTGGTTGTCCAACAAATGACAGCCACTTCTACCCATTGCACGTCATAACTAACGCAACTCAAATTGTATCAATTATAAGCTCACTTAACCCCACTTACCTGATACGATGTAACAGGTTATCCCTATCAACAAACAAACTACATTTTGACTGATAATATCACTTCATAAGACTTAGAGTTCGGTGATGTTGCGTTACAAAATACGTTTTTATATTTTTAAAATAATTATTTAAAAAAATATAAAAATATATTTTTAAATGTAATTCATACGTAGATATAAATATTCTGAATCAGTTTTCTCCCACTAAAAACATATGTTCATGTGCATACAATTGATACTTTGTTTCTCAAAACTCTTTACAAGCTAAAATTAGCCCTTAAATGCAAAAATAAATGGGAATTTAACTATAAGACTCACTCGCCCTATTAAGCAATGATGAAGACATGAAATTAAATCTTACATTGTTATTGCTTTTTAAGTGTGCAAGATTTAAACAAATGAGGGACTTAAACAGAAATACTCTAAATATCTTGGGTAATTCAAAAAATGAATTAAGGTTAAAGAGCGTAATTGTTTTATCTAAAACACATCAAGAGAAAGAGAGGCACAAAACAAAAGATTTTGAGTTTGTATGGATTACGTTTTCATTTAAATCCATATAAATTGCATTTTTCATTTTATAATTTACATGTACGATACAAAAGTTATAAAACAGAAATAATTTCAAAAAGAGTATTGATAGAAATAGTGATAAATTATAGTTACTTTGTATAGCGATTGATATGTCAATCATAAAAAGATAAAATTATTTATTTATTTTAATTACAAAACACAAAATAATGAGGAATAATTGTCTTTTCATGATTATTACATCAGTCACTATACAAAACTATTATAATTTGTCACTATCTCTATCGTTACTTTTTCAAAAATATAAAAAATTATTAAAGAAAAAAAGCATATAAAACATGTTTTAAAACCTAACTTGTACACTACGCATAATTTGAAATTTGAAAATTTCCTTAAAAGCCTCCACCCCACCCCCCCGCCAAAGATTTGACATCACTCTTGACCACACATGCATTCTTTATTCCCTCCACTTAATAAAGGGCTCTTAAAATATCCCACCTCTTAGTTTTCCTCCGTATTAACTACGGAATTGGGTTGGGGGGACTACAAATGTGTGAAACTTTGATAAACTCATCAACCTAACCTTACACTTATTCTAATGCCGTTTATGGGAAGTGCACTTTTCGTTAATGTGGATTTTTTTTTTTTTTTGGGGGGGTTGATTCCTTTTGTGGGTCCTTTTCTCCTCAAATGCCAAATCAAAAGCACCCAAACAAGACCAAATGCAAAATAGCTTTTCCCACTCTTTAACATATGTTCTTTCACTTTTTAATTTTGTCTAAAGTCAAAAATCTTAGGGGCCCCCCTCCCCTCCTAGTTAGTGTATAGTGTTTTGATATTTTCAACTCTTGAGTAAAGTTTGTGGAATCATTAGGGTAAGGCAAAAAATAAATGAGGTAATATAAAAAGCACGTGCTTTACACTTTAGGAAATTTTAATACCGGTGAAATGTCTTCTTAGGATGAAAAGAATCATTGTACACATCAAATTTGGGAATTATCTTATTCAAGTGTTCCTTGCTCAATTAATACAAAATGTGGTAGTAGTTTATAGATCTTCATTCTTCTCATTCTAAAAAAAAATTCACTTTTTATTTTGTATAATTAAATAAATATATATATATAAATAAATTACAATACCTTTAATACATCATTAAATATATAACTTTATAATTTATCTTATTTTTTAATTCTAGTTATATAATGTCATTACTATTGGTAAATGTGATATAAAATTTTCATAATAAAATTGAATTTTTTTTTAAGAGACAACGAAAATTTTTTGAAAATGAACTTTTCTTTATACTAATGGAGTAATATTTAATATATTAAAAGTAAATAAATGAAAATAAAGTAACACAATTTAAACCCTGAATAAATTATACTTTTATTCACAAATTATTCATAATATGTGGAGCCAAAGTGTAATATACGCAATCCGGAGGGGGCCATGAAGTGAAAATTTGATCCAATTAAAAAATAGAAAAGGGCAAACGAGTGAAAGTACACGCGTCAAGATGAGAAAAGAATCCACACTTTAAGGCATGATATCTGGACACAATGTGGGCCCCCACCCACGAGTGATCTTCTGGAAGCCCAAACACAGAGCCCCCACTCACATCTCCGGACCCTTTTTTTTTTTTTTTTTTCTTTCCTAACTCAACGTGGGGGCCACATGGCGTTTTGATAGTGGGGACCACTAAAGGACAATGGACCTCAGGACAAAGAAACCATTACACATGTAAGATATTATGAGAATATCCCACCATTAGATTAACATCCCCCAAATTTAATATTATTCTTTTGCTTCCTACCATTATTATATTCATAATGGATGCTACTCACCACATCACCCCAAATTTAAACCTCAAACTACAAAAAAAAAAATGATAGCATGCCTAATGAGTTTATTTTGTGAAAAATAATAATTGAAGAAACACCCAAAATTGTCTTTTATATTTTATCAAATAATTTTTTTTATTTTTTATTTTTAAAACAAGAACAAATAGTCTTTTAAATTTTATAAATTAAAACTTTTGGTACTATTTGTGAAATAAACGGGAACTTTTAATCCTTCAAATTTCATAAACGGGAATGTTTAGTCTTGAAATTTTCCTTCAAATTTTGGTCCTTGAAATTTGAAGAACTATTTGTTCCCGTTTTAAAAGTGAAGAATGAAAAAGATTATTCAGTGAAATGTGAAGGACGATTTTGAGTGTTTCTTCAAAATAATTTTGTTATGGAGAAATAATTAATTAATTAGAGCTCAACTTTTTATTTGATTTGAGCTGTGAGTTGGGCCTCTTGTGATTTAGGGGATAACTTTATAAATATGTCAGAATTGCACTAACTAAATAGAAAAAAATTCTACTTTTAATGTTTTAAACTTTTAGTTATCTTTCACTTCCAAAAGTTAATTCAAACATCGAGGGTGTTTTCTTCGTAAATGATTTTAAAATTTTGACAATAGAGCGATTCGAAAAAAAAAATTCGATAGCAATTTATTTAGGAACGAGTTGTGAATATTTTTACTTCAATATCAATATTCAAAGTAATTAAGGAGTCCAAAAGAAGGTTTGAATGAGATAATTGTATCTTATAATATCTACCATATTATCCATTAACAGTCACACTGGATAGCTTCAGCTTTATAGTTAGTTTACAATTATTATATTCAGAAAAGATACTAATAGCATAAATAGAGTAATGATCAAAAGGAAAGAAAAAGCAAAAATCCAAAGATATCTGTGAAGTGGACACGGGACACGTGGAAGAAACTGACAAGAAAAGGAGACCCGCCCTCCCTTTTCAGCAAAACCCACTTTTGTCAACCCACTGTGTGACTGTGTTAAATTTAAAACAAATTTCCCACTTCAAATTCATTTTATTAAATATTCTTCATGTGAACAGACTGTAGCAGCAGCAGTACTATACTAGTAAGTATATTATATAGATTGTATGGACCAAAGTGTGAGTGTCAGAGTGTGTGTGTGTGTGTGTGATGTAGGCCCCAGCTTAGTAGACAAAGGGATATGGCCCCACAGCCCTACTGATGACAAAGCACCATTCCCAATCCCAAACCAAAAATGTAGACCTGTTTTGATAAGACTTTAGTTGTTTGGCCCCTTGACATCCACATCCACATTTATCTTTGCGTGCACAGTATATGTGATGCATTTGGCATCATCATCTATCATCACTCTTTCATCGTCCACCCACCATACACAACATCAAAAACAAACAAAAACAGAGCCACTTTTGTTTTTCTGGGCTGTGGCTGCCGTGCGTGCTGTGCTGTGCTGTGCTGCACATTTTCCTACCACTATTCTTCATTTACCTTATCGCAAAACATGGTTATCCCATGATCCCTTCTTATTTTAGGACGAAACTTGATTATTCCAGTCGTGTTTGATTCTTGAACGCTATTCTCAAGTCAGAATGAATGGAAAAAGTTTTAAGACTACTACGATATTCAAATGCTCAATACCAAACAAAAAAAATAAATCACGGACAACCCACGTTCACGAATTCCACGAGAGCATAATTGGAGAAGTGGACGGAAGAATCTCACCAAAGCCTATCACTAACAGAATGCATCCACACAAGTAACTATAGGTTTGAGTGCAACTTTTTGATATTTTTCCTTGTTGAAAATATTCCAAGAACAAGGAAGGAGGAAATCAAATTCATCATCTGTTCTTTGACATCAAGGCACCTAAACAGCAAAACTGCATTGTCATATCCACAGCAACAGCTACATTCACCATTGCAAGAGCCAAAATGAATGCAGAGCGTCAAGATATCAGTAAAGGGGTACAGAAACAAATGAAAAAATGAGAGGGCAAACTCTTGTATTAAAGCTAGATATACAAATGCACCCTCTACATATATATTCATATATGTCCAAAAGATAGTGTTTTTAAAACTTTTCCTTTAGGAGGTTAAACCCCCGGGTAAGAACAAAAGAACAAGAACTACCCAAGCAGATCAAAAAGAACCTCCACTACCCAACTAAAACACAAAATCACGTGGATCTTCAATCTTCTGGTCCCTTGCCCATCTTTGAATATCCCCGTTTGGATGCTAGAAGTTGATTTTCCTTTCCATCCAAGGCATACCGCTTACCATCAGAATGCTCAATTTCGACACATTGATCCAGTCTAGCTCCGTCACCCACACTATAGACAAGTGTATGCACAGACACATGTTCATCTACAGCTTCATTTCTTCCTCTCCGGATCAAAAGCATATTCACGAAGGACCCATTCCTAACCCTCTTACGTTTGTCAAAATCATGGAATGGTTCCCAGCAGAAGTTCAGCAATCCTTCATGGAGTGCCTCGGCCACTATTCCAACACCCATAGGCTTGATCTTTCATTTCTTCTCAGGCTGCCAGCACGCATGCAAATTGTCATTTCCTGGTCAAGAAATCGCAGTCTACTTCATAAACTTATTTTTTCCAATTTAATTAATTTTTTTTAATTAACTCCTATATCTTTTTAATTATCTACATCAAAGAACTCACCAGCAGGTTGCTTCTGCTCAGTAGGTTTAACTGGGACCCCAGCAGGGACGGCATGAACATAAGCAAAGCCTGCAGGCATTAGCTGATGTTGGTTACCAGAGGACTGTGCAGCAAACTGGGCAGCTTGAAGAATACTCTGGGATGTCAAACCGCCCCCTTTCATATTATTTGCAGCAGCAGTTGCAACAGCTATTGCTTTTGCTGGATCAGAAGTGCTAGCACCCGCTAGCGAAACAGATAGTGACAACATCCCAGTCGATGTTGCTGATGAACCAGGTGGCTGCTGGGGTTGTGGCTGCTGCTGTTGATCAGCACGCCTTCTCTGAACATAGTACCCTCCGCTAGGTGCAGACACAGTGGAATTTGTACCTGTAGATATTGGAGGTTGAGCTTGCATATAGGGGTTTGAGAAATAGAGTTGAGCTTGCTGCTGCATGTTCTTTGTTAATTGCTGTTGCTGTTGCTGTTGCTGATGCTGATGCTGCTGCTGCTGTAGCTGTTGCTGCTGCTGCTGTAGCTGTTGCATTTGAGGCTTAGATCCACTACTAGAAGTTACAGCAATATGAGGGTTTCCGAGAATTGATGACACATTCCTTCCACCTACTGGAGAAGACTTTTGGCCAGAAACGGATGAGTTTTTTGCCTGCTGCCCTGATAATGAAGAAGCTTGACCTGTTTTACTACTTGCAGAAGCCGAAGTAGTTGTTCTAGGGCTTCCACTGGCACCCTTTGAGATTGATGAAGTTGAAGGTGAACCAACCATCATAGGAGAGGCAGGGGACTGATTAGTACTTGGAGGCTGTTGGCTTGGGGGAGCTGCTGATGATTTCTGATTTGCTCCGAAAGATATCTGAGAGTGGCTTTGCTGGTTTCTCCCCTGCTGCTGAGGAATACTCTTGATGGATGATGCACTTGATGAAGCAAAGGAAGTTGAAACTTGCGCTGGGGTGGTCCTTGTAGAATTCTTCCACTGGGGTGACTGAGTTGGACTACTGTTGTTTTGAGCAAGGTTTTGTGGAAAAGCAGTGTGTGCATTTGGAAACTTCGCAGTCACAGGAGATGAACTCAAATGCTCAGGGTAAACACTCCCATTAGGTGCCGATGGATTCTTACTCCATGCAACAGCAGCAGCTACATACTGTTGCGGATGCTTATGAAGTTGCATTATCTGTTGTGGTTGGTGTTGAGCTTGCTGCTGAGAACTTGGAACGCCAACAGCCCCAACAGCATTAGACATTGCAGGGCGTGAGCTCCTTGCAGAACCTGATGAAAGGTTTGGCGGTCGGGCAGAGCTATCAATGACACTGTTGGCCACTGGAGCAGAGCCAGAAGCATCAGTTAATTCTGATCTTGAAAATGCAATGGACTGCCCAACATTTGCAGGTGACTTCCCAGCTAATCCTTTCCTTTCATCATCAGTATTGGAGAAGTCACCTCCAGTTTTACTGTCCTCAGAAGTTCTAAAATTCTTCCGCTGAACATGGGCAGCATTTGCGGCCATAATCTGGATGTTCTGCCTGGTAGCTTCTGGAAGGCCCTGAAGTATGGCATGATTTTGTGCCATGGAGGATAAGTCGATACCAGGAGCAGCAGTAGCCCCATTTATAGAAGCAAATGACATTGCGAAGGCTTGAGCTGGCAGCGATTCCACTACATTCTTTAATCCTAGCTGCCGCGATTGCGGCTGCTGCTTCTTGTCACTTTGATTACTATTTCCACTAGAAGCAGAGGCACTGGCTACAGCAGCTGATGGAGTTAGCAATGCATAGTTTTGAGGAAGAATAGGCATGGCAAAATTTTGACCATAGATGTTCAATGGGGGGCGAGACCCTCCTCGACTATCTGCAGTTGAAGGAGTATCTTCATTCCCAACCTCATGTTCAAACTGGCGCGACTGTGGAAGGGGAAGATGCTGATTCTGTGATTGCTGAGATGGACGACTCTTTGGAGCTGGAAAGTTATGCAAGTTCCCAGGGGCGGTTGGACCACCTACTGCATTTCCTGCAGGTCGCTGCTGTTGGCTCTGCAAATGCTTCTGGGATGATGATGAACCACTAGATGGACTGGCATTCTGGTTAGTTTGCTGTATTTGCTGTGATTGCGAGACTGGTGGCTGCTGCTGCTGAAGCTGCGAGGGATGGATAATTTGAGATGAATAGAATGATCCATTGAACAAAGGCATTGCCTGAGGATGGGTTCCTCTAAAGTTTGGTGGTGCTCCCACAGCCGGAAGTGGGAATGGATAAGCATTATTTTGCAGGATTGCCAAGTATTGGGTCTCATTAGTAGGCATATTTGGGTAGTTAAAGCTCATGGCCGTTGCTGCTCCACCTGCTGTTGCTGAGGCACCCACAGTAGTGGAACTGGATGCGCTACCTGAAACTACACTACCACTTGTTGTAGTAGGTGGCTTTGCAGATGCAGGCCGAGCCGAAGCAGCTGCCACTGCTGCTTGTTGGTGGTTTAGAGGGAAGATGAAAGCAGGCCCATGCTGAAATCCAAGAAACAATTTCAGACCAAAGAGTCATATCAAAATCCTCTTTTTGCCAACCACATAAGAGAATTTTGTTTTTCAAAAAGGGGAAACAAACAGATAGAGAGGAAGAAAACCAAGATGGAAAACTAGTTTTTTTTTTTTTTCTGTACCGAGAGAGGGGAAGAAAACCAAGATGGAAAAGTAGTAGTTTTTTTAAAAAACAAAAAAAGAAGTTGTTTCTCAAATAGTCGATGCAACCCAACTATAAAGAAAGACTTACCAATATATTGTTAGGTGCTACAGGTGGCAATGCTGGTTGTAACAAGATCTGTTGCTTTCTGTGATTAGCATCTGCAATGTTGGTCGGCTGTGAAACTTTGTCCTTCCCACTATGACCTGGAAATATAGCAAGCCCCTGGCCCTTGTCTTGTGCATTACTTACAGTCCTTCCAGCAACGTTCCCATGCAAATCAGCAGGGGGCACAACACTTAGATTGCAAGCTTTGGATCCAAATAAAGATGCAGAGCCAGCAGCTGCTGCCGACCAGAAAGGGTTCATCTTCATGAATTGCTGGAGATAGTGTATATTCCGAGCAATATAACAATGAGTTGCACACCTTTTCGGCCGGGGTTGGGAAAAAAAAGGCTGCAGAGTTCACATTTCCAGAGTCAAAAAAGGAAAAGAAGGGGGGAAGAGGAAGGCAAAGTTGAATTAAACACTTCAAAGTAAAAAGAATTTTTTGGGCACAAAAAAGAGAAAGAAATCTAACCTGGATTGGTGTTGGGGAAACAGAGCTTCCATCCATTGATACAACTCCTTGTATAGGTGCCACGTATCTGCTGATGAAAAGGAAGTTATTTTCGCCTGAGTTGAGTACCTAAACCACGCATCTAATAATGTCTAATGTGAATAATTGAGCAGGGAAACACTTCAAACAATTCCGAGCGTACCCCATTGGAGGAAGCCCACCAGGCCAGCTAGCCATAGACATTGGTAAAGGTAGAGAATTTGGTTGACCTTAAATTGGAGGAGGAAGGGAAGAAGGAAGTTAGCATTCTGAAAGCATACAACCCATTGAAGAAATGATGACCCAAATCAACTTACCAGCTTTTTCAGTCTGTGGTTCTTCTTTGCTAGCTTTTAATGGTGGCTGCTGCTGCTGCTTGTGAGCTGGTTGCAACTTGTTACCTGAGCCAATTTCTCTCTCTGGCTTTTCCAAATCCAGCTGAAGATCAATAATTCTCCCTTTATTGTCATCTCTCTTCAGAGGTTCCAAATCTTCAACGGCAGATTTCACCTTCTTTTCATCATCTCCCACATTTGTCCCATTTTCTTTGACAGCCTTTACCATCTTCTCATCTGGCTTATCCTTTCCAACCATTGGCTTTATTTCCTGCACAAATTTGTACACCAGTCATTGCTTAGCCACAAATATAAGAGCAAATGAAGAGAACAAAAACACTGTCATCAACTCACAGCATCAGCATCAGCTACAATAGACTTGTGATTCATAGCTGCCGCTCCTAAACAGATGTCGCCTTCTCTTTCTGGAGACAATCTTAATTGTGGAGGAGGAGCCTACATTGTTAATAAAACAGAAAAAATAAAATAAAATCAGACAATAAGCTCAATAAACGTCATTTTGATTTGAAATAATTGAAATAGGAGGTAAAAATCCCAGATCTATATTCTTAATCATACTCTCACCTCAAGGTCTATCTGAAACTTTTCTTCTCGTTGATTACTGACCTCAGGAAGAGTCGAACTTCTGAGCAAAAAAAACAAAGAAGGGCAAATTAGACCAAATTGAGAAGAACCCAGAAATTTTAAATGGACAGAGATCAAATCTTCAGATTCTCACGATTTAGTCACTGAAGCCAAAGCAGACCCTGTAGCTGCATCCTCACGATTAACCTCCTCCGCTTTAACGGCAGAGGATTCCTTCTTTGGTGAACTCACCACCTCCTCTTTGGGAACCACATCTCTACTTTCTCCCAGTTCTTCACTCACCGCCTTCAACTCTGAATCAACTTTCATCGGCTCCTGCTGTGGAACCTCCGCAGCAGCCGTCGCCGTCTGCGAAGAACTCAGCAAATTGCTCAAATCATACCCACTTTCGGCTGCAGATCCTGGGTTCTTCTCCAAATTGGGAGAAGAAATCTCAACCTTGGGGGTCTGATCAGCCTCAAACTTTGCAGTAGTCGACGAAATTGGACTACTTCGAACACCATAACTTCCCGGATTCTCTGAAACTTGTCTCGGTCTTTTCCTCTTTGGAGCTGCAAAAATCCAAACAAAAAATTGACTTTTTTCCCATTAACCAAAAAACACACAAAGTAGGAAGGACTAAATTATCTCCTGGGCTTTAATATATGCTCTCACCAACAGCTGATAAGGGCCCAGCTGAGGAGACTGGATTCGGTGGCAATATGGCCGGCGAGGACTGGATATTGGCCGACGGCGAATTGGAGATCGGAGACGAAACTCTTGATTTAGCATCACTACTTGATCTGTTGACTTCCCTCGAATCAATGGATAAAATCTCTTTCTTCGGAGGAGCTTGTGACTGAGTCATCAAATCATACAAGACTTCAGCTATTTCAATCTCAAGTTCCTCCGGATTTGATGAAGATGCCTTCAAAGATGCCGACTTTGGTGGCCTTTGCTGCTTAGGCCCATTAGGCTTCTACATCAGCAAGAACAACCAGTGTCAGCAATGAAGTCCCCAAAAAAGAATAAAAATTCAAGAAATAGACCAACAAGGGAGTGGGATGAAAGGACTGACAATCTTCTTCCTAACTGAAACATTGGAAGAAGACGGCGAAAGTGGAGCTGCCGGCGACGGCGTTGACATTGAAATTAAACTCTGCCTCACCGGTGAAGTCTGAGCTTGCTGTTGATTATGCTCAGCTCCTCCCACCGCAGCTCCTCCACCGCTATTTCCACCACCAGTACTATTTGAAATCCAATCATGTGACCTCTTTGTAGACGCTGCAATTCGATTCCAAAACAAATAACAAAGTCAGCAACTTTGGACAAAATTCATCAAAAAAGAAAACTTGTTTGGGTTTTTACTCTTTCTTTTCCCGAAAATATGGTAATCTACCTGAACGAGCTTTTCTTGGCACTGGGACCCCAATCATTTCATCACCGGATTTCCAAACAGGAGCAGCCCGAAAAACCTTGGCCGAGCTTGGTGGAAAACTCTTCCGATGCTGAAGATTAGTGTGTTGCTGTTGCTGATGATTGTGATTAATATTATTATTACTATTATTAGTATTCGTATGATGATTGTTATGGTGATGACTATTGTTGTTACTACTATGATAATGGTTTGAAGAAACAGAATTAATAGCAGAGGAAGCTCCAGCCGTATTCGGCTGTAGCAACCTCACCCCTCCACCACCAACCCCAGCACCACTTTGGTGGCCGTTATTATTGGCTGTGGTGGTGGTGTTATCATCTTCATCTTCTTCCTCGTCATCATTTACACTTTCTTCCGAACTATCTTCACCTCCATCGTCTCTATTACTTCCGTGAATCATCATTCTTTCACCTCTTCTTCTTTTACTACTTCTACTCGACCTCTCCCTTTCTCTTTCTCTCTCTCTTTCTCTATCCCTTTCTCTATCTCTCTCTCTTTCTCTATCCCTTTCTCGATCTCGATCTCGATCCCGATCCCTCTCTCGATCTTTCTTCATTCTTTCCCTTAACCTGACCGATTCTTGCAACTCCAGCGCTCCATCTTCATCTGCAAAGACCAAACACAACAGAAATGTTAAAAGACAAAGCCATCAACTTTGTTCAATTAAATTTACACATACAAAAAAAAATCCAATCTTCACAGAATTAGATCTGAGTTAAGCAAAATCCGGAAAGACCTGGTGAATCCCTGAGACTATTATTGCTTCTTGGTCTTCTTCGAGACAAGCCATTAGACGAGGCCACCATACTAGCTCCTCTTCTGGCCTCCCTATTTCTATCCATCATAACTGAGATGGGATTCTTCTCGTCTTGTTTTCTGCGGCGGAAAACTCAGTAAATCACCAACAATCCAGCATAATTAGCCGGAAATTCAAGATTCACTGGTTTCTCCGGTGACCCCAGATGGATAAAATGGGATTTCCCCCCTTTCTTTCTTATCTATTTTCCTTCCAAAGATATTCCCTTTTTCTCTCCTCCCAAAATGGGTTTCTCTTTCAAAGATCTATCCTCTGTTCTTCCACCTCTCTAGCTCTTCCTGTTGGTTTTTTTCCCTTTCTCTCTCTCTATTTTCTTCACTTGGGAGCTTCTCTCTCTTCCCCCCTCTTTTTCTACTCTCTCTCAATCTCAATCTCAATCTCCATCTCCATCTCATCATCATATAACCCTCTCTCCCAACATGAGTATTTCACTCTTTCCAATCCCCTCGTGGAAGGCTGTGATTATCCCCTTTTGTCACGCATTCCAATCTCGGCCCTTCATTCCTTCCTCCATCCAACGGTCAACATTTCCTCTCGCCAGCATGGCACCCATATCCACCCTCCGATGTGCACCACGATATAATATTCTACCCTTTACCGACACGTGTGGGTCACTTTTTCCTTCCCCCATAAGCTTCCACAATTCCCATACATTATAATATCATTTTCCCCATTTTATAACCAAAATAATAATAAAAATAACACTGTTCAGTGAGGAGGCACTCTCCCCAATCACAAACCCACCAAAAAAAATTAATTAAAAAACTCCTAAAGCCCTTTTCTACTGTAGCTAACCGGGAGTAGCCGGTTGCAAAGGGGACCTTGGTAAATGCAACGTGACGATCACAAGGAATCTAGGTGACCGCAGAAAATATCGCTCTAGCCGGTCAAATTCATTATTTTTCGGTTTCACATATTATATATATTTATTTATATATTTATTTTTTCAAAAGAGGAAAAAAATTAATTATTTTATATTTAAAATTAATTTTGATATCCCACCACAATTATTACGGTCTTATAGTGATTAGTATTTAGTACTGCTTACCTGTACCATTTTCTACTATTCTTAGTAAAAAACAAAAAAAAAAGGACACGTGGGGCCCAAATATTGGGTACATAGAAATTAAAAAAAAGGCAAGACCGAGGAACGAACGGTGGGGATGTGAGGGGAATGGGAAATGGGGAGAGTAATCCACCGTTGGATTTGGAGCAGACGTGGAAGAATGGCGTCGAATAATTAGAAGCTATAAAAAGATACCCAGGGGAACAAGCATGTCCGAGCTGGCAATTAAACTCGACATACAGGGTTTGGATGGGGTGCGGGGGAGGCATGGAGGAACGGGCCAAATATGGGCCGTTGATCTAGACGAGTCAACGGCGGAGATGAACAGGGGACGACAGTCTCGGTCACCGTCACGGAACTTCCGAGAGAAAGAGAAGGGGAAGTGAGGGTCCCACTGTGGAGAGTGGGACCCTTGGGGTTGGGTTTTATATATATATATTTTTTTTTTGCCGCAGCTGCCGATCTAGAAATTATTTTCTCGCGTTGGCCTGAATGTCACATTGTGGAGATTGTGGGGACAACAGATGACGTGTTTTGGGACCCACAATTCTATCCCCCTACCCTACCACCCTGTTTCCCCACCCGTCCCTAGTGTTTGCATTCCCTGCTTTGGTTGTGGTAGACCACACCACCCCAGCCCACCCCACTCTCCCACCGCCACGGCCACCACCGCAAAAGGTATTTTGTTGTGTTTCCTCCTTGCAAATGTATACGTGGAAAGGGAAGAATGCATTGTGGAGGAAAGGGGAGGGAGAAATTATCTAGTGCTTGTTGTGTAAATTGAAGCGTTGAAAAATTACCACGTTTTGTTGCTTAGATCCATGGAATACAATTTTTTATGTTTTGGTAGTGAAATGATAGACGCTAGCCTCAAAATCTTGTATCAAATAGTATGAAAAGTTTGACTTCTTTTAAGAATATAATATTGAAAATACTCATTTAATTGGATCCCAAAATACTAGTAATCTTTTTTATTTAATGAATGGAGAGTCTATTATGTGCCAACTTCCAATTATATGTTTTGACAGTAATCGTAAATTTAAAATATTTAGCAAAATACTGCTCGTAATTTATCTAAAAAAGTTCTTTGCATCGATTAAGAATTGACAATTTACTCATTTAGTAATTTTTGCATTCCCAAAATGAGTATTGTCGGGTCGAATGAATTCATAGAAGTAACAGTCGTTAATATATGCGTGTCACTCTAATATCTATAATGAAGAATTCTATTTATTAGTATAAGATTAGTGGATAACGAGAGTGGTAACTTGTAGTAAACATTTGCCAGAAAATGAAATTTACTATAAAATTTATAGTGAAATTTGATGCTCGTGTGATATCTATATCATGGAATGGAATGATTAAGGTAATTATACATATAATGACTTTTTATAGTGATAAATATGAAAAGTCAAAATGACATTATCACGCTTTTAAAAATATATAACATATTAAGATAGTATTTTATTTTTTCGTAATTATCACATTAATCACAATTATTTTTAACTATAAAAAGTCACTATAAATATCATTATTCTAAGATTAATTAATAATTTGAGAAATAAGAGGCTTAAAATCAGTAGATAATTGAAATGTTTGTTATTTAATAATTTCTGCTATGAGTAATAATAGAAATAGTGACAAATTAGAGTGACTTTATATAGTAACTGACATGACATGTATGAAAAGATAAAATTCACTTATTTACTTCATTAAAAAAAATAAAAAATAATTTTATCTTTTCATACAAAATAATAAATCACTATAAGTATCATTACTTTTCTGCTATACACATATACTTTGGTCGTTTAACTAAAATTTATTTATTATGTTTATCATCAATCTATGTTATTTACTTTGTTTTGAATGTTAACAAAACATGAGTAAGAATAACATTTAATCTAATATTTACTCAATATATTATACCACGTAAACCACACCTCAATCACTTTAATCAGAAAACCATATCAGATTGATCTGGGTAAGGTGCTGTCAGTCCAGGTGTAAAGTAGTGGAGGTAGGAGAAAACATGTCTATAGGTTTGCCACTCTTACCAAATCAGTCACCTTCGCGAGCCAAAAGAATTTTTTCTTTTTTTTTGAAATTCGCCCTTGCCTTCCCTGGATTCCTTACTATTTTAGCTCACGACATATTAACTCAAACTCCCGCTGCGTGCATGAGCAGGCAACTCACAATACTACTTGCCTCGGTATTAAAATTTTAAAATATTATTATTAATTATAATTATATATACATAAAATTTAAAAATAAAATTATAAAATTATACATTTAGTGATGTATTAAATTAATTATATTTAATAATTAATAAAAAATTATATTTTAATTAAAATATTTTTTTTAGAAATGGAGAGAGTAATATATATAAGTGTATTCCTTTGCACCCTGTTTTTTTTTTTTAAGTGAAATTTACTTAGAAATGATAACCCCATTACTATACTATCTTTCAATGTGAGAGAAAAGTAAAAAAAACTAAAAAGTAGGTTAGGAGGTTGCAGGGCTTGTTCTCCTGTCCCCCTTTTCCTTTAAAGTAAAGGATTTTCCTTCACAAGTGTTCACTTTTTGGAAGATGATAGAACTAGTTGGCAAGTTTTCAAAGGGTAAAGTGTGTATTGAGTGCCATTTTATTTCGTGTTTTTGTTTTTATGTGATAAAAAAAATAAAAGTCGTGTTAAACAATTTGTGTATTAAATTGTAATAGTACAAAACAAGATGGCATTTCATATTAACATATTAAATATTATCGTATTTTAATTATATTATACATTTAAAGACATTATTTTATTCTATTTGTTAAAAAAAGGTTCAGTTTCAACTTTTTTTCCTAAAAAAAACCAAAATTTTGTGTAAAATTCTTTTATTACTTTTATTCAATTAGATTCAAAACGTCGCGAAACAATTAAGTTAATATCTAATATGAGCATTAAAGCATTGAGAGAATATTTTTCTAATATGAAAGGACAGGGAAAGATGCACATTGTCTAGATATTCTGTCCACGATAAACCACAATGCTTGTACTCCAATTTAAAAGTAAGAATTAAAAATATAGAAATATATATTTAATAGTGTATTAAATATATTATATTTTAAAACTTAAAAAAATTTATATTAAATAAAAAAAACTCTTTTTTCAAAGTTATATATTCCATAAATACCTTTATCCCTTTATTTAGATAGATTGTCTCTCTTATTGTCTCCACCCGCAAGATCTTTAAGCGTTATAATGTGCGTATGAAATACCTTATTGAAAAATGAGACAAGTTATTACATTTTGCACCCCACCTATGAGACGACCATTTAAAGTTTTACCATGGTACCACTATTTTTATCGAACTTAATGTATTAAATTGAGTCCTTGCATGAACGCTCAAGTGGTAAGAGCGTGTTATAAATTTGGATTGTAACCTCGAGATTTTGTGGTCGACGAATCCCTTCACGCATTTATTATTGTAGACATTTGTAATTTACATCATTCAGCAATTATAGGATAAATAGACGAGGGACCTTGAAGGGTCCCAACCTTTTTTAACGTATTAAATCCGGCGTAAATCCAGCTTAGTAAGAATAATAATAACAGTTACTATTATTAGCAAAATTCAACACATAAATGAAGTGACAAGATATCCAAATTGCACCCACATTTAAATCTTTTTTTTTAATAAAAAAATTCAATTAAAACGAAATACTTTTATTCCTTTTTCCCCCAATATTTGTTGTGTTTTTTCCATTAAAAACATCTTTACTTTTTAGAGTTGCCTGGCGCCTTTGTCACTTGTCCTCAGTCAAATATCGTCACTGTTCATACCGGCCAACAATGGCATACACTTTGGCATTTATTATTTGTGACAAAGAGAAGCCAGATTCATGAACCAAGAACATTTGTCCTACGTGGCATCGTCACTTTCCTTACGTGTCAGTCTACCGTTTCGACACGTAGTGCGAAAAATCTCATTTTCCCTGCCCCCTCCTTTTTTTATCCCTTAACCACTCTACTGGATCTTCTCATTGGCTATTCTCGCGTTCTCTCATCGCCAAATATCTCGTTAACGGAGAAAGTGATAGCGTCACCGCCGTTTCACCGTTCCTATTCACTGACGCTAGTTTTTCACCACGTGGCATCAGCCGTCATGGGTCCGGGAGCTTTTGAAGTTGAAAATTTGGTTTAGCCTTTTCCCCTTTTTTGGCCTGTTTCGGTAAAAAAATAATATAATAATAATGGATATTTAATTAGGTTATAATGCACTAGTTTAGGGGCCTAATGAAGGTAGGTTGAATTGTCTAAGATTTATTAAACTCAATGAGTTCATAAGTTGAGCATCATAATAATCACAACAAACTAAATTAATGGCTTCACAAGCTTTTAATTGGAATCAAATTGAAATTAGTCAAGTGAATCTTTTAATTATAACAGCTTTAATGTATTATTAACTTTATAAGTTTATATTTATAGCCATGCAAAACTATAAGTAATTAAAGTACTAAACAAATTTTATTTTAAAAATAAACTCTTTTTTTAAAAATAAAAAAAAAGATTTTTATAGATGAAAAAGGTAATATGTAATAACTTTTATGAACCTATATAAACAACCTTTCAGAGTTTTCCAAAACACTTTTTTTACAGTTATTAATATATTTTTTATTTTATAATTACTATATCAAAAGATGCAAAAATATATTTTAAAATATTATTTATACTGAGTTATATTTAAAAGAGCAATGATATTATTAGTAACTTTTCATAATGATTGTCGTGGTAAATATGAAAATAAAAAATTATTTTTTATTTTTTATTTTTTAAAGAAGAAAAGGTCAAGATTATCATTACCCATTTTCGAATATTTGAATAATGCAAAAAAGTTGGATGAGATTCATAAAAGACGAAGTAAAATAGGTAGTGAAAAAAATTGAAAAATAAAAAACCAATGGGAATAATTTATTATTTACTCCATCATGCATACATTTTTGGCCCTTTCTTCGCGTTATTTGTACTTTATTGATATATTTATTTATTCGTCCAATTCTCAAGTTTGATTGGTTAGACGGATAAAATGAGGCCCATTCCTCCAAGCACTATTTGAGTCTTTTCCCAATAGTAGCCTCCAAACTGTGATTGACGTCTACAGCCGAGCGCGGTGACTTTAACAAAGATCCGCCTCCCGAATAAAAAATAAAATAAAATAAAATAAAAAGAGAGAGAGAGAGTAAGAGAGAAATATGATACTCACGACCAGTACAGCCACGTTGGATTTAAAGTGGGACCCACCACCACAAATTGGTGTGGATCACTTTCTTTTTCTCTCTTTTGTCCTTTTTCGAGTATTTTATTTTATTTTATTTTATAATTAATGATTTCGGAAGATCCCTCAAAGACATGCCAAGTGTGCGACCAATTCGAAACGTCACCGTTGCTCACGTGGCTTCCTTCATGGCCGCGTACAAACCTAACCCTAGCAAAATCAAAAGGCACATCACCGCCTCTCTCTCTCTCTCTATCTATCTATATATCTCTTTTTTTCTTTGCACTTTAGAATGGAAAAACATAATAAAAAATTATTAGAATAATAACAATAATGTTAGAATTTTTAAGGGTTTTTCTTTTTTTAATAAAAAAAAATTGTTTGATTAAAATAGAATAATAATGGGCTAGAATGTGGTGGAATATGCCATCATTGGATGATAAAAAATAGTACAATTCTTTGCTTATCTTTGGCTCTTTTTTAGGGTGTTAAATAGTTGATGAAAGTGATATATGTTGATAATTTAATGGGCTGTTCATATATATTTTAGTGTCGTTGGAGACTGGAAGGCAATTTGGAAAAAGGAAAGCATTTAAGTTCAGTACATTGCATAGCTGGCGGGCAAGTTAAGAGGATGTGGAATTTATGCTATATTTTTTTTGGAAGTAAATTTAATATATTAATTATATTAATTTAATGTTTATTATGTTTTGGTTTGATCATGAAGATGACGATGAAGGTGTTTGAAGGAACTTAAATGGGCATTTTATATTTTGGAATATCTTTTGTTTTTTGTTCTTTTGGGGAGTAATTTAGCTTTGGAGGGGTTTTGATGATGCGTGCGTGTAGAATAAACAAGTCGATAAATCTTAAAAACAGATGTAGACAAGGATTACAACAATAGACTAGATCAAAGGTGACAAATGGTGTCATTTGATTTTCTAAGTATTTTTAGTACTTTAAATCTGTCGAATCTTTTTGTTAATCATTTCCTTCAAACTTCATCAAACTTCCAATGGCTTACTTAATTTGTGTGCATAATGAGACAATGCTTTCCGCCTCATCATTCTTGACTTTGGGATACCCAATGGTAGGAAATGGTGAAAGGAAGATATTTCTAAAATTTCAATCCATCAGCCAAGTGTTACGCAAATTAAATGCATAAGACACAATATTTATTTGAAGAGAGTAAATTTGTTACTCTAATGACTTATGAAATTCACATGCACAAATAGTGTGCTAAATTAGGGATTCAATTTTTAGAAGCATTTCGAACATGTACATGTTAGTTTCATAAAGACCTTACTATGATTTTAAGTTCTTAAGTGCCCAACTCGTGAATTGGGCTATGCAAATTGCAATAAATTTATAGTAATGTACAAGTTAAGAAGGGAGAAACAAGGAAAAAAATAATAATTATACAATACAAATTATTCCACAAGTCAATGAAAGCATACTAGTTTTTCATTCACCAACAAAATGGGTAGAAAAGCATTTAATTAAGAAGCATTAGACATAAATTTTTTCTGGTGTTAGAGTTCAAATAGCACATTAATTATATCTATGCGATTTTGGTCAATTCTACCAAAAAATTTTAGTTAGGGGAAGAGAAAGTAGAGAAGGGTTTAAATAACAAATGGTGGGTGCAAGCGTGCTTTGGATCACTTTTGGATATGTTATGTTTATGAATTAGCAAACATTAGACACAAATTTTGTCTATCAACTAGCACATTAATTATATCTATGGGATTTTTGGTCAAAAAAAGAATTCAATTCTACCAATAAATTTCAGTGAGGAAAAAAAAAAAGGTTAAGTAACAAATAGGTAATTTCCTTAAAGAGTTTACGAGAAAAGTGGGGACATGTGTGTTTTGGAATCACTTTTAAATATGTTACTTCTTTTTTTTCATAACGCGATGGTCAAGATTTGATCCCACGATCCCATAGAATTGTTCCCACAATTTATCGCTGAACTAACCCCTGGGGACTTTAAATATGTAATTATAAAGTCAATCAGTAGCATAGTTATTATGTCTTATATTTATATTTTAAAGATCAAAATTTGAAGTTGACCAAATATATTCCACAATAATTTATCATATTCATAATGTAATAATATAGATTGTTTTGGAAAAAAATGTAATTATTTATAGTCTCAATTACCAAATTTTGTATCCCTTTTATTGATCTTAATTATGAATTTCTCTCTCTCTTTATATATAACTTAGATTTATTTCGAAACAAATTTTAAATATGAATGTGCAGGTGTTGTCATTCTTGTTTAAAAAATTTGGATTATTTTGACCAAACCCCAGCTAATGATCATAGTTTTATATGGTCATGACTTTTACCATTTTATTTTTGCAGTGGCACACTACAAGTTCCTCTTGAAGCACCATAAAACAATGGCAAAGTTGGAAGCCATCTAATCTTATACATTTAACTCCCACAAGATCCAAACTTATGTGGAGATAAGCAAGAGATCAATCAAATGATTACATATTTTAATCAACTATGAAATTGCTTGGCCATCATGTTGAGCAGCCACCACCACCAATTAACCATATGCCTTAGTAATTAAGTGCCACTTAACTCTCCATGCACCATTAATCTACAAAGAAGAAGATATTGCATTCAGTTATTGTATCACTAGTAATTTATGAGTAAACAAATAAATTTATTAGAAAAAGTATGCAAAAATTAGGGGTCAAGTTTATTTATTCTTATTTCAATTGACTTATTATACGAAAATCAAGAATGTAGTAAACGTACACCATATTTGGTGTGTTATGAAATGCACTAACTATAAATTTTTAGTAGTTTCAAAAGAGGATTGATTTTTTTAAGTATTATACATAGCTAAGATTTTTTACATCAATTAATGCGGACTCACCGTATTTCATTAATAAAATGATGTTTTATGCAAACTAAAGTTTAAATATTTTATATTAGACTTTAATATTTATTAATAAAATTAAGTCCTTTTATTAATGAGATAACGTTGATACATGTTAGTTTAGATAGAGGAATTCAAAGAAATTTTTTTTCTTTGTCAAAATCAAAATATAAGAAAAAATAGCAAGATTTTAAAATTTCTTTGAGATTTGAAAGTAGTTGAATTTTTTTTGTATTCGAAAACTATACGAGATCAGAACATTAAGTATAAATTAGGATTTATCCTTCATTATGTAAGTCCAATTTGCAAACTTATATGAGATAACCCCAAAATAGTCATTCACATATTAGTCAATAATCTTTTTAGTTTATCACTTTTAAAACGAGAACAAATGGTTCCTCATATTCATGAATGTACTATTTTGATCTCCCGTCACTATTTTGACAATATTCCGTCACTATTCTGACATAAAAATAAACAAAATAGTAATGGATGATTAAAATAGTACATTCATGAAATGTGAAGAACCATTTATTTCCATTTTAAAAGTGAGAAACTAAAAAGATCATTGACCGGACCATTTTGGGAGTTATCTCAATTTATATATATATATATATCTATTCTCATGAAAATCTAGAAGATCCATAGAGGATCAAGAATGGCAACAAAAGATATATTTTTTGGCCCACAAACCATGCAGTTAATACCCAAATTTGCATCACAATAGATTGTCTTTTTTATTTAAAAAAGAAAAAGAAAAAGAAAAAGAAAAAAGTTTACTAAAGAACTACAATTATTTTTTCAAAAAAAGAAATAGTTAAATATTTGGGACACGTTAAAAGGGCAAAAAAATAGAAGTAATAATTTTTTTGGGTCCTCATTATGGGAGATGGGCCCTTAGTATGTGGGAAGTTTCCGGGCTCAGTAGGTTTTGGACCGATAAGTGTTCTCCATAATTATTACGCGTTATCACGCAGGAAAGATTGAGAAAAGGATGTGACATAGGAATTTTTTTTTTTTTTTATAAAAATAAATTTATGAATTGTCATTTCGTTTTATATTTTTACGTTTTTCATGCAATTATTGCATTCGTGTTATAAAAATTACGAGAAAAAATTTGTACTAAAAATTTAAAATTTGTCCTTGGAACATAAAAATGTAAATCGAGGTGTGTATCCGTACGAAGGTTAAAAATTCCGTAACTCGGTTTTTAATTTTTATACTCCAAAATCAATTCTCAAAAGAAAAAGAAAACTTAAAAAAAGTGGTACTATCAAAGATGGTGAGGGAAAGAAAAATAGAAAATGCTAAGGAGCATGGATGCTATGGATGTAACGGGGATTGATAAAAGCCCATTTCACTTAGCAAGACCATATGAAAAAGATTAAAAGTTCAAGTGGGCAAATCCATTACCTTTTGGGCTTAAAGTTTTCAATACCATAGGAGTATGGGACTATGGGGTTCATAATCTTGTAATGATATTGGGCTTGCATAGGATGTTGGCTGTAACTGGTCACACTAATAAAATGAGAAAATTATTAATTTTTTTAGATAGCTGAACAAAAATCAGGAAAAAAAATAAAATCACTACTCCCTCTATTTCAAAAATAAAAAAATAAAAAATTTATTTATTCCAAAAAATAGAACCCATTTTTGTATGAAATTCTCGTAATATCTTTACTAATAATAATAATATATAATCTAAATAAAAAATATATATATTTAACTATACATTAAATGTGTTACACCTTATAATTCAAAGTAGACTAATTTTTTGAAACAAAAGGAGGATTACAAATTTGTGGTCACAAAATCTTTTTTTTATTTATGTATTTGGAACAGACGGTGTATTATAATTTTTGTTTCACTTATGATGATTCTGAATAATTTGTTTCATTTTCTATTTGGTTTTTGGATAAATAGTTTGTTTTCCATTATATTCCCGTATAAGATCATGACCATTTGCTTAGTCGGATGCAGCCAACCTTACTTTGGATGAATTGTAACCACAACTAGTGATTTTGTTCTTGGAAACTTCCTTTACTTTTAGGCTTGATGTTAACTTCCATTTCTTGCCAAATTGGTAGAAAAAATGACCAGGAATAATGATCGATCCATTTCCTCTTTTTTTTTCTTTGGTTGAGGAATGATTTATTATTATTCCGTACAATGATAAGATTCAAATATAATGGGCCATTTGTACGGGGTGTTTTCATGGTTTGTAATTATTTTCAAAGGGAATTGAAAGGTTGGAGTGGCAATTTAAGTCAAAAATATAATTTTCCACTTCAAAGTTGGTGCAAAATAGGGGATCAAGATTTTATACTTATTTCAATTGGCTTGCACAAAGAATGGATTAAGTCTTACATATATACGAGGAGGTAATCACTTATCATTAAAAGTAATGTAGTATGAAAATCTTATGCACATTTTAAATGAGATAAAGGAGTGAAGCTTTTTTCATCATTCCATCAATCACAAAATTTGACTTCTATAATTGAATTCATCAAGCCAATTTTTCTTTTTTTAGATTAGATCAGAATTGATATGATTATAAATTTGATCTGATCGATTTAAAATGTGTAGATCGGTGTTAGATCTTGATCCTGTATTTTATATTAACTTTTTTTTAATTAGTTTATTGCATGGGAAATCAAGATAAAACCTTGTATGAAATATTTAATAGAATATTGAAAAATTAAAGTTCCCATTATTATTATTATTTTGGTGGGCATTTCGTGAATGACGTTAACAAACTCAATGTTTTACTACGAAAAACAAAAACTAATTTCGCAGTGTTTTCCAACGTAAGAAAAGTCAAGCATTTTAAGGTGTGAACAAAAGTCCACCGCGGCCGGCGCGCGGATATTAAACGGCGTCGACTAGTAACGCACCGAAAGCCCAAAAACTCAAAAGGCGCTCGCTGCCATGCCAGGTGCCAAAACGTTACTAGGTTCCAAAATTCCGTTAGTCATAGAGTTGACATTAACGGTTTAAGGCCGACAACAGAGTTTGGTCTTGGCATGGACTCATTTATACAATTATTATTTTTTTTTGAAAATACCAGTGAGTATTTGTTCCATTTTAATTAATATTATTCAAGTTAATTTCCAAATAATGGAAAAAAAAAAGAATCCATAGAAGAAAAATCCACAAAAAGGGGCCGCAAAAATAGTTCAAAAATATTATCTTTGAAACTTTGTCCAAATTTCAATACTTTTATACGTACACGTCTGTCCCATGAAGCTAAATTTAAATATATGCCTGTTTTGTCAGATTGTATTAAGGTAATTTTTTTTTTATTCTCATTGACATTTGTGTTGGCACCTTTTCTGTCATTCTACGTTGTTGTCTCCCAAATTATGGTCAATGCTGCAATCCACGTCGATTGTCTCAATAGTACTATTATTGTATACGCTAATAATACATATAAAAAAATTACAATAATGATGTCGTAAGAATAAATAGATAAAATTATTTATCAGACTTAGTGTTGATTTGGTTTTTAGTTAGAATTTGAATTGGTTTAAAATTAAATGTATTTTTTTTGTAGATTTTAATTTAGATTTTATAGAAAATTTTAATAATTTGAAAATGTTATGGAATAAACATTATTACGAATGAATTGGAATGACGGAAACAATCATAAAATTCAACTAAATATAATAAAAAATTATCTAATTTTAAAGCAATTTGAATTCTAATGAGGAACCAAACATATCCTTAAAAAAAAATATACTAAATATGACTTTTTACTATATTTTTTATTTAAAAGATCATTACTCTATTTTTAATATAACTGGCCAATTGTATAAATTTTTATTTTCTCACCCTCTATATGTAAATATATTATTTCTCTTAATTGTCCCTAACTCCACCGTCTTATATGGTGTAGTGGATGTATATAATATTTCTTCTAAAAAAAAGTTTATTTATAAAGTTTTTCTTTATCCCCAAAAAATCATTTTTTTTCAAAACTTTACCTATATTATTCTCATTAGCAATAACGATGTATGAACTAAAATTAAAAAGTAATTATAAAATTAAAAAATTTTACATCTGATAATACATTAAATGTATTGTATTTTATAACTAAAAAAATTATATTAAATCAAATGTAAACTTTTTTTTGGAAACGCAATGAGTAATTCCTTTCATTATGTCAAATGATATGGACTACTATCATAAAAAAAAAAAAAAAATTCTTGTTGTTGAATTTTTGACATAAAAAACAATCTGATGTAATCATCTGTTAGTCATCCCATTCATATTATGTATTCTCATAAAGAAGAAAAAAAAAAAAAAAAGAGGTACTAGCTTGTTTTCAACTAGATAAAGACAGTGCACAATTATATTAATTGCTAAAAAAAGTTACCTGATTTCTTAATTGTTTAATTTTGTCCATTCAATTATTGATGTATACCTGCTCATAATCACATGCCTTGATTCTATAGCCAAGGCTGAATTTTCAATCTTTGTTTAATGAGCATTACTTTAATAGGTTGTTAGGGTCTTTATTAAATCCCCCATTACCCGGAAACTTTCTTAAAAAATTCTCTAATGGCAGCTGGATGGTTATTTAATAAATATCCCTGAAAAAATTTTATTTTCATATTTTGTCGTGACATTTCGTTGTTGCTCTTCCAATATATATTGATGGTATTTGTGAACTTGTTTTTGGATATTTATTTTACAGAAAAAATACTATCTCGAATGCTTTTATTCTGATTTTTGTTACTTTCAATTTGCATTTTTACCCAACATAAAAAATAATATTAATTAATGAATAGTTATACAACAGTAATTTTTGCAAATTAATTGTTTTACAACTCTTATTTGATGTAATTTGTTAATGAAAAATTTTAGCAAAACCTTTTCATTTGACCAATAAGAGAATATTGCAGGTGACAAAAATTGCTAGACTTAGGACCAAAAAAAACAAGAAAGAAAGAAAGATACCAAAACTTTTTAGTAATTAATCTCTTTTAACCAGACACCCCCCCCCCCCCCCCCAAAATTGTACGTGCGGGTCTCCCTCTATGCGGTCAAGGTTTGTTTAGTTTCTAGTTAAAATTAAAACCGACTTAAAATTACATACGTTTTATATAAATTTTAGTTTAAAATTTGTAAAAAATTTCAACAAGTTGAAGATATTATAAAATAAACATGAGTTAGAATGAAGAAAAAAAAATATAAAATTCAACTTAATATAAATAAAAAAAATTATCTGATTTTAAAACAATTTCAATTCTAATAACAAACCACACACGTTCACACGTTTTTCGTTTTTGGAAATACATGTGAAAATTAGCTTGAGAATTGACGTTATGTTATTTGACATAAATGCTCCAAAAAGGCACCGTGTGTGAACCTGGGGAAATGGAATTGGACTTCTAATCTCCTCTCTCATCTTTATCCTTTTCTTGGTCAATTCGAGGGGTTTCTTAATCTTAGTCAAAAGTTTTGTGGGAACACGAGAAGAGTCCATAATACTGTTCCGAAATTAGTAGAAAACATTATATTAAGTGTTGTAAGTTAATTACTTTTATCATATTTTTGGAAATTTATCCAAACATATTATAGTAAGTGCAATGGGAACAAAAAGAGTCAAATAAAGAAAATTTTGTTTTTATTTTTTTGCTACTATCATAGTTTTAGTATTTTATCCAATAAAAGTATAAAATTAACGTATCATGTGAAAATAATTTTCAATTTTTACTCGATGCAATGCAAATTTCACACGGAACATATGAATATCTAGTACCAGTCAATTAGTGTTTTTTTTTTTTTTGATATTACACTATTATAATAGCAAGAGAAATATGCAGCTCCAAGAGATAAACCACCAAAACAAAAAGAAAAAAATTTGCAGAGCAAGCAAATTAGTTGGACAAGTAACAAACAAGTCATAATATACACGATAAAATATTTAATAAAATGTTTTAATGATTAATACCGCATTTATATGACATACACCGCTAAGGGGCAATTCTTGTGATTATCCATTAATATTGTACTACGTGAATGAAAAATTTATAAATTTCACTATTTTTTTTAGTAACTTTTGATAAACATTTATAGTAATATTGAAGAGTAATAATATTAATAATAAAAGTTTTTAATAAATTCTCATTGTATGTGAATTAGCAGGCACACGACAAAACAATATTAGATAATTAAAATGATCATTATTTAATGGTTTCTGTCATATAAATGTTACATCTTGTTGAAAGATTTCACCCTACATTTATAGCTTTAATACTTTTGTTTTGCTAACTCAAAAGAAGAGTATTCGACTTTTAAATGTTGATTAGTCTTTTTTTACACATTTAAATGAAGTAAGAGATTTCTTTAATTTATGCTATTGATGAAGTTTGGAAGACCTTAACCGATTTTAAAAAGGAATAACTAAAAAAAATAGTATGTCAAGTTATTTTAAAAAGGAATAACTAAAAAAAATAGTATGTCAAGTTGAACGAGAGTGTTTCATTTTTTTTCAAATGGGTACAAAACCAAAAATTCTTGGAGTTCTTGGAATGAAAGAACATTTATTGCATGTATTAAATACTTAAACGATTAAACCAACAAAAAGGGAGAACAAAAAAAGAGGCAAATATGTCGGCCAACATGCATCCAATTTATCCGAATCTAAATCAAAGCTAACATTAATTAATTAATTATAGTCAAATTGGAAAATTAAGGGAGCCCAAGTTTCTTGATTTCGGTCGTGTTTGCACACAATAAAAAGAGCCGTTAGTTGACCGAATAGCCGTCGAGGAAATTCCACGTGGACATACAAACCATGTGGGCACCCACAATCAAACGCAACCTTACCTCATATCCCAGTCATTCATTCAACCACGTGGATATAATGATAAAAAAACAAAAAGGAAACTTCACAGTAACATTTATCGTATTCTCTCCTCTATATAAACCTATTCTTGTTGCCATGGACTACTACTACCATAAACTCCACTTCGTTGCATCCAACATTTCTTAAACTCACTCTCCTCTCTTCTTGGTTTCTCTTAATATTGTGAGATTTTAAGGAATCAAGCCGAAAGGGTTTCATCATGACGGCCGGAGGCGTGTCCAGGGTCGCCGGAGAAAAGGAGTTTGAGGCCAAGATCACTCCTATTGTTGTCCTATCTTGTATTATGGCAGCCACCGGTGGTCTCATGTTCGGTTATGACATTGGTGTCTCAGGTTTGTCTACTTTGTAGTAACATAGGACAGGAGTACGTGTTTTGTTTGCTATTCTGTTGGTTTTAGCTTATTTCTCTTATGGTTTATGCATGGATATTGTGTTTTTGTTCGTTTTAGTAAAACATTTGTAGCGAGAAAATGATTTGAGAAATACTTATTATAATTGTAAAACGGGGCATTTGACCCCTTTTATCTAATACTGAATCGGCGAGCTATGTAATGAAGCTAACATGAAATGAAATGTTTCATTAAATTTAACAAAAAAAAGTTTGATTTTACTATATAGATAACTAACCTTAATCATGGGATATATGTCAATTTTTTCTCCACGTTTTTCCATGATGACCTTGCATATATTGCCTCTTTTGCTCCCTTTAATTTCAAAATCACGTGTTTTGCCAAGTTGCCTCACGCTCACTACTTTTCTTTCCACTAAAACTTTGTATTAATTATTGCAGGAGGAGTAACATCAATGGATCCATTCTTGGAAAAATTCTTCCCAGTAGTTGCCCGAAGGAAGAATGACCCTGGAGTGAACAGTAACTACTGCAAATATGACAACCAGGGGTTACAATTGTTCACATCCTCCCTATATCTGGCTGGTTTAACGGCTACTTTTTTTGCTTCGTATACAACCAGAAAACTTGGCCGGAAGGTGACCATGTTGATTGCCGGATGTTTCTTCATCGGCGGAGTCATCCTTAATGCTGCTGCTCAAGATCTCGCCATGCTCATTATTGGCAGGATTTTACTTGGATGTGGAGTGGGTTTTGCCAACCAGGTGCTTCATTTATTTCTCTTTCTTGCCATGCTCATTATTGTTGCATTTTTCCTTTTTTTTCATTTTTGCCAACCAGGTGCGTCAATTTTCAACTTTGAAAAAACAAAATGTGGTCATAGTCCATCCAATATATAGATGCCAATTTGATCTGTTTTAGGACAAGTTATTTCCATATTCTTGGAAAAGAAACTTTATATGTTTAATAATGAAAATCACGGAATGTTTCTTAAACATTTCAACTTCCTGTATTCATATACATCCACCAAACTTATGAGCTCGAAATATCTATTTTCTTTAACGTTAACAATATGAATATAATTGTAACAACGTTAATAATGGAAATATCTCATGTATGATGAATGAAATTTGTCAGGCGGTTCCACTGTTCTTGTCGGAGATTGCACCCACCAGAATCCGTGGAGCACTCAACATTTTATTCCAACTCATGATCACCCTCGGCATTCTCTTCGCCAACCTTGTCAATTATGGATCAGACAAGTACATAACTTCTCTCCTAATTTTAGTTCTGCTACATTTTTTTTTTCATTTGATTAGGTATCTCTTTCACTTTGATTGACCTATGAGACTAACAAACAGCAATTGCACTGACTAAAAATGAATCAATTGACTAATCAAACAATCTGATTATTTGCCAGCAAAAAAGTTGTCCCTTTTAATGCATTTACTTAAGAGTAGGTAGTTTTTGGTGTACACAAGTATTTTTATTCCATCGTTAATATGGAACTGTCAAATTATTTCCAAGATTTCTTAATTGTTTGTTTGTCTCCAATTAAGTTTCTCTTGAAAGGAAATAATGGAACCCCTTTTGACGTAATCTGGGATTTGTTTAGGATTGAATTGATTTATTGACTGATTGATAATTGAACCCTGTACACTTGCATTAATAATAGACTGCCAAGAAAGGGTGCTGCCATAATATTTTACTCTGAAACTTCAAACTATTGACCTTCTTGTAGAATTTGGCTCCCATCCACCAAACCATATAGAAATAGATTGCTCCTATTGATTCTTTTGCCTGGACTGGGACTACAATTTTCTACAACGATTGGTCCCCATCTTGAGCACGTGTTAAGACTTCAAAGATAATGGCCCATATGTAGTTGCAAGTTAACCCAACCGACACAATAATAGTGAGCCACCTGTATAAGAAGTAATACCATTTTTTTTTAAAGGAGAATTGGTTGTGATGTTCCAGCATCATTTTCAACAAAAAGGGTTTCATCATGATGTAAAAATTGTTGCATTGATTGATCATTTCTTGGAATTTTTTCCTTTTTTTTTGGGATTTTCTAAACTAATTTTCGGGAAGAGTTTTTTTTTTTAATTTTTTTTAACGTTTATGGGGTTTAATTATCTGATACAACTGTGCAAGAATCTAAATATTAGGGGGAGAAGTAAAGCCGTATTTCATTTCGTTTATGCCATAGTTATATGAATTTGGACTGTGAATGCATAATTCATTCGATTTCAATTCAGAATCGGTAACCAATAAATAATTAACTTTGTGATAAAATTAATAGATTCCTTTGGACGGGCCTAAAACAATTTGGCTGACCAAAGATTTTGTGTCCCTTTTCAATTTACAGAATCAAAGCAGGATGGGGATGGAGGCTGTCACTGGGATTGGCTGGAATACCAGCAGGGCTTCTAACCTTAGGTGCCCTTTTTGTGACCGACACTCCCAACAGTCTGATTGAGAGGGGTCGTTTGGAGGAAGGAAAAGCAGTGCTCAGACGTATCCGGGGCACTGATAATATTGAGCCTGAATTTGAAGAACTTCTAGAGGCTAGTCGCATTGCTAAACAAGTTAAACATCCTTTCAGGAATCTCCTCAAGCGTAGAAACAGGCCTCAATTGATCATTGCTTCCGCATTACAGGTTAATTTATAGCATTGGCAAAAATTTTATTTATATCTCGAAGTATTTTGCAATTTAGAAGCTGACCATCGATTGCTTTGTTGCAAAATTTCCGCACAGGTATTCCAGCAGTTCACAGGAATCAATGCAATCATGTTTTATGCTCCAGTGTTGTTTAATACTGTTGGATTTGGAAGTAATACATCTCTGTATTCAGCTGTTATCATTGGAGCTGTCAATGTTATTTCAACCCTCGTGTCAATCTACTCGGTGGACAAACTGGGACGTAGAATGCTCTTGTTGGAAGCTGGTGTTCAGATGTTTTTATCCCAAGTCGTGATTGCTATAGTTCTGGGAATCAAGGTTAAAGACCATTCGGAAGACCTGAGCAAAGGTTGGGCTGTTTTTGTGATTATTCTGGTTTGCACATTTGTGTCTGCCTTTGCATGGTCTTGGGGACCTTTGGGATGGTTAATTCCAAGTGAAACATTCCCCCTGGAGACTCGATCAGCAGGGCAGAGTGTTACAGTCTGTATCAACTTGATCTTCACCTTTGTGATTGCACAAGCCTTCCTTTCAATGCTGTGCCATTTCAAGTTCGGAATCTTTTTGTTCTTCTCTGGATGGGTTCTCATCATGTCGATTTTCGTGTTGTTCCTTCTTCCGGAAACGAAGAATGTGCCAATCGAAGAAATGACAGAAAGAGTTTGGAAGCAGCACTGGCTATGGAAGAGGTTCATGGATGACGATACTGATGAGGAAGGTGCCAAGCACAATGGGCATTCTAATGGATTTAATCCTGCTTCTCAATTGTAGAAGTCTGCTAATTGAGATTTTGCTTCACATTTGGATCACTTACAATATAGCAAGAAAGAATCGACAGAATCGACGTAAGGGACCTTTAAAACGAAATTCGTTATTCACTCGGTTTTACTCAGGAATAGACTATACCCCTCATACTCCATCCGACGCTTTTTAGGTACAGTACAGTTATGACACTATTCCAGAATAGGTATACAATTGTATGAAAGTGCTTGTGCACCGTTGCCTTTGAATTTGATCTGAAGCTCTATTATACACTGTGTGCAATATTTACCAATTCCAGTGCCTCATTTCTTAATTGTTTAATTTTGTCCATTCAATTATTGATGTAGACGTGCCCATAACCACATCCCTTGATTCTATAGCCAAGGCTGAATTTTCAATCTTTGTTTAATGAGCATTATTTTAATAGGTTGTCAGGGTTTTTATTAAATCCCGCATTACCCGGAAACTTTCTTAAAAAATTCTCTAATTGCAGCTGGATGGTTATTTAATATCCCTTAAAAAAACATTTATTTTCATATTTTGTCGTGACATTTAGGGTAGTTTATTTTATTCTCCCCAGTTATTGTATATATTATTGAATTGCATTTGTTCAACGTTAGATACTTATTTTCATAGAATATAGAAATCTAATTTGTAGAATATTGTGCTGCAAAATTAGTTATTACTTTTGATGCATGACAACTGGGGATTGTATACAATTATGATTAAATGTTAAACAACTGACAAAATTAAAAGTTTAAGAGAATGGATAAAGAATGTTAATATGTAAAGAATAATAACATTTATATTGCCTTCATTGTTGCTCTTTCAATATATATATTGATGGTATTTGCTGTTTTAACTTCTGGTTCTCAATAATAATCTTGTGAACAGAGATAAATATAAATTACTTCAATAAAATTTGTAAAGTTAGGGTAATAAGAAAGTTCAAGTGATAGCTTGAGACGAAAATAGAAAGTTCATTGGTTGCTATTAAAATGTAGAATTAACAACGTTTACACAAATTTGAAAGTGGATGAGATTACTGTACATGCAGGTCTCCCTACATGCGATCAAGTTCCGTTTAGTTTTTAACTGGAATTAAAACCGACTTAAAATTGGATATGTTTTATGTAAATTTTAGTTTAAAATTTATAAAAAATTTCAACAAGTTAAAGATATTATAAAATAAACATGAGTTAGAATGAAGAAAAAAAATTATAAAATTCAACTTAATGTAATAAAAAAAATTATCTGAATTTAAGACAATTTCAATTCTAATAATAAACCACACACGTACACACGTTTTTCTTTTTTGCATATAGATGTGAAAATTAGCTTGAGAATCAATGTTATGTTGTTTGACATGAATTCTCCAAAAAAGGAATTCACTTACGTTCATAGACTATACTAGCATAACAACATAGTATCATTCCAATTCCGTGAGTGCAACTTGGGAAATGGAATTGGACTTCGAATCTCCTCTCTTATCTTTATCCTTTTCTTGGTCAATTTGTGGGGTTCCTTAGTCTTAGTCAAAAGTTTTGTGGGAACACAACTTACACAAGAAAAATCCTTAACAGTGTTCCTAAATTAGTAGAAAACATTAATTATAGTAAGTGTTGTAAGTTAATTACTTTTATCATATTTTTGGAAATTTATCTAAAAATATTAGAGTAAGAGGAATGGGAAAAAAGTAAAATAAAGAAAATTTTGTTTTTATTTTTTGCTGCTATCATGCATAGTTTTTGTATTTTATCCAATAAAATTATAAACTTAACATATCATGTGATAATAATATTCAATTTTTATTCGATGCAATGCAAATTTCACACGGAACATATGAATATCTAGTACCTGTCAATTAGTGTTTTTTTTTTTTTAATGTTTTGATATTACACTATTATAATAGGAAGAGAAATATGTAGCTCCAAGAGATAAAACACCAAAAGAAAAATAAAATAAAATTGCAGAGCAAGCAAATTAGTTGTACAATTAACAAACACGTCATAATATACACAATAAAATATTTAATAAAATGTTTTAATAATTAATACCGCATTTATATGACATACGCCGCTAAAGGGCAATTCTTGTGATTATCCATTAATATTGTACTACGTGAATGAAAAATTTATAAATTTCACTATTTTTTTTAGTAACATTTGATAAACGTTTACAGTAATATTGAAGAATAATAATATTAATAATAAAAGTTTTTAATAAATTCTTGTTGTGTGAGAGTTAGTAAGTAGATACACGACAAAATAATATTAGATAATTAAAATAATTAATTTTGAATAATTTATATCATATGAATATTAGATCTTATTGAAATTTTTCACGCTACATTTTTAGCTTTGATACTTGTGTTTTGTTAACTCAATAGTCAATAGTAGAGTACTCGACTTTTGAGTGTTGATTAGTTTCTTTTATATATTTAGATGAAATAAGGGATTCGTTTAATTTATACTATTGATGAAGTTTGGAAGAACCTAATTGATTTAAAAAAAGAATGACTTAAAAAATAGTATGTCAAGTTGAGTGAGAGTGTTTCATTTTTTCCAAATTGATATATAACAAAAACTTGTTGAAATTTGCACAATGAAAAAACATTTATTGCATATATTGAACACTTAAACGATTAAACCAACCCAAAAATGGAGGAAAAAAAAAACAGGCAAATATGTCGGCCAACATGCATCCAATTTATCCGAATTTCTAAATCAAAGCTAACGTTAATTAATTACAGTCAAATTGGAAAATTAAGGGAGCCCAAGTTTCTTTATTTTGTTCATGTTTGCACACAATAAAAAGAGACGTAAGTTGACCGAATAGCGGTAGAGGAAATTCCACGTGGACATACAAACCATGTGGGGGCCCACAACCCAACCCAATCTGTCCTCATGTCACATTCATCCATTCAACCTCTGGATATAATGATAAATTTTTTTTTTATCCAAAAGTAACTTATGGTATTAACTTGTAAAATTACAAAATTAATATATTACAAGAAAGTCTCATTTAAGAACTCATCATAACATAACTAATCTAACTCAATAAATCACGGTTAAGACTTGGCACTCTATAAAACGGGACAGTACTTTCTAGTTAAACTTAATTAAAAGTAACAAAATTCCTAACTTATTGGTTTTTTACTTGCACAGTTTTCCTTAGCAACAACCGAAGCAACGAATTGGCAGATTTACCCTGTATAGCACTAGTTGCCCTAATTTCTGTCCCTGTGCGGACTTACACTGCGTATCATCGTGTGTTTACCTCTCCCCCCAAGTTAGTATTCCAAAATTCTCAGTAAAGAAATCTCGCCGATATTTGTATGAAATGATCACTGGGTTTGAAATTCAGCTTGATAATTTTGAGGAGACTACTTAACTCTGACTTCTAAACTAGAGAGACAACCTGAATGACCTAAGGTCAAAAGCACTAAGACAGTGAGACAGCTATACCCAAAAAAAAAAAAAAAGGCAAAAACATTTGCACTGTTGCTACAGTGCAAAAACGAACCAACAATCGCCACGTGAACAGAAAAAATTCGTAAGCTCCAGCCTGACAAAACTCTACTAGAGTAAAATTTCTTCCAGAGTAACATTTCTCGTATTCTCTCCTCTATATAAACCCATTCTTCTTTCCATGGACTCCCACTACCATAAACTCTACTTCGTTGTACAACATTTCTTAAACTCTCTCTCCTCTCTTCTTGGTTTCCCTTTATATTGTTGGATTTTAAGGATTCAAGCCAAAAGGGTTTCATCATGACGGTCGGAGGCCTGTCCGTAGCAGGAGAAAAGGAGTTTGAGGCCAAGATCACTCCTATTGTTGTCATATCTTGTATTATGGCAGCCACCGGAGGTCTCATGTTCGGTTATGACGTTGGTGTCTCAGGTTTGTCTACTTTGTAGTAACATAGGACAGGAGTACGTGTTTTGTTTGGCTATTCTGTTGGTTTTAGCTTATTTCTCTTATGGTTTATGGATATTGTGTTTTTGTTCGTTTTAGTAAAACATTTCTAGCGAGAAAATGATTTGAGAAATACTTATATGATTATAAAACGGGGCATTTGACCCCTTTTATCTAATACTGAATCGGCGAGCTATGTAATGAAGCTAACATGAAAAGAAATGTTTTATTAAATTTAACAAAAAATAAAGTTTGATTTTGCTATATAGATAACTAACCTTAATCATGAGATATATGTCAATTTTTTTCTCTGCGTTTTTCCATGATGATCTTACATATACTGCCTCTTTTGCTCCCTTCAATTTCAAAATCACGTGTTTTGCCAAGTTGCCTCACGCTCCCTACTTTTCTTTCCACTAAAACTTTGTATTAATTATTGCAGGAGGAGTAACATCAATGGATCCATTCTTGGAAAAATTCTTCCCAGTAGTTGCCCGAAGGAAGAATGACCCAGGAGTGAACAGTAACTACTGCAAATATGACAACCAGGGCTTACAATTGTTCACATCCTCCCTATATCTGGCTGGCTTAACGGCTACTTTTTTTGCTTCGTACACAACCAGAAAGCTTGGCCGGAAGGTGACCATGTTGATTGCCGGATGTTTCTTCATCGGCGGAGTCACCCTTAATGCTGCTGCTCAAGATCTCGCCATGCTCATTGTTGGCAGGATTTTACTTGGATGTGGAGTGGGTTTTGCTAACCAGGTGCTTCATTTATTTCTCTTTTCTTGCCAAGCTCATTATTGTTGCATTTTTCTTTTTTAACTTTAGTCAATTTTGGACGGTGAGAATGCTGAATTTTTGTGGATTTGCACAGTTTTACGATAATTGCCCTATAACCAACTTATCCTATTTGATATTTTGATATCCTAAGGATGTACTACTATGCAACACACAAGTCTTTCAAGGTTCAGTCACTTTCCTGCATCATTATTATGTCTTTGAAAAACTTCCCCCATTATGTAGGAAGTTATGATATCCACTGTAGACAAAAATAAAGCAAGCCTTCAAAACTTTATAGCACTAGCCTATGTGCGTGTGGGTCTCGGCATGAGGTTTTTGGGGGTACTTCCACGCAATAATTTAGGTGTAGAAATCTAATTTTAGTGAAGGGTACTGCCATTAAAAATAGAGGTTAGTAAATTACTATAGGCCCTGTGATTAAAGACTATGAATTTATAATGTAAGTTAGCGCAGATATTTTGAGATCAGAACCACAAAAAATGCGAAAAGAAAAGTCCAAAATAAAGACGTGGTTTAATTTGATTGAACGAGTGAGAGTTCACTTGGAGTAGGAGAGAGATGTTTTTTCCTATCTATCTTCGTTGGTATTCTTTTCTTTGGCTTTTACAATGTTTTCATTGACTTGTGAGCATGCGCCATGATTGCGAATCTTTTGGAGCATGGCTAATAAAATACCAAAAGATAAAATAAAGATCTTCACATAGGCAAGCTCCTTCACGTAAGTGTGTGACTTTGAATTTTCCAAAATGTTCTCGATCTGAGAAATTTCCCTTTTCTCAATCATGCTTTTGATAAAATTAATGCCCTCCATCTTTGGTCCCCACAACATCCTTCTAAAAAATTTGCCACAACTTTATTCTTCTCCTTTGCAATTTTCAGATTAAAGGGTCATGGATCTCGTGAGTTTTGAAGCTTCTTCTATGGTGTTCTTTCCATTCTAAAAAGCCCATTTTAAAGTTGGATAAGATGTGGTGTGTTCCTGAGTGTTCGTCAATTTTCAACTTTGCAAAAACAAAATGTGGTCATGGTAGATGCCAATTTGCTCCATTTTAGGATAAGTTATTTCCATATTCTTGGAAAAGAAACTTATAAGTTTAATAATGAAAATCATGGGATGTTTATTAAAAATTTCAACTTCCTGTATTCATATACATCCAGCAAAATTATGAGCTAGAAATATCTATTTTCTTTAACGTTAACAATATGAAAATAATTGTTACAACGTTAATAATGGAAATATCTCATGTATGATGAATGAAATTTGTCAGGCGGTTCCGCTCTTCTTGTCGGAGATTGCACCCACCAGAATCCGTGGAGCCCTCAACATTTTATTCCAACTCATGGTCACCATAGGCATTCTCTTCGCCAACCTTGTCAATTATGGATCAGCCAAGTACATAACTTCTCTCTTAATTTTAGTTCTGCAACATTTTTTTTTTTCATTTGATTAGGTATCTCTTTCACTTTGATTGACCTATGAGACTAACAAACAATAATTGCACTGCCTAAAAATGAATCAATTGACTAATCAAACAAACAATCTGATTATTTGCCAGCAAAAAATTTGTCCTTTTAATGCATTTACTTAAATGAGTAGTAGTTTTTGGTGTGTACAGGTATTTTTACTCCGGCGTTAATATGGGACTATCAAATTATTTCCAGGATTTCTTAATTGTTTGTTTGCGTCCAATTCAGTTTCTTTTGAAAGGAAAAAACGGAAGCCCTTTTGTCGTAATCTGGGACTTGTTTAGGATTGAATTGATTTGTTGACTGATTGATAATTGAACCCTGTACACGTTCATCAATAATAGACTGCCAAGAAAGGGTGCTGCCATAATATTTTTCTCTGAAACTTCAAATTATTGACCTTCTTGTCGAATTTGGCTCCATATAGAAATAGATTACGCCATTGATTCCTTTGCCTGGACTGCGACTACAATTTTCTACAACGATTCGTCCCCATCTTGAACACGTGTTAATACTTCTAAGATAGTGGCCCATATGTGGTTGCAAGTTAACCCAACTGACACAATAATAATGATCCAACTGTACAAGAAGTAATACCATTTTTTTTAAGGAGAATTGGGTGTGATGTTCCAGCATCATTTTCAACAAAAAGGGTTTCATCATGATGTAAAAATTGTTACATTGATTGATCATTTCTTGGAATTTTTTCCTTTCTTTTTTGGGATTTTCTAATCTAATTTTCGGGAAGAGTTAATTTTTTTTTACGTTTATGGTGTTTAATTATCTGATACAACTGTGCAAGAATCTAAATATTAGGGGGGAGAAGTAAAGCCTTATTTCATTTCATTTATGCCATAGTTTTATGAATTTGGACGGTTATTCTAATGAAAAATGCTTCACTTTAAGGCCTCTTTTCGACTGTGAATGTTTAATTCATTCGATTTCAATTCAGAGTCGGTAACCAATAAATAATAGACTTTGTGATAAAATTAATAGATTCCTTTGGACGGGCCTAAAACAATTTGGCTGACCAAAGATTTTGTGTCCCTTTTCAATTAACAGAGTCAAAGGAGGATGGGGATGGAGGCTGTCACTGGGATTGGCTGGAATACCAGCAGGGCTTCTAACCTTAGGTGCCCTTTTTGTGACCGACACTCCCAACAGTCTGATTGAGAGGGGTCGTTTGGAGGAAGGAAAAGCAGTGCTCAGACGTATCCGGGGAACTGATAATATTGAGCCTGAATTTGAAGAACTTCTAGAGGCTAGTCGAATTGCTAAAGAAGTTAAACATCCTTTCAGGAATCTCCTCATGCGTAGAAACAGGCCTCAATTGATCATTGCTGCCGCATTACAGGTTAATTTATAGCATTGGTAAAAATTTTAAGTATATCTCGAAGTATTTTGCAATTTAGAAGCTGACCCTCGATTGCTTTGTTGCAAAATTTTCTCACAGATATTCCAGCAGTTCACAGGAATCAATGCAATCATGTTTTATGCACCAGTGTTGTTTAATACTGTTGGATTTGGGGGCAATGCATCTCTGTATTCAGCTGTTATCATTGGAGCTGTCAATGTTATTTCAACCCTCGTGTCAATCTACTCAGTGGACAAACTGGGACGTAGAATGCTCTTGTTGGAAGCTGGTGTTCAGATGTTTGTATCCCAAGTCGTGATTGCTATAGTTTTGGGAATCAAGGTTAAAGACCATTCGGAAGACCTGAGCAAAGGTTGGGCGGTTTTTGTGATTATTCTGGTTTGCACATTTGTGTCTTCCTTTGCATGGTCTTGGGGACCTTTGGGATGGTTAATTCCAAGTGAAACATTCCCCCTGGAGACTCGATCAGCAGGGCAGAGTGTTACAGTCTGTATCAACTTGATCTTCACCTTTGTGATTGCACAAGCCTTCCTTTCAATGCTGTGCCATTTCAAGTTCGGAATCTTTTTGTTCTTCTCTGGATGGGTTCTCATCATGTCGATTTTCGTGTTGTTCCTTCTTCCGGAAACGAAGAATGTGCCAATCGAAGAAATGACAGAAAGAGTTTGGAAGCAGCACTGGCTGTGGAAGAGGTACATGGATGACTATACTGATGAGGAAGGTACCAAGAACAATGGGCATTCTAATGGATTTTGAGGTGGAATTAAAGGATGCTGCAGTAGAATTAATCTAAAATTTTCATTTGATATGTGATTTTATAATCATATTAGATTTATAATTATTAGTCATATGGAATTTTGAATTTAGTAGTTACCAAATATAATAGGTTTAAGATGTTGAGTTATATAAATAAGACTTATTATTCGGAGTTTTATTGTACAGAAAAATAGAGATATAAAAAAATAAGCTTCCACTCGTCCAAAATTAGTTGTAAACTTGTTCCAAAATATTTGTTTTGTATAAAAATTTTGGCCGCCCATTTCCTTGCATCCGGCTGTCAAAAGTATTGATGTTGCTTGTTTCATTTGGCCAAAGTCACCCTTCAAAATTCAAGCAAATTTGTTCGTGCTTCAAGTTCAAGTTCTATTTGATCGACTTTTAATTTGTGACCACTTATTTCGTTTAATATTGTTTTGGCCCAACAGATTTGATCCTGCTTCTCAATCAGTCAATTGTAAAAGTCTGCAAATTGAGATTTTGATTCATATTTGGATCGCTTACCATATATACATAAACGGATAGGTACATTAGACTAGTGACCCTATTCCAGAATTTATTGAACAATAGCTGTACATTGTATGAAAGTGCTTGTGCACTATTGCCTTTGAATTTGATCTAAAGCTCTAATATACTCTTTGTGCAACATTTTAGCAATTCCAGTGCTTCATTTCTCATAGATTACCAAATACTGTAATTAAATAATTATTCTTTTCAAATATTAGTTTTCAATTTTCAATTTTCAATTTTCAATTAAGAACAGGTAGATTTATAAGACATACACGAATACATATTTCACAAGTAATATATTTATTAAATTCAAAATTAATTAGATTACGAAAACACGAGCACATGATCAAATTTTCATAAGAACATTAAATAATTATAGGTAAACTATTCGTATGTACATTTTGGTGTCATGTAACAATAATATTCTTTATATTTTATCATTAATTCACAATTGAGTATCCAAATAAAAGTTTGAATGTTTTATTTCTTTTGTTTGTTTTTTTTAAAAAATGATAATATATTAACATTGCACAATGACAAAAATATATAGCCACAAAGGGTTAATTGAACTTCGTGTTGTTGATGTCTAACCGAACCCACGAAGACAAAAGGAACACGAGGGTCAAAAAGGCCCACAAAAGGGCAAGAAACTCGACAAATGAGAAAAAGGCTGCATAAGACGGCAAACAAAAATGACCACTAGATGATCTAGGGTGCCAAAATTACAACAAACTACTAATTAAGGTGTGGTCTTCAGTGGAAACTGCAAATTGCACACGTTGGAAGAAACTGAATACCAGTGTTCTTAACTTTCGCTCCATGCATTTTGTGATAAATCCAGAAAATTAACAGACGTTGAATAGATGGAACCAAACTATTACCACTCGCAGGGAAGACCATGCAGTCAAAGTCATAGCAGACACTTAAAAAAAAAGAAAAAGAAAACTGTGCGAATCTCCCCTAGTTACTGTCCCTACCCGTTTTTTTACTGTCCCTATTCGTTTTTTAGTGAATGTTTTATTTCTTTTGTCAAGAGAGAAAGGTTAACTTTTTTTTTTAAAAAAAAAAACCTAAATCCAAGTTCTTGGTGTATTTTGAGTAGAGAGGAAAAGATCTCCCATGTAAAAAGCAATAAGATAACAAAATGCAATCATGACACCTCAAATCCTGCTATCAAATCAATATATTGGTAGTCTGTATTGCATGATCAAACCAAATACCCACCAAGGACCTAACAAAGCTGCCCCAACCATTCTTTCCTTTCAAGTTTTTCAAACATATTTGTGCCACCAAATTGGTTATTACTGCTCCACTTATTCCTTCTAATCAATTCCATGAGGTCGTATCTTCAGGAATGAGGGCGATGCTTGGGAAGGAAGACAATATTGTTTTCTAGCATGACGAATGGATAGAAGGTATGATTCTAAAAGTGTGCTTTCCTCGCATCTTTGCTCTGTCTGTGAATAAGAATGGATATGTGGCCGAGTTCGGAAATTGGAGGAATGGTCAATGGGAATGGAGGATTGATCTCCGTAGGAATGCGCTTGATTGGGAAACCCAGTAGTGGGAAGACTTGTTATCTATCCTGCACGAGCAATATCCCAACCACCACTCCCAAGATCGGATCATTTGGAGAGGGGTCCCGAATGGTACATATTCCACTTCTTCTTTCTACAAATCTGTGCTGTTGGCACAAAGGCAAGGCAACGTTATCTGGAACCTCGTGTGGAATGGGTATGGTCCACCTAAAGTGAAAGTCTTTGTCTGGCAACTGATCTATCAAAAGCTCCCTGTTAGAAGCTACCTGCTTCGGAGGGGCATCATTCGAGCAGAGCATGCAGTGTGTTCGTTCTGCAATACTGTGCCGGAATCTATCTAGCATCTATTTTTTGATTTTTGGAGTAGCTAGTTGGTATGGACGAGGTGTTTGGAAACTTGGAGTGTCACTTGGGTCTACCCGGGAGATCCTTCCATCTTCCTGATAAGCTGGCATCAATCCTCCTCGGATCTCCAAGGAAGGCAGCCTTGGATACTAATGTTTTATGCCATTACTTGGTCAATTTGGCTGTGCAGAAACTAGGTTACTTTTAACAATAAGAGCTTTGATCTTGAGCATCTCATGGATTTGATTATCATTAGGTTTGCAACTTGGTTTAAGGCGAAATGGCCATCTTCATCAGCATCGATTACAGACATCTTCCGACAGCCGAAAAGTGCAGAAGTGAGACGGGTGCATAGGTGTAGGAAGGAAAGTGCGGCTTGGTCTCGGCCTCAATCTGGTAAAATGAAGTTTAATGTCGATGGCTCAGCAATTGGAAAACCAGGCAGGGCGGGGATTGGAGGAATTTTGAGAGATGATTTGGGTAAAACAAAGGCCGTGTTCTCCAAGTATGTTGGAATTTTGGATTCGAATTAGGCTGAGTTCTATGCTATCCGTGAGGTTTTTTGGGTGTTCTCTGAATTTATTTGGAAGAGCTCCCATGTGCTTGTAATTGAAAGTGATTTCGTTAATGTAATCAATTGGCTCAAGAATCCGGAGAATGTCCCCTGGCACCTAAAAAATGTCTCCAACCATATAGACCTACTGAAGGAGAAAATCAAACACTGGGAGGGCCATCACATTCCAAGAGGCATGAATAGTATGGCCGACAGGTTGGCAAAGTCAGGAGTATCCAGAGTGCAAAACTTGTTGGCGATCATCGAGCAATGAGTCTTGTTTCTACTAATCTCTACTTTCGTTTTTGTTTGTATGCCGCGTAGGAATGTTCTTGTCCTTTCATTTGCTATTGACTCCTACTTTGTAACCTTTTACTCTATATCTCTAATAATAAACCTTGCCTCCTTGGTTTGTCAAAAAAAAAAAAAATTGGTTATGTATGTGCCAAACGCCAACAGCATGATGTTACAAGCCTAACCACATTTCCATTTCAATTTCTTTCGTGTGCTTTTGGTATGTTGCTAATCAATCTTAAGCTATGTATATTGTCGGACACGAAATTGGAAATAAAAGTGAATAAATAACGAAATAACTTACATTCAACACTTGAGATTCTGGTAGAAAATAGTAGAAAGCTTCTAAAATTGGAGAGAATCATAAGGATATTCTAAGTTAAGTAGCAAATTTTCGCATAACTTTTGTAGAAATACATTGCTTGTGTGTACATTAATTTCTTACGTATTTGGTTTGTGAACATGATACTTATTATAGGATCAACCACCTAAAAGGAAAGTTATCCATATATCATCCTGTTTGATAACTTCTTTTTCTAAACTAATCTAATTTTGTCACGTATCCGTATAACCTTATCTTTAAACAAACTTCTATTTTTTGATCCTATTATATATAGATTAGACCTCTAAATCATTTCCAACTAACTAATGTTGGTTTAAGGGTTTATAACTAAATGGTGCAACATACGTATAGAATATTTAAATAATTTGAAAATATTATGGACTAGACGTTATTATGAATGAATTGAAATGACGAAAACAATCATAAAATTTAACTAAATATAATAAAAAATTATCTAATTTTAAAACAATTCAAATTCTAATGAGGAACCAAACATATCCTTAAAAAATACTAAAGAATAAGGAATTTTTATACCTCTGTCAATATGACTTTTTATTATAATTTTTTATTTAAAATATTATTACTCTATTATATATATACACACACTAAAAAAGAATGAATTTGCTGTTGTGATTTTATTATTTTACCTAGTTGAATGACTAGTATAATATTAATTTACAGTTTTTACATTTATAATAAAGTCTCATTTTCAAATTAAATATTGACAAATGAATTTTATACTATCAATCAATGGGTAGGGAGCAATGTTTAAATTGTTAAGAGCAATTGAATTCTTTTTTTAGTTAAAATAAATATTTTCAAGTATTATTCAAAAAACATTTAATTTGTAAATCCAACTGCTAAATAGATGATGGATGCACAGGAGATGGAAAATCTAAATTAAGCTGGATTGGAATCTTGTTTATTTAAGCCTTAATTATTTCACACAGCTCTCAAGGCAAATAACAGGACAGAAGTAGTTCTTCGTTGTTGACCAAAGGGACAGTCTTGGTTTTTATCCCTTTTAGTGAGCTTAATTAATGACAATACTTAAGTAACTTATTTCAGAAATTAAAGGTTTGAGTCTCATTAATTACGAATATACCAAATATTTTAATACATTTATTGTATTTTTATTTTTAATATAACGGGCCAATCGTATAAATTTTTATTTTCTCACTCTCTATATATAAATAGATTGTTTCTCTTAATTATCACTAACTCCACCATCTTATATGGTGTACTGGATGTATATAATATTTTCTCTAAAAAAGAGCTTATTTTCAAAGTTTTTCTTTATCCCCAAAAAATGAAAAGAATCATTTTTTTTCAAAACTTTACCTATATTATTCTCATTAATAATAACGATGTATGAACTAATAAAAAGTAATTAAAAAATTAAAAAATTTTACATCTAATGATGCATTAAATGTATTGTACTTTATAACTAAAAAAAATTATATTAAATCAAATGTAAACTTTTTTTGGAAACGAAATGAGTAATTCCTTTCATTAGGTTAAATGACATCGACTACTATCATTAAAAAAAATATATATATATTTTGTGGTTGTATTTTTGACATAAAAAAACAATCTGATGTAATCACCTATTAGTCATCCCATTCATATTATGTAATCTCATAAGGAAAAAAAAGGAGGTACTAGCTCGTTTTCAACTAGACAAAGACAGTGCACAATTATACTAATTGCTCAAAAAAGTTACCTGATTTCTTAATTGTTTAATTTTGTCCATTCAATTATTGATGAATACGTGCCCATAACCACATGCCTTTGTACTAATTTGTTGTACTCTTTACCAATTGACTAATTAATATATCTAACGTTATATATATATTAAAAAAAAACCACTTGCCTTGATTCTATAACCAAGGCTGAATTTTCAATCTTTGTTTAATGAGTGATAGAGCTTAAATTTTGCATATTTCTTGTTAATATTTCCTCAATATTAATTTGATTTTAAGAGAAATTATTTGATTTTGATATATTTTTTGTTTTAGTTATGGAAAGTTGTGAATTGGAGGAAAAGTTAATAAAAGGCCAAAATTGAAACAAAAAGAGAAAAATCCAGAAAACTTCCTATTCCTTGGTGTTGGGCGTTGGGCTTGAAAGAATTTGTATCAAAGAAGAAAAATTCATGGAAGAGTTTTCCATCAGACAAGGAAAGTATGAGCTATCAAATTGAAGAAATAAAAGGAGATTGTAGCAAGCTTTTAGGAAACAAGCACTTTATTTTAGTTTTGAGTATATTTTCTATTTTTCTTATATATATTTTTTAGAGTAGAATTAGTTTTTAGTAATAATTATCATTACTATATTTTAGTTTTAAATTTTGTCATAAAAGAGGGACCTAGGAGGCCCTAAATGTGCAGAAAATTAAAGAGGCAGCCGCCATATTCCTTCCTTTTTTCACCCACGTTCTCCTCTTTCTTTTATGTCATTAGTTTAGTTTTTCTTAGAAAATTTCTTAGAAAACTCAACTTTCTAATTCAAGAGAATGATTGATTTCAATTGCAATGAAGTTTTGCTCTTAAATTTATATTTTTGCTACTTGTTAATTCTTGATTTAATTCCTATGAATAATTGATGATTAATTAATCTGACAAATTAATTCTTCATTATTTATTCTATTGCTATCCATGAATTCAGTAATCAGTAATTGTCATAAATAAGTGGACCAAATAGAAACTAGGTTAATTATGTTTATGACTTGAAATATGCATACTTAGCCTAGGGGAATTAACGGGATAAGATTAATTTACTGCAACTATCTTGGTGCTTTAATCTTGGTTTAACTATTTTCATAGATCTTAATGCTATCATTAAGTTAATATGGAACGCTATCGTACCCGATGACAAGTTTTTGATTTAGGGTGCTGCGCTCGGTCAATTATATTAGGAAAACAAAAATTTATTATAGCTATCATAGTAAGTTTTAAGTTAAATATTTGAATTTGCAAGATTATTTTTCGTGACCTATGATAAGTGATGCAATTGAATGATATTGACCATTGGATTGGAAACTCTGTAAATTAGGTAATTTTTTTAATTTTCTATTTTTACTACTTTAATATTTATTTTTATTAATTTTTATAATTTCAATAATTTAGTTAATTATTCAAAAAATCCCCCTTGTTTATTTTTATTTTATTGTTCAAGGCTTTGATACTTTGGTTCCCTTGGGATTGGACTTGGTCCATTATTACTGCCAATTTAATTTGCAATTACTTAAGGACTAATAATTAATTTTGTGAGTTTTGACAAATCCGTCAATGAGCATTATTTAAATAGGTTGTTAGGGTTTTTATTAAATCCCCCATTACCCGGAAACTTTCTTGAAAAATTCTCTAATGGCAGCTGGATGGTTATTTAATATCCCTTAAAAAAAACATTTATTTTCATATTTTGTCGTGACATTTAGGGTAGTTTATTCTCCCCAGGTATTGTATATATTATTGAATTACATTTATTCAACGTTAGATACTTATTTTCATAGAATATAGAATGTAGAATATTGTGCTGCAAAATTCGTTATTACCTTTGATGCATGAAAGCTGAGGATTGTACACAATTTTATAAAGTTAAACTTAACAGATGAACTTCGCAATCCACTTGCCTACACGTCACTCCTGAACTTATAAGGTTTTGGAGTCTTTTGTTATTCATCCTGCTAAACTTAACTGTAATGACCGTAAAACACCAGGCTACATATTTCTGTTGTACAGGATCCTCTTAAGAGGCAAGTATAGAGCATACTTTATGCTTTCTGGAATAACATGTTTAGATAGGCTTATTAAGGCCTTTCACAGACTTTCGAAGAAAGAAAAGCTTAGAAAACCATGGATATAAGAAAACACTCAATATTTATTCCAAATAATACTCAATCCGTTCTGTCTTACAACTAAAGAGGAAGATCCCTTTTATAGAGAAACTTCCGGACTTCAACTATGGACTTTTCTTACAGACTAAGCATAGTGGGAGACAAGAGATTCCCATTAGCAAAAGTAAAGTAACTACTTTTACCATATGGCAAACATAAGTGGTGATAGATTCCCACTTTTCTAAAAGAAAATAGTAAAAGCACACACTAGTGGGGATAGATTCCCACTTTTACAAAAGTAAATAAGAAGGGAATATATTCCCTTAGAATACAAACACACACTAAATGACAAATAAACTTTGTACATCAATAACCATGAGTAGAGTGTCACGACAAATCATTTCTAAGGAGAATTATGATAATCATAATAGGCATTAGAAAGAAGATCAGTCTAGTATATCCCATATCCATCCTGATTTATTTCATTTGGATCGAAGTCAGAATTATACTCATGAAAATAGTTTCATAGTCCTTTTAATCAGAAATTGGTTCAGCTTTGGGACCTTCAGGAAAAAGACTTTGAGAGTTTTTCATCTGGTATTACATGGAATCATATCCTTGAGGACTATCAGATGGTTGAGGATGACTAGATTATGGCCTTGTTTGCATGTTTGGCTGTGGATTGTCAGAATCTGGCTTTGTCTGCATATCTGACTGTGCAGGAGGCACTGGTGGCTGCATTTGTCTGAGTGGTCTTGTCCTTCATTTTGTTTGGAACAGAAGTAGAGGGAAGTTCATGGCTCCTAGTAGTAATCAGAAGAATTTGATTTGCAAGATAGAAATGAGCTCTTAATTCTGCTTTCTTGCCTAGAAATTCATGAAACCTTTTGTTGAGAAAAGTCTTCCAGATGTAGCAAATAGGCATGGGTAAAAGAAAATTATGTGCTTTGACATAAATGCTCCAAAAAGGCATTCACTTACGTTCATAGACTATACTAGTATGACAACATAGTATCATTCTAATTCCGTGAGTGCAACTGGGGAAATGGAATTGGACTTCTAATCTCCTCTCTTATCTTTATCCTTTTCTTGGTCAATTCGTGGGGTTTCTTAATCTTAGTCAAAGTTTTGTGGGAACACGAGAAAAGTCCTTAATACTGTTCCTAAATTAGTAGAAAACATTATATTAAGTGTCGTAAGTCAATTACTTTGATCATATTTTTTGAAATTTATCCAAAAATATTAGAGTAAGTGCAATGGGAAAAAAGTAAAATAAAGAAAATTTTGTTTATATTTTTTCCTACTATCATAGTTTTAGTATTTTATCTAATAAAAGTATAAAATTAACATATCATGTGATAATAATATTCAATTTTTACTCGATGCAATGCAAATTTCACACGGAACATATGAATATCTAGTACCAGTCAGTTAGTGTTTTTTTCTTTTTTTTTTTTTTTATATTACACTATTATAATAGCAAGAGAAATATGCAGCTCCAAGAGATAAACCACCAAAAGAAAGATTTTTTTTTTTTTTTTTGCAGAGCAAGCAAATTAGTTGGACAATTAACAAACAAGTCATAATATACACAATAAAAAATTTAATAAAATGTTTTAATAATTAATACCGCATTTATATGACATACACCACTAAAGGGCAATTCTTGTGATTATCCATTAATATTGTAGTACGTGAATGAAAAATTTATAAATTTCACTATTTTTTTTAGTAACCTTTGATAAACATTTACAGTAATATTGAAGAGTAATAATATTAATAATAAAAGTTTTTAATAAATTCTCATTGTACGTGAGTTAGCAGGCACACAACAAAACAATATTAGATAATTAAAATGATCATTATTTAATGATTTATGGCATATAAATATTAAATCTTATTGACAGTTTTCAACCTACATTTATAGCTTTAATACTTGTGTTTTGCAAACTCAATGGTAGAGTACTTGACTTTTAAGTGTTGATTAGTCTCTTTTACACGTTTAGATAAAGCAAGTGATTCGTTTAGTTTATACCATTGATGAAGTTTGGAAGATCCTAACTGATTTTAAAAGGGAATGACTGAAAAAAATAGCATGTCAAGCTAAGCGAAAGTATTTATTCTTTCCGAATCGATATAAAACAAAAACTTGTTGTAATTCTCAAAATGAAAGAACATTTAGAGCATATATTAAATACTTAAACGATTAAACCAACAAAAACGGAGACAAAAAAAAGAGGCAAATATGTCGGCCAACATGCATCCAATTTATCCGAATCTAAATCAAAGCTAACATTAATTAATTATAGTCAAATTGGAATATTAAGGGAGCCCAAGTTTCTTGATTTCGTTCATGTTTGCACACAATAAAAAGAGACGTTAGTGTTAGGACCAGGAAGTGGAACGGTGCCGTTTTCAGCCTTTAGCTTGTCAGTTTTGTTAGTTACAATTAGTTGAAATGATTAGCAGGCGAGTAACCACCTTAGCTGCAGTATTAATATGTAATTTTGGAGAGGAAGTCATTAGGCTGGAAGTGATTATGTTTTCTCCCCCAAATTCTGTGCTATTCTCTCTGTATCTTCTTTTCTGTTCTCTCTTTTCTATCAATCAAATCTCCTTCTTTCTTTCTTCTTAGTTGTGTTCTTTTCTGATTTCATGTTGCTTTTAGTTCAGGATGGAGCTTCCTCAGCTTAGTCCTGATAAAGTGGTATCAGAGCAGACAATCGGGGCAAGATCCGATGGCGAAAGGTGCTTGTGGGATGGCTTGGGAAGAACAGTTCAAGAAGCAGGCTTAAGGAAGATATAAAACCAACTATGAGGATGATGAAGCCGGTTACATTGATTGAAGCTGTCGAAGTGGCTATTTTGCAAGAATTATCCCTTGAGATGACTGTAAGAAATGTGGCACGGAACAGAACCCCCTTCAGAGCCTGAACTGATGCACCTACAGGAATTGCAAGAACTGGAGCAACCTTGTTCCCCTCCGGAAAGCCAATAATGAATCCAATGACAAGAACTTCTGAAGTAAACACCATAGCCACGAAGAAGATTTCTCCTCAAGAAATCCAACGTAGAAGAAGTCTAGGGTTGTGTTTTAGATGCGGAGAGAAATTTGGCTTAGGCCACAAATGTAGAATGAAGCAAACTGCGTTTGTGTTGGCAGATGATGAGGAGGATTCTGAGTTCTTGGATGCTAGAGATTATTCAGAAGAAGTGATGGAAACTAATGAGAAGACTATTGAAGTGTCACTGCATGTATTGTCAGAAGCACTAAAGAGGAAAACGATAACGCTAATGGGAGAGATACAAGGAAGAACCTCAATATTCTAATGGACATAGGGAGTACCAGTGGTTTCATTCAATTGCGCTTGACTTGTGAGTTGGGACCGAAACATAAAGAAGCCGAACCTTTAAAGGTTACAATAGCTGATGGTACCAAGATTACAAGTTATAGGATTTGTCCAAAGGTAAAGTGGCACATTCAAGGGCATAAATTCGAATATGATCTGAGGGTCATGGAACTGGGAGGTTGGGACTTAATCTTAGCAGTTGATTGGATGTATCAATACAGTCCAATCACCTTTGATTTCAAAAGGTTGCATATACGACTGGTGCATGAAGAAGAAAGGACAGAAATGGTGCTACATGGAAGGGTAGAGTTGGCTACTATGCAATTAATCAAAGGAAAGGCGATCCTTAAGTTCTTAGAGGAGCAAAAGCAAGTTGGGGCAAGAGTGAAGCTAGCACACATTTGTGTCGCGAAGGAACAACCTAAAGACAATGAGGTAAAGATTCCTGAGACAATTTCTGAATTGTTATCACAATTTCCTGAAGTTTTTGCTGTACCTAAAACACTACCTCCAAGTAGAACCTTAGACCACCAGATTCCATTAAAAGCCAATGCCCAACCTTTCAAGCTCAAACCCTATAGGTATCTTCACTCTTAAAAAAAATGAGATAGAAAACCAAGTTGTTGAAATGCTCAAAAATGGCATAATCCACCACAGTAATAGTCCATTTGCATCTCCAATTCTGTTGGTTAAAAAGAAAGACAACACTTGGAGATTTTGTGTTGATTATAGGTATCTAAACAACCTCACCATTAAAGACAAATATCCAATCCCAAACATTGATGAGCTACTAGATGAGTTATTTGGAGCTAAAGTGTTTTTTTTTTTTTTTTTCCTAAACTTGGACTTAGATCCGGATATCATCAAATTCGAGTTAAACTAGAGGATATTCCCAAAACTGCATTCCAAACGCATTTTGGGGCATTATGAATTTTTAGTGATTCCTTTCGGCCTCACTAACTCTCCTGTGACTTTCCAAGCTTTAATGAACAAAATTTTCTAGCCCTTCCTTCGCAAATTTGTTTTAGTGTTCTTTGATGATATATTGGTGTAGAGTCCTACATTGGAGGAACATCAAAAACATTTGGAAATTGTGCTAAGGATTTTGAAAGAACACTAGCTATTTGCCAAATTGTCTAAATGATATTTGCTTAGCACCAAGTGGAGTACTTGGGGCATATCATTTCTGAAAAAGGAGTGAGTATAGATATGGCTAAGGCCAGCTACATGATAGATTGGCCAACTCCCAAGAATATTAAAGCATTGAGGAGTTTCTTGGGATTGACTGGTTATTATCGTCGATTTATCCAAGATTATGGTATGATTACCAAGCCCCTTACGAATTTGCTCAAAAAAGAGAGCTTCGAGTGATCAATGGAAGCTGAAAATGCATTCATGGAACTTAAGAGAGCAATGAGTACAGCCATAGTCTTGAGGCTTCCTGATTTTTCCAAATCCTTCATTATAGAAATGGATGCTTGTACCAAGGGTATGGGGGCAGTTCTGATGCAAAACAAATAACCGATAGCCTATATGAGTAAGGCGCTCAGCTCTAGGAATCTTGGCCTTTCCATTTATGAAAAAGAGTTGTTGGCTTTAGTAACAGTTGTGACAAAGTGGAGACACTATCTAGTCGGGCATCATTTCATTATAAAAACTAACCATCAAGCTCTGAAGTATTTGTTGGAGCAGAAACTAAACACACATTTACAACACAAATGGCTGGCCAAATTAATGGGGCTGGATTACACAATTCAGTACAAAAAGGGAGTAGATAATGTGGTAGCGAATGCCTTATCCAAAAAGGATTTCTAGGATGAAGAAATAAATCAGGAGCATCTAAACATGGCTATTTCCTCCGTGAGACCATCATGGATACAACAGCTCGAGCAAAGCTATGTTGAAGACTTGGAGTGCCAAACCATCATCAGTAGGCTACTCTTAGATCCGGAAGTAGCACCAGAATACCAATATGATGGTGGAATTCTTAGAAGACAAGGAAAGATATATGTAGGTAGCACCACTAATTTGAGGCAGCAAATTATACACAACTTGCACAACACTCCACTTGGTGGGCATTCAGGTCAAAGAGCATGTTTTCAAAGACTGAAGCTGACCTTCTACTGGCTCGGTCTGAAGCAAGATGTCATCCGGCTACTCAATGAGTGTGCAGTGTGCCTAAGAAATAAGTCTTTGCATACCATGGATTGCTACATCCACTGTCCATACCAGAGCAAGCTTGGAGCCATATTTCCATGGACTTCATAGAACACCTTCCTGTATCCGAGGGCAATGACACTATCTTGGTGGTAATAGATTGTCTCACTAAAATTGCTCATTTTATTCCTCTAACCCATCTGTTTGATGCAGCTACAGTGGCTCAACTTTTTTTGGAGCACATCTTCCGACTACATGGACTTCCAACATCCATTGTGAGTGATAAGGACAAGTTATTCACTAGCTATTTTTGTCAAGCCTTATTTAGAATTTTGGGCATTTCCTTGAACTATAGTACTGCATACCATCCGCAAACCAATACCCAAAGCGAGTGCGTTAACCAGTGTTTGGAGACCTATTTGCGCTATTTTTGTTGTGAGAAACCTTTCTCTTGGCACAGTTGGTTATCCATGGCGGAATGGTGGTACAACACTAATTGGCATTCCAGCATAGCCATGACCTCGTTTGAAGCATTGTATGGCACCATGCCAGTCCCATTGCTGCTAGGACCTTATCAGGATATCATAATGCCAACAGTAGTACATATGGTCCAGCAAAGAACTCAAGTGCTGCATTCTCTCAAGGAGCATTTATAGAAAGCACAAAGCAGAGCTAAATTTTTAGCTGATTAGTCCTGGATCGACAGAGAGTTTCAAGTAGGCGAGTTCGTCTACTTGAAACTACAACCATACCGGCAATAATCAGTGGCTGTCCGCCACTTGCCTCAAGCTCGCTTCCAAGTACTATGGTCCCTATTAGATTTTAGAGAAGATTGGTCAAGTAGCATACAAGCTAAAATTGCATGAAAGTGCAAAGATTCATCCTACGTTCCATGTTTCTCTCCTCAAGAAATGCATTGGTGAACGCACTGCAGCTTCTACTACCCTTCCTGAGTTCAACACTGGAGACATTTGCCCCATTATTCCTGAAGCAATCCTTCAATGGCGCACTATCATCCGTAATGGGCAGCCAGTAGCACAATGGCTGATTCAATGGAAAAATTTCAGTACAGCCAAAGCAACTTGGGAGGACTTCACATTCATCAACTAGCAGTACCGTCAATTTCAGTCTTGAGGACAAGACTAATTTCATGGAAGGGAATACTGTTAGGACCACGAAGTGGAACGGTGCTGTTTTCAGCCTTCAGCTTGTTAGTTTTGTTAGTTACAGTTAGTTGAGATGATTAGCAGGCAAGTAATCACTTAGCTATAGTATTAATATGTAATCTTGGAGAGGAAGTCATTAGGCAGGAAGTGATTCTATTTTCTCCCCCAAATTCTGTATTATTCTCACTGTATCTTTTCTTTTGTTCTCGTTTTTTTATTAATCGAATCTCCCTCTTTCTTTCTTCTTTGTTGGGTTCTTTTCTGATTTCATGCTGCTTTTAGTTCAGGAAGGAGCTTCCTCAGCTCGGTCCTGACAGTTAGTTGACCGAATAGCCGTCGAGGAAATTCCACGTGGACAAACAAACCATGTGGGCGCCCACAACCCAACGCAATCTCACCTCATATCCCAGTCATTCATTCAACCACGTGGATATAATGATAAAAAAAAAAAGAAGGAAACTTCACAGTAACATTTATCGTATTCTCTCCTCTATATAAACCTATTCTTGTGTCCATGGACTACTACTACCATAAACTCCACTTCGTTGCATCCAACATTTCTTAAACTCACTCTCCTCTCTTCTTGGTTTCTCTTTATATTGTGGGATTTTAAGGAATCAAACCGAAAGGGTTTCATCATGACGGCCGGAGGCTTGTCCGGGCTCGCCGGAGAAAAGGAGTTTGAGGCCAAGATCACTCCTATTGTTGTCCTATCTTGTATTATGGCAGCCACCGGAGGTCTCATATTCGGTTATGACATTGGTGTCTCAGGTTTGTCTACTTTGTAGTAACATAGGACAGGAGTACGTGTTTTGTTTGCTATTCTGTTGGTTTTAGCTTATTTCTCTTATGGTTTATGCATGGATATTGTGTTTTTGTTCGTTTTAGTAAAACATTTCTGGCGAGAAAATGATTTGAGAAATACTTATTATAATTGTAAAACGGGGCATTTGACCCTTTTTATCTAATACTGAATCGGCGAGCTATGTAATGAAGCTAACATGAAATGAAATGTTTCATTAAATTTAACAAAAAAAAGTTTGATTTTACTATATAGAGAATAAACCTTAATCATGGGATACATGTCAATTTTTTCTCTACGTTTTTCCATGATGATCTTACATATAGTGCCTCCCTTTAATTTCAAAATCACTTGTTTTGCTAAGTTGCCTCATGCTCACTACTTTTCTTTCCACTAAAACTTTGTATTAATTATTGCAGGAGGAGTAACAAAAATGGATCCATTCCTGAAAAAATTCTTCCCAGTAGTGCACCGAAGGAAGAATGACCCTGGAGTGAACAGTTACTACTGCATATATGACAACCAGGGCTTACAATTGTTCACATCCTCCCTATATCTGGCTGGTTTAACGGCTACTTTTTTTGCTTCGTACACAACCAGAAAGCTTGGCCGGAAGGTGACCATGTTGATTGCCGGATGTTTCTTCATCGGCGGAGTCACCCTTAATGCTGCTGCTCAAGATCTCGCCATGCTCATTATTGGCAGGATTTTACTTGGATGTGGAGTGGGTTTTGCCAACCAGGTGCTTCACTTATTTCTCTTTTTTTGCCATGCGCATTATTGTTGCATTTTTTTTTTCATACAGTCGAATTTGGAGGGTGAGAATGCTGAACGTTTGTGGGTTGAACGTCAACATTTGCACAGTTGTACCATAATTGTCCTCTAACCAACCTATCCTATTTGATACCCTAAGGATAAACTACTATGCAACACACAAGTCATTCAAGGTTTAGTCATTTTCCTGCATCATTTTTTGTCGTTGTTACCCCATTATGCGGGAAGTTATGATATCCACTGTAGAAAAAAATAAAGCAAGCCTTCAAAACTTTATAGCACTAGCCGAGGTGCGTATGGGTCTCGGCATGAGGTTTTGGGTACTTCCACACAATAATTTAGGCGTAGAAATCTAATTTTAGTGAAGGGTATTGCCATTAAAAATATAGAGGTTAGTAAATTATTGTAGGTTTTGTGATTAAAGACAATGAATTTTTAATGTAAGCTAGAGCAGATATTTTGAGATCAGAACAAAAAAAAACGCGAAAAGAAAAGTCCAAAATAAGGACGTGATTTAATTTGATTGAATGAGTGAGATTTCAGTTGGAGAGAGATGATGTTGTTTTTTTCTACCTATCTTCATTTATTACGTTTTCATTGACTTGTTTTCATGCCACACGATTGAGAATCTTTTGGAGCATGACTAGGAAAATACCAAAAGATAAACTAAAGAACTCCACATATATAGTCAACTAAGTCAAGCTTCTTCACGTAAGTGTGTGACTTTGAATTTTTGGCTTCCAAAATGTTAATCTGAGAAATTTCCCATTTCTCAATCATGCTTTTGCTAAAATTAATGCTCTCCATCTTTGGTCCACACAACATCCTTCTCATAAATTTGCCACAACTTTATTTTTCTTCTTTGCAATTTTGAGATTAAAGGGTCATGGATCTCGTGAGTTTTGATGCTTCTTCTATGGTGTTCTTTCCATTCTAAAAAGCCCATTTTAAAGTTGGATAAGATGTGGTGTGTTCCTGAGTGTTCGTCAATTTTCAACTTTGCAAAATCAAAATGTGGTCATGGTAGATGCCATTTGCTCCATTTTTGGATAAGCTATTTTTATTTACAAATGAACAAAGAGTTAATTTTCGTTAAACAAAAATAAATTATCTAAACATATTTCTATTTCAAAATTTTTCATTCAAATTCGTCTTATATAATTTTAAAAAAAAATTCCTTCTATTTTTCTGTCCAAAATATTTTTTTTTTTTAAAAATACCCATTAAATTTTCACATATTCCAATACAATTTTTCTCAAATATATCACACTTCAAACGGAGCCATAGGTTTTACATATTCTCTTCTATCGGTTGGAATTTGAAGAACTAAAAATGTTGCATTTATAAGCATAAGAAACAGTTGCATGTTGAGAGAAATCCCGTGGAAGACTTGTAAAAGTACAAGGCTTGGTAAAAATATGTTGTATTTACAGTCCCAAGCGAGGGGTCGGGAGTCCTTTATAAATATGCATCCAGTATAAATATATTTATAGTGCAACACTTTGTTTAAAGGAAAAAAAAAAAATCAGCCAAAAGCTGTGGAGAATTAGATTTAGATATAAGGAGGGAGTCCAATATAAATATGTAATTTACCTATGAAGAAGAGAATACTGGGTTCCTGATTAAAATGAAAGGGTTCTACATAATCTGGAGCGAAAAAAACAAAAAAAAACTAGTAAGTTTGGTATAATTAGACAAGTAATAATATTTATAGTGATTTTTTATAATAACTTTTCATAGTAACTGATGTGAAAAGTATGAAAAAATAAAATCATCCCATATTATTTTATATTATTTAAGTAGGATGATGAATGAATTTTGTCTTTTTATACTTGTCGCATATATAGTCACTATAAAAAGTCAGTATAATTAGTCATTAAAAGTATCATTACTCTAATCAGAATGTTATTAACTTAAACTTTTAGAATTAAATTAAACTATCTCTTTTTTATTGGACTGATTTAATGGGCTATCACCACCAATTCTCTTACAATTACAAGTTCATTAAGTTAATTAATATAAAGGAGTTCAAAAACTTATAAATTTTCTATGGATTGCAAAGAATTTTTCAAAATACTTAAAAATTATCAACAAAATATATATCCACACATCTCTTTCTGTTTTAGGTTTTTGTTTTGAAAAATCACTTGCCTCAATATATCATGTGCGCACACACATATAGAAGAAAGTTTTCCTCCCGTTACGGACATTTATAAAGTGGTAGATTACTGTATTCATGACTTTAATTGCAGAAAACAAATGGCTTCTAATTGAATCTTATCTAATAAAACGAACAAAAACAAAAATTAATGTCTTAAAGGGTACAAATAGGACGAAAAAAATTAATCCCAAAATGATATTCGATTACATATATCTACAACACAATGTATCTCCTGTTATACTTTTCGTGTAATATTCCATATTACACGCTCTAATATGTTAGTATAAATCTTGCAATTTAATTATATTATTCTTATTCACTTTCATCATCATAAATTTTATTACTAAGGTTTCACATTTTTTCTAGTAGATATATTTATTTTAAATTTTTAGCATAAAAATAGGAAATTTTATAAAATTTTATTAAAAATATTAGTTTAATACAAAAAATAAAAACTTAATATCAAAATTAACTAGAATCAAAGTGGATACTAACAATATACTCTCTCTATCCCAAAAAAAAAGTGTCTATTTTAATTTTTTTTTTATATTACTGTTACTAATAATAACAATGCATAACCCAAATTAAAAATTAAAAACAAAAAATGTAAAACTATATACTTTATTTTGCATTAAGTGTATTATACCTTATAATTTTAAAAAAATATTGTATCAAATTAAAAATAAACTCTTTTTTAAGATGGATGGAACATATATTAACGCAGATTATAAGATTTATACTAATTTGACTACAGTGTGTAGCATAAAATAACACACAAAAAGTATAAAAAAATATTCAATGTGTACTTATATCCCTTTAACAATACTTTACATTCTTAATATTGTTACACTTGATCATTTAAACAGCACAAGGTTGTAATATGATTGCATTTCTTAATACAGCGAAAATGATGCCTATCTCTGGAATATTATAACTAATTTCTCATCATATCGTTGAATTTTTTACCCCAAAATTCCTCATGTGGTCTGATTTCCCCATGAATTATTTAGTCAGTAACAATGAGATTCAAACGCTAGGGATTTCAATGGATAAACACTTTGATATTTAAATAAGTAAATACAGGTACATCTCAAAATTCTATGAAAACCCCATTGTATTTACATCAAATTATAGATATTGGACTATTACTTAAATGAGATCTAAGATTTTAAATAAGTTATAATATTTACAATGATGAATATGAGTATATTTTCTATCAACAGTCAATAAAATAATTTATTATTTTATATTATTTAAGTAGGATGATGAATGAATTTTGTCTTTTTATACTTGTCGCATATATAGTCACTATAAAAAGTCAGTATAATTAGTCATTAAAAGTATCATTACTCTAATCAGAATGTTATTAACTTAAACTTTTAGAATTAAATTAAACTATCTCTTTTTTATTGGACTGATTTAATGGGCTATCACCACCAATTCTCTTACAATTACAAGTTCATTAAGTTAATTAATATAAAGGAGTTCAAAAACTTATAAATTTTCTATGGATTGCAAAGAATTTTTCAAAATACTTAAAAATTATCAACAAAATATATATCCACACATCTCTTTCTGTTTTAGGTTTTTGTTTTGAAAAATCACTTGCCTCAATATATCATGTGCGCACACACATATAGAAGAAAGTTTTCCTCCCGTTACGGACATTTATAAAGTGGTAGATTACTGTATTCATGACTTTAATTGCAGAAAACAAATGGCTTCTAATTGAATCTTATCTAATAAAACGAACAAAAACAAAAATTAATGTCTTAAAGGGTACAAATAGGACGAAAAAAATTAATCCCAAAATGATATTCGATTACATATATCTACAACACAATGTATCTCCTGTTATACTTTTCGTGTAATATTCCATATTACACGCTCTAATATGTTAGTATAAATCTTGCAATTTAATTATATTATTCTTATTCACTTTCATCATCATAAATTTTATTACTAAGGTTTCACATTTTTTCTAGTAGATATATTTATTTTAAATTTTTAGCATAAAAATAGGAAATTTTATAAAATTTTATTAAAAATATTAGTTTAATACAAAAAATAAAAACTTAATATCAAAATTAACTAGAATCAAAGTGGATACTAACAATATACTCTCTCTATCCCAAAAAAAAAGTGTCTATTTTAATTTTTTTTTTTATATTACTGTTACTAATAATAACAATGCATAACCCAAATTAAAAATTAAAAACAAAAAATGTAAAACTATATACTTTATTTTGCATTAAGTGTATTATACCTTATAATTTTAAAAAAATATTGTATCAAATTAAAAATAAACTCTTTTTTAAGATGGATGGAACATATATTAACATGATTATAAGATTTATACTAATTTGACTACAGTGTGTAGCATAAAATAACACACAAAAAGTATAAAAAAATATTCAATGTGTACTTATATCCCTTTAACAATACTTTACATTCTTAATATTGTTACACTTGATCATTTAAACAGCACAAGGTTGTAATATGATTGCATTTCTTAATACAGCGAAAATGATGCCTATCTCTGGAATATTATAACTAATTTCTCATCATATCGTTGAATTTTTTACCCCAAAATTCCTCATGTGGTCTGATTTCCCCATGAATTATTTAGTCAGTAACAATGAGATTCAAACGCTAGGGATTTCAATGGATAAACACTTTGATATTTAAATAAGTAAATACAGGTACATCTCAAAATTCTATGAAAACCCCATTGTATTTACATCAAATTATAGATATTGGACTATTACTTAAATGAGATCTAAGATTTTAAATAAGTTATAATATTTACAATGATGAATATGAGTATATTTTCTATCAACAGTCAATAAAATAATTTATAATTTTTTTATTATTTGTCATTCCTTTTTTTTTTCATATATGCCTGTAAATGAGCAAAAAGTTAATTTTTCTCTAACAAAAATAAATTATCCAAACACATTTTTATTTTAAAATTTAAAATTTAAATTTTCCTACTCAAATTCTTCTCACATAATTTTAAAAAAATTTCTCTCCTATTTTTTCCTCCAAAATATTTTTCTATAAAAATATACTCATCAAAATTTTTCCACATTCTAATACAATTTTTTTCACACTCCAAACGGATATATGTTTAATAATGAAAATCATGGGATGTTTCTTAAACACTTCAACTTCCTTTATTCATATACATCCAGCAAAATTGTGAGCTCGAAATGTCTATTTTCTTTAACGTTAACAATATGAAAATAATTGTAACAACATTAATAATGGAAATGTCTCATCTATGATGAATGAAAATTGTCAGGCGGTTCCGCTGTTCTTGTCGGAGATTGCGCCCACCAGAATCCGGGGAGCACTCAACATTTTATTCCAACTCATGGTCACCATCGGCATTCTCTTCGCCAGCCTTGTCAATTATGGATCAGACAAGTACATAACTTCTCTCTTTATCATAGTTATGCAACATTTTTTTTTAAGATAACCTACCAAAAAAAAAAGTCCCTCACATACGTGAAAAAGAACTTTTTAGTCAATCAGAAAAAACAACGACCTAATTAGTTTCTCACTTTTATACGCGTCATTTATTTTGATCATTCCGTCGACTTTCGTCAAATTTGCCTACACGTGCCTTACACGTGCTATATGTTGAGGGTTTTTTTTTAGAAGAACAAAAACTCCTTTTTCTATGTGCCAAGCGTTCCCATCGATCTGAAACATTCTGCTGAAACATTCTTCTTCATCAACCTCTTCATATTCCAAGCTGAAACATTCTGCTAATTCAGCCTATGCAAATGGTCAATCGCGATACCCTTTTCCTCTTTCTTCTTAGACACGGCAGGGAAAAATGTAGGGCTTCTTACAACAGTAGACATTGCAGTGGCAGATGTAGGACTTTTTGTTCGGCGTTCCTATTACTCTTCTACTTTTCAGCACATTTGCCTTTAGATCAGCAGGTAACTTAGCACCAGCATTCTTAATCTTCTGAATCTCAGTGATGACCTACTCCTCCACTTCCTGCTCCATCTAAATCTCAACCAAAGGTAACATATGGCAAAATCTTCCCATTAGTCATTCTCTCAACTCTCTTATAAAAAATAAACTGCCAAGCAATCAATACTAGAGCCAACCAAATACAATTCTGCATAGCATTCCTCAATCCATACACAAAATACAAAACTCTCTTTCTCAACAAAAAATTCCTCTCTATAAAGAATACCGCCATCCTAATCCCTCATCCAGAAAACAATCTCCCACAAATTAAAACCAAAATCATCAATTCCCATTTCCAAAATCATCAATTCCCACTCTATAAAGAACACCGCCATCCTAATCCCCCATCCAGAAAACAATCTCCCACAAATTAAAACCAAAATCATCAATTCCCATTTCCATAATTTGAGCTCAAAGACTCTCCTTTTGCTCAATACTGAATTAGTAAGGCTACAAACTAAAGTTGCCATAATCAAAATCAAACTCACAAACTGAAGTAGTGAGAGAGTACTGAACTTCATCTTTTTATACTCATCCTCCAAGAATGGGTCATTTTCATGAATTTCACTAGCCTTGCCCAAGACCCCAGATTTCATCATCCTCTGGGACCGCAGATTTTGCTCCGGCAAGTCCTGTAGCCTCGACTTCATTTTCTCTTAAAAGATGAGTTCTCACTACAAACCAAGACCTTCTCCGGGGTTGATTTGATGACAACATCATTTGCATCAGAGGAATCACCGCCTACAGGAGCTGATGCCATGTTGGTACGAGAAAAGTTCAAATTTTGATGAGTTTGGCTATTCAAGAGGCCTAATCGCTCTTAGGGCGCGCTTGACACGAAGAAGAAGGGGGAGTTTTTGTTCTTTCAAAAATACCCTTAACATATAGCACGCTTAAGGTACATGTTGGCAAATTTGACGCAAAATTTGACAGAAGTCGACGGAATGACCAAAATAAATGATGAGTATAAGAGTGAGGACTGATTTGATCGTTTTTTTTTTCTTAGAGACTAAAAAGTTCTTTTCCACATATGTGAGGGACTATTTTATAAAAAATTTTCTTGTTTTTTCTTTTGATTAGGTATCTCTTTCACTTTGATTGACCTATGAGCCTAACAAACAACAATTGCACTTACTAAAAAAGAATCAATTGACTAATCAAACAAACAATCTGATTATTTGCCAGCAAAAAATTTGTCCCTTTTAATGCATTTACTTAAATGAGTAGGTAGTTTTTGGTGTATACAAGTATTTTTATTCCAGCGTTAATATGGAACTATCTAATTATTTCCAAGATTTCTTAATTGTTTGTTTGTGTCCAATTCAGTTTCTATTGAAAGGAAATAATGGGAGCCCTTTTGACGTAATCTGGGATTTGTTTAGGGTTGAATTGATTTATTGACTGATTGATAATCGAACCCTGTACACGTTCATCAATAATGGACTGCCAAGTAAGGGTGCTGCCATAATATTTTACTCTGAAACATCAAATTATTGACCTTCTTGTCGAATTTGGCTCCCAACTACCTAACCATATAGAAATAGATTACTCCTATATTGATTCCTTTGCCTGGACTGGGACTACAATTTTCTACATGTATACGATTCGTCCCATCTTAATGGCCCATATGTAGTTGCAAGTTAACCCAACCGACACAATAACAATGATCCACCTGTATAAGAAGTAATACCATTTTTTTTAAGGAGAATTGGCTGTGATGTTCCAGCATCATTTTCAACAAAAAGGTTTCATCGTGATGTCAAAATTGTTACATTGATTGATCATTTCTTGGAATTTTTTCCTTTTTTTTTTGGGATTTTCTAATCTAGTTTTCGGGAAGAGTTAATTTTTTTTTACGTTTATGGGGTTTAATTATCTGAAACAACAGTGCAAGAATCTAAATATTAGGGGGAGAAGTAAAGACGTATTTCATTTCATTTATGCCATAGTTATATGAATTTGGATGGTTATTCTAAATAAAAATGCTTCACTTTAAAGCCTCTTTTGGACTGTGAATGTTTAATTCATTCGATTTCAATTCAGAGTCGGTAACCAATACATAATAGACTTTGTGATAAAATTAATAGATTCCTTTGGACGGGCCTAAAACAATTTGGCTGACCAAGATTTTGTGTCCCTTTTCAATTTACAGAATCAGAGGAGGATGGGGATGGAGGCTGTCACTGGGATTGGCTGGAATACCAGCAGGGCTTCTAACCTTAGGTGCCCTTTTTGTGACCGACACTCCCAACAGTCTGATTGAGAGGGGTCGTTTGGAGGAAGGAAAAGCAGTGCTCAGACGTATCCGGGGAACTGATAATATTGAGCCTGAATTTGAAGAACTTCTAGAGGCTAGTCGCATTGCTAAACAAGTTAAACATCCTTTCAGGAATCTCCTCATGCGTAGAAACAGGCCTCAATTGATCATTGCTTCCGCATTACAGGTTAATTTATAGCATTGGTAAAAATTTTATGTATATCTCGAAGTATTTTGCAATTTAGAAGCTGACCCTCGATTGCTTTGTTGCAAAATTTTGGCACAGATATTCCAGCAGTTTACAGGAATCAATGCAATCATGTTTTATGCACCAGTGTTGTGTGCTACAGTTGGATTTGGGAACAGTGCATCTCTGTATTCAGCTGTTATCATTGGAGCTGTCAATGTTATTTCAACCCTCGTGTCAATCTACTCGGTGGACAAACTGGGACGTAGAATGCTCTTGTTGGAAGCTGGTGTTCAGATGTTTTTATCCCAAGTCGTGATTGCTATAGTTTTGGGAATCAAGGTTAAAGACCATTCGGAAGACCTGAGCCATGGTTGGGCCATTTTTGTGATTATTCTGGTCTGCACATTTGTGTCCGCCTTTGCATGGTCTTGGGGACCTTTGGGGTGGTTAATTCCAAGTGAAACATTCCCCCTGGAGACTCGATCAGCAGGGCAGAGTGTTACAGTCTGTATCAACTTCATCTTCACCTTTGTGATTGCACAATCCTTCCTTTCAATGCTGTGCCATTTCAAGTTCGGAATCTTCTTGTTCTTCTCTGGATGGGTTTTCATCATGTCGATTTTCGTGTTGTTCCTTCTTCCGGAAACGAAGAATGTGCCAATCGAAGAAATGACAGAAAGAGTTTGGAAGCAGCACTGGCTGTGGAAGAGGTTCATGGATGACTATACTGATGAGGAAGGTGCCAAGAAGAATGGGCATTCTATTGGATTTAATCCTGCTTCTCAACTGTAAAAGTCTGCTATTTGATTCATATTTGGATCACTTACCATATAGCAAGAAAGAATCGACCTAAGGGGCTTTAAAACGAAAGTCGTTATTCACACGCGGTTCTAATCCTTAGGAGTTCGAGGAATAGATTATACCCCTCATACTCCATCCGATGCTTTGTAGGTACAGTAGAGTTATGACACTATTCCAGAATAGGTATACCATTGTATGAAAATGCTTGTGTATTATTGCCTTTGAATTTGATGTAAAGCTCTAATATACTCTTTGTGCAATAGTTACCAATTCCAGTGCTTCATTTCCCATAGATTACCAAATTAATACTATAATTGAATAATTGTCTTTTTTTCAAATAGTTTTAAAAGACATACATGAACATATACTTCAAAGTAATGCATTTAGTAAATTGAAAATTAATTCGGTTATGAAAACACTCACACATGATCAGTATTTCATAAGAATATTGAATAATTATATGTAGACGATTCGCATGTACATTATGGTGTCATGTAACAATAATATTCTCTATATCTTGTCATTACTTTGCAATTGAGTATCCAAGTGAATGTTTGAATGTTTTATTTCTTTTGTTAAAAAAGAAATGTTAACTTTTCTTAAAAAAAAAAATACTAAATCCAAACTTGGTGTATTTTGAGTAGAGGGGAAAAATTGATCTCCCGTGTAGAAAGCAATAAGAGAACAAAATGCAATCATGGCACTCCTCAAATCCTGGTATCAAATCAATATATTGGTTGTCTGTATTGCATGATCAAACCAAAAACCCACCGAGGACCTAACAAAGCTGCCCCAACCATTCTTTCCTTTCAAGTTTTTCAAACATATTTGTGCCTCCAAATTGGTTATGTATGTGCTAAAGGCCAACAGCATGATGTTACAAGCCTAACCACATTTCCATTACAATTTCTTTCGTGTGCTTTTGGTATGTTGCTAATCAATCTTAAGCTATGTATATTGTCGGACACGAAATTGGAAATAAAAGTGAATAAATAACGAAATAATTTACATTTAACACTTGAGATTCTGGTAGAAAATAGTAGAAATTTTCTAAAATTGGAAAGAATCACAAGGATATTCTAAGTTAAGTAGCAAATTTTCGCATAACTTTTGAAGAAATACATTGCTTGTGGGTACATTAATTTCTTACATATTTGGTCTGTGAACATGATACTTATTAATAGGATCAACCGCCTAAAGGGAAAGTTATCCATATATCATCATGTTTGATATATTCTTTTTCTAAATTAATATAATCTTATAACGTATTCGTTATAACTTTATCTTTCAATAAACTTCTATTTTTTTGATCCTATTATATATAGATTAGACCCCTAAATCGTTTCCGACTAACTAATGTTGATTTAAGGGTTTATAATTAAATGGTGCAACATTCGTATAGAATATATTTTTTTTTCATTTTGCCAAAGAAAAAATATGTTCAATTTAATTTCCTAACAAAATAATATAATTTAACTTCCTTTAAAAATTAGGTTGCACTTGGAATTATTTCCTTTGTCCAAATTAATGGTGAGGACTTTAAGGGTCAAAATTTAACCAACAACGTAAATAATCAATTGCTCCCACTTGGGATACCAACAATTATTCGTTCGTCACGCAAAGAACATCGTACGCAAATCCATTTACGTTGTACCAAATCATATTAAAATCCTCATCATTATTTTTAAAATCCTCATCATCGTACACAAATCATTATTTTTTTATTTCAAACTTGAATCTCACACTTAGTTTTATTTTGGAGAAAAGGGATTTTTTTTTTCTTGAAATACGACAAAGCTCAGACAATACGAATGTTTTCTTCTTCCATTTGTAGGAATTGTATATTGGTGCACAAATTTGGGTTCATTGCCAATGTACACATTCATGGTGATAAAGGCTTTAAGTATTTATTTTAAAATTTGGGGGTTTAAATTTCATTAACTACGAAATACAACAATTAATATTCTTTACTTGAGTGAATATTTTGTCTCAAGGCTACCACATAGGATGGTATTACCTTTGTGATCTAAAGACAGAAATATAATTTTTTACTATATACAAAATATAGTTCTCTAATCCATTACATTAAAAATTTACATATAACGAATGCATTGAATATTTAGTCTTGTCGCCCCTTTCCCCTCCCCCAGAAAAAAAAAAAAAACTCTTTGTCCAAAAACTTTTAAATGATATTATGAAAAAGTTATAATCATTTAGAGACAATAAAAAATAAAAAATATATATATATTAAAAATAATAAAAAAATAAAAAGGGAAAGGAAAGAAAGAATTCTTTCTAGGAATTTGTTAATGTTCGTACCAACTTTTCTTGCAAGGCCCAGTCCCAATCAGCTGGCAAAAGGGCCCATGCATTAGAATCCAACTTTAACTTCACACTTCCAAAAATAAAAAAATAAAAAAAAATTAAATGGTCAGTCAGTCCCGACTCCCAAGTCCAAACTGTATAAATCTCCCACAAACTGAAAAGACTCTTCACAACCCTCCTCACTTTCCTTTCCCTTCTCCATAATCGCCCCCACATAAACTGGAAAAACCTCATTATGGGGCTGGGGAATAGAGCTATGGCAATGTTGTTCTTGGTTCTGTTTGGTTCATTTGTTCATGTTTCAATTGGGGCTGTTTATAAGGTTGGAGACTCTGCAGGTTGGACCACCCTTGGCAAAGTTGATTATAAGGCATGGGCTGCTACTAAATCCTTTCAACTTGGTGATATCATAGGTATATATAAATTTTCCTTTCTTTCAACTCTGATCTTTTGCTCTATCTTTGATAACGTTGTGCTGTTTTAGTATGTTATGCCGGGTCTTTTCTTTGATCCTGATCATAATGTTAATGATCACCTTATATATGGTTCTTGTTTGCAGTCTAACTGTTATTTAAAGATGTCTTCTTGATTATAGATTTATCATTTGGGCTTTTGAAGGACATTAATGTTTTCCAACTGGAGAAGTCATCCATGAGAAATTCAAGAAGTGGGCTCAATGTTATATAACCAGAAGAGAAAACTGAACAAAAAGGCAAACAAAAAAGAGCATTTTTTTTAGTGGTTGTCTTTACTCTTTGGTCTTTACATTTGTTCTTGTGTTGATTATAACCTTTTTTGAACCGAAAATGAACCAAATCCAAAGGCCATGTGTTTAGTATTTGTGTATGCTGTGCCTTTAGTGAACCTCAGTTGGTATTTGGTCCCTAATCAGTGCTTAGTGATCAGTTCAATTGCATTATTCACCTACTTCAGCCACTAGACCTGGGGAATTGGGATAACTTCCTTATGCATCGAACTGTGGAGTTTGGCTGATCGAAGAATTACTTGAATGACAAGCGGATCATGTTTCAAGGTGGAAAATCCTTAATAGTTTGTTCCATGTTTCCTAGCAGGAGCAACAGGGAGGGAAAAGGGATATGGGGGTGTGTTGGTCCCATTAGTACTTCATATTTTTCATGCTCAAATTATGCACGCCTCAATGATGGTGGCCATTGAACAGCCCCATTACTTCCTAACTAAAAGGTAGCCAATAGCCATCCACTCAGCCTATGCCAAGCTTTACTGCTGTTGCTGGGAGGTTTTATTTAGGCGTAAAAGAGCAGGCATGCGAGTACTATTGCCCAACTGTTCTCGACATCAATTTATCACCTAGAAGTCAACTATTGTTTTTTTTTGGGGTAGAACTATTAACTAACTCACCTATTTTGTTCAAACATTTCAAAAATTTGCTAAATTTTTACCTTACCTTTTCTGAGAATTTGTTGACATAACATTCAACTGTTCTTGTATAGAAGTCCATTGATTTTTACCTTTTTTTGGGGTATTGCTTGATATGTGTTTTTGCATAAACCAGTTAGGAACATTTGGTTTGATTTCGGACTTTCTGTACGTTTTCTTGTGATCAGCTTTCGAGTACAGTCCCCAGTTTCACAATGTGATGCAAGTAACTCATCCTCAGTACCAGTCATGCAATGCTTCTTCTCCCATTGCAACTCACACTACTGGCAACGATTCCATAACAATTACTAAACGTGGTCACCACTTCTTTCTCTGCGGTGTCCCTGGACATTGCCAATCTGGACAGAAAGTTGACATTCACGTACCCCGTATTCCATTGGCTCCAACTCCATCCGTAACTCCATCAACACCAACTCCTGCTGGAACAACACCTGCATCTGCACCTGCTCCAAGTCATGCTGCTCCACTATATTCTTCAATTATGCTCTCGGGAAGCTTTGGCACTGCTATTGCTGTCTTAGTGGCTTTAATTAGTTTAGTTTGACAAGAGTCATAAAGCTCAGTTTGTAAGTTCTGAATTGGGAGAATTTTACATGGTCAATAGAATATCTGTGAACAGTCAGGGATATGCAAGAGAGAGTTTGTGAATGATGATTAAGAATTTACAATCATTGTCAGCTCACTTATTTTTTGGAATATTAAGCTGTAGCAGCTCTAACAGGCTAAAGCCTTCTCACATTCATATACTCGCATCCAAAAAATTTAGGTGTGGATGCAACAAGGTAAATTAAGAAGGGGTGCATAACTGATGGATACCTTCCTTTGAACTTGGAGGGTACCATACACATATTGATATAAGAAAGAGCAAAACTAAAAGCCTAGATAGCAAAGTTTTACAGCTCATGAAATTACTCTAATCGATAAGCATTATTTTCACTAGGCTTCTCAAAAGGATCTCTTCATTCCTGCATTTTTTTTGGATTTTTGTGTTAGCATAGGGGAAGGGCCTGCTGCATTTTGCTACTATATTCAGATTTGAATCCCCAATCTTTGGGAACAACCATGAAACACTACCCTCTTTATTTCTGCAAGCGTTCCATTATTTTTCATGCTGACATCTCATATTCTCTTACACCTTCGTCGCCCATAAATTTCTTCCAAACAGGATGCATTTTCCAAACCCTCTCTGTCATGACATCGATTGGCACACCCTTAGTCTCTGGCAGGAGGAATATGACAAACAACCCCATGACAAATATCCAACCCGCAAAGAAGTAAAAGATGAAGGCACGCATGTTGCACAACATTGATAAGAACAACTGGGCTATGACAAATGTGAAGAACATATTGGAGCTAACTGCAAACGCAAATCCTGCAGTTCGCGTCTCCATAGGGAATGTTTCACTTGGAATCAACCAACCAAGGGGACCCCAAGACCAAGCAAAGCTCATTACATACAGACACACTAGCACCACCACCACAGCAGCTAGTCCTTTGCTGAGCGAACCGGTGGTTGATAAATGCTTATAAAGAATACTTCCAATTGCCACCTGCATGCATTCAGCAACTTCCATTAAGAAAAATACTAGCAGAGTTATTGTTTTAGTCTGTCAAAATAACAAAAATACTTCTTCAGACATGAACCATAAACTATGTTGCTGGTTTTGTACATTCAGAGATTCATCATTCAGAAACATAGTTCTACTATTAGATTATGATCTTACTTGGCATATGAACATCTGAACACAAGCTTGAAGAAGCAGTTTCCTCCTTCCAACTCTGTCCACAGAAAAAATTGAAACCAAAGTGCTGAATACATTGACGAGCCCTGTGATGACAGCAGATAACAGGGATCCATCGCTCTTGAATCCGACCGTTTGAAATAAAACCGGTGCATAGAACATAATAGCATTAATCCCTGTAAATTGCTGAAACACTTGCATCAGTACTCCAATTATCAATGGAGGCATGCTTGATTTTTTCATCAGTTTCTTGAATGGTTCCTTGACTTGGCGCGCTGTCTCACAGGCCGCTTTGATCTCTTCAAATTCGGCTTGAACATTGTCAGTACCTCTGATCTTTTTCAAAGCTTTGATCCCTTCTTCTTCTTTGCCACGTTCTATCAAGCTTGACGGTGTCTCAGTGATGACCAAAGAACCAACAAAAAGAAGGATAGCTGGAACCCCTGCCACTCCAAGAGAAACTCTCCATCCATTTGGGTGCATAGATTGTGTGGCATAATTAACAAGATTAGCAACTAGGATTCCAATTGTTATTAATAGTTGGAAAAGGATGTTGACAGCGCCACGATGTTGAACAGGTGCAATTTCGGACAAGAACAGAGGAACAGACTGCAATTTTCTGGATCAGAAAACAGCAAAAGAGAGAGGGAAAAGAGACATAAAAACTGAAATTTTAGAAAGCAACTTTTACCTCATTGCCAAATCCAACTCCGATGCCAAAAAGAATCCTCCCAACTATCAAGATCGATTCTCTCTCTGCCAAGGCACTTACCATAGCTCCAATTACGAAAAAGCCTGATGCCATTGAAATTGTTGGTCGCCTCCCAAGTACTGAACATGCCTTTGATGCGCCAAAGCTTGCAATAAGTGCAGCAAGATACAAGGAAGAGGTAAAAAGCTGTAGAAGCTGATCATCATATTTGCAGTAGTTGTTCTCCTTGGCATGCAATTTCTTCTCATAAACCTTCGGAAAGAACTTCATCAAGAAATCATTCATGGAAGTCACTCCACCTGAAAACATTAACCACAGCTTCTGAACATACTGACCCCCGTCTAAAAAAATTCATAATGCGTATCTACTTCTACGTTGATCAAAACTATATAATTTTTTCGTCAAAGATTTCATAACTTTTCACTAAGAAGACCGAAAAAAAGAATGTCATTGAGATTAACCTGAAATTCCAATATCATAGCCAAACATTAGGCCACCACAGGCTGCAAGGAACCAACATGACAGGACATATGGAGTAATCTTTGATTCGAAATAAGGCTGAGAAGGGCCAGCAGCGACAGTCATTTTGGATTATTAATTAAAGATTGTATCAACTGAATAAATCATACAACTGGGATATATGTAACACAAGTTTCTCTTTTGCTTTAAATGTTTAACTAATTGTTTCACTTTCTTGTATCTTTGTAGTCTTGTATGCTCTTAATGAGGTTATGAATGATATTTATAGTGATGTATTTCCAACATTTGAGGAGTGTTTTGCGTGAGGGAAAGAAGTATAAGTGAACACTAATTTAATCCTTACATGTCCAAAAATTGGGGTTGTCCCATGATTACTTTGACACATTTTCTCTGAAATTTTAGGATATTTACGAATTGTGTGGAGTTTGACCAAGGTTAATGTTGATTTCAACTACTAGTAGTTGAGTCCAGTGGATTGCAGTGGAAACGCATGTATTGCTTGAGGATCAACACATGTTTGACAAGGCCTGTGATGCAGGATGCATATTGGCCTAAATAGGTTGTGAAACGAGAAAAGAGGATCTAAATTATATGCCTTAATTCTTTGTATTTGGTAGAAAATAAATACAACCATTGTTTTGATTTCGACCCATGTTTTGATTTGATTCTTTTGTTTTAAAAAGTTTAACTTAATCTCTCAACTTTACAATTTAGTTAATTTTGTTCAATTGAAAAAAGTAGTATAGTTTTTACCCATGATCGTTCCTTTGGAATATCAGTTATGAATTTCTAATCAACAATAGGTAGATTTATAAAGAGAAACACTACTGCATATTTACTATGAGTAATGATACTTTTAATAACTAATCATAATAAATTTTCATAGTGACTGATATAACAAATATAAAAAACAAAATTCATTCATTATTCTTCTTAAAAAATATAAAATAATAAAAGATGATTTTGTTTTTTTATACTTACCACATCCATCACGATAAAAAGTCACTATAAATATCGTTACTTTTATCAAATTTAAAATTGATTAAAGTATAATTTTTACTTGTTACACAATGTTTTTAATAAAAGACATAAAAACTTTTTATGACCAAAGTTATAAACTCTTTTGAAAAATCCCACTTCATTTATTTATCTCGTTATGAAAATTATTACGCTAATAGTTTCACTCAATAAAACTACAAGAAGAACTTTTTTTAGTCGGTTCAACTGCATGATCAGCTGTTGTTCTATGTAAGATTGTGTAGTTTTAATTCAACTGCATAATTTTTTGAGCAAAAATAACTTACATTTTAGAAGCGTAATGATATATATAATGAAAATTTTCAATAATTTCTCATAATGACTAATATATCATTCACGTGATAAAATAATACTGAATAATTAAAATATTTGTTGCTCAATAACTTTTTTTTTTATATATATAAATATCACGTCAGTCACCAAAAAATTTGGTTAAAATTTCACACTGCATATAACATCACTTTTTCTAAAATATGCATTTCAAACTTTGTTAGAACAAATTTTTGTTTGCAATTGCAAATAATCTTCACTCTCATGGTAAGGTGGTGATCTATAATATAAATTCGATCTCATACAATAATCAATAATTCGAGAACTTGTCATAGATGAGTTCTTTGTAACTCTAATTCTCTGATATTAAAAGATGTTATAAGGATTTGCAAACAGACTTAAATTCCAAGAATTATGCCTCAATATCAATTGCTTTTTATGCACAGTTAATATTACATTGGTTTTCTTTTTATGAATTAGTTTTACCTCCAAGCAATAAATATTGCTTAATTAACTTATAATTTTGTCATGAAAAAATCACGACTTCATTTGTTTGTTACTTTATTTACAGTGAAGTCCAGGGGAAATTTAATTCATATTTAGTAGTTAGAGGCCTAAAGCTTGGCAATATATATCTCAACCATAGTTTATTTAGGAAAAACAAAAACTTTAACTGGTGAAATGTTATATATTGATTTTGATTTTGATTTTATACAAATCAATACATCTCATACATGGAATAAATTAGGAATGTTTTTAATATACATATACACTAATTTTTTTCCTTTCAGAATTAGATAGATTTTCCTTCTTTATACCCTTAAATAGAGGTGATCGTAAATCATAAAGTCTTTTGCTATTATATTGAAAATCATCAAAATAAGAAATAATACTATTTATACGAAAAATACCATCAGATATCTAATTCGTAAAGCAAATTAGAATATACTTGAACAAAAAGAAGTACGGAAAAATTTTCTTGTTTCTTCTTCTTTTTTTTTCATTTTCAATATATTTAAATACAAAGATAAAATGGATGACCTTAAAAATTTTAAAAAAAAAAAAAGATAAGAGGGATCAAAAAATCAAATTTCATCCAAAAAAAAAAAAACAGGATAATACATATAAGAAACAAAAAGGAAAAAAGGGTATAATAACTTCGCCCATCTCAACCATATAATTCAATTTTGTTTTTTTTTCCCTCAATATTACTAAATTAAAGGACCACAAGTTAAATAAAGTAATTAGGCCATCTCGTAATTCTTGGATTTGCCATCATCATCATCGAAGAATTTCTTCCACACGGGATGTTGCTTCCACACCCTTTCCACCATGTGATCCATGGGAATTCCCTTCGTCTCCGGCAAGAGGAAGATGACGAAGAGGGCCATGACGACAATCCAGGCGGAGAAGAAGAAGAAAATGTAGGCTTGGAGGTGGCACATCATGGACAAGAAAGCCTGAGCAATGATGAAGGTGAAGAGCATGTTTGAGCTCACGGCGAAGGCGAAGCCGGCTGTTCTCGTCTCCAGAGGGAATGTTTCGCTAGGAATCAACCAGCCCAATGGTCCCCATGACCATGCGAAGGCCATCACGAAGAAGCACACGAAGAATACCACCGCCGCCGCCAGGTTCTTGTCCAGGGTCCCTGTTGCTTTCAGGTGCTTCAGTAAGATGGAACCCGTTGCAAGCTGCACCACAAAAATGGCAAATTATTAGCCCCGAAAATGCAATGGAAGAAATTAAACATCTGGGACCAAGTGGAAGTATCAATCGTACCTGGGAGATTAACATCTGGACACAAGCTTGAAGAAGCAATTTTCTCCTGCCGAATTTATCAACACCAAAGACGCCCACAAAAGTACTGAAGACATTGACAAGCCCTGTGATAACCGAAGACAAGAGGGAAGCATCGGACTTGAATCCCAATGTCTGGAACAGGACTGGGGCGTAGAACATGATGGCGTTGATTCCTGTGAATTGCTGGAAGACTTGAAGGAGAATGGCAATGATGAGTGGGGGCATGCTTTGTTTCTTCATGAGATTCTTGAACGGATGCTTGATTTGGCTAGCGATCTCACAAGCATGCAAGACTTCCTCAAATTCAGCATCAACATCATCAACACCCCTGATTTTTTTAAGGGCTGCCTTTCCTTCCTCCTGCTTATGGCGCTCAACAAGACTGGTCGGTGATTCTGTGATGATCAATGAACCAATGAAAAGAAGTACCCCAGGTACAGCTGCAAGTCCAAGTGAGATTCTCCATCCATTTGGATGCACCATTGATGTTCCATAGTTCACTAAATTAGCAATAAAGATACCAATGGTAATAAAGAGTTGGAAGAGGATGTTTACAGCACCCCTAAGATGGACAGGTGCAATTTCTGTCAAAAACAAGGGTACAGCCTGCAAAAGATTTCAATATAATGAGGAAATAAAGAGATAAAGTGTACAGTGCACCCCCTGGATAGGAAAGATATTCAATACAAGATTGCATTGCACCCACTCATATTTTGTGCATTTTTTTTTTGCAAGGAATCGTGTTTCTGGTTAATAGTTCATCTTGATTTATATATGATTTTGGAAAAATTAAAAGAAAAAAAATCTTTGTAATGCAGAAGCCTGAAATTTCCAAAAACTTTAAGAAACAACCAGTTAGGTTCAAGGGAAAAAGTATGAAATTCACATTAACAATAGAATATACCTCATTTCCAAAACCAACTCCAATACCAAAAAGAATTCTACCCAAAATGAGCATCCATCCAGCTTGGGCAGCAGCGCTCAAGGAAGCACCCGCCGTAAAGAAGGCGGATGACATAAGAATGGTAGGCTTGCGTCCCAGAACTGAGCATGCCTTTGATGCAAAAAAGCTGGAAACAAGAGCAGCCAAGTAGAGGGATGAAGTGAAGAGCTGCAGAATTTGATCATCATATTTACAGTAGTTGTTCTCACTGGCATGCAATTTCCTCTCGTGAAGTCTTGGAAAGAAATATATCAAGAAATCATCCATGCCAGTGACACCACCTAAGATCAACAACAAAAATCAACCCACAAAAAGTTTTATACATACATCATGAAAAAATTGACATGGGATTTCTCTTTTTCAACTGAAATTGAAACTTTACGTACCAGAAATACCAATGTCATAACCAAACATCAGCCCTCCAAAGGCGGCCATGATCCATGAACCAAAAACATAAGGAGTGATCTTGGATTTATAAACAGGGTCGGCCATTTTTGCTTCTTCAAACTGTTACAAGATGCAAAAACTGCTGATATTTTTTATTTTTATTCTTTTTCTAAGATAATTGAGGTAACTAATATACAGGGTTCACTTAATAGTGTCCCCTATGGAAACTGATATACAAATATATATGTACAAAGGAGAGTATTCAGAGCCAAAGAATTAGTAAAGAGATCTTTGCCCCTTTACTCTCCTTTTTGTACAAAAAGGTTGAGATGATGGTCGTTATTTGCTTCTTAATCTTACATTCTGATGGGGTTTTTATAGTGGATTGCTCATCCTTTGGGCAAAGAAATGTCCGGATTAATATGTGGATAAGAGTGATTTGCATATGGGAGTGACTTAGCTAATTTAGCGCAATCGTAATAATTTGGCCATTAACTTATGACCCTCTCATTTACACTAGAATAAAAGGGATGGATGGACAAAGTCAAAGTCATTATGGTCAAAGATGTTAAAATAACGTAACACCAATATGACATATAGCACAGATGACATGAGAAAATAAACATAAAAATCCATCTTATACTAAATATTAAGTACAATGGTTGTATCTTTAATTAATGTACGGTAAAATAATCAAAAAATTATTCTCTCTATCAAAAAAAAATTCACTTTTGATTTGGTATAACTTTTTTTTAAGTTATAAAATACAATACACTTAATGCATTATTAAATATATACTTTTACATTTATATTCTCAGTTTTTAATTTAGTTGTACGTTCTCATTATCAATAAAGGTAATATAAGAATTTCATACTAAAAGTAGACTCTTTTTTTTGATACGGAGGTAGTAATTTTGACCTTCTAAATTATGTATATTTTGTACTATCAAATTTATACTTTTAACATAAATATATATATATATATATATATATATATATATATATTATGTAATCCTATATGGTATAGTCAGTTGCACCTAATATTATCTCAAATGGGAAAATGACATTTCTTATATTTTATCAAGCTCAAATTGTAAAATATTGGGTGTAGTAGATGGGCAAAAAAAAAAATCTTGTAAGATTGTGTTATATACCCCCATTAAAAAAAGCAATCTATTTTCATAACTTGCTAGTAAACTTTCTTGGTCATAGCCTTAATTAATTTGTCCCATAAAAAAAAAGGGTTATAAAATCATCCTTTTTGAGTTTCACACACATAAACTTCACATATAGATTTTCAGATAATTTCCATCTCTGGCTCCCAAAAAGTCTCGCAAACACAAGTTGTTAATAATTTGATTTTCCCCCCTTGACTTCTTTTGGCAAAGTTAAATTCCAATGAGGAATGCAGAAAGCCAACAGGCAAATGAGTGAAAATAAAACACTCTAAACGATGAAAAATCTTGAATTTGTTCAAATCTCAACATTCCATACCCTTGAAAATATATTTGTGCACAAAGAAATACCACTAACAATTAAAAAATAATAATTAAAAAAAAAAAAGCAATTACAGTTTTGAAGTTGTGAAAAACCAGAACTTACCCACAAGATGTTGAAATCGTGGTTTTTCTGCTAAGACAAACGTAGGCAGCAAAGCTGGAAACAAATGTGAATCCACCAAACACTCAAACAAAAAAGAAGAAGAAGCTGAGCTTTTTTTTCATTCTCTTTTTGCATACAATGTCCAAAATCTAATAGATAAATATAGCTTCTATGGGGGTGCAGTGGAATTTTGCTTCCCTTTTCCTAATCCCAGTTTAATCATATTTGTTACCAATTTTGTAGGGAATAATTTGGTTGGGTTCATACTTCATAGTGATTTGTCAATTTGCTGAGTGGATGCATAATGAACTTTCTAAATAAGTAAAAGTGTATGGAATTAAGTACATACCTTATCCATTCACATCTTATTCAATATTTAGTGACAAGTTAAAATGTCCTCAATTTGGTCAAGATTTTATAAAAGGAAACAAATATCCATCACATAAAAGAATAATATTTTGTAAGCTTCATTTTTGAGGAAAGAAAATAGAACGCATGGAACAAACATTATTTATGTACGTTGCGTCCCAAATAATCAATTGTTTTATTACTAAAATAATCTAGTTTAATTAATAAATATTAAACTTTAATATAAGTCATTTCGTTAATAGGATGCAATTGATAGATAATAATTGGGACAGATGATTTTGGAGCATTACAAATTATTTATATTTAGAGTAATGATACTTTTAGTGACTAATCATAGTGACTGATGTGACTTGCTACATCAGGTACTATAGAAAGTCACTGTAAATATCATTATTCTTATATTTAATGTAGCAAATTTGCTAAAAGGAAATAAAATTTTGATTGTATTTCTTATCCCAAATTTTTGGTAACTTAAGTTAAAAGTTTAATACATAAATATTCCTCAAAACTAGGAGAAAAAATTTCAACACAATCACTACTTTGAATATAGTTAGTAATTTTAAGGTTTTTCATTTCCGGTGACAAAGTAAGAGTTCAAACTTGAAATTACACCGCACTTGTCTTTCTCTTTAGTTTTCCATTTTTTGTTTTTTAAGTTGGAACTATGTTTGATTCAATACCATGGAAGCATTTCGCACGAGTTTAATCTCTTATGTAAGGTAAGGTAACATGAAATTATTTATTACAACTACAATATTATTATATATTAGAAGAAAATATTTTACACATTCAACTTAAAATGATGAAGAAGATAGCCCAGAAATTTAAGTAGATACTTATCTACATATGGAGGGTCAAAAAAAAAATTTAATTATTTTTAGGAGTAGATTATCGTACTAAAAATAAAAATTTAGTTATTTTCATGATTAGATTGATGCACTAAAATAAAAATCTAATTATTTTTACGATTGAATTATTACATTAAAAATAAATATGCAAGAGCTATATAAGTAAGTGCTGCTGCTTGAATAAGTTTATCAATAGCCAAAAATTTTGAATGAAACTTTAATTTCTTGTTTAAAGAATTAAATTATTTTACCATCAGATTAAGTGCATTTAAAATTTGGAAGTCAGATTTTCTTGAATTCAATTAATTCTTCTACACCGTTAAAAGTTAGGCCCGGTAAATTGGACCTGGTCTCCTGTCACTCATGGTTCTTGGGAACCCATTAAAAAAGTTAATTTGTAAAATAAAAAAAAAAAAAACTTAAAACTATATAAACCTTTCATAAAAATCTCATACTTTTCCTATAAAAATCAAATATTCATAACAGAAATAAATGTAAGATGTTCAAATTAAACTCAAATCTAGACCATATTGCAATATCAGGCTCAGGCCAAAATCACTCTAGCCTAAACTCATATAATTTTTGATTTTTGAATATTAAATACTTTCCAAAAGTTGATTTTTTTATAAAATTTTTTTCCCAAAACCAGTTTTGAATGTTTTTTTGGCTGTATGAAAGGCAGGTCTCATCAATGGTTTTCAAAGGGAATATTCCACTTATAGGTCAATAATTAATTCAAAAAACATTCCTCTTTATTTCTTTGATTCCTTAAGAATTTGTCAATATTTGCACGAAATTTTTTCGCAATCCCTGTATAACAAAATTTTTATTTCTGATTCCGACGAACAAATAATCATTGTTTCTGATCAACGAAATAATCATCGAGTCTTCTTTCCGGCAAGACATATACAAGGAGAATCAGGAAGTATGAAGTTTAAGTTCCTGTGACTGATGATATTCGAGCCCGACTACTTTTAGAATTCCTTTTCATATACTTCTAATCACAACCGGAGAAAGATGAGACAACATTGCTGACTAACCAAAAACTTATAGAATTTCAAATGCTTTTTCTCTCATTATGAAAAAAAATGAACTGCATTGAAAGCTTCATAAACCAGCCCAGAATATCAGCGAGGGTACGGGGATTTCGGAGTCTGCAACATTAAGTGAAGATATTTTCCTAATCTTTTTAACCTTTAACCACCCCAAGCAAATGGGGAAATAATACTACATTTATGTACATGTGCTACAAGTTAGGTGAAATTATGATAGAAGAAAGAATTGGCAATAAAATCACAAGGGAAAAAATATATATATGGAAGACGCAGATGACAAATTTGTATTCAGCCAGTGGTACCATGGCTAACTAGAGTTCAAACCAGAAGTCCGTCGAGAAGAGGCCGTTCACCATCTGCATGTCTCCTGTTTAGCCTGTTGTCATATTTCTGACCTCTGCAAACATAATACTCTAATGTCAGTTAGCCCGATTGCGGACATTAAGCAAAAGTTTCAAAATAAAAGGCTTTTCTCTTACTGTAAGTTGAAAAATCCTCAACAAGAGAAAAGAGGAAAGACAAAGTTATAAGGTAGGAGAAACTGGGCAGCGTCAAATAATGCAAAAAGAGCAATAACTGAATAATGAGATGTTCATGAAAGCTACAAATGCATTTTCACAGCATCAGAGATGCATGCTCCGACATTATGCCACGATGAAAAACAATTACTAATTACATATATTGAATAGCTAAATTAAACGAAAATATTCATGATATCATCGCAGCTTTTTGAACTTCAGAATGGCCATTTCAGGATGATATAATAGTAACCACATAGATGGTTAAAGCAGGATAGAGACCTTACACTAGTGGATTGGAGCTCAACGGCAGCAGAATCCTCAGTATCCTACAAGAAAAGCCAATAATCATACACCAAGCCACCATATAACCCAAAATGCACTTGATGTGAAAAGATTTGTACAGTTCAATTACCTCAATTAATAGATCCTTTCTTGTAATCATACCAATAACACGAGAAGCACGGGGGACGACAAAAATATGTCTTAGCCCAAGTTGACGGAAAAGATTATAAACCTGTTCCATCAGTAGCAATTTACTGATTAGAAATGGTAGTCACCCAAATTATATAGTACTAATAGCACCACAATACAATTATCAAACAAGAGCTGAATAGAAGTGGGTCGAGTTGTTGCCTTTGATAATGACATGTCTTCTGGTACAATGTATGGAGATGGATTTACAAAGGGAGCAAGATCAATATACATTTCTAGATCGTCTCGACTTAGATAAACATCATCAATTGACAATCCTTTACTCGAAACAGGTTTCACAAATTCACTCAGATTATGCCTGCAACAGTTCATTAAGTAGCTCTCTGAGATGATGAAAAAGAGAACAGAAACATAATATTCGCAGACCAGATGTATGAATGTAAATGCATTACTTAAGCCCCTGATTTTACCTGATTGGCGGAGAACCACCCCTTATATCACTGGGCAAAGGACTATGTTGAAAGTCAACCTTTGATTGTAGCAGTACCAACAGATGACTACATTACACCAAAACTTGCAAAGGTTAGTTAATTCCTTCAATCAGAGTGACCAAATGATTTTTCAATCCTAGTTTTTAACTAAGAAAACCAAATCAGTAAAAAAAAGTGACCAAAAGAAAAAAAGAGTATCTCCTACCTTCGCAACATGAGGCCAATTACAAGTGTTTCCCCATTTCTAGTGTGATCAAGGACCTGGAAGAACAGGACAAAATATTACTTGAAAGTCAGACACAAATACAAAAACCAGAATATTAATTTAACCCTTAAACTTACTGGGAAGCCATTGTGAAGATTACTCCTCAAAATAGACACGACATCAGACACCTTTACAACTCGAGGAAAGTAAACAACCTGCAGGATATAACAAGGGAACAACATAAGCAGAATTTATGCTAGTGATATAAGTGGGAAGCTGCAATAGGCAAAGGATAGGCAATAAAATATTAACTGGGGTCTTGATCATGGCATTTTCATATTTAATAAACTTAGCTTAGATCACAAGGCAGAGAATGATGTTGAAAGTCAACCTTCAATTGTAGAAGTACCGTAGATGATCACATTACAACAAAACTTGCAAGGGTTAGTTGATCCCTTCAATCAGAGAACTTAAATGATTTCATCAGATAATATGTCATCTTTCTGATGGCAATTTAGACCAAAAAGATTTCATGTTTTCTAAATCTAAAAACAAACGTTCATCCCTTTCCCCACAAACTTCACCATTTTTCAGCAATATGAGAATTTAAGATTGAGGTGTCTCAAGTAATAAAAAAGAATAATCCACAATTCACAAACAAAAAAGTCGAACATTCACTGCCAAAACACCAAATTTCTAATCCAAGCCAGGCCACCAACATTAAAAAAGGAGGAGTCTAACAATGAAGCATGACAAAAAGGGGACACTGAAATGGCATAAACCTTTTGATTTCCACATGCTTCCTTCGCTGTCATAGTACGCATCTGGTATTTTGGTCTTGATTCAAGTAGCGGAATGCCCCTTAACCGGGCCTGTTCCTCATACAAGCCCTCATTAAATGCATCACCAACAGCCTGCGTGCAGCAAGATTAGCCCAATTAGGTAGACTCAAAGCAATAACGGGTGACAGTGCAAAATCTTCAAAAATTTTAACCTTTGATATAAGGAGAACAAGCATGATAAGAGGCAAGAGCTTTAAGTTGTTTGTAATTTCGACCATAATGACACAGAGAGAGACTGTCATCCTCATCGAACCTCCAAGAAAAGAAGCAGCGCCAAGCAGAGCATATCTAGAAAGTACACCAACAAGCTTGAACAACTAGTAAAGGAGATGAAGTGGGAACAAAGTACCTAACATCTAAATGCTGTTCCTAACACCCAACACCTGATCTTAATATAATTAGAGGAAAAAATTAAATAACATGTCTATTCAGCAAGAACTAGTGTACCATGGCAAAGGTAACAAAATTTATCAAAATGTTCCAGATTCTACACAAATCCATCATCTTCAGGAAATACAAATAGCTAAATTTTTTTGCCAACATTAAAAAAGTTATAACAGAATGTAAAATCCATTAAAAAGTAAAATATCTTCTAAAATATTTTACAACAGTCAAAACAATAAAATACTCACGTTCCCTCTTCAATATTTAGCTTCTTGTAGAAATTCACAACAAACATGCCAACTAAACGTCCATAGGTTGATCCAATCATTATCCCAGGAATAAATTGTCCAGCTGGAACAGCAGTGCCAAAGGTTACCACTGCTAAAGCATAAAACATAACCTGCAAGCACAAGAAAAACTAAAATTAATCTCACATCTTAATTATACAATTAGAAAACAAAGGATCATATGGTGTTCATCCAGGGTTGAGAAACAAATCAATTGGACATACCTAAAAAACCCTCATCAGACATTAAAGACTTTTAATAGCAAAACAACCAAAACAAATCCAAAATCATTGCTAAAATGCACTTAATAATTATTTTACCACATACTACATGAAGCCAATTCCTAGAACAAACAAAGAATGCTATGTGCCAGTGGAGGAGAGAAATTCTTGGCTTGATTGTCACAAAATCCTACCCACTCTACACAAAATAAATAAATAAAATAAGGTGATAAATTTATATGATACCAAAAAAGTCAGCAGGCTTTGCGCACTAAACTCATGAATTGTCTTTGCGCTAAATAAATTTCTTATAGCGTCGTCCTGCAATGAACAAGTAGACAGTAAGCATAACAATAACAAACTGTTGCTGCATTTTTTGTTGCTTAGAGAAGTAAACTATCAAACCTGAGTATTAAAAAATATGGTTGCAAGGTCATTGTATTCCGTCTTGCTACTGCAAAAGAACTGCAGACACAGAGACATCCGTGCATTAATGACAAACCTCCTGATTAATTTAAGAACATTTTCATCTAAACTCAAGGTCAGATTCTCAAGGGTTCTGGCTAAATCTAGCCCTCAGAGCTCCAAGCTAATCTTACCTCATTTAAAGCTCCAGTAATTGGTAAACTAAAAAAAAACAAGACAAGAAGTTGAGTCTCAGTATTTCTAGAATTTAATTCAATAACATTAGTGGTAGCCAATAGGTTACCACAACATCATGTGGACGGCACTCAAAAACTGCACCCAACCAGAAAGAATAAATTTGCTTCTTTTCCAAACATCAAAATACACACTTTTGAGTTCATAGGACATTCCAAACTTGTAATGCATCAAGTATAACTTTTCCCTCTTTTAATTATTGAACTAATCAGCAGCCAGAACAACAGAAGCATCCAGGAAAATAAAAGAAAAGGCCAGCAAGTACTTGTGCAGCATTATATGTCTATAGATCATCTTTTCTTTCTCTATCCCAGTTCTTATGTGCATTGACCATCCACTTGGAGTAATAACAAAGGACCAAAGCATGCAGTGCTCATTGAACAGATCAATGACTTACATTTTCAGGAATTAGGTAATCTTCAGCTAGATAACAAAGTGACCGTTAAACAAATGATAAAAAAAATTCCATAACCTTAAAGTTGAGGATGGTAAAAAATTCTTACGTTGACATAATTCCCATACATTCCAGGGGCACGTGGACACTCAATGCCAGATATAATATCTGCTTCAGGGCAAGGAGTACATTTTCTAAACAGTGGTAACCCAAATGAGATTGCAGAGGTGATCACAGAGATGAGACATGCTTCTATGATCTGTGAGATAAACATTGAAAGGTCAGATTGCACCCACTTTCAACTTACATTTCTGAACAGACACAGCAGTATGCAGTACAAGACATGTTCAGGAACTTACTTTGACACGGTTTCCCTTCTTGTGCAAATAATTCCGACGCCAGTTAGTTATATAAAGAGTAAGCTGATTAAATAATGCTCCTGTACAATAAAAATGCTCATAACTTACAAATGATACATTTATCTCAATGGTTCCAAGCAACAATGTGAAACCAATTTAATTGCACATACCAAGAAGACCTCCAATTACTCCAATAACTGCCATTGGCAATAACTCCATAAACGAATAGTCCTCTTGACCACTAAAATGATCAAAACTAATTTGTCAACAAAAGCTCAATTAGAGATAGGTTCGAAATCAAACCAAAATTCAGATCCTTACTCAGAGACATCCCATATGATGAAGCCTCCTGACCCAAAATGGCCACATTTTCCACTCTTGCACCACCCCATTGCAATACGGACAACAACAGCCACAATTGCAGAAGTAAAGAAAACACGCCACATAAGTTGACTTCTCCACCTTCAATAACATAATGGAAAAATGAGTATGGCAGAAATAGAGCATCTTTTAAGTTTGATTTCAAATACTTCTGAATAAAGAAGACACTAATAAGCAAAGTATGATTTCAAATCCTTCAGTAAAGTTTAGGCATGTTTCTCAAGCATGTGGCACCTCTAAGGTGAAGAATGCTGTATAAATGAAACTCAATCATTTCTCACCTCCCTCTCCCCATTCAGTAATCCCCTTCCCTTTTTCAAACTCCATCGATCATTGTGTACTAAATCACCCATTTTTTAATTTTCAATACAGTGACGGAACTGGAGGAAGAGGGGAACTAAGAAAGGTGACTTGTAGCCCCCTTCCCTTCAGCCTCATGAATCTCATCCATTAAATTTACTATGTTACAATTTCCAAAATTAATGACACAAAAACTACCAAAAAGGAGGACTGAAAAATCAGGAGACAAACTTAATTTGGATCTAAAAGCACAATGCTATATGATACAAAGTCTCAAAACAGTAAGCATAAGATAAGCATAAGATAAGCATACCAAGATGTTACTTCTTCTAATGCAAATAACACGCCACCAACTGGAGCTCTGAAAGCAGCAGCTACTCCTGCTGCACATCCACAGGTTACCTTTTCAAAACATTAAACCAATAAAAATGAGCATATTTCAGAGGTTTCCACCTCTTTTCCCATGGCACATAAAAGAACAGTTTGTTCTACATTAGATCAATATCCGCAAAAGATTCAATTACAAGCAGCCCAATCTCAAAACGATTTACATCTGAAAAATGCCACATTAAACAATACTAATGATGCCGCAGTTTAAAAAATACAACTTACAAGATCACGGCGATCTCGTTCACTGTTGAAAACCTGTAGCCACCTTGAGCTTAGATGATACTTAGTTGTTCCACCCTAAGTTCAGAGAAGCAACAAAAGTTCATCAGCACAATCCTAGGAGCACACCTAAAAAAGATGGTACACAACAGGGATAAAAGAAAATTATACACTTACTAACAAGTGAAACCAATAAAACTGAATAACAGGATGAACAGTGGTAACAAACAATTTTGCAATGTTTATATCAATGTGCAGTTATGGCATGAATGAAGACACTTTAATGCCAGTCCTATTCTCTAATGCAACTTACTTGTCCAAGCAACGAAGCAATACAAGCACCAGTATGTACAAGTGGACCTTCTTTCCCCAAAGCTAGACCACCTCCAACAGATCCTATGCTTCCAAATATCTAAGAAAGAAAAAGTATAATGTGTCAAGCTTTAACTAAAATTTCAATGCCAAACGAAATTAAAAGCACAAGAATAACAGCATACTTTTCCAATCAGTGTTCTGAAAAGAAGGATTCCGTGTGTGTCAATTCCTGCAAATAGTATGATCATTATCAGAATCACAAAACATACTAATTCAAAAAGATATCTTTAAACTATTTAAATAGGGAAATAGCTGGTCTATCATCCAAACTTACCATTTAAGTAACCCTTAATTTCAGGGATTCCAGATCCAGCAGCTGCTGGAGCAAAATGTGTAATGATACACACTGAGGACAACACTAGGGCCAAATTGAAAAATATGTATACTAAAAATCCAAAAAAATATGACTTTTGTATTATATTAAAAGTCAATGAATACTTCCATCCTGCAAAATTTTCTACAGAAAGGTTGATGAAAACAGCAGCAAATCCAGTGCCTGAAAGAGAATAAAAGAACACCAAGTTACATGAAGAAAAACTTAAGACTGCACTTAAGAATTCAAAATTTGGAAATGTTCACTACCAGACTAATCAACACAATAATGCTACATGTGTAACTAAATCTCTACCTCACCAAGTACCAGCTGTTCTTTCATAATTATCCTCAATTCACTTTCTTTCTTGTCTGTCCTCATACAACATACCCAAAAATTTTATTCCGACCTAGCTTGTTTGTCCTTAGGTTCCAAAACCAATCAGCTCAATTCCAGAATCAAATTGCACATATCTAAAATTAGTCCTGAACTTAAATATTTCACATTCCAAATGCAGTTTACCTAAATCAAATTGCAGATATCCAAAAATAGTCCTGAGCTTAAATATTTCACATTTCAAGTGCAGTTTACCAGAATCAAATTGCAGATATCCAAAACTGGTCCTAAAATATTTCTCGTTTCAAAACTTTAAACGCAAACAAAGCTTCAAGTATCAGCCACCGAATTTAATGGCTATATAAGAATGCAAAATTTGAACTGACAGCTCAAGAAACTCACCGATTCCAATTAACAATGCGAAGAACCACTTTACTCCTACTGAATAATACATGTAAAGCTTCCCCCTTAGTGCCTGTCCATCCCAAGATTAACCAAGAATAAATGACCGAACAAAAATCAAACAACCTTACAGATTCAGCTAACTTAAACAGAGAACTAACGCTAAGGCCAAACCTGCTCTTCTCTGTAAGCATAATTCTCAATCACTTCATAGTCAAGACTCTCCACCGTATCGCCATCAGTCTTCTTATACATCCCGACGTTGCCCTCGCCCTCCTCGTCGGAATTCGGCAGCCGCGACCATAGCAGCTTCGCCGTCTCCATTCCGTTCTGTAAGTGATTCGACAACATCTCCCCTCAAATGACCAAAACCTCCAGCGAAATTCAAAACCCTAGAAAATCCAATTGAACAAACTCCTCATCACCCAGACTCCGCCCCGCCTCTGACGACGTCGCCTTAATCCTCCGAGTTCCGAATTCAAAACCTCCGCCAACGTTTCAACAACAGATCAAGATCGAAATCGTAAGGGCCAATAAAATCAAATATTCGAATTTTTGTTGGGAAAGTAAAATTGTTTACTTCGCGAAGAAGAAGAAGACTTTGAGTTGGAGACTTGGAGGAGAGTTATGTGTTTTTTGTGCGTGTGGGCGAAGGTGTGTCAGTGCGTGTTTTCTTCACTAAGTTTTTGGTCAATGATTGTCTACTTCTCTGAACACGACCTGTTTGGCCGTTTTAAGTCAAATTTTTCGTCGTTTTTCAACTTTTTTTTTTTTTTTAAAACCTCCAAAACACAACGTTAATTACTGTTTCTTTTAAGCAACGTTAATTATTGTTGGTTGTTGAAAATTACTTAATTTCAAAATATAATGTTACACTTTGTAATACACTTTTTGTTGGAAAATGGAAACGGCTCTCTTGAATGAAAATTTTGTCCTTAGAATATGTAAAATTAACACGAGAAACTATGTTTTTAATTATTAACTTTTCATTTTTGATTTGATGGTTTATAAATAAAGGTTTTTCATTTTCTAAGCAAAATGCATAATGATGTATAATGAATGGTATATTATGAACATTTAATCTCGGATTTGATGGTTTATAAATAAAGACTTTTCATTTTACAATCATAATGATTACTTTTTATTTTCCAAACATAATGTCATGAGGCATAGTATGCTTAATGAACATGAGAATCTCCTATATAAATAAAGAACTTCTCTTGGGGAAAATAGAATAATTTTTTAACACAACTCACAAAATCTCAACATTTTCTCTCTCTAGTTTTTTAAAATTTAGTTTGAGTTTTTAGTAATAGAAAAAAGACACAAATTTTGTAGTGGTCTACCTTGTGTAGTAAGCCGTTATTTATCATTGTATTTTGACAGACAGACATTTGTTAAATCCTCAAGCACACATTGGAGGAGACAAATTTGTTTTAAAAAAAGTCTAACGTGCCTTGACGTGTTTTTAATTCTTTATTCATTTGTTAACGGTTCAAGTTTTATTTGGTTATTTTAAATTTCAAGTCAATCTTTATTGCTATATTTTTATATCAGTAGTTATCTAAATTCTCCTAATTATATAAACTATTTGGATAACACTTTTATAATTTTTAATATATTTCTTATATTAGAGTTATTATTTTAAAAAAATATATAAAATTACATTTTGAAATACATCCTATAAACATCTAGCCTTTTTTTTTCTTTTAATGGTGGTGCAATCTCATATGAAATTAATTATAAGAAAATGATTTGACATAAAACTAAATAGTTCATTTTATGTATCGATACATCATATTAAGTGACGCAAAAGTTATATGTAATTTTTTTTTTAACAACAATGGAGTGGTTTAATAGTTAGTTTTAGGCCAATAACCTTCAAGAAAGATCTAATTGGTCTGAAAATATTACAATTTAAATGTTATAAGACTTCTAGAGTTCAATTTAGATGTTACAAGACTTTCTAGAGCTCAATTCGGCAAAATCACTTCTTATCAAGACTCAAGAGTATATAAATTAAGTTTTAAAATATATTTTATATTTTTTAAAATAATTTTTTATATCTTAAGATATCGCATAATTTTTAATAAAAATATTTTTTAAAATGTAATTCGAATATACTTTTAGAGTTGTTGTGTGTTTGATATTGAGATGATAAACATGGTACTATGTATGAATTGAAAACAAATAAAAACGTTTGGACATATATTTTATTTTATCCAAATCCTTGTTTGGAGGAATATTTTCCAATGATTCCAACACGAAGCACTAACAAAAGGGGGTACATAGGTAGAGCACTAGCCACGGTAGCGCAAAGAACGTCTTTGGGACATCGACAAGATAACAATAAAAAAAGAATGGTTCTCATGCTGGCCAATGGTAAGATATCAATAGTGAGAGTAAATGGAGAATGGACCTTTCCTGATTCCCTATCAAAATCAGAACTTTGGCTGACAGAGGACTAAACTTGGTTTGTGGCTGCTGGACTCTCTCCATTGAGAGGCCAAACTTGGTTCATGCTCATCCCACCATCCCCACTATAGCAGAAAAATGCTTAAAGAATCAAATAACTTTATTGTGCATAGTGAAAATCCTCCACAATTTAGGTGTCAATTGTCCTATGCAACAATGGGATGGTAAATTTATCCAACTGAAACAAGCATAGATGCAATAAGGTACTAATAAACAATAGCAGCCAAAAAGGTCAAGTACAATTTAATGGACATCATAAACACATACAGCCTGTAAAGATAATGGCTAAAATCCCATATTGCTTTTGTTTATGATAGTTAACAATTTTGCGTAGGAGACCATTTCAGGACCTAAAAGCGATAGTGTTGCGCTTTGATCACGTTCTCTCAGCTTTCTACATCTCACAATGTTATTTTCTGGGAAGAGGAATCAGAAGTTGAGAGCTCAGCATACATGTCAGCTATTGCTTTAGCAAAGTATGCTTTCGCCTGCGGCCTTTTGATCTAAAAGAGAACAAAGCAGAAATAGTTGGTAACTTTCAAGTAGTTTGATGACTGCATTCTTGCAGCAGATTCACATTCTCAAATCCATATTTACCTTGAAAGTTGGAGTGAGCAGACCATTCTCTAGAGCGAAAGGTTCAAGCACCAATGTCACGGCTTTTGCAAATTCAAAACCCCTTAGCTGCGTATCAAGATTGAATGAGAAGTGTAAAAAGAATGCACGTGGAACTAAAACTTGACACATTCAAGGATACAATACCTGAGCTGCTTTTCCAACAGCATCCAAATCTGCAAGGACAGCAGCCCTCGTTCTTTTATCATTACACAGCTGTTGCAAGTCTTCATACTGCATACACAAAATGCAACAGAATCGTAACATAGATACCACAATTAATCACCAAAAGCAAAGGTCAAATGTTTGTACAAGATCGATGACTCTCTCTTTTCTTTCATGTGTCAGATTGGCTGCATATTCCCTGTAATAGCAACTTCACTATAACCTTAACAAGTCTCGTTCCACATAGTCGATAAGAACAACGAAGAAAAGACTGCTAAAAAACAGAAAATAAAAATGAAGCAAACCAACATTTGGCATTGTGCAACTGTTAGTAATTATATACCAATCTATACCTGAACATAGTCTCCGCCCTAGTTTTTGTTTAAATCATTATATGATCATAAACTATTGCAGTATTACTAGCTGTGCATAATACCAAAAGGAGCAACTTGTTTGGAGCTTATTTTTCAGGAATAAAATTATCATTTTCACTTAGTAATAGAGAAGCCACCGTGCTGCCTTTCAAAGCATCTTTAGCAAATCAGGAAAAATGAAGCATGGTTGCAGAATTCGTGCGACAAACAGTACCTTGATGCCTTGAGCTGCAGCCCATGCTTTGACATTATCCTGCTCAACCGAAACAATGGCAACCAGAGAGGAGTTCAGGCTGTCGCCTACCAAAATCAAGCAAAGTGAGCCAACATTTTCGTCACAAAAGGCAGAAAGAGAGAAGTAGGCAGTCTTACCATACACAAAGCACTGGGCAACAAACTTGCTTGTCGCATATACGTTCTCAATTTTTTCAGGGGCTATGTATTCCCCTTGTGCCAGCTTAAATATGTTCTTCTTCCTATCAAGTAAGAACAAAAGTTGAACTGACTTAAAAGGTGCAGTCACGTTATATTGTCTCCCCATAAGCTTAATCAGATTTCTGAAAGCTAGACTGATAGACATTTCCTCAGTTTGGGGACCAACAACTTTTATAAGCTAAAAGGGCGTTATTCACTAGAGAAATTTTTTTTCTGCAAAAATCTAGTTGGATAATGTGTGTCCTCTAATCAAAACTATTACTCATGAACTAATGATATTGATCAAAGAAGCAAAGTTCATTAAAATCAGGCTGTTCGTAATTCAAATAAATCTAAGGATCTCTAGGGAGAAATAAAAGCTTTGTTTCACAATCATCCATGCCACCTAATAAAGAATAAACTGTTAACAATTTAGGTTCTGTATAGAAGTTTTCACCAATATGAAAGAAATTCCATCAAGAAAGAGCATGAAAACTAAAGAGTTTGTATGTCTCACCTATCAATAATCTTCAAGCGACCCCCAGGCAACCATAATCCAATATCTCCAGTGTGAAGCCATCCATCTTCATCGATCACTTCTTTCCTGATCAAGTCAATTACAATAACAACTTAAGTTCCCTTATCAACTTCATGAACATGCAGAAAATCATACCCGCGAGGGAAATTGGAAAACAAAGCAGAGTAACATATACGTTTGTGCTTCATCTTTATAGTAGCCTTGGAACACAATTGGTCCCCTAACACAGATTTCACCTCGGGGATATGGCTGATCATCAGATGTGTAATTCATTTCAGGAACGTCTGCAAGCTTTATTTATAAAACAGTAAATAGAACATAAGGAGAGTCTGATATAAGAAAACAACAACAAAATATGCAAACCATGAGTTATGTTTTCTCACCACATGCAGGGTTAGGTGCACCAACATGACCAGATAAGAGATCATGCTCATCCATATTGCTTATAATACATGAAGTCTCAGTCATTCCATATCCTTCTATAACCTGACAACCAAAACAGCTGCAGGAAACAGGCTTGTCAGCATCAAATATTTAGCAACTAGACTCCAATGAACAACGTTTTACATGTAGAACTTCATGCCAACAGCCGTAGTAAACTTACACCCGCAAAAAATCCATAACATCAGGAGACAAGGGTGAGGCCCCTGAAACCATATAGCGCACTCTACCTCCAAGCGTTGCTTTCAATTTGTTAAATACTAATCGATCCCACATTGGGGTTGATTTCTTTCCTGATACATTGCACAGGGAGCACTAAACATTGAAAAGAATGGCAAATAGTATGCACTTTTTTATAATTCATGGCCAACTAGAGCATCAGATAAACAGTAATTTAACAAAGTACACAAGATCCTGTCTTCTTCCGGGGCTTCAAAACAGAAAAAGACATAAATTGATATTCACCATCAAATATTGCTTGCTTTTTAGCATTGTATGCAGCATTGAACAGCCTCTGCCTCAATGGACCTGATGATTTTATTGCATTCATGATTCTGCAGCAAGAGAAAGGCTTGAGTGCACTGCTGAGCGATCAAATTTTTTTTACTAAGACTGAAATAACAAGATGGCATTTTTACCCAGCATATAGTTTGTTAAATAGACGAGGAACACTGCAAAATATAGTGGGTTTAAGAACAACCATATCCTCCAGCAATTTCAGATGGTCCTGCAAAGACAGTTTAACTTCAAATTATGCTAGAGGAATATCTCATCAGGTGGTGCCTCTAGATAAATGTAGCGTTCCTTTTGCAAGATTTTAATTGCCACACTCAACAACATAGCATTTCCCATTTTGACAGCATAGAGTTTATCAAAAGCAGAGTAAGCTGCTAAATAAAAAATGTTGCAGTTTGCTGCAATCAGAGACATTTATACCACGATGTGCCAGAGAAGAGAAAAGCACAATTTTTGCCAGACATTCAGACATCTAAAGATCATTGCCAAAATCTCTTGCCAGCAGAAAATATACAGTTAGATGAGTTTAAATGCATGAAACAGTTAAGATGAGCACTCCAAGAAACAAGATAAAGAATGCATATAAGTTTGTCTCTCATACTCCTTGATAGAATCCCACTGCTGATCCATAATGCACAACCAAAATTTGGTTAGCCCGTTCGTATATGTGTGCCAGGGGAAGATAAGATGTGTAGCTGTCAAGGACCAAAAAAAGGACTAATATTTAAACATATTTATATTGTAAAAAAAACATAAAGAATGCAAGCAATATTGGCTCTATCAATTTTGCCAAACTATCTTATACTCACAGATCAGAAGGATATAATACAATACCAAAGGTTGCACCAGCAACATTCGCAATCAAGTTTCCATGGGTCAACACAACACCCTAAACCAATTGCAGCAAGACGAAAAGAAGTCACTTCAGACATTCTTAAATGTTGCACAATGAGAGAGAGAGAGAGAGAAACAGAGCCCTGAGATAAATCTGGAGAAGTCATACCTTTGGTGTTCCAGTTGTACCACTTGTATAGCATATTGTAGCAACATCATCAGGCTTAGGTGCACTAAAAGGCTGCAGATTGGCAAGGCCCTAAGGAAATATAAATGATTTGTTAATTGCAATGATGCATTTGAATTGCCAAATTTGCACAGGGAATGGGGGTTTGAAGTCTTAAAGTTACAAGTGGCCTGCCTTACAGGGCTAGGATGAAACTAACAGTAGATCGGAGAAGCATACACATTAATATAATTGAACATGAACACATGAAATTGAAGAACTGATATCACTGCTAGTCTGTAAACTTATCCATTAGCATTCATGAGGAATATAAGCCAACTCTCTAAGACAGGCAGGACTTCATGTCACTGCAATGCTAATGGATAGTAAACAATTATGACTGAGTAGCTGTCATCGAAATGGTGAAACAGAAATTGGAACAGAGATACAACAGCGCAATGCAGAACAAAATAATCTGAAGAAAGTCATATAATCACAGAGGTGATTTGCAGATTGTGCAGGATATATCTAGGATCTAGCCCACTCCAATTACAAGCTCTCTTGGCAATTAACTAACATCGTGACAGAAAAAATATTAACTATTCTGTAGAAAGGAAATGAATTCACCTGGCTAAGTAGCATTGAGTAAGATATGACCTCCAATCCTGTTGTCGATGCCAAAGACAGGAATTGATTATCTACACCTCCAACTACCTACAACCATGGAAACCACAAGTATACTAAATGTGGCTACTGAGTATCAATGCCATAAACCAATCAAGTTCTCATTTGTTGTGGGTGATGGTTTGTCTGTGTTTTGGGAGGGGATGAAATGGATTTACATACCACGATTAGACGTACTGTTGGAATCTCTGATAAGAAGCGGACTAACTGCAATTTGAAGAAAGGGTAATAAGAGTGGAAGTCATAGTTGCAAGTAGCAAGAAATCTAATATTGTTTAATGCATTAAAACTAACAGAATAATTCTTCAGAAATCATAAACTGTCCCTCAGTGATAAAAATAAAATTAGAAAAGTAAAACTTTCCACAATACAAAGATATATAAAAACCTGAAATAAACTCCCACTTTGCAAGATCACTTATAGAGAAACTTATTCTTAATAAAGAAGCCATATTTTTAAATAATACACAAGATTTCAATGTGATAAACTTACAATATCAGATGTTTGTGGCACACAAAATATAGCTTGTATAGATGCATGATTCGCAATATATTTGACAGCTTCTGGTCCTGCAGGCAAACAGCAAAATGACCATGCAATTGGGAAGTCCTGGTTCTCAGAGAATATTCCATTGGAACTGTTATAAAGTTATGGATCACACACCCAGGGTATCATATAAAGGAACTGAAATGTAAGAATACGCTGAGCAGGCATGATCAACAATCATCCACTCTGGCCTGTTGATAAAGTACAACCCAACACAAGAACCCTGCCACATTTTGAAACAACTTGACCAATCAGAAAGAGAAAGAGAGCCTTCAAGAAATCAAAAGCATTTTCTGCACACATCCCCACCCCACCCTCCAAAACTCAGTCATCAACAGGTAAAAGAATTGTTGTGTAACCTACCTTTGGTATTCCACGACACACAAGGCCAGAACCAATGGCTGATCTTGCAGTACTAACTTCTCCATATGTAATCCACTTGTAACTGTGCAAGTGTAACCAAGTAAGATAGAGGTTTTTCTCCAGAAAATAACGTAATCTCAGTTCAAAAAGCTCACTCTCCAATTGTTCCATCATCCCGAACTCGTGTCCCAAGATATTTGTTGTCAGGAAAAGTCCTGGCCGAGTGCCTGTACACACAAAGTTCAATATTACAATTTCATAAGTTTTATTACTTTAAAAGAATTTCATTAAGCCAAACATTCAGTAAAATGAATTAACTGGGTGATGCTCACACAAAATTGTCATGCAAAGTAGCAACTTCAGGTTTATTAGCAAATCTGCTTATAAGTTTTAACGGAGAACGAGCTGATCTGCAATTAAAGAAACAACATTTTAGATACTACATTGTAGCAAGTTAAGATGGTCATCAACCAGAAATGGGATGACCTGTACACATTCCACTTCCCTGTCTGCAGTTTCTCAGGAAGAGCAACACTGTAACCCTGCTCTGTCAGATTTCAACACCAACGTAAGAACGTCAACACAAGAAAACATAAATGAACAGGTAGGAATAAATTTCAAGAATGAAAATTAAAACAGGAAAAATTATTGGGTTAAAGCAGCAGAAAATGAAACTGGAGCAGTACAATGTTCGACTGACAACAAAATAATATTGATAAACTTTAGTTAGAGAGTCTCCAAGCGAGTTGTTTCCTAATTGTTTCAAAATACCAAGAATTAGTTACCAGGACTTCAAATTTTCATTCTGAGTCTTAGTTAAATGCAGCAATTATTGGTTTCCTCTTCGATAAGCCAGCTTAAAGCTCTGACTTGATATCTATTTGTTTAACATATCTACTTCAACAGAATCACATCTCCCATTAACTCTTGAGACGCAGAAAACTGTAATAAAGGTAAAAAGGCTTAAACTTTGTACACCCCCCCCCCCCCCCCCCCCCCCTCAACAAGTTATTTTCACCCAAAGCAGAAACAGATTTGAACCCACATTTAAAACTCCATTTTTGTCAAAAATAAGCAAAATCATTAGTGAAGAATCATGTGGACCCCATATGAGTCTTAACCTTTTTTATTTTCCATACGAAACAACCACCCAACACAGAGAAAATATACAGAGAGACAAAAAATGCGTACCAGAAACAAACTCGCCTGCGGTTGGATTTCGACAGAGAAGAGCCGGTTGATGGCCGGTGGACGGATTCAGATGGTTTTGCAGAGCCTTAAGGCGACCTTCAGCAACTGTTTCCATTGCTTAAAGAAGAAAAAACATATACATACACACAACTACTTACTACTGTTGTATACTCAAATATATCTGAACACAATTATTTTTCAGCATTGCATAAATATATGCATCTGAAGAAGAACCCATACAAGGAGACAAAATTAAGGCACTTAATTGTGATCAAATTTGATCATGACAACAAATGTACGTACATAAAAGGAGTAAGAAACAAAATTAACGTCGATTCTTAAGAGAATGATGATTTGTCTGTATAGGGAAGAATTTGTTAGCATTAATTTATATGGGTTGATAGTGATTCAGTTTGGTTATAAATTCTGGTACTTGGAATGCTATGCGTGGGAGATGACATGAAATGGATATGCTTAAATTGTCTGTGCCGGCTCATACAGGCAACAAGAAACAAGAAAATAATACAAGCAACAAGAAAAGAGTGAGCAATCAATAATACCTTCAACAGTGTTAGCATAAAAAAAATGTACATTTTTCTATTATTTTAACGTTGTAAAAAAAAAAAAAAAAAAAACAAGTTACAAATTAAACATCCATTTCATGTTGAATTTAGTTTGATTGTCATTCAAACAGAACTCCAACTATCTAAAAATGGTCGTTCAACATTGTTTTGTTTTGGCGGCCATAATTATGCACGATGATCAAGGTATACATGCCTGCTAAATTTACATTATCATGTTCTTTTCTAGTAAAATTGTCTCTGTTTCGTGCACAACTGTACTTTTATTGTACTCTTTTCGTTGACTATTGAATTGGATTTGACAGAGGAGCAACAGAATTGGGCTTGACAGAGTTTATATCGTCCTCCCTTCTCACAATATATCAAAGGGAACGGAAATACTAGAGTCCTGGCCAAGACGAAAACTGTTGACCTAGCAGAACCCATGATATGATTCGATTCCTTTGTACGATCCATTCTATAAAGACATTGAAGTCGGGAATGTCTCATCAAGAACAGATATTCAATAAACAAGCTCCTTTTCTGCCAGTATGACCCTCGTTAGATCAAGTCAGAAAGATCAAAGGGAAAAAATTAGTTGTAAATAAACTTTCGCCAATTGAAACTACAAACTCCAAAAAGCTCCGCCTGTACTACCCTGTATGAGTATGCTTACAGCAATAATTTTCTTTCAAGAATGACATCTTACTCTAAAACTATGCATGATGTTCATCCTTGGATAATTCAGTCATTCACTACATAGTCTAGATTGAGTATTCGATTGCGCTATTTATACATAAAAGAAAGAGATGTTTTCATGCTCAACTTAGTCTACCAATCTTCTTCCATCTTCTAAAATAGTTCCATCAACTGCTGTGCTATATCTGCAATGAAATGAAAACTGAAGTTACAAACCAAATGAAATGAATTAACAATATACGTTCAGAAGTATCTTACTCAGTTTTAACCCAATATTCAAATAACATGTAACAAAATACTAAGACAGATTTCTACGAAATCTGGCAGAAGCATCAGTATAGTGTGCGCATGCGCAAGCAAGCCAATTATATACTATATTCACAAGCTGTACATAGAGGCGAAGTAGGTTACCAAGTCACACAAGGTGGTGCACAATTAGTGCACAGTAAAACATATGAAACCATCTGATATTACCTTTGAGTACATGTGGAGGTGTTTCAAACTCTTTCCAAACACTATGGTATGAAGCAAGATCCATGTTTAAAAATTTGGCAGCAAGGTATGCAGCACCAGCGGCAATCTGTTGGGGTTTGAACTGGAGCCAGAGTGAGCTTCTCAGCCTACAAAATAAAAATCCAGCTTTAAGATAGATAACGCTAAATGCTAGAAATCAAGCATCTGAATTCTTTTCAACTAAGTTGGCATAATTAAGAAAAAGGGCAAGGGCAAACAAACCATCTGTTGCAATGCTACAGCTTATCACACATTGCACAATAGAACATATTTGTGAACTCTTGAAAAGACAATCAGATCTAAAGATGCTTTGAAGAGCAAACATAATGCAAATGTCAAAATTAATACAAAGTTTTCAAGTAATTTATCAACATCAGCAGGAACACAATGAAAAAACAAGCCTTGACAACTTTCCCTTACCAACCAAACAAGCAGCAACTGAGTTGGAAAAAAAACCCAAGAATCTTCAGCAGAATGTTGATATTGTACCAATTTATAGCAAATATGATTTATCCACCAAGCCAGAAAATCATGCCAGAACTCTGCTGCAGCAGTATCAACTCCAGAATACATGCATATCAAATGATTGTGTATACAGGAAGAATAACAGAATTTGCAACTTGCAAGCATGGATCTTCTGAGTGCAAAGCCAATATCTGCTGCTCTTTATTCAAGGTTCAAAGTCACATGCAAAGGGAACTGCTATGCTGCTGCCCTTAAAATACAAGTTTTCACCTAGAATTGTTGAATGCTAGACACATCTCTTAATCTATGTATACAGGTTAGCTAATATATACTTTACAAATATACACCCAATACAGCTAAGAAGGGAAGTTACAACCAGGTTTCTAACATATCAAAGAGCAGTATACTCTAGCCCTTTTTGTTGGGCATATATTTTCATAAACAAATATATGCATTTTTGTTGAAACCTAACAAGCGCTGGAAACTAGTGTTGATGAAAAAATATTCTGCCTTCCATCATCCTCAAGGCTATTGAAGAAGCAAGCGATGTACAAGGTCATTTGTGCCCGCTGTCCATCTCATGATGGAACAGTACATGAATGTTGCAACTAATACAGCTCAACAGTAAAATATAACCTTCCACTACATGCAATAATAGCATGGACATAAGGACATCAAAATTCAGGCCTTTCTTGTTTTCAGCAATAACATGATAATAACATCCTCCCCACAAAAATCTACTAACCTGGCACATCAATTTTTCATTTTAATAATCCAAGCTCTCCTTCACAATGTTTCAATAGATCCCATGATCCCATACATCTCCAGTCAAAAACGAATCCTGAAATGCAGGAAACAGTCATTGGCAAAACTACTGTCTGCAGACCACTGATTATTTTCTGCTACACCCCCTGCTCCAAAAAAAACCATCTGAATGCAACTACCTACAACTTGTAACATCCAATACTAACAAAAGGACATCATGCAAGGTACAATTTTGATAGTCTCTTCATCTCGTGAAAGCTGCCATAAGACTACTCAAAACGAATACTAGCTCATCATCATCATTGCTTGTCATCACAGACAAATCCAGAAATAACCTACCTACCTCTCCATAAACAGAAGTGTCTATTGAGAAAAGCAAACGCGAGTCTGAAACGAAGTAAACTCATTTATACTAATTTTTTTCTTTATTTAGAAATAAAAGCTTCGAAGTCATAAATTCTGATATACCCGAAAGCAAGGACAGATAAAAGAGAAAATAATCCAAATTTGGAACCATCCTTGAATATCAACCCATAAAGGTAAAGGAACTCCTGGTATCAGTGCAAATAAAGCTTTAAAGCTTAAAATTTTCCAATCCTGGAAAGGACAAAATTTCAAATATATTTCTTGCTTACCATTTGCCCATGGGGCTGCTAAAAAGAATTTTTTGCTAAAGACATAAAATTGACGAGAAACTATCCTATAGCCTGCATGTCAAGAGTCATAATCCATTCAATAGGAAAGACAATAGCCCAACTCATATCCAAAGACACCAGTGAAGAAGTTACGTATCAATACTGGGCCATCCAGAGCTAGAAAGAGCTTGATAATGCATTTAAGATTGAACTTGCATCATCATAATACGTATTAACCTAATGTATAAAACAAAAGGCCCCATCATCACATTCGATTGCTGGTAAAAATCCTTGATTCCATTTTCAGCTGAAAGCCAGAAATGGGCATTCTTTAAATTTAGAGGATTTATCCAGGATAACCTTGTCAAAGCATATATCCATCCAGAAAGAAAGAAAAGGTACAGGGCATAATTAAAACTCATCCCAGTTTTCTTTCTTCTCATCAACCAAGGTTCTGGAAGAAGAGAGGGGCTGAAGTTGGATCAGAGTTTGATTAGGGGAGAAAAAACTATGTACAGATATGACTAATATTCTTGCTGGAAACTCAACCTAAAAAATCATATCTAATCATCTCCCATCCCTGATTTTCAAATCATGAACATTGTCCAACATGTTTTTTTAAAGGATAGTAGTGGTATTGATGACCCAAGAAGGGTAAATGGATTGGGGACAAGGACTTTTGTCCTCTTACGTTTCATGAGAACATTTTAAACTGGTATAACCCAAAAGCATCCTTTCAGTTCCTGACCCATACATCAATATCCTATATTGGACCCAGAGAGTAGCAGACACAGTAACTGGTGATTAAAAGTTGGGACTATCTTTGAGTACAAAATATGGGTAAGTTGGCATGGCAGAACTGGTTCAGTAGCATCTGTCAGTATCATTTATAGCCATTGACAATTAAGGTGTCATCACTAAAAAAGGCATCCACAAGATATGGACAGTCAACTTCAGATGGAAACAAAAGATTGAGTGCACAGCATATCAACCGCCAGCTAAGAATATCAAAGATGCGAGCACGCTAATCCTTCTATAGACCCTGCAATTATATGTCAATCCAAAATATCAATATCCCATGCCAAGATGACGTCATATAGTAAGTGAACACAAAAAATACACAAGACAAGCAGTTGCAAACCCAAATGAGAAGCATTAGCAAATGAATCAACTCATCTGCCATCTAACAATAGCCTGCAAGTCTCAAACTGTCAGCAGAGTGATTAATGTTCACTCAGCCATTGAATTTCCAGAGACCAAAAGGACAAAAAACACATAGGTCATTCCTAAATCATACATGAACGCTCTAATCTGAGGTAATCAATGGACACTTAGTTAAAACAAGATAGTACATCAAGTAAAAACCAAAAAAAAGGATGCCAATGGCAATCACATTCTGACCACAGACCAGAACAACAGTGTCACGCACACCAAAAGTAAAGCTCCACACTAGCATCTGTTTAATTCCCTAAACACAGACCAATGATTCCCAACTTAAGGTAAGACAAAGGCAGTGAGTACATACCCTTCACTGACCAAGCTGACAGCTAGATTCACCAAAAATGTTTGTGAAAAGCCTAATTTTTCAAGTGTGGAAGTCAGAGATGCATATGGATGCTGCACATTAAGCTCAAAATTTAAAGTTGTCAATATCATTTCCTCTGCCTCAATAACTCGTTCTCGATATTGCTCAAACCAATCCTGCTCAGAATCAATCACAAGCGAAGCATATCAGACAGAAAAGTCATTGCATTTTCCAAAGACTCACAGTTTTGCTCAAAATAAATTTAAAAAAAAAATTCAGCAACAAGAAGGTGAGTCTTTCACTCAAACAAGAGACTTACAACAGGAAGCATGTAAGAGAGAAATGTAAAATCCTTGTTGTGGAGAATTTCACATGATGCTCTGAGAATGTTGTAGAGTGGACGAGGTGTCTCCTCTGACTTGGCAGCGAGGAACAGAGAAGCTGTTGCTATCAACTGTAGCAACAATGAATCAGAAATCAATATCTCTTTCTTTGTATCAAAAAAAGCATGCACCAATTCCCAAAGGTCAAAAGTACACGCACATGCTGTTTTACAATTTCCAATTAACAATTGAAGACGGCATGGAATTCCAATTCCAGCACTAAACAGCTAGTTATAAAGCCATGGGTTCAGAAGCTCAATTTAAATAAGTTGCAGATAACCCTGTTTTTAACAAATGGCTGTGACCTTCAAGCATGAACAATAATGGAAATTTAGACATATCAGAAATCTTTTCCGGGAAAGGAATACAATTCAGAAGTTCTTCACAAACAAAGAAAAATGTACAGTGAGAATTATGAAATAAATTACTCTGAAACAAAATGCCAACAATTTAGTGACTGAGTTCCTCGACAGCAGTATTGGAAGAAATGCCACATAATAAAAAAAAATTCACTTACAAATCTGTCATGGCAAGCATGTGATCGCCGAACAAAGAAACGGTGACAAAGAACCATAGCAGTTGCAATGGTGGTTTGTGGCCTGCAATCACAAAGTGAAAGAAAACTTTTCCTTAAACAAGTATGGCTAAAGCAACAATTAACATAAAAATGGTTAGAACACATCTTGATACTGCATGCTATCATAGCTTCAAAGAAAGCAAAAGGAGAGAACTTACAGCTCTAGCTGAAGTCCAAGATTCTGTAAGAATGCACAATACGAGTACCGCAGATGAGTTTCATGCATGGCATCAATACCATCCTTCCGTGATGGTGAAAATCTCTCAATTTCATCTTTTGATAAAAATAGAACATCATTATCACCATCTTCAAACAAAGAGCGGTCACGCTTATGAGATGTAGAGCCATGTGAATTTGCATCGGACCTGGTGATCGGAGCAACAGCTAAATGATTTTCATATGTTGACAGTGCAATATTATATGCATTGTACTCATTTGAAGCCACGTTCCCATACATGCTCGAGGACCTAAAGGGAACTTTATCATATGCATAAGATTTTTCATAGGACCTCCCCGTGCCTTCCCCTGTCGAAGAAGAAAATTTTCTCTTCTTTGAAGAAGAGGGAACACCTTCAGGCTTAACATAAAAATTATCATAACTGTAGCCTTCAGGCTTAACATAAAAGTTGTCATAACTGTGGTTGTACTCTCTACAGTATCTGGAAAATTCTCGGTGACCACCAAAATTCCTCATATGACTAAAGTTGCTGCCATTATAGTGGCTGCTGTAGTTTGCAGTCACAGCAGTGCTAGTAGAAGTATCACGGTTCCTATTCCAATAGGACATGGAGTCACCCTGAAAAGGGGCGCCTTGTGCGTGTTGGTAAGCTTGTGCAAGACTCATGACTCCTGTTCAATTTCATCAAACAAAAATACAGGTTACAACATACCAAACAAGTCACAGAACTCATCGGCATTAATCATACACAAAGCCCCGTTCAGCACTAAAAATAGTATGGCACAAGAATGAACTTTTTAAGTTTTAATCTCATCCCGGGAACAATCAAGATCCAATTTTTAGTTTCACAAACAATCTTAAATTTCAAATTTAAAAAAAAATAAAATAATAATCGCATTAAAAACATAACAGAATTGCAATCTATTAAAGAAGACTGAACCTTTTCTTAATCAAATCGTATCAATCTAAACATCGACAATTGAGTAACAAAATCACATAATTCACCACCAGGTATTAAAAGAACGCATTAAAAAAAACTACTCCCACTAATCGGAGCTAAAAAAATTGAAATATCAATGAAATCAAATATTTCAATCAATTTAACCTGATTTGAAGCTCCACAAAAGCGAACAAATAAAAACCTTTTATTTTAAAATAATAAACGGATAATCAGATTACACTTAAACCAAAAAAAAAAAAAATCAATTCGCTAACCTGATTGTGAAAGACGCAGATCGAACGCCGCACTGGAAAATTATCAAAAGATCAAGATTGGGGTTTGCGTTTGAATTATATATGCCGCATAGAACCGGTGAAGTATTGAGATTAATTTTAGGGAGCTGAGGAAAAGTAACAGAAAATGAGGAAATAATACGCTCATATAGGCTATATATATTATATCAAAAGTCCAAGAAAACAAAAAGGGCAAAAGCGAATTTTATTAGAATGTCCCTAAAAGTTTTAACAAAGTTCAATCTAGTCCTTTCATTCATTCTTCCCTTAACATAATTTTAGTATGAAAACAAAACCACTAATATTAATAGTACCCTTACACTAAACAAAATTAAATAAAGGGTAATATAAAAGGGTAATAAATAGCATTTTACTTACTTGACTAGTGTTAAATATTTGTATAAAAGGGTAATATAATGTGAAAAAATAAATTAATTATTATACGTTAGAATTATTAAATAATTGTGTATTTTAAAAATTTTTTGGTGATGAATTAAACAAGTAATCACTTTATATTTAAAGATGTTTGAAAGTGTTATTCATATACTAAAAAATAGTGGTATTCAAATTTTAATGTGTATGAACAAACATATCAAAATATATTTTTGGATTTTTTAAAATAATTTTATAATTTTTAATATATCTCCTATTTCACAATTATTATTTTAAAAAATGTAAAAATACAAATTGAAATGTAATTTATACATACTTTTTCATTTATTTCAAAATTGTTTGGAGTAAAGCGAAAATTTTTAAAAAAATCATGGGCCATTCCACCATTTAGTCATTGTTTTGCAATCAAATGGATGCGGATTAGGTTCTTTTCCGGCACGGCGGGTAACTGTGGGCATCTCTGTCCACGTGTTGTATTTTCTTTAAATCAAAACTATGTTGGGCCTGCTTGATGTTTTCGTTATCGAATCCACTGGGCCTGTGGTCCCACAATCCCGTGGCACCGATTGTGGAAAAAGCCCATAGACTGGCCCAGTTAGGAGTCCTTTTAAACTGGGCAGATAAGTTTTGTCATTGAGAAGTATTCTTGGATTCAGCAGTATCTTTCACAGTAGATTCCACCTCTCTATATATTTCAATCTTTTTTATGCAAGACCTATGAATTTAGATAAGAAAAAGTTGAAGGATGTGTGCAATTAGTATTTTAAAATGCTTTTCAATACATCTTTGTATGAATGCTGAGGAAGAAGGCTTCAATGAACAGGGAAATACAAATTGAATTAAAGAAGAAACAAGAACTGACCAAACACTCAAACCGCTTGACGGATCATTTCTTTATGATTGGGATCTAAAGTGCTAGTTTTTTCTGTGTCTTTTTAATATATCATTATGTCATAACTATTATTTCAAAAAGTGTAAAAACGTGTTTTTAAACACTCAGAATCTCTTGTTAACCTAGACCATTTTCATCCCTATAAAGATGGACCAAATTCTGCAGCAGAAAATCTCCAAGTGGGCATTAAAAATTGTAGTTGAAACATAGCTAAATCAAAGCCACCATCTTGTCTAAATTTTTGTATAAGAAAATCTGTAATAGCGGTTTCTTCTAATTATAGAAAACGTTCAAACAAATCTGTTACTCTACTACTGAGTAGAGGCAAAAATATAATAAGTAGATATATAATTTCGAGTGTGATTAGAAAACTTAAAATGAAACATTGACAAAACGGCCTCTGGTTGAGTAATAGATTAATAGACGCTTAAAGAACGCTTGACCAAAGAAATGAATTACAAAGTTAATTATAAAAATCCCAATCAAAAAATAGTTACCTATGTTAAGAGCATTTTCAAAAACTAGCCTCCTTCCTTCTTACTTTGCTTAAAAAATTCTTGAATTTGAATCAACACTTTTGGGGATAATTTCAATATTTACTTTCTACAAAAATGGGCACAATGATGTCAAATCTAGTTATCTTATATCAAAGGTAACCAATCAAAACGGGAGAATTATATTAGCTGCGATAGCAAAATGGAGAGAAATATGGAGAGCTATTTAGAAGCTACAAACTTAGAAAACTGTTCGTTTGGTTCACAGGAAAATAAAGTTATTTGGAAATATGATTTTTCATAATTTAATTTTAAAGAAAATGAATATTTTTTATAAAATTTAAATCTTAAACATTTCATTGTGGAGATTTTGAATACTTACCTATGTTTGAATAGAATAAAAATTAATATAATTCATGTTTCACTATTTTAGTTAGATTAATAAATTAGAAATATATTTTAAATAAAATTTATTTGACATGTATATTTATCACCATATTACTCTCATTATTCTATATTAATAATAAAGACAACTATTTTCATTCTTTTAATCAAAATATAATTTAATATATCTTAATTTTGTCAATTATATTATATAATAGTATTTAAACTCAAAAGAAAGAATATTAATATTATAATAATTTTATGTAAAAACATATTTTTATAGTTAATAAATAGTTCATTTACTTGTACTACCACAATAAGTGTCTGTACTAATAATAGAAATTAAAAAGGATATGTAAAAATAAAGGAAATAAAAGTATAAACAAAATATAAAGAATTAATAAAAATTAAAAAAGATAAATAAAATTAAAGAAATATAAATAGGAAGAAAAAAATATGAAGAAGGTGGTTTCAATAATAAATATACAAATAAACTTATATTTTCATGAAAAAAAAAAGAACAACAACAATGATGATGTTAATAATTTAGTAGCAAAATTGAAACTAATACACACACAAACACACTTACGTACACCCTATATTTAGGATGAAATCAAACTATAAAAGTTAATGAGAAAAATAAAAAAATTACATAATTTTTAATTTTAAAAAATTATGAATTTAAATAGAAAAAAAGTTCTCAATTAATTTTTAAAAATAAAACATAAAAACTAATAATAATTAAAATAAAAAACCATATGAGTAATATTTAAATGATAAGAGATGTATAAGAATTAAAAGAAAATGAACATATGAAATAACATTAAAAGTCAAAAATATATTTATTTAGTCTAAAATCCTATGAAAAATAATCATAATAGCAACTTTTAGTAAGGATTTAGTATGTTGGAATATTGCACTTATTTTTCTTATTTTAAGAACTTTATTACTTTCAAAAAAAATTTAAAACTAAAATAAACACAGAAAAGTAAATAGATTAATTTTCAATTTCAGATTCCTTGCCAATGAAACGAGGCCAAAGTGTTTGTCTACAAGGGTCGCAAGAACAATCTGCAAAGAAATCATAAAAATTGAAAGTATGAAGAAATCATAATTTCAACTGAATGAATCTGTCGAAGCTAAAATAAGATACAACAGCGACAAAAATAAGAGCAAATAATTAGATGATAAAGCACATCTGAATCTATTACAGCCTGCCATGAATCCATTAGGGAGTGAAAGAAATGGGCCGACTTCGATGCTAAATCTAAGCAATGGAATCAACGCGGAAATCACATTCTGTTTCTGAGTCAATTAAGGAAAGTAGGCTGAATCCTAATCCTCCGGTAATGGTTTTAGTTCTATATAAGTACCAGCTGCACTCGGTTTTTCATTGCAATTTTTGTTTTAGCGATTAGGTTCAAACTAAAGAGCGATTTTCGATACTCTCAAATGACGATGCGAAGACAATACTACGAGGGTGAGGCGGCTGAGGCCAGAAAGAAACGGCGGAGATGGGATTATGATGCGGCGAAGGAAGATGATGATCAAGAATACGAGGAGGAGAACGATGACACGGAGGAGTATGGTGGTGGTCGAAATAAGAGGGTGAAGAGGAGACCTGGGTCGGCATTTATTGATGACGAAGCCGAGGTTGATACTGATGAAGAAGAAGATGACGATGGAGACGAAGCGGAAGATGATTTTATAGTGTATGGCGCTACTGATTTACATAACGATGATGATGTTGATCTTGATGATGCAAGAAAGGCTAACCGCCGCCGTCTAGTTTTTCATGGCGACCAAGATGATGAAGAGGAGGATATTGAGGCCTTGGAGAGGAGAATCCATGAAAGATATGACAGGCTAGAAACGGAGTATAATGATGAAGAGGCAACTGAAGCCGAAAAGCAAGCCCTTTTGCCATCCATTAGGGATCCAAAGTTATGGATGGTTAAATGTGCGGTTGGTCATGAAAGGGAAGTTGCAGGTTGCTTGTTGAAGAAAATTCTTGGTAACAAAGGTCCTGCTGATCGCCAAATCAGATCAGTTATTGCTCCTGATCACATTAAGAATTATGTTTACGTCGAAGCTGACAAAGAAGCCCATGTGAAGGAGGCGATTAAGGGTGTACCCCATATTTTTGCTTTTGCAAAAATAATGCTGGTTCCGATCAAGGAGATAACCGATGTCCTCTCTGTTGAAGGGAAAGCTGCAGTAATTTCTAGGGATTCTTGGGTGAGGATGAAGACTGGGAGTTATAAAGGAGACCTAGCCAAGGTTGTAGATGTGAATGATGTACTGAGGAAAGTTACTTTGAAGTTAATTCCACGGATTGATTTGCAGGCGCTTGCAGCTAAGATGGAAGGGAAAGAAGTTCCAAAGAAAACCATTATTCCTCCCGCGCGTTTAATGAATATGGATGAAGTTAGGGGAATGGATATTGTTGTGAAGCGGAAAAGGGATTCGATGACGGGTGAATATTTTCAATATATTGGGGGCTTGAAGTTCAAAGATGGCTTCTTGTACAAATCTTTTTCCATTAAATCAATCAGCACTGAGAACATAAAACCAACTTTTGATGAAATTGAGAGATTTCGGAATGGGGGTGCGGATGTATCCGGTTTATCTGAACTTTTTGCGGACAGGAAAATGGGACATTTTCAGAATGGTGACAGAGTTATTGTTGTGAAAGGGGATTTGAAGAATTTGAAGGGATTGGTTCAGAAAGTGGAGGAGCATTTTGTGCATATAAAACCAAATGAGAAGAGTGGTCTCCCGGTAAGTCTTGCAGTCAGTGACAAGGAGATTTGCAAGTATTTTGAACCCGGAAACCATGTGAAAGTTGTAGCTGGTGCAACAGAAGGTGCAACGGGAACTGTTGTTTCGGTCGAGGGGCATGTGGTGAATATAGTTTCAGATTCTACTCAGGAACTTCTTACTATATTCGCTGATTATGTTGTAAGAAGTTCAGAAGTGTCTGACGGGATCATGCGAATCGGAGAATACAAACTCCATGACCTTGTACAGTTGGAAGACATGAATTTTGGTGTGATCATTGGGATCCAGGGTGGAGCTTTTGAGGTCCTGAAGGGAAATCCTATGAAGCCAGTAGTTTCACTTGTCAACCTAAGAGACATCAAGTTCAAACTTGACAGGAGAAATAACGCAGCACGAGATCGAGATGGAAACCAATTGTCAGTGAAGAATGTTGTCAAGATTCTTGATGGTCCCTGTAGAGGAAAACAGGGCCCTGTTGAACATATTCACAGAGGAATATTGTTTATCCACGACCAACGTCACCTCGAGCATGCCGGCTTTATGTGTGCCAAATCTCAGTCTTGTGCGCTACTAGGAGGATCCCAAGCACGTCCTGACTCCATGACTCCGAAATCTGCCAAATTTGGGGCACCACATAGACCTATAAATTCAGGAGGATTTAGGTACCAAGATGGTAGAATGCATGACCTGTTGATTGGATCATTTGTCAAAATTCGACAGGGTGATAACAAGGGGTGCAATGGAATTGTTAAAGAAGTCAAAGGTAACACCGTCCGAGTGGAGCTGGAGTCACAGATGAGGACTGTTATGGTTAATCGATATCAAATAACCAACAAGGTCGAAGTTTCAAGATCTGGTTCAGGATGTGAGACCCCAATACATCCTTCCAGGACACCGTTACGTCCATGCATGACACCAATGAGAGATTATAATGGAGCTGCTACACCAGTTCATGATGGTATGAGGACACCTATGCGTCACAGAGCCTGGAATCCATTTGCGCCGATGACCCCAACAAGGGAAGATCGTGGTTCATGGGGTACTACTCCCCAATATCAGCCTGGAAACACTTCTTACCGCCGATCAACTCCCGGTGGGCTGCCTCCGATGGCACCTAGGAATCGTGGTTTGGGCTTGACGGCACCTGTAGTGGGATAGCTTAGATGATAATTCTTCTATATTGCTTTAGTTTTTATCTTGTTTAGAACGCCTTTTGGCTTGAAGGTACTGCTTTGTATCATTGTGCATGAATTAGTGTTTTGTACATTTTTCCGTAAAACATGTTGCATGGATGGTCCATCATTTGTATAATAAATAGTTTATTTTCTTCAGCACAACTTTTTTGTTTTTCAATTGAATCAATTCCATACTTTCTTTTAAGGTCTAATATAGTGGGAAAATTTCAGGAATTTGTGAGAGACTCATATTTATACTCTCAAAAAATACTAGATCCTTCTGCCTGAGGCCCTTCATCCAATATTGGTTAAGTTTTTTTATCATCATCTTGCATTTCATGACTCAAACAAAGGTTTAGACATAACCAAAAATTTCCAGTTCTACTTCTAAAACAAGTGCCATTCCTAAATCTCTAACTAACTAGATATATCTTCCATGTGATGTTCATTCACTGTTTTAGTATACCTCAAGTAAGCAAGACATAGCATCAAGAGCCACGAACAAAATGCCACTCAATTATACTAGCCCAAGAGATGGATACATCCATAAAATCAACCATTCCTCCTCAAGTCTTAGGTTCATGTGGTTTTGGTTTACATCAGCACAATCTCAGCAGCAATCACACTGAAAATTCTCATCGCATTTTACTTGATTTTATCTCCTGAGACACTCCTCATATTTTTGAACTTTCGGAATCAATGCAACTCTAACCGAATGGCCTCTAATTAGGTGTCAATTAATCATTAACATCACAAAAATAAAGCAAATCCAAAACATATTCTAAATATTAAATTTGCAACACTCGATTCTCTCTTCTTTTTTTTTTTTTTTGGGTTGCATTATAGAGTTGACATTCTACTTGTTGCAATAAAGAATAAAGGTTGCCACATATTTGTTGAATGACCCTTTTTCTTGCATGTCATATAATCCATAAGATCATTTTATATAGTTGTTGCAAATTAGAGTTCTCATAAGTCATAACTAATCAAGGATCTACGTACCATGAATACCTTGATTACATTTCAATAACACGAAAGAGATCCTTGCTTGGAAACTGCGATCCAATAGAAATAAATATTCCAAATACATATAGTACTGTCTTGAAGTTAAACCGTGTTTTGGAAGATGTGATTAATTCAACATGATGCTTCTTCATTTGCACATGATTCTGTTGAATTTCTCCTAGGATTATGGTTGTAGTATATCTCTTAGATGGTGATCAAGACAAAATTTTATTTATTCATAAACCTGTCAGTCATAGTACAAGTGTACAACCAGTAAATTTGTACGATTTGCAAATAAGACAGCATGCTGAGTTCGAATACAATATTAAACAAATCAAACACTCCAAAGAGTTAAAGTACAAGAATTGATGATCATCTAAGCTTATATTAATTTCCAGCAGTTTTCAACTTTTGGTTGCATGCATGTGGATGCATGCAGATTACCGATGTAGCAAACAAGTGCATTAGCTATGATTCAGCCGAAACACCTGACACAAGAAAATTTTGATTTCTGAACACGAAACTTTTAATTTTGTCTGTATTCATGGAAAAAAATGTTAACTCTGACTTGATTGGAAATGGAAATTTGTCATATTATCCCTTTTTGGTTTAACATAATGGTAAATTTAATGGAGTGCAATGTATCAAAAATAAGATCAAAAGTTATATCTTGATTAATTTCCACTGTACGAATGGTTGAACTTCTCGTTGGAAATAACTGATTTGTAAAGAAAAAAGATAAATGGTTGGTCTCATAGAATGTTAAACAAATATTGAGTGAATGGAGTATAAGGCGTAAGAGACTAAAATCATTAATCGCCGGAAAATTTGCTAACTTTTCAAGCAAAATAAATCACAAGTATTATGAAAGATTAGCTTTAAGCATTCAATATTTAGTCTAGACTATTACCCTATGATCTTAAAGCAAAAAGAAAAAAAAAGTATGCAGCTGTGTAGCCTGTGCAATGCAATAAAAGCTTGGTGCAATTACTACAGATCTTTTGCCTTTGTTGCTGTTCCAGAAACAGCTAATAAATGATCAGAGATGATGAGCCTACTAATTACAAATCTTTGCCTTTTGAGCATGCATATCATATCTAATTATCTCCATAATTAATCCTCCGCATTATCCCACTCATGCAAATAAATTAAAAATAGGAAAAAAAAAATCTCAGATTGGTCCTTTCAATTCATCCTGCAGCTTTGTCCACCATCTTTTGTGTTTGTATCCCGTGACACCAAAAACCAAAAATGCAAAATCAATCACAAACGCAGACTTTAATATTGGAATTGTGGTACAAATCACGACATGCACAAAATGTAGCAGAAATCTGTGCAAACTGTGAAAAGAGAGGGACGTTTCAGAGTGAAGAGTCCCATGTGATCATCTGATCGATTGATGAGTCCCTCATCTTCTCTGTTGACTCTGTGTGTGTACTGTGTGAGTGGCCCTTTTCAGATCTTCTAAAGAAAGGCTGTGAAATTGTAATTGCCGTCTTCCACAACATCACTATATTGAAATCTTTGTGAATTCTGTGATGAGGGTAGTTGTGAATAACCGTCCCTTGTTTGTATGCTGTGCCAACCTTAATCAAGCAAGCAGGCCTTCTCTGTCTTTTCTTGTGACTAGTAACTAGTAATATATTTTGATGAATCCATTGTTAAATTTGTCCCAAACTTTGTTTTTTCTTTCATTTTCGCATGAACCTGGATTTTTATTTTAATCTGTCCTATTGGTGAGAAAGTGAGTTTAACTAGATATTGAAATGAGTTAAGAATACAATGAATACACTTTATTTAAAAAAAAAAATTATACTGATCGTGAAATTTGATTTGTGCATCAAATTTTTAGATGAGAATATATAGTTTGAAAACGTAAAACAAAAATTCGTTTATTCGCATCAAACTTTTTAAAAATTCATTCAAAACTTACTTGAACTATTAATTATTTAGTGAGAATTGATTTGTAAACCTGTTTTCCAAGTTGTTATCCTTTTGGCCTACAAAGGTTCAAAACCAAATATTGATGATATGATGAATTTTTTTCAATTCTTTTTTTTGTGTTTGACTTTCATTGTAGATAATCTTTAATTATGAAAAGAACGAAACATAGAAAATGGACAGGAAACGAGTTGAAGGAAACAGGAAACGAAGTAATAATAATAAAAGAAACACTATAAGTTCAATACTTGACAACATGCAAAAATGTTTGGATTTGATGATTTTCACACTAAACAAGAAGTTAATCCAATCAACAACTACAATTGGCAAGTGAGTCTAAAAACAATGTTAAGGTTTGTCGGGTGGTCAGAATAAGCTAGAAGCTAGGCCAGCCAAATGACAATTGTCATGTACAAACACACACCTAATTAGCACAAACAAATTGGTTAAAACCCAAACTTAAAAATAAAAAAAAAAATCTTCAAAGGAGATCAAATTATTTTCAATTCGATCATTGGCATCTCAAACTTAGGAATCTGCTACCATCCCAAATGATTAGCTCCACAGCATGCCTCCACATCTCCCTATATAAAACACCCAAGGGAAAAAAAAAGTTTCTTCATTTGCAAATCCATATTTTTATTCTTCAATTATAGATCTTGACTAAAACAACAAATATAGTCCACCCTAATTTTTAAATTACCTCCCCACATGGAAAACTAAAGGTACCATGTGCATGAAATGTTGTGCATTTTGGAAGAGTACAAGTATCCAATTCAAGAAAGTTCAAATATTGGATGAAGAATGCATACTGAACCAATTAACCAATCTATTATAGTTTTTGAGAATTCTTTGCCTCCCTTCCCATGTGCCCATTATAAGAAGGTCCCATTGTACTTCTTGCATCCTCTCTTCTTCCTCCCTACTTCCCACCACCACCCCCACCCCACAACAGCCCCTCCTTTCTTTTCACCGTCTTGGTTTTTGTCATAGCCAGCTGATGATGTAGACACACAAAATGGGGAGGAGAACACACAAAGACCCCAAGTCTCACACCCTCCCCTCCTCACCCACCCATTCCTTCTCTTCCTCCTCCTCCTCCGACTTCGAATTCACCATCTCCCTTTCCCCACGTAAGTCCTCCACCAACCTCTGCCCTGCCGACGAGCTCTTCTACAAGGGTCAACTCTTACCTCTCCACCTCTCCCCTCGCATCTCCATGGTTCGTACACTCCTTGCTTCCTCCTCCACCTCCTCATCCTCCGACACAACAACCACCGCTTCCCGTGACTCCACCGGCAGCTCCAATGACTCCCACTCCTCCTTCTCCAGCGATCTCATCCTTTTAGCCGATTGTGATTCCTCCAGGCCGAGTTCAGTAACCGAAGAAGACGAATTCAAGCGAATCAACAGTGGGTTTTTCCTCGGTCAAACAAATCACCCTCATTCTTCCTCCCTTAAGAAAAGCAAGTACTTCTCCCGGCTATCCCGGTTTTCTTCCGTGTTCCGCAAGGAACCATCCAAGATCTCGTCCTCATCTGCAACTTCGTCGTCGGTGAAGCGGATGAGCACGACGGCCAAGGAAGTGATACGGAAGTACTTGAAAAAAGTGAAGCCTTTGTATGAAAAGCTGTCCCAAAAACAGCAACAGCAAAAAATGGCATCCATGAGAACTACAAGGATGGGGAGTTCCTCCACCGACGTTTCTTTTTGCATGAAAAAAGAGGGATTTTTTAAAGATTCAGATCAAAACTATACATCCCTTCTTCAGAATGGAAAAACAGAAAGTAACAAAGCCGGTATTTCCCATTCATTTTCGGGGAATTTAAGATATCCGAGGAGAGGTAGAAGTTATGTGTCAAGCTGTCCATCATCCAGGAGATCATCACCCAGCCATTCTGGGATACTTTGTAACAAGCCTGGTTTTCTCACGCCACCCAAGAATGGAGGAGGATTAATGAGTTATGGTTCTTATGATTCTTCATCAATGGAGGAGTTGCAGAACGCCATCCAAGGTGCAATTGCTCATTGCAAGAACTCCATGCTTCAGAACAAGACTATGGTCAGTAATGAAATTTGAGCAAGGAGTTAATTAATTAATTACTATCTAGGGAGATTATGTTTCTTAATGTGTTGTGAAAAAACAATAGCAGAAAAAAAATACAAAATGAAAATATTGTGTTTTTTTAGCAGCTCTCATCAATTTGGATCTAGCCAAGTACTAGCATTGACTGAAACTGAAAACTTTAACCTTAATTTCTTTTAACTTGAGAGAGGAGTTGTTGTTAATGTTATGTATGAGTTGCATGTGATGCTAATTAGTGGCAGTGTATTAATTATGGATCAATCATTTGGATTTTTCTCTTTGTTTGTATGCATGAAATATTTATGTTGGAATTTGTGCTATTATGTGAGAGTGTGTGAGTGTTTCTAGGAATTCTAAAATGTGTTAGGCTTTGAAAATTGGCCGGTTTTGTTGGATTCCATTTCAGACATACATGTATATTATATTGTGTGTGTTGATGTGTTCTGCTCTTTCCATTTATCAAGAATCATATACATAATTTTAGTTTCTCCAGCATGGAGAACTGATCAATAAACACGCCATAAACACGCCATGACAACGATGAAAAGCTGAATCCATGACAACGATAAAAAGCTGAATCCCAGTTAACTTTATGGTATTAGTTAAGGTGGTTTTAATCATTACACAAATCTAAGCTAAATGCCTGAAATACTACAGTAGCAGTAAAGTTCTGTTCATTCCAGTTAACTTTTCATGCTGACAACTAACGGTTACTTCATATGTACTACTTCTAACCCTTTAATATTTTCAACGTCTCCCATGGTTTTGACCTTATATTATTCAATCCTTGGCATTTCCATGGCTTTGTAAGTGACGAGAATCTTCCATGCATGTGCCCCCTGAGATAGATTAATTGGATATACAGCTTTTCTCTGGTAGGATAAGACACTGACATTTAATGTGGAGCAATTCTGAAGCTTCTCTGATGATTGCATCTATGACCATATTTTATTGGGATTTGGATTTGAATTTGAATTTGTTTCACTTGGCTTTCGTCTATGAAAAGCAATATAATGCAACTTGGAAACAATAAAAGTAGGTATCCATTTACGCAATGGTGAATATAATGTTTTCCCCAGTCAAGAAATTGACAAGAATATATGCGAAGAACCTAATGAATTGACCCAAAGTCTTTACAATACTTTATTACAATTTGATGAGTTTTTATAAAAAAAATTTGTCATGTTGGTTGCTACTTCCTAGCCAAGATTAGCGTCATTCTTGGTTTACAATGTCCTATTCTTTTCTGTCCATCCATTTCGCCAGCAATCGAGCAAGCAATATGGCGATGTTTAAACAACTTTAGTTTGTAAGTAGTAACAATTTTCTCCTACTTAAAGTCATTATATGGCAAAAGTCATCAACTTTTTGATCCAAGTTAGACATTATCAAAGTTAGATAACTTTCAATGGCCCAATAGTGTTTTATTAATTTTATTCTAATTAGTTCATATTTTGAATTGGGTTCATTAATAAACTCATGCTAAAGTTTCATATATTTTGCATCTTTCAATCAAAGATAAAATTTTCATTTCCACTTCAGAGAGAATATTAAGTACAATTGCGTAGAACATCTATATTTGATTGAACAAAATATACTCAGTTCAAAGGGTTAAGACTATTATTCTCTTCTTGATTAATTAGTTTGTTGCATTAAAATTAAGAATACAACAATTGTATTCAATATTTAGTCAATTTTAGATGAACTCTCTATCAAACACATATGAAGATCAGATACCTTTCTATCGAACACTTGGATGATCAGATTGTATTCTGTGGCAAGATTTTTTTTCCACCCATATACAAAGAAATAACCATGCATGCTATATTGGACAAAACAAGGATCTGAATTAAACATATATCGTGGCACATGATGTGGGTCTTTTAGGACAGCAGACAAACATAGATGATAGAGCCAGACACATTGTTTTGTCAATTTAATTTTGTGGTCACTTGAAGAATGATGTGGTATCTTATCTAGCTATCATTTCTTGTACTTTTGCTGTACTGTTTGTCATCGTCCTACACAATTACATGATGCCCTACTTGACCTTCCAAATGAAATGTTTTCCCACACAAAACTTATGGTGTTGGTGTCACATTCATACATGGGATTCAAATGCAAGAAAATAATATTAATAAAATCTCTTAATAATTGACACGATATTTTCATCACAAATTAATCATTACATATTAATCATGTCAATTATTAAACAGGTTTTTACCATATGAATATTAATCATTTGTTCAAAATGTTCACGTTGAATATCACTACTCTTCGTATTAACCGGGTCAAAATACATCTGCTTCCAAAATTCCTCGTGTTAGTCATAAAATGAAGAGGGGTTGGGAAGAAACTGCAAGACATAATCACATGCAAGCTTTCCCGCACAGGGACTATGCATTGGCGTGGTCCTTTCAAATTGTTCACTCAAGTGAGCCACATGCGTTTGCACGTAAAGCGGCTTTGATTACTGATGAACTCCTGCAATGATTTACGCCATTTACTGTACTAGTATACTAATTGTAGCAGCAAAGCATTCAATATCTTAACAACTTTGTGACATATCTTTGCCTGCAGCATTAACTTCTTCAGATACAACTTTTTCTTTTATGTAAAAAATGGAAGAAAGGAAATGACGAAGTGGGAAAAGTAGGAAACGAAAGGCGCCCATCTGCAAATGAGGAATAATAGTAAGCCAATCTAACAAAAACAGAGTTCTTGTTTTCCTTCCTTCAAATGTGTGCCCTCCACATCTACATTGAGTTAAAATTTTCTTTCCTTGGGTTAGGTTTTTGGTTTTTTAATTTTTCATTTGAGAATAGCCGACATTATTGGTGATTTTGTACTAGTTGAATAAGAGTCGGCAAGAATAATAGCACACATGGTGGGAAATTTTTAGTGAAATTTTTAACGGAATTCACTTAGCAGAACTGTATATTAAAGTGATTTCATAATGATTGATGCTTAATGACTACTACTAAGCAAACATCACATCATTTATATTTAGACTGCACGATCGTATGCTTCCTCATTTTTTTTAGAGTAATGATACTATTAGTGACTAATTATAGTGACTAATGTGTTAAGTATAAAAAGACAAAATTTACTCATCACTTTCATTAAAAAATACAAAATAATAAGGAATGATTTTGTCTTTTCATACTTACCATATCAGTCACTATAAAAAGTCATTATAAATATCATTTCTCTTTTTTTAATTACTCTCCTCATGTATTTATAAGATTGAATCCATTTGATTTTTCTAAGATAGATTAATAATTCTTAACTTTTTGAGAAATTATTCATTAGTGGTTGTGAATAGTTGAACTTTTCAATTTTTTTGACTTTAGTTCTATAAAAGTAAGTGACTCATTACATGCTAGAAATTATCACAAGAAATCCTTCAATAAAATGAATTTTTATTTCTTAATAATATTCTACGATTAAGACAACTAATCAAATCCCTTAAAACTATTTCATAAAAATTTATTGATATATTCGTTTTATAAAACAAATCGACTTATCTACCGTTATTTAAATGTGTAGGCTTTGATTTTTATCGACACGCAGTTTATATAAATGGGATACTTTTCATTCATCTGCCATCATCACAAACAAGAAATGGACTACACACCAACTAATTATTAATGAATAAACATTTAACCGTATTTGATAGGACCTGTCTACTATATGTCTGAACATAGTATCTTTATTAATTTTTTTTTTTAAAAGGAAAAAAGAATTGTCTTTTGCATGCATGCGTGTAGAAACCATTAGGTTTAGATAACGAAAAATATTAATCTATATTCAATATCTAAAGCTATAAATCTTGGATCCTTATGATCAACTAAGTTGAAAATAGAAAAATAGGTTCACAGTTGAGACTTTATAGTTCTTTTTAAAGGTCATATTCAAATCTCACCGATTTTATATTGTAAGTTTTTAAAAATTTATCTACAAATTAATTTGGAGCATTTTGCATTCTCATATATATCTAGATATGAGTACACAAATCTGTAAATTGGTGTTTGTTTCTAATCAAAATGACCAATGCAATTTGGGAAATAATTAATGGCATTGATTAATAAGTTAAGTGAGCAGTCACAACAAATTTTCAGCTTTCCAGCATAATTTTTCCATTTGCCTACTTAAAATACAGTAAATGCCAATCTTAAAAGTGAAAGGATGGATGGGTCAAGGCAATATTCATGAAACAAACTCGTTACCAACCAAGTACTAAACTATGAACCACTTGTAAAGCAATGACAAAATAGTGATCAAGTTAGGATTTGATAATTGGGGAATTGCACATCAACATATAGGAGGAACATGGGTGATCAATAATAATAAAAATGATGATATACGCAAAGTAGTTTGTTACGAATGCACCAGATAGTGAGGAATTGTTCATACGTCATAATTGCTAATTCAGGTCTTTTCTCAAAGAAAAGGGAATCTTGTGTTATAATAGAAGCAAAAGGAATATAAATTATTTAATAATCAAATCGATTTGTTTTATAAAACGAAAATATCAATGAAATCTCTCAATAATTAACATGACATTTATGCATTATGAACTATTAAATAACAATTATTGTGATTATTTAGTATCAGTTTACCATTTAAATACCGCATTAATCACGATGAAAATTCAATAAAATTTTTCACTATAAATATTATTACTCTAATAATAAGAATTAAAAAATGGAGAAGAAAGTGATAAGAATAACCAATTAACCATAGTTTGACAATGTTGCATGCAATGAACCAAATAATAACGTCCCTTGAATGAACTGAATCATTTAGATCCAATCCCTTGATTTCCCAAAAGTCCAGGTTTGGATATTTTCCGCCCAACCCAATTATTTGGGCCAATGCTGCTTCGCCCGACAGAGTCGGGATTCATGGTCCTACGAACCAAATTCCAATCATGAATATAAAATTAGTACATATATCATTTTTTTTTGTCAATTGGCTAAATTTTTTATTATGGCACCACCTAAATTTTACTCTAGACATTTTATTTTTTTTGTCAAAATTGAAAAGACAAGTATGATACATAATCTCACAAAAATTAGAAAATTATTAATTCTTTTTACGGTTAGATCTAATCTCTCCGTTCGTGTAAAAAGAAAAAAGAATTTCACGTTTTTTTATACAAATTTTGATTCATCCTTATTAGAGAACAAACTCTAGAAAACTCCCTTTAAATTATTCCGATAAATTATAATCTATTAGAGTAATAATACTTTTAGTAATTTTTTATAGTGACTGATATGACAGGTATGAAAAGATAAAATTCACTCATCACCCTTTTTAAAAAATAAAAAATAATAAAAAATAATTTTATTTTTTTATACTTGACACATTAGTTATTTTAAAAAATTCATTATGAATATTATTAATCTAGTCTATTACAAAGGCAAGTCTTGGGCCAACATCATAAAGAAATTTGTGGAGAATCAAATTTCATTCCTCAAACAAGTCCACTTAAAAAAGTACAAAAATCTCAACATTTTCCTTTCAATTTGTAATCACTATTGGCATCTCATTCTTCATTTTTTGCTTTGGAAAGGTAAAAAATTAAGAAGCTTTAGGTAGAGTATTATATATTTGGGAAAATTTCTGAATCTATTATGCATTCCTCCAACAACTTAAGGAGGGGAATATCTGAATAGTAGGAGAGATACATCTCATTATCTCACACAATTATTCACAGGTACACTTAGAAAAATTCCCAGAAAAGAGTACATTAACTCACTGTCACAGCTGTTTGAATAAGAGTGGAAGAATCTAATAGCAATTCAGGGGTATGAAACCAGCTTGGCTTTGCATGAAACCAGCCTCTCAATTCTCACAACCTATAATGCACCCTTCATCATTTCCTCCAAATCAATGCTACATGGTCCCCTCCAAAACCAAACACCACCCCCCTCCCCTCCACCCAAAAAAAAAGAAAGACTTTTTTAAGTACGTATTTAATGAAAATTTTAAAACGTAACACTTTTAAAAGGCATTTTTATGCTAAGAAAAAGTGTCAAAACATGTTTTGAAATATAATTCATATACATTTCGAACTTTCATTAAAACAACCTTTTAAATTCAGCAACTTGTAACACTAAATTCACTCAAATAGAGTACTAAGTTCTTGATCTATGTTCAAGCAAATGTAACTATTTCACAGTTGACTGCTGCAGCTTGCTCTGAATAATTAACTGCTTTTAGTGTACTTGTCCAAAGTGCCAATTTAGGATTAAGCTATAATAAGGTTGTTCAATCAAAGGGCAAGCTAATTTCTATGTGCATCCTTCTCACTAAACTTTTCCAGCAGGCAAAATATTGTTGATCCTCCTTGCATTAGAAATGGCTAGGAAGGATTGATGATTGATGTTACAGCGACATGCGCTGCAATCACAGGACATGATGATTGTATCCAGCATTCTAGCCAACTTGAATGCAAGAGATTCTCATTCCCATTTTCTCCTAGGTTACTATATAGCCTTTAAGACTATGCTGTGATGTCTGCGAATTCTTCCAAATTAATGATCAGATTAAGGAAGTGATTTTGTTGGTTCTACTAATAAAGTAGTAATTGCATGATCTACACCAATATTCAAAAGGGATATACATTCTAATTTGATTAGCTGTCTTGAATAATTAACAGCCCTTCAAATCTTAATGCAAGCTTTTCAAGGATTGGGTATCATATCTACCACTTGCCAAAACCCTAAACTGACAAAAAAACCCATCCCTATGTCTGGAAAATATCACCACAAACCATGCAAGAACATTAAAGTTTCAGAGGGCATAGTTGCCAAGGAAGATGCTCTATGATCAGTAGATACTAGATGTGTTTGATTAAGGTAGAAAACACAGTCATACACTCACATGGAATCAAATTAGTCTCATGTGGCCACATGCCTAGGCCTTCTCCCATGTTATTATGCTCTCTCTAAACCGGTCAAAGGACTAAAGCTTAACTTTCTTTGACTCAGAAACTTGAGTAATCTATTGCAACTTTGCAGTTTGCAATGTTGAACCCTCTAACTACTTCCTTTATTATCAGCATAATTCAATATTTAGTTGCTTTTGCTCATGAATATATTTTTAGGTTTAATTTTGACAAATCATATCATTGTTTTTCAAATGATAACTTTTATACATGTACACTGAAAATACACATGCCGAGCAACTGGGCTTGCATGAGCCAAATCCAAACTTTATGGGTAGGCTGGCCTTAATGAACTTTCCTAGCAGTTTTAGCTATGACCAAATATGCAAATTTTGATGAAGGATAGTGGCTGGATTTGGTGTTTACTAATCACACACTGCAAAAAAGACCCGTGTCCTTGAATTCCTGAGTAAATTTTCTTCAGGGAAGAAATGAAGAATTAAAAATTCAACAATGCATGGCGAATTGGAGCTGTATAATCTTTTTGTCATTTATTTTCTGTATCTTGCTTGAATTTGTGATCTGGACGATGAAAAGATCCATGAAATCCACAGAGAGCGCAGTAATTAGGCATTGCAAAAAAGGGCTTTTGTCTTTTAGTTCCCAAGGTGTGTCCATGTGCTGTTCCAATATTCTAAACACAACCATGGCTAAATTGTTTCAATTTAACCAGACCAACCTGTTTTTATATTCTCACCGTCCAAACATTTACCAGCAATTACAAACAAAAACTCTGAGATTACTTTATAATTATGCCAAAGAAACCTTTAAAGACTCTTTCCTCTTTATAAAGCACACAAACTCATGCAAGTTCAAACACAACTTTAGTTATCAATTTCTGGTTCCTCACTACCATTCCTCTCTGCAGCCAGAAACAAACATATTCACAAAATGGGATCTCTAGAAACCATTCAGGTTTCCTCTAGGTCTGTTGAGCCAACTTCAGGGCCAAGGATCTCTTTCTCTGCAGATTTTCTTGATGAGAAAAACTTCATATCAATTAATCCAAATCCTCATGCAGAGAAAGAGCAAGAAAAAGAGAAAGACAAGGAGAAGACAAGTAAAGCAGAATTTGAGTTTCTGTCGAGCAGTTTAAGCAATCCTGAAGCAATGATCACTGCCGATGAGCTATTTTTTGAAGGTAAGTTACTCCCTTTTTGGCAAATGCACCATGCAGAAAAACTTAACAAGATTAGCCTTAAATCAGAACAAGCTGATGAGGGAAAAACTGAAGTGCAGTTGAACAATAAGGAGGAGCCAAGAATCAGTTGGTTTCTTGATGATGATCCATCCCCTAGGCCACCTAAATGCACTGTCTTGTGGAAAGAGTTACTGAGGCTGAAAAAGCAGCGTGCTTCTTCACTGTCTTTGTCTCCATCTTCATCTACCTCTTCTACTTCTTCTTCCTCCTCTTCAAGCTCACATACATCAACTGATGAAGGCAAAGAAAGGGCAGGAAACAGAGATAAGCATGTAAAGAAGATCAAGAAAGGATTGGAAAGGACTAGATCAGCTAGCATGAGAGTTAGGCCTGTTATTAATGTGCCAATTTGCACGCAAGGGAAGAATAGTGCACTCCCTCCTATGTTTTTCATCAAGAAAGGGAGAATAGAGAGGTAAAAAAACGAAGAGGAGAGGAGAGGAGAGGATCATTTTATGTGACTTTGTAGAAAATGTTGATTTTTTTTTTGTTCAAATTTTCTTGTGCTATCTTACTTTCTTATGTTAATTTAGACTAATTTCACTTCAAGAGTATCTCTTCAATTCCATCCCAGATGCCGACTTAATAACGTACAATGCTGCATTCCATCGTTTTCTTCTTTCTTGTGATGTGGTGTGTATTTAATTAAGATCTAGTTTGTCCTCATGAAGTAGAAGCACATATCATCTTTGTTCAGCTTTGCTTGAGACTATCAATCTTCCCTTTGGTATTATCTTTCTTTTGTGACGATGCATTTACAGAACTCTTTCGCAGATTCAATTCAACATGATTTCTTCTGTAAAGATAGTTAACATAGCTCATGTGATGTACGACAGTCTGAAAACCATCTTTAGTTCCTATAGCAATTATCAAATAAATCACCCTAGCAGAAAAGTTTTTACCTTTACAAAATAAGTAAAATTGTAATCATCCAGAGAGAAATAATTTAAAAAATGAACAAATTTACTGTTTATTTATACCAGTGACCAACATTTGACAACAATTGGAAAAACTGGCTATTCAAGTAAAAATTCCAAATTCCAGAAGTGCAATTTTCATCTCCTTCCATAATATACATGGATTACAAAATTGGAGTCACAAGAGAGAAAAAATTGACAGCAATCATCTTTCATGCTTATAGTTCTTCCATATGCAATCGTTTGAATGAATAAATCTTGGTTCTTGATGGAAGCCAGAGAAGATGGAAGAGGCCAAATTATGGCCATTTCTACACCCAATAATCCAATATGCCCCAGTCAAAATCTCGTATTAACAGTCAGTGGATTATAAGAAGATACATTTGCTTGTGTTCATGAAGCTGGTGACAAAAATGGATTCCCAGAAGCCCTGAGAAAGAAAAAGAAAATATAATTGACCAAATAGTAATCAAGTTTTAAGTATAATATAAGTATAAACAAATGTAGAAGCCAATCTCTAGTTACCTAAGGTCCAGCCCAGGTTTCCCAACAAGGTTCCTTGGCACATTTCCAGTCAGGTTGTTATTTTGCAAGAAGCTGATACACAGCATGGTAGAGAAATTAGCCAAACAGGTGATCATAATATCAAGTCCAGATAACTTAATACCCACATCAAACTCAACAAGTAAACTATCACTTCATTTTGACATGACAAATAAACCAACTGGGATCCATAAATGCACCATTGCACAACATGTAATTATCTAAAGAGGAACGTTTATCCCTTAGCCTATAGATACATGCATATAGTATCATTAGAATTAAGTCTTCGGATGACATGCATATACAAGGATGACGTGATACATCAACAGCCTAACATGAGGAAAAATCATGCAAGAGATTTCAAAGAAACTTCTTGATAAGACTGTTCCACTTTATAAGAATTACTAGTGTAAATGCCAACCTCTAAATTCCCCGAAAGATACCCAAGGCCACACTTCTACGATCAAACTTCACATTACAGACTCTTCTATAAATATTCTATGACAACAAGTATTGACGAGATGTTCACATTTTAAATAAAGTCTACTGTAAATAAAGATCACTATTTCCTAGCAACCTAAGCTTCTAAAAAGCATTCATTTATTACTACAACTTTGAAATCATGTTTGCATCAAATATAAGTATTATTTTATGAGAAGCATTCAGTTTCACCCAACCATGTTAACATTATCAGCCATGGTTGCCAGGGACTAAAATGACCCTTAAATGCAGAGAACCTGGTGCAGGGTTCATAAGAGACCTAATAATTAATATGATTGACAATGTTAACCTAGTCAAACAAATATATTGAAACATGGATGTGCATGTAACTTTATGTACTTCGATATGTGCATATAATGTATTGACATAGTACAGAAGCGATGATCTGAACAGCATTTAAATAAATTGTGAGCCATTGTTATGATGAGTTTAGAACTCACATTTCATGTAAATTTGCCATGTCTCCAAGGGATGGGGGAATCACTCCACCAAGCTTATTGTCTTCCAGATGCCTGAAATAACACCCTGCATCTATCAGATACAGGTAGAAAATTTTGCTATACGTATTAAGGTTGAAACAAAATATCTAAGCATCAATGTAAATTATGGTCACACATTCCAAAACCTTCAAGTGACTGAAATTGTAAATTTATGTAGTAAATTATTGATTATACAACAGAACTCCAGAAGACTACAGTTTAAACTATTACTAGATATCCTGAAATTTTTCATTCTTTTGTCTCTCGACAAATAATGCCATGTAACAAAGAACATAAGTGCTTCCACAAGCAATGGAGGAAGAGAGGAAAAATATGTTAAGTGTCCTGTGACTCACAGAGTTTTTAACAGCTTCAGTGAAGAAAGATTGGGTATAGATCCTGTCAAATTGTTGTTTCCAAGCCATCTGTCAACAGTAAGAGATAGTTCAGTAAACTGCATTAACTTCTTAGTTTTAGCACCAAAAGCATCAATAACTTACATGTCAGACAATGCTGTTAAATTGGCTATGCCTGGTGATATAGATCCCGAAATGCCCATACTTGTAAGATTCCTGTTGACAAGAAAATTAAAAAACTAAATAGAGCTATAAGGTATAGAGTAAGCATCCCTTATGAGGCCGAGGGTGTCGTTGAAATGCATGACAAGTCTGAACTTACAAGGTGATAATGCGCACTCGGGACCCTTCTAAGCATGTCACTCCCGTCCAAGAGTACTGACGAGGTAAACATGGATCTCCATTCCAATCAAGTGGAGGGTTCTGGAAACTTGCCTTGATTGCTTCCATGTAAATCACTGCAAAATTAATAATAACTGCTAAATATACAGAAAGAAGAAGTTCTTCTGAGGAAAAGATGAAAACTAAAATCCCTCTCCATTTTCTAGCTAGCATAAAGATAAAAAGGCTTTTCACTTCTTTTTAGAATGAAGATTCAATTCCTCCCCTTGGAATTTTTATTTCAAAAGGCATCTGGCTAATGCTGTGGCTTTAAATGAGCCAAAACCAGATTTTATTGAATGTACGGTTGAGTAAAACTATTATCAAGATCAGCTTCAATTTGATTAGCCCTCAGGAAGTAAACCCAAAATCAGACCGTCCAATTCCATTAGCTGCTAGGGGATTTAGAAAAGTAGTTGACAATGGTGGAAATTTATTTATATGTTTGTTTCCACAGGTAGAACCATGAAAATTTAGAAGCCTAACCATCTCTTGTCAGAGTTCTTCCTCCAACTTTCAGAATTTCAAAAGCCTCTCCTGCATTGATTATAGGACCAATTGTGGAGCCAGCATCTGGGGTTAACGTTATGTTTGTTAAGCCAGTAAGAGGCCACTGGTTTGTGAATACAGCATCGCCAGCATGATCCACAGTCAGATTCGGGTAATATGTAACATTGTTTACAGCAATGTTAAACACTCTTGGGCTCCCTGAAGATGAAACAGGATCATCTACAAAGTAAAGGGCAAGGTAATATAATGAGCTCGGGAGGGATGATGGAGGCCATCGTAACACCAGAGGTTCCGGTTGTTTGATTTCCAAATCCGTCTGAAATACTTTTAGTGGGGGTAGATTCCACAAACCAGATACTGAGACATTCCTAAAAGATGTGGTAGAATTATCTTCTCCAAAAGGAAGCCAATATCGATCAAATTGATCATCAGGGTATCTGATACATCAAAAGCCAATACGATTAAAATTCTTCAGCCAAAAGGAAGCACATTTCTTTTACATTTACCGAAAGGACTCAACCAAAGCAGTAAAAGAGTTACCCAACCCAAAAGCGAGAGAAAACGTAAAAAGCTGGGATTGATTAAAGACAGCTAGACATGCAGTATTCATAAGGCATCAGTAATAGAAAAAGAAAAAGGGATTAAAGAAAAGTAAGGAAAGAGGCACATTAATCCAAAAACTTTTACTGAGAGGCAGAATAAAGAGAAAAAACGATTTCCACATTAGGCTGATTGAAACCCTAAGCAAAGTTTCGTTCAAAAGAGAAAATTCTATTGCCTCTAACAATTTCAGAAGGCTATCAAAACTTAATAATCGATGCCAAGACAATAACTTTATGGAATTAGGAGGTGGAACAATGTTGCAACTCACCTTATAATAGGTCCCTGGTATCCAAAACTGTGTCTTGCTACTAACTTTAAAGCATGAGTACCAAAATCAGTGGCATTGTACACTGAATCGGACAAGGGTATCACCTCTAAAGCAGATATAAAAGGGTCTGAATCTGTATAAGTATTAGCAGCCAAACATACACTCATAGTCTTCCCTGAGGCTAAAAAAATTCCCTCGTAAAATGAAGCATTCCTTTGTGCATAACCTTCGGTTGTATTCACAATACCCCAAAAAGTCCCATCAACCATCTGATCAAACACTGGAGGATTAGCATTCCCATTTACTCCACCGTAAAAATAAGTGGTCCTGACCAAGTATCTTGATGTTCGAAAAACAGGAATTTGATAACAGAATTTCTTGAAAACGTTGTTCCGAAGGGGAAATGTACGGACAGTCGACAGAGTCATGTCTTGATATCGACTTGAAAGAACCTTTGGCGTCCCTGCGTTGATGAAATCCTGGTCTGAAAGCCATTGCAGGCCGTTGATCACTGATGCGTTTGTTGCACCGCAGTCAATCAAAAAACCTGAAGAAAAAAATAAAGGAAAATCAGGAACATACCATAAAAATCAAAACTTTATCTGTAATTCACAAAAAATAAACAAATCCCACAACTTGCATATAATCATTTCAAGTTGGGAAACTTATCCATTTATGGCTCCCCTTACCTCTAAGGGATTGACAGAGGGACAAAGAAGGAAGCAAAAAGAGGAAAAACAGAACAATTGGAAAAGGGATTTTCATGGTTAACGATAATGTTTACAAATTTGGTGGTTTTACAACACCGATACATGAAAAAGGTAGAATTTTTGGCAGGGAGTTTGTTACTTTATTCCTTTCCTTGTTTGTTCGATGGATTTGGAAGTTGGGGGGTTGGAATGATTAATGTTTTCATCATTAGTGGGAGTTGAATGAGTCGTTGGTTGAGGTATACAAGAAAAGAATAGCTGTCGAGGAAAAGAGAGAGAAGGTGAAGTTGTTGAAGAGGAAAGAATATATACTTAGTGGTGATCAACTAAGGTATGGTGGCGGATCTGCCTCTGCAGTTTGGCCCTTTTGGGTCCTCCCCAACTCGTCGATTTGAAAACTGGGATGAATGACGCGGGGAAGGAATGAAGTCAGTCAGGCTGAGTCTCCCATGGAGGACGGCAGATTCAAAAAAGTCAGCTGCTCTCCTTGTTTTCATTTGCTGACCCGTGGAATGTTTATGTAAAAGTTTGGCATAAACGGCCATTATTTATTGATCAATGGTTCCAAAAATTAAATTAAAATGAAGCTCAAAACTAACACAATAGTTGCTTTATCCGCAAATTTCATTTTATGATGATAGTTGCTTTATCCGCAAATTTCATTTTACCATCATAAAAATTCATAATGAAGTGTCATAATGAAATTTTATTATAAATTTTTAATAAAAAATCATAATAATTAATATCATAAATTAAAAAAATATAAGATTATCGATCACTCATAGAAAAATATAAAATAATTGTACTTTATATATCATTCCTCAAAATCTGTGATAGATAATTTTATTTTTGCTTTGGGCCATCACACCTTTGTGGGATTTTGTTCAATAAATCTGACCATTACTTTCTTCAGAATCCAAAGGCATGACTGTTGGATTCTACATTGCCATTATTTTCCAACCAGTGGCTCAGAAAGTAGCAAAACCATGAGCTTGAGATAACTCTTAAAAAAAGATTGGGTTATTTTCCAAGCATACAAGACATCGTTTGCCATTTCCTCAAACTTCAGGCTGAGCATCCAACGCATAATGCAAACCCTTTTCTTCTAAACGCCATTTTGTCATTTCTCAGTCACTTCTTTTGCGTGGCAAACTTTGTATTGTGGTTATTGTGGTGAGAAGGATGAGCTGACTGAGAAATCAGTCTTCATTATGTGGAGGCATTGAAGAAAAGTGATTGGAAAGGTGAAGAGAAACTAGTGCACGTAGAAGAAGAAGGTCTTGATTTAGAAGTAAATATTTGAATCAACAAATATTGTCATTCCAAAGTGATCCGTTGATAGCTTTATGGCAATTTAATGATCATTAAGACCAAATTCACCTATTCTATTCAAATAATGGGTTCACAATAGGAAGTTCTGCCTTAAATGTTATTAAGAAATCAAAATTTACTAGAAGAATTAAACAACAATTTTTCCTTGCTAATATTATGTCTTGTAGAGAACTTTGCCAGGTTTGGTAGTCAAACTTCCATATTTTTTTAGCACGAGATTTTGAGTACTATTTTATCATTAACGCATGAATCTTATCTTATCAATATGATATTTATCTCATGTGCTATACAATGTGATGTACGAAATATATGACAAAAATATAGCATTTTTATTGATTGATCATATTATATAAGTTTCAATTGGACATTGAATCGCACATCCAATTGCATAATGTAATAATATAGGTTGTTAAAAAAAAATGAAATTGGTGTAGTTGGTTAATCTAATCATCTTTCTGAAAAAAAGAAAAAAAAAAAAGCATTGCACCTCCCTACCTTAGTCAATATGATCAAGTTTTCCGTCTGAAAGCAATACAAGACTGAATTGCACTGAAATGTCGCATGATTCATCTGGTCAAATTCTGTGACCTCGAGTTCTAGAATCATGGCACGAGAGAACATATGGTAACTGCGTTCTCTTTATTTGACCATCGTTATGTTAATCTATTAGTCTCCAAAGCTAATGCTGTGGCAATCTCCGTCGAGAATAGGCTGGCTCCAGAACACCCTTTACCTGCAGCTTATGAAGATTGCTGGGCTGCCCTACAGTGGGTGGCCTCACAACATGTTGAAGATTCCAATGTTGATGGTAAAGAGCCCGGCTAATCAGCCATGGTGATTTTGAAAAAGTTTACTTGGGTGGTGATAGTGCTGGTGGGAACATAGTGCATAACATGGCTATGAGAGCAGGTCGAGAGCCTAATTGGTGGTGTGAAAATCTTGGGTGCTTTTCTATCATTTCCATGTTTTGCTGATTCAAAAACTAAGAAAGGAACCAATGAAGAAAGTGGGACGTATGAACTGTGGATGTTTGTCTATCCTTCTGCTCCTGGTGGGGTTAATAATCCCTTGATCAATCCATTTGCTGATGATGCACCAAATTTATCTACGATTGGGTGTCAGAAGGTGTTTGTTTGTTGTGGTGAGAAGGATGAGCTGAGAGACATCAATCTTCGTTATGTTGAGGCTTTAAAGAAAAGTGATCGGAAAGGTGAAGTGGAGCTGGTTGATGTAGAAGGAGAGGATCGCTGCTTTCACTTCTTTGAGCCTGGTACTGAGAAAGCAGAGAGTCTTACGAACAGTTTGGCATCCTTCACCAAGAGCTAATCTCGTTTGTCCATTGTTTATACTCTCTGTTCTATGAATTTCATGGTTTCCTAGTTCATGTGCCATAGATTTCAATGTTGTTTTTTTATTAATTTTCTGTCCCTTGACCCGGCTAAAGAACTGTAATGAAGAAATAATCATGGCATTCCAAAAATGCATATAGAAAGACACCTATTCTTGCACCTACATATCGAAAAGAACTAGCGTGGCACAGAGTGCTTCTTTAGCAAGCTAATATTTTGCCATCTGAATGTTCAACAAACATTTGTAATCTATTGAAATAAAAATGTTACTTTGTTGTAAAACAATCTATATTTGGCATTGTTTTCTCAATGGAGTTCTATCTTGGTCCTTGGCTTTGAAAACATTTAAATGCGAATGTTGAGTTTGAGATCCAGTCAGGTAAAAATTACCCCACCTTCATTACTCATTGTTTAACTTTCAGAAATTTTTCTTGAAAAAAAACATTCGTTGAAGAACTTTCAGTGCTGTGCTACTGCCATGTGCATATCACAGGTTATACAGCATAAAAGTCAAAGAGTTTCCGCGAATACTTAAAGCCGCTGCATTCAGTTGGTGTGAATAGTCAAATATGGCGCCTGCATCTCATCATCCTGGTCCCGTACTCAGAGTATGTGGTGTAAAAATTCCGAGCTGGCCGAGTGAGAATATCTCTACATAAAGTTAAAAAAAAAAAAAAAAAACTCATCATCTTGAACTTTAATTATAATATTATCTTTCTAATCTCTTCCCGTGTTCCCATTTCCCACAACTCTATATAATATGCCCACTACTAGTTGTGTCATTCATTATCTTAAACACAAACACACACTCACTGAAAGTGACAATAGTCTCCATTCTTGATTTTCTATCCAATTAGTCTTGATTATCGTATGGCTTCAAACTCCAAAGAGGTGGAGACTGATTTTTCTCCATACCTCAAAGTCTACAAAGATGGCACTGTGGAGAGACTGTTTAACTCGCCATATGTAGCTCCATCACTTGATCCTATCACCAATGTTTCCTCAAAGGACATCACAATTTCATCCAATGTTTCAGCAAGACTTTACCTTCCCAAGACCACTGATCCCAGCAAAAAGCTCCCCATTTTAGTCTACTATCACGGTGGTGGCTTCTGCCTGGATTCATCCTTCTCCTCTCTCCATCACAATTATCTCAATCACTTGATCTCTGTGGTCAATGCAGTGACAGTTTCCGTCGAGTATAGGCTGGCCCCAGAGCACCCTTTACCTGCAGCTTATGATGATTGCTGGGCTGGACTTCAATGGGTGGCCTCACACGTAGTTGAGGATTCTAATATTGATGGTAAAGAGCCCTGGTTGACGAATTATGGTGATTTTGATAAAGTTTTCTTGGGAGGTGATAGTGCTGGTGGAAACATAGCGCATAACATGGCTATGAGAGCCGGGCTTGAGAGCCTAGCTGGTGGTGTGAAAATTTTGGGTGCATTTCTGTCTTGTCCATATTTTTGTGATTCTAAAATCAAGGAAGGAAGTAGTGAAGAAAGTCTTCCATATAAAATGTGGATGCTGGTTTATCCCTCTGCTCCAGGTGGGATTAATAATCCCTTGATCAATCCACTTGCTGATGATGCACCTAACTTATCTGGGATTGGGTGTCAGAAGGTATTTGTTTGTTGTGCTGAGAAGGATGAGCTGAGAGACATCAATCTTCGTTATGTTGAGGCTTTGAAGAAAAGTGACTGGAAAGGTGAAGTGGAGCTGGTTGACGTAGAAGGAGAGGATCACTGCTTTCACGCCTTTCAACTTGATTCTGAGAAAGCACAGAGTCTTTTTAACAGTTTGGCTTTATTCTTCAAGCGCTAATCGTATTTTTTCTTTTCCTCCACTGTATTTGTTTGTGCAGTGTTTATGCTTATATTCTATGAATTTTATGGTTTCCTAGTTCACGTGCCATAGATTTCAATATTGCTTTTGATTTTTCTGTCCCTGTACCCTGGATCAAGAAGTGCATAGTGAAGAGATAATCTCATGGCATTCCAAAAATTGTATGCAGACAGTCATCTACGGTTGCGACTGCATATGAAAAGGAACCTTCGCAGCAGAGAGAACTTCTTTGGCTAGCTAGCACTGTGTCTTCGTTCTGAATGTTCAAGAACTTGCACAGCAGCGGTCTCTTTTTTGTAAAACTATCCATGTTTGACATTGCTTGCTCAATAAAGTTTTATCTTTCTTTGGTTCTTGAATCTTTAATTTACTTTGAAAACAACCATCAATTTGTTTATCTGATCAAATGTATTAGCTAACCTAATTTGTTTATCTTCGACCACTTGACAGATAATATAGTTTTATGGTCATCATTAACAAACTTGAAATTACTAATAGATTGTTTAAGTATTTATATTTCTATTGTACCATTCAAATGATTTGGCCTACAGGTGAAGCATTGGTCCACCTGCCAAGAATATCCTCTGTGTTCGCTGTTCAATCATCCTGACTTAAATTAATCTGCCAAAAGAACCCTGATAGGGAAAATCGAATCTAAAAGAACTAACAAAACAAAGCTAGCTCATTTCTTGGATGCTTTTCTGCACATATGTAAAATGAACCAATAATTGTCATTTCATTGCAAACACACACTGAAAAATACTTACCTTCCAATCTACATGGCTTCAAATTCTAAACAGGTGGTGACTGATCTTCCGTACATTAAGGTCTACAAAGATGGCACAGTGGAGAGACTGATAGGTTCACCATATGTTCCACCATCAGTCGAAGATCCAATCACTGGTGTATCATCCAAAGACATCATAATTTCGCTCAACTTTTCTGCTAGACTTTACCTCCCAAAGATTGATCCTATTGTAGACCTCAACCAAAAGCTCCCCATCTTAGTCTTCTTTCATGGTGGTGGGTTCTACCTGGAATCTGCCTTCTCCTTTCTCAACCACCGTTATCTCAACTTATTAGTAGCTAAAGCCAGAGCACCAGCAATCTATGTCGAGTATAGGCTAGGCCCTGAACACCCTTTACTTGCAGCTTATGAAGATTCTTGGGCAGCCCTTCAATGGGTTGGTTCTCATGTTGTTGCTGATTCCAATACTGACAAAGATCCTTGGGTGATCAGCCATGGTGACTTTGATAAACTTTACATTGGGGGTGACAGTGCTGGATCAAATATAGTGCATACCATAGCTTTGAAGGCAGGGGTTGAGAGCTTAGTTTGCGATCTGAAAATCCTGGGTGGATTTTTCTCTCATCCATTCTTTGTGCTTTCAAAAAACAAGGAAGAAAACCACGAAACAAGTATGGTTTTCTAAAATTTGGAACTTTGTTCATCCCTCAGCTCCAGGCGGGATTGATAATCCAATGATCAATCCGTTAGCTGATGATGCACCCAGCTTATCTGAAATTGTGTGTAGGAAGTTATTTTTGCGGGTTGCCGGGACGGATGGGCTGAGAAAAGTTGTTCGTCTTTATGTTGAGGCATTGAAGAAAAGTGGCTGGAATGGTGAATTGAAGTTCGTGGACTTTGAAGGAGAGGATTATTGCTTTCACATTTTGAACCCTGATTCTGAGAAAGCGATAAGTCTGATTGACAGTTTGTCTTCCTTTATCAAGAATTGATCTTTATCTGTGCATAAGTGGTCTACTTAATGGTTTCTGAAAACAGGAGGATTAAAACAACTTATACAGCCAAACAATCAGGTTTTGTTGATTTTCACTGTTTCATTGACCGTTTCGATACTCTACTTGTCAAAGCTTGCCATTTCATATCTTTTTCTCTCTTCAATACTTGAATACATTATCTATTATCAAAAGGAAAAGAAGATTGCACGATCTCTTCCAGTTTTTGCCAACATGATTACGTAGTGAAGTTTCTGTATTACTGTCCATATTATAAATTAAACACCTTGTCAGTTACACAATCTGAAATTCTTCCATCACATTCCAAAGAGGTAGTAAGATCTTCCTCCCCTGGGCTGCTCTTCAGTCGGTAGCTTCGCATGTTGCTGACAACTCCCAACATTGATAAACCTTGGCTGGTCAACAATGGCAACTTTGATAAAAGTTTATATAGGGGGTGATAATTCTCGTACCAGCATATTCACAAAATAGCTCTGAGAGCTGGCATTGAGAGCTTAACTGGTGATCTGAAAATCTGGGGTGGATTTCTGTCCTGCCCTTTCTTCTTGGATCCAAAAGCCGAGGCAGGAAATGTTGAAGAAAGTATGATACGTAGAGTTCAGAAGCTTATCTATCCACCTGTGCCAGGTGGGATCCATAACCCAATGATAAATCCCATAAAAGCTGATGATGCACCTAGTTTGTCTCGAATGGGGTGTTCGAGATTGCTTGTTTTCACCGCAATGAAGAATGAAAAGAAAGAACGGGTGAAATGGTTGTTTTTGAGGTTGAGGAAGAGGATCACTGCTGTCGTTGGTTGAGTATTACAAGAAAAGAATAGCTGTCGAGGAAAAGGGAGAGAACTCAGAGAAGGTGAAGTTGTTGAAAAGGAAAGAATATATACCGTTGCGGATTTGGCACACACCAGTGTATGCTATCGTTAACAAATAAAGAATCGTTAACAAGTAATAAATAGTGAATAAAGAATCGTTCTCACGATGACTTCTTGTTTAATAAATATCGAAATTTTATTTGAACGATTGAAAGTATATTTTATGACTAAACTAAATTAAAACTAAATTTTAAATTAAACTAAGCAAATCAGGGTTTATACTTCTTGTTTAATAAATACCGAAATTTTATTTGAACAATTGAAATTATATTTTATGACTAAAATAAATTAAAACTAAATTTTAAACTAAACTAAGCAAATCAGGGTTTATGACTAAAACTTTAGGGTTTACGATTTCACCATAGCTAATTTATCTTAATATTAATCTATCCATAGTCGAGATTTCTTAACTTATTTTGGAGTCTCTCCCGAGATCTAATAAAAATTCCTCTAATTACTAATTCACTATATTCCTATCATATATGCAATCCATGGCATTTATCCTAAAGAACTTGACACATAACTCCCTTTCCACAAATCATCTAATTATTACAGAAATAAATACTCAATCATAGAAAATCAATTTAAAGTATATTAATAGAAAAATAAGAAATGCTTCATAGTTAAGGTACATCGTAGCCCTAGAAAAGTAAATTAGTTCATACTAATATAGAAGAACATTACCAAAGCCTTAAACATGATTTAAAGAGAAAAAAGTTAAAAGAGAAAAGAGAAAAGAGAAAGTTGAAGTTGAATCTCTTCTTATTCACTTCTTAATCTTGGTAACCGCCTCTCCAATCTTATCCAAAAGAAAAAGTCTCCCCTTACACCTAATCTAAAAATAACATATTTATAGTTGGGACAACTTAGGCCCAAAATGAAAATAAAATCTAATTAAAAGTCTTAAGTCAAACAGTCAAATAGGGCCATCATTAATAGAGGAGACACGCAAGTTTTTGGGCTATTCTAGACCTAATTCAGTAGAATTTTTCCTTTGCTACCTTCTTTGCTCCAATTATGTTGAAATTCTCAAATTTCATTTCTTTTGTATTCTTTTTAGATTTTTGCAAACATAACATCAAAATCAAATTAAGCACTTAAAAACTCAAAATTTAGCTCATTCTGAACTTAATTTGTATTCAATTTATGAATATAAAATCCACACATCATATACATGGTGGCGATCAACTAACATATGGTGGCTGATCTGCCTCTGGAGTCTGGCCCTTTTGGGTCCTCCTCAACTCGCCGATTTGAAAACTGGGATGAATGACGCGGGGAAGGAATGAAGGCAGTCAGGCTGAGTCTCCCATGGAGGACGGCAGCTTCAAAAAAGTCAGCTGCTCTCCTTGTTTTTATTTGCTGACCCGTGGAATGTTTATGTAAAAGTTTGGTATAAACGGCCATTATTTATTGATCAATGGTTCCAAAAATTAATTAAAATGAAGCTCAAAACTAACACAATAGTTGCTTTATCCGCAAATTTCATTTTGCCATCATAAAAATTCGTAATGAAGTGTCATAATCAAATTTTATTATAAATTTTTAATAAAAAATCATAATAATTAATATAATAAATTAAAAAATATAAGATTATCGATCACTCATAGAAAAATACAAAATAATTGTACTTTGTATATCATTCCTCAAAATCTGTGATAGATGATTTGATTTTTGCTTTGGGCCATCAGGCCTTTGTGGGATTTTGTTCAATAAATCTGTCTATTACTTTCTCCAGAATTCAAAGGCGTGACTGTTGGATTCTACATTGCCATTATCTCCAACCAGTGGCTCAGAAAGTAGCAAAACCCTGAGCTTGAGATAACTCTTAAAAAAGATTGCGTTATTTTCCAAGATACAAGACATCGTTAGGCATTTCCTCAAACTTTAGGACGAACATCCAACGCATAATACAAACCCTTTTCTTCTAAACGCCATTTTGTCCTTTCTCATTCACTTTTTTGCGTAGCAAACTTTGTATTGTGGTTATTGTGGTCAGAAGGATGAGCTGATTGAGAAATCAGTCTTCATTATGTGGAGGCATTGAAGAAAAGTGATTGGAAAGGTGAAGAGAAACTAGTACATGTAGAAGAAGAAGGTATTGATTTACAAGGAAATATTTGAATCAATAAATATTGTCATTCCAAAGTGATCCATTGATAGTTTTTATGGCAAGGTAATGGTCATTGAGACGGAATTCACCTGTTCTATTCAAATAATGAGTTCCCAAAAGGAAGTTCTGCCTTAAATGTTAACTACAAAGGTTAAGAAATCAAATTTTGCTGGATTCATTAAACAACAATTTCTCCTTACTAATATCATGTCTGGAAGAGAACTTTGCCAGATTTGATGGTCAAACTTCCATATTTTTTTTAGCACCAAATTTTGAGTACTATTTTATCACTAACGGATGAACTGTATCTTATTAATATGATATTTATCTAGTGTGTTATATAATATGATGTACCAAATATATGACAACAATGTAGTATTTTTATTTTTTTCCAATTGGACAGTGAATTGCACATCCAATTGCATAATATAATAATATAGGTTGTTAAAAAAATGAAATTGGTGTAGTTGTTTAATCTAATCATCAAACTCTTTTTTGTGAAAAAAAAAAAAAAAACATTGCACCGCCCCACGTCTGAAAGCAATACAAACACTGAAGTGCACTGAAATGTCGCATGATTCATCTGGTCAAATTCTGTGACCTCGAGTTCTAGAATCATGGTAGCAGATAACATATGGTAACTGTCTTGCAAATTATTTGATAGTTCTCTTGGATTACCAGGGAGATTTTTTTCTCAGAGAGGACATTTGTTTTTGAAGTTTCAATTATGGATACAATCGTGCACATCCCGGTAAAAAGACAGCGCATAGATGTGTCAAAGAGTGTCCGAATTTTTCGTTTAACTACTAGTCAGATATTTTGTTTACATGACAAGCTATCTTTGATCTTTCATAACCATATCTTCGTAATCTCTTACGTTTTTCCCACCTCTCATAAATCTATAAAGTGTAACCAGTCAAAGATATCATTACATATTCATTGTTCACGAACTTCAAGACTGAAACACACACACACACAGTGTCCATTCTTGGTTATCCGGATCATCATCATGGCTTCAAACTCCAAAGAGGTGGAGACTGATTTTTCTCCATTTCTCAAGGTCTACAAAGATGGAACTGTGGAGAGACTCTATGGCTCGCCATATGTTCCATATGTTCCACCATCACTTGATGATCCCATCACTAATGTCTCCTCAAAAGACGTCACAATTTCACCAAACGTTTCTGCAAGAGTTTACCTTCCCAAGATCACTGACCACAGCAAAAAGCTCCCGATTTTGGTCTATTACCACGGTGGTGCCTTCTGCCGGAGATCTGCGTTCTCTTTAATTGAACATCGTTATCTTAATCTATTAGTCTCCAAAGCTAACGCTGTGGCAATCTCCGTCGAGTATAGGCTGGCCCCAGAACACCCTTTACCTGCAGCTTATGAAGATGGCTGGGCTGCCCTCCAGTGGGTGGCCTCACATCATGTTGAAGATTCCGATGTTGATGGTAAAGAACCCTGGCTAATAAGCCATGGTGATTTTGATAAAGTTTACTTGGGTGGTGATAGTGCTGGTGGGAACATAGTGCATCACGCGGCTATGAGAGCAGGGGTCGAGAGCCTAATTGGTGGCGTGAAAATCTTGGGCGCTTTTCTATCATTTCCATATTTTGCTGATTCAAAAACTCTGAAAGGAAGGAATGAAGAAAGTGGGCCGTATAAAGTGTGGACGTTTGTCTATCCTTCTGCTCCTGGTGGGGTTAATAATCCCTTGATCAATCCATTTGCTGATGATGCACCAAATTTTTCTACGATTGGGTGTCAGAAGGTGTTTGTTTGTTGTAGTGAGAAGGATGAGCTGAGAGAAATCAATCTTCGTTATGTTGAGGCTTTAAAGAAAAGTGATTGGAAAGGTGAAGTGGAGCTGGTTGATGTAGAAGGAGAGGATCACTGCTTTCACCTCATTCAGCCTGGTGCTTTTGAGCCTGGCACAGAGAAATCACAGAGTCTTATGAACAGTTTGGCATCCTTCATCAAGAGCTAATCTCGTTTGTCCATTGTTTATACTTTCTGTTAATGAGTTTGAAAACAACAGTTAGTGCCTTGATGGAATATGCGCTCTTATCCTATTTTTTTGTCTTCATTTATGCTGTGTATTTTTTTGGATAGTTGTTTGTTGTGTAATAGGAGTGCTTTTTGTTGAAATAAAATCATTTTAAGATTTAAGAATTCATTCATCCTTTCTTTGGTAAGTTTTGAATGTGATTTCAAACTTTATTATTTTTATGAGAACAATTTTGGTTTTATTAAGTTTGACAATAGAATTTTGTCATAGAGGCATTAGTCCAAAAGTGGGATTAAGTTCTATTGTTTTTTCACTTTCAGTTTCTCATTCATTCATTGTTAAAGTTAAAAAATGGTATTTTAATTTAAAATTTAAAACTAATAAAATAAGGAAATTAAAAAACAATAACTGTAATAACCGAAATTCATAAAAATAAAGTTTAAAAAGGTACTTTCATTTGGTACATAGAACAAGACAATTAGAATCCTTTTATCACATGATTTGACAAAGTATTTTGAAATTATTATTTCTATCGAACTGGCAAGCCATCAATTTTATTAATTTAGTTAGATTTCTAGAATTATTTATTATTATTTTTTTTTTATCCATCTTGGTCTTGTTTTCACGAATTAGTTTGTAAGGGTGTAATTCTTAAATGATTGTCTTAATTGTTAGTGTTGCTTCGCTTTCTAACTTTGAGGTAGACATCAAGGCACCTACGAGTAAAGAAGATGAGCGAACCAAAAAAAAAAGGTTATAGTTGCCATGAAGACTGTTGAAGATCATAACGAAGATGTACCAATAAAAAATAATATTACTTTTTGTCAAATTTATGTGTATAAAATAATTTTTAGTTTTTTGTTAAAATGAAATATTTTTAAAAAAAAATTTTTATTAAATTTCTGACGGAAATCCGTTGGAAATTATTAATTTCTTTTTACAAATTTATTTAATTTCCGACGGATATCTGTCGAAAAATATTTATTTTTTAAAAAAAATTTAAATAATTTCCGACGGCAATCCGTCAGTAATGGCTTATTTTTCAAAAAAAAATTAAATAATTTCCGACGGATATCCGTCGAAAATTGTTAATTTCCGACGAAAATCCGTCAGAAATTATTTATTTCTTTTTAAAATTTTATTTAATTTTCGACGGTAATTCGTCGGTAATTATTTATTTATTTTTAATTTCTTCTCATAATTTCCGACGAAAATCCGTCGAAAATCCGTTCGTTTTCCGACGGTTGACCGCCGGAAAATTTTTTGCGACGACCGTTATTCCGACGGAAAACCGTCAGAAATCTTTAGGTTTTCGACAGAAACGTGGATTTGCCGTCGAAAATTGTCTGTCGGAAAAATCTTATTTTCTTGTAATGATATGACAACAATGTAGTATTTTTGTTTTTTTTCAATTGGACACTGAATTGCACATCCAATTGCATAATATAATAATATAAGGTGTTAAAAAAAAATGAAATTGGTGTAGTTGTTTAATCTAATCATCAAACTCTTTTTTGTGAAAAAAAAAAAGCATTGCACCTCCCCACCTTATTCAATATGTTCAAGTTTAACGTCTGAAAGCAATACAAAGACTGAATTGCACTGAAATGTCGCATGATTCATCTGGTCAAATTCTGTGACCTCGAGTTCTAGAATCATGGTAGCAGAGAAAATACGGTAACTGTCTTGTAAATTATTTGATAGTTCTCTTGGGTTACCAGGGAGATTTTTTTCTCAGAGAGGACATTTGTTTTTGAAGTTTCACTAATGGATACAATTGTGCACATCCCGGTAAAAAGACAGCCCATAGATGTCAAAGAGTGCCCGAATTTTTCGTTTAACTACTAGTCAGATATGGCGTTTCCATGACAAGCGAAGTTGGCCACCAACTCTGTAAATGCAAGGAGGGCCGGAATTAAAACCCCCATAATATCATTTTCCCTTATAACTCTCCATTTTGGTGGGGTCTCATTTCTCTAATGAAGTACAGAATAAGACTTATTTATTATAATAATATAAAACAATTGTAATAAAATACGATTCTTATAATTAAATTGTGATTTATCAAAAAAAAAAATGGCGTTTCCGTGACAGGCCATCTTTGACCTGTCATAACCTTATCTTCGTAATCTCCTACGTTTTTCCCACCTCCCATAAATCCATATAGTGTAACCAATCAAAGATATCATTACAGATTTATTGTTCACCAACTTCAAGACCGAAACACACACTTACACAGTATCCATTCTTGGTAATCCGGATCATCATCATGGCTTCAAACTCCAAAGAGGTGGAGACTGATTTTTCTCCATTTCTCAAGGTCTACAAAGATGGAACTGTGGAGAGATTCTTTTGCTCGCCAATTGTTCCACCATCACTTGATGATCCCATCACTAATGTCTCCTCAAAAGACATCACAATTTCACCAAACGTTTCTGCAAGAGCTTACTTTCCCAAGATCACTGACCCCAGCAAAAAGCTCCCGATTTTGGTCTATTACCACGGTGGTGCCTTCTGCCTGGAATCTGCGTTCTCTTTATTTAACTATCGTTTTCTTAATCTATTAGTCTCCAAAGCTAACGCTATGGCAATCTCCGTCGAGTATAGGCTGGCCCCAGAACACCCTTTACCTGCAGCTTATGAAGATGGCTGGGCTGCCCTCCAGTGGGTGGCCTCACATCATGTTGAAGATTCCAATGTTGATGGTAAAGAGCCCTGGCTAATAAGCCATGGTGATTTTGATAAAGTTTACTTGGGTGGTGATAGTGCTGGTGGGAACATAGTGCATAACATGGCTATGAGAGCAGGGGTCGAGAGCCTAATTGGTGGCGTGAAAATCTTGGGCGCTTTTCTATCATTTCCATGTTTTGCTGATTCAAAAACTCTGAAAGGAAGGAATGAAGAAAGTGGGCCGTATAAAGTGTGGACGTTTGTCTATCCTTCTGCTCCTGGTGGGGTTAATAATCCCTTGATCAATCCATTTGCTGATGATGCACCAAATTTATCGACGATTGGATGTCAGAAGGTGTTTGTTTGTTGTGGTGAGAAGGATGAGCTGAGAGAAATCAATCTTCGTTATGTTGAGGCTTTAAAGAAAAGTGATTGGAAAGGTGAAGTGGAGCTGGTTGATGTAGAAGGAGAGGATCACTGCTTTCACTTCTTTCAGCCTGGTGCTTTTGAGCCTGGCACAGAGAAAGCACAGAGTCTTATGAACAGTTTGGCATCCTTCATCAAGAGCTAATCTCGTTTGTCCATTGTTTATACTTTCTGTTAAAAAAAATCATAATAATTAATATAATAAATTAAAAAATATAAGATTATCGATCACTCATCGAAAAATATAAAATAATTGTCCTTTACATATCATTCCTCAAAATCTGTGATAGATGATTTGATTTTTGCTTTGGGCCGTCACGCCTTCGTGGGATTTTGTTCAATAAATTATAAATCTGTTCATTACTTTCTCCAAAATCCAAAGGCGTGACTGTTACATTGCCATTATCTCCAACCAGTTGCTCGGAAAGCAGCAAAACCATGAGCTTGAGATAACTCATAAAAAAAGATTCCGTTATTTTTCAAGCATACAAGACATCGTTAGGCATTTCTTCAAACTTCAGGCTGAGCATCCAACGCATAATACAAACCCTTTTCTTCTAAACGCCATTTTGTCATTTCTCAGTCACTTCTTTTGCGCGGCAAACTTTGTATTGTGGTTATTGTGGTCAGAAGGATAAGCTGACTGAGAAAATCAGTCTTCATTATGTTGAGGCATTGAAGAAAAGTGATTGGAAAGGTGAAGAGAAACTAGTACATGTAGAAGAAGAAGGTATTGATTTAGAAGGAAATATTTGAATCAACAAATATTGTCATTCCAAAGTGCTCCATTGATAGTTTTATGGCAAGGTAATGATCATTGAGACCAAATTCACCTGTTCTATTCAAATAATGAGTTCCCAATAGGAAGTTCTGCCTTAAATGTTAACTACAAAGGTTAACAAGTCAAATTTTACTAGATTCCTTAAACAACAATTTCTCCTTACTAATATCATGTCTTGGAGAGAACTTTGCCAGATTTGATCGATCGTCAAACTTCCATATTTTTTTTAGCACCAAATTTTGAGTACTATTTTATCACTAACGGATGAACTGTATCTTATTAATATGATATTTATCTAGTGTGTTATCTAATATGATGTACGAAATATATGACAACAATGTAGTATTTTTGTTTTTTTTCAATTGGACAGTGAATTGCACATCCAATTGCATAATATAATAATATAGGTTGTTAAAAAAATGAAATTGGTGTAGTTGTTTAATCTAATCATCAAACTCCTTTTTGTGAAAAACAAAAAAAAAACATTGCACCTCCCCACCTTATTCAATATGTTCAAGTTTAACGTCTGAAAGCAATACAAAGACTGAATTGCACTGAAATGTCGCATGATTCATCTGGTCAAATTCTGTGACCTCGAGTTCTAGAATCATGGTAGCAGATAACATATGGTAACTGTCTTGCAAATTATTTGATAGTTCTCTTGGATTACCAGGGAGATTTTTTTCTCAGAGAGGGACATTTGTTTTTGAAGTTTCAATTATGGATACAATCGTGCACATCCCGGTAAAAATAGGGGTGGCAATGGCCGACACAATACGATAACACGACACGAACCTAATCTGAAATTAACACGACACGAAAATACTAAATTAACAAATTCATGTTGAAATCAAGTTAGATATAATTAACTCGAAAAATAAACGGGTCGAGTTCGGGTTGACCTGACGGGTTGACAGGTCGACCTATTTAACCCATTTAAAGAGTAATTTGTAACTCGTAAACCTGAAATTGCCACCCATAAGTAAAAAGACAGCGCATAGATGTCAAAGAGTGCCCGAATCTTTCGTTTAACTACTAGTCAGATATGACGTTTCCATGACAATCCAAGTTGGCCACCAAATGCAAGGAGGGCAGGAATTCAAAACCACCATAATGTCATTTTCCCTCCTTTTTGATAATTCTCTCTCTTGGTGCGAGCCTCACCCCTCTAATAAAATACAGAATAGGACTTACTCATTATAATAATATAAGACAATTGTAATACCCCTGTAATAAAATACAGAATAGGACCTACTCATTATAATAATATAAGACAATTATAATAGAATATAATTCTTATAATGAAATTGTAATTTATCAAAAAAAAATAAAAAGGGCGTTTCCATGACAGGCCATCTTTGACCTGTCATAACCTTATCTTCGTAATCTCCTACGTTTTTCCCACCTCCCATAAATCCATATAGTGTAACCAATCAAAGATATCATTACAGATTTATTGTTCACCAACTTCAAGACCGAAACGCACACTTACACAGTATCCATTCTTGGTAATCCGGATCATCATCATGGCTTCAAACTCCAAAGAGGTGGAGACTGATTTTTCTCCATTTCTCAAGGTCTACAAAGATGGAACTGTGGAGAGATTCCTTGGCTCGCCAATTGTTCCACCATCACTTGATGATCCCATCACTAATGTCTCCTCAAAAGACATCACAATTTCACCAAACGTTTCTGCAAGAGTTTACCTTCCCAAGATCACTGACCCCAGCAAAAAGCTCCCGATTTTGGTCTATTAGAGCATTGACACCAGCCCCGTCGTGGGGCTGGTGAAAATATTTTTTGCGATATCGATTTTCTTAAATATATTATAATATTAAATTACAACATACTTATTAATATATAATAAATTTTAATATAAAATTATTAATATTTCTATTAATATTAAGTTTAAGACTAATAATATTAAAATTTTATTTTAATATTATGTAAAATTATTTATAACATATTTAATAATTACAAAAATTTTAAAACAATTAATTTGACTTTAATATTGTATAAAATTATTGAATGTAAATAGGTACAAGTAAAACATGCAAAAATTGTTCAGTACCACTACCACCGTCATCGCTCCCCGGCTGACCAAACATCCAAACAATGAAAAAAAGTTCACTAACCCTCAGTCCAAACTGGGAAACATCCAAACAATGAAATTTTTTCCCTTAACCCCCATGCCACAAAAAGGGTTCATAAAATATTAAATTGATTAAATTTTAAAAATAGTTGTTTGATATTTAGTCATATAAATTTTTTATATTTAATTTTACGATCTTTTTAATATCTAATATTAAAATAATTTTTTTAATTCTTTATATTTTAATTTTAATGTAATGTAAATTTATTTTCTATTAATTGTTTTAAGTAATACATATTTAATTGAGAATATTGATTTTTATATTTTAAATGTATTATTAAAATTTAATTTTAATGTAATGAAAATTATTTTTCATTAATTGTTTAAGTATTAATTGTATTAACGAATTAAAATTATAAGTTGTATTATTAATATATATTGAATTTTATAAATGAAAAATAAATAATATTTTAGAATTATTAATTTAAATAAGAAGTATTAAATATATTAAATAAATGGTGTAAAAGAGAGAAATTCAGAAGCTGATGGCGATATGTGATTCGATGCTTGGTGGACTTTTTTTGCTGTGGATGCCCTTACCACCGTGGTGCCTTCTGCCTGGAATCTGCGTTCTCTTTATTTGACTATCGTTTTCTTAATCTATTAGTCTCCAAAGCTAACGCTATGGCAATCTCCGTCGAGTATAGGCTGGCCCCAGAACACCCTTTACCTGCAGCTTATGAAGATGGCTGGGCTGCTCCAGTGGGTGGCCTCACATCATGTTGAAAATTCCAATGTTGATGGTAAAGAGCCCTGGCTAATAAGCCATGGTGATTTTGATAAAGTGTACTTGGGTGGTGATAGTGCTGGTGGGAACATAGTGCATAACATGGCTATGAGAGTAGGGGTCGAGAGCCTAATTGGTGGCGTGAAAATCTTGGGCGCTTTTCTATCATTTCCATATTTTGCTGATTCAAAAACTCTGAAAGGAAGGAATGAAGAAAGTGGGCCGTATAAAGTGTGGACGTTTGTCTATCCTTCTGCTCCTGGTGGGGTTAATAATCCCTTCATCAATCCATTTGCTGATGATGCACCAAATTTATCTACGATTGGGTGTCAGAAGGTGTTTGTTTGTTGTGCTGAGAAGGATGAGCTGAGAGAAATCAATCTTCGTTATGTTGAGGCTTTAAAGAAAAGTGATTGGAAAGGTGAAGTGGAGCTGGTTGATGTAGAAGGAGAGGATCACTGCTTTCACTTCAGTCAGCCTGGTGCTTTTGAGCCTGGTACTGAGAAAGCACAGAGTCTTATGAACAGTTTGGCATCCTTCATCAAGAGCTAATCTCGTTTGTCCATTGTTTATACTTTATACTTTCTGTTCTATGAATTTCGTGGTTTCCTAGTTCATGTGCCACAGATTTCAATGTTGTCTTTGATTAATTTTCTGTCCCTTGACCCGGCTAAAGAACTGTAATGAAAAAATAATCATGGCATTCCAAAAATGCATATAGAAAGACACCTATTCTTGCACCTACACATCGAAAAGAATAACTAGCGTAGCACAGAGTGCTTCTTTTGCAAGCTAATATTTTGTCATCTGAATGTTCAACAAACATTTGTAATCTATTGAAATAAAAATGTTACTTTGTTGTAAATAAATTTATATATGGCATTGTTCTCAATAGAGTTCTATCTTGGTCCTTGGCGTTGAAAACATTTAAATGCGAATGTTGAGTTTGAGATCCAGTCAAGTAAAAATTACACCACCTTCATTACTCATTGTTAAACTTTCAAAAAAATTTCTTGAAAAAGAACATTCAACTGGTGTGAATAGTCAAATATGGCTCCTGCATCTCATCATCCTGGTGTGGTGTATAAACTCATAACTAGTCCAGTGAGAATATCTTCACATAAAAAAATATCCCATCGTTTTGGTCTTTAATTCTAATATTATTTTGGGAAAAAATCACACTTTCATTTTCTAATATTTTATTCATTATTACTTTTAGTGTCTAATGTTTTAAATCTGACATATTTAGTACTCAAATTTTCATATTTTAATGCATTTGGTATAATTGATTACAATTAAGGTAGGAGATAACAATACTTGTCATGTAAAATATTAAAAGTCATTAGTCATATTTTTTATCAAATTTTTTATTTCACAAATTTAATTAGTTCTTTTTATTTTTTCTTTTAAAACTTGTATCTTTTAATGTTCAAATATTAAAAGTTTGTGAGATAAATTAATTAAAGAAAAAGGATTTGCAATGAAAAAAAAATAATTTTCAAAATTTGTAAATTAAAAAATTTGATAACAAGATTGATTAACAGTCACGTGACACTCAAAGAATAAATTTCGTCATCTTTTATTTTAATAATTATCAATTGTACCAAATGTGTCAAAATATAAATATTTGATGATTAAATATTTCAAATTTAAAATATTAAGAATTAAAAGTAATATTAGGTAAAATATTAGAGATTAAAAGAGTGATTTTCCCTATTATCTTTCTAATCTCCTCCCGTGTTCCTATTTCCCACAAATCTATATAACATACCCACTACAAGTTGGTTCGTTCTTGCACTCTTGTCTGGGAAATTATTCCCTGCTGCAGCTTGTTGAAATCTGATCCCACAAGTCCTACGACTGAAATTATACGGAAATGTTGATGAAAAAACAGGAACAGACGGATGTGCTCTCAGTGATCTTAGTGCATTTAACATATTTATTCTCGAGTTTTGCAATAAATAGCGTTGGATTGAGATAGTCAGAAAAAGATATTTATAGGAATTATGAGACAAGGATGAGAGGAAAGATGGATGATCTAATGTCGTTTGTCGGATTCTACATTCATGATTCTATTCATGCTGTGAATCTGATTGTCCGGGCACTCTTGACTTCACACGTAGTGATGTTGTTGGACAAATGTCCTCAACAGTTGCCGCCCCTCAAAGCTGAACAAGACACGGTAATCAATTTGGGAACAAGCAAATCCAGATCATCTCACCACTTGGCTTTTGTGAAGTTTATCAGTTTTCTTTATCATGTCAGCCACGTCTCTACCATTCCTGCATAATTTGTTTATCTGCGATCACTTGACATATAATATAGCTTTATGGTCATCATTAACAAACTTGAAATTACTAATAGATTGTTTAAATATTTATATTTCTATTGTACCATTCAAATGATTTGGCCTACAGGTGAAGCATTGGTCCACCTGCCAAGAATATCCTCTGTGTTGAAATGTACAACATTTTTCAATTTCAAATGATTTGTCGGATTCCACATGCATGATCACTGAGGGTGCTTAAAATGAGAAGAAATTCATCAAGAAGACTTCAACAAAGTCATGAATAACTTAACCAAATTAGCTTGTATTTAATGACCTAATTATGTAACGCCAACCTGAATTTTGGCTCTAAACTGCATGTCATGACCTTGAGGGAACCTATCTTAAAAGCTAGCGACCTTGAGGGAACCTATCTTAAAAGCTAGCTTGTGAGGTGGAAGAACTCAAGGTCATATAAACCCCTAATGGAAATCTCATACTTTCCATATAGGAACCAAGTGAAATCATGACAACCCACCATGCTCCGCATGCCATGTCCACACGGCTTCACATGCCACGGATTATTGGCTTTGCACTAGATGGCTGTGCACTAAGTGGTTTTGTACTAGATTCTTATGCCACGGATTATTGGCTTTGCACTAGATGGCTGTGCACTAAGTGGTTTTGTACTAGATTCTTCTTTCTAATCCCGGCCAATCGACGTCACCAACTTAGTCCCGGGCGGCTCCGCATGCCACGGATTATTGGCTTTGCACTAGATGGCTGTGCACTAAGTGGCTTTGTACTAGATTCTTCTTTCTAGTCCCGACCAGCCGACGTCAACATTGCAATACCGACGTCACTATGACGACACTGCCGGCGTCACCAACCTAGAACACTGCAATATCGGCGTCACCTTTGCACTAGATGGCTGTGCACTAAGTGGCTTTGTACTAGATTCTTCTTTCTAGTCCCGACCAGCCGACGTCAACATTGCAATACCGACGTCACTATGACGACACTGCCGGCGTCACCAACCTAGAACACTGCAATATCGGCGTCACCAACCGATCATAAGCGGAGGGTAGTGGTTGGCTCACGATCATTTGTTATGGCGGCGAACCTCGCCAGCTGGTGGTGAGGTGGAAGGACCCAAGGTCATATAAACCCCTCATGGAAATTCCATACTTTCCATGTGAGATTAACCCTCATATGGAAATCCCATACTTTCCATATGGGAACCAATTAAAATCATGACAATGCACCACTTTTACTAATGGCCTAATTGTAGCTAAGCCTTTTTCTCGATGTTGGATCAATTTCACTAAGTCCGGGAAATGGGCTAGCCCAAACAGAGAATGAGCCATGTTGTGAGGCCGAATCGTACGCGAGGAAGAAATTTGGGACTTCCCACAAAATAGATAAGGATCCAATTTCGTTGCAAGTCTTCCAAAAAAAAAAAAAAAAGAGTTTATATATATATATTTTAATTTTAAAATACAATAAAATTAATATATCACAAAATATATAATTTCAAATCTTTTGTTTTTATTTTTATTTTATATAGAAAATTTATTTTTTTGGGGTCTTGAGTGTGGGAGGGAATGACATTTTGGCTTCCCTCCTTTATCTTTTCCTTCTTAAACTTTCACTCTCGAACGCCAAAACATAAAGCTATCAAAACCTCACTCCCAGCTAAAATCAATGTCCTTCCACAAAACAGAGGTATACTCAAATTTGAGCAATTCCTTATGATATTAGTCCATTATTTGCAAATATTTTTAATGGTAAAAGTAGAAAACTTGCCACCACTTGTGACTCATTTCCCAATTTTCGTATGCAGATTATGTTTTTAAGGTTTCAGGAGTGAGAGTGTTCTTATCATCTTGATGAATTTGGTTGCGTTTTAAGGTAAGTTTTTAGTTTTTCTCGGAGTCAGTCTTTGAGGGGTGGGGCTCATTTGTCTAGTTTTGTTCGATTTGTGGTAAATCTCCGTATATATGTCGTTAGTATTTATGCTTAAGTTGCTATGAGATTCAAGATTGTTTCTGTCATAACCGTGTTGTCTAGTTGTGTCAGTTTTTTTATATAAAGTTTTCATTTTTATGATTTTTTAGTATAATCTGTCAATGATTAATGTACATTGTACATTTGAAGCCTGAATGGATTGTTGGTTGAGGTTTTATGGAACTTTGCCTTAAAAAATACAAAAAAATTTGCGAGGATGGATCTTATTTTGTCTGGACATCGTTAGTGAAAGATCCTTGAATTCGCCCCAAATTTGAGATATTTTGTTCGTCTGTTGGGATGGGGAATGGTGGGAGTTATGAAGTCCTAATTAATGCTTTAACTGTTGCAGTAAATTACCGTTTATAGCAGAAAAGAAGTAGCATCAGCAGCAAGAAACTGACAGCCATCCTAAATTCAAGTTTTTGAAAGGGAAAGTAAACTTGATTGTTGTTGATCTTTTCAAGCTCTGTGGTCAAAGAAAAAACTAGTTAGCGATGTGTGTTTTGGATAAGATATGTGAAACACTGGTGCCGAACTCGGAATTGATTCCACATTTTGAGCAAGAAGTTTTAAATGGTTTGGTATCCAAGACGAGGCAGTTGGAAGCAATCCAATTATCAGTGGCTGAAACTTCAAAATCCCTTAAGGAGATGAGAGCATTCATGGAACCACGGATAAAACAAGCTCAGTACAGGAACGCAAATCTTGATATGTCCCGAGGTGTGGGCTTAGGGGGATTGAAGCTCAGTCAAAATTTTATGGCTAAACAAGAGAAGTTGATGAGAGAGCTTTTTACGAAGATGGAATTGGAGAGGAAGCAATTTGAAGCTGCTCGAAGAAAGACTGATGCAAGGTTTATGGAAATATTCTTGAAAGCAGGAAACGTGAACTTTGTTATGACACATAATAATAAACTGTGGAGACTTTATGAGAGAGAGATAACCTTGGATAAACGTGTAAAGGAAATTGAAATGAAGGAAGTAGCTTTGGCTTCAAGGCAGAAGGAACTTATAGCTAAAGAGAATGCACTGGAAGCAAGAGCAAAAAACCTGGATCTGTGGAAGGAGCTTGAATTGATTAAAAAATCTCAAGAGGTTTGTTGTAAGAAGCTGGATTCAATGATTCCAGCACCCCCAGTGGAACAGAGAGAGAAAAGTAGGAAAAGGTTTGGAAACACAACTGTAAAATCTTGGGAAATTGGCGATGCTGATCGCAATCGTCCTTCTAAAAGAAGATGCCATGTTGAAAGAAGCTCTAACAGCACAGAAAAAGGTGGCACATCAGCTGATTCTGATTCAGAGTCAGATTCCAGTGATGATTCCTGTTCAGTGGAGATGGATGGGAATCAGCTTAAACCACGAGCTTCCAGCGTGGCACTAGTCAATGATGTTGAGCAGATTTTAGTTCGCGAGGTTTCCGAAGCAGGTGCATGTTCAAGGGACAAGTCAGTTTCCAAAAATATTGATTATTCAAAATCATTGATTAATGATTTTGAAAAGATCAGAATGAAAAAATGCTTTGCAGTTGGCCAAACATGGGCTTGCTACGATGGTACAAAACATCACATGCCCAGGGTATACGTCAGGATTACAGAGGTGCTCAATTCTATTGAATATGGTTTTAGGTTGCGCACAGCAGTTCTTCTGCGTCCCAAATATGCTTCACTTTGGCCTGAAGTTGAAAAGCACGAAGGCTGGGCAGCCTGGATACAAGCAGGTTTACCCCTTGGTTGTGGAGATCTGAGTCGTAGTGGTAGTTTACTGATCTATTATCTTGACCAGTTCTCCCATCAAATGTGCTGTAAAGAGTCATGCAGACCTTACCGCATATACCCCAGTAAAGGAGAGATTTGGGCACTTTACAAGGACTGGAATATTAACAAATGGTCAAACAATCGAAAACACTTTAGATACTGCAATTATGAGATTGTTGAAGTTCTTGAAACGGATGATTTCACGGGCAGTACCAAAGTTGCTTACTTGGACAGGATTGTAGGATTTGTGAGCTTATTTCAGCGAAGAAGTCAGGATGAGACTGATTCATTTCTGATACAGAGAGCTGATCTCTTTAGATTTTCGCACAAAGTGCCTTCTTTCAAAATGGCAGGCGATCAGGTGCTTGGTGTGCCAGATGGATCTTTCGAACTTGACCCTAACGCCCTGCCTGCTGATTGTTGATGAAGATCCAGCCATCCAGGAGAGAGTAAATCAGATTTGCTCCTCCCCACCAACTTTTTTGCTGTCCACCATTGGCATTAACCGGAGGGAGTCTCAAATGGTGGCCCAATCTTTTGTTCTTAGTCCAGAAGACTTCGTAGTGTTTTGCTAACTCAGGTAGTATTAGTTTCGGTGGATTTGTAGTTATGTCTCTGCTGTTGCTGGGATTACAATCCGAGTAATTAACATTGGTACCGAATGGCTCTTTTTATCTCCTCTTGAATGCCAAGTAGCATTGTTTAGTATCTTTCCTATTTTGCTTTCTGATTAATTCCATTACGCTTTTGCTCATCATCTGATCTGTGTCTTTCCTGTTTTGCTTTCTGTCGTTTTTTATAACTTATAAATAAAAATTAAAACAAAAAAGAAACAGAAGAAATGCAATGTCGTTGTTTCAGCTAGTGTTGTTTTTGAACCATTAAGAATTTAAGATCAGAAATATTATAAAAAGCGTCCGAGTGAATATTGTTCCATGATACTCGGCCACCCATTACATAATCATTGTAACTTGCCTGTTTTATTTACATTTTTTTGCAAATTTAGGACATAATCAGTAGTTGAATACTAAATTAAACGCAAACATACATACACATATATAAAACAACAAAATCATGTAGCCCACAACTCTGTCAATGATTCCACATACGCGTAAAACCCAAATCCAAACCCATTTTTCTCAAAATTTTAGCTCTGAAAATGCCAAACTGGCTTCAAGATTTGACCGTGTTCTTTGCAATTTGACTCGGTCCATTTTTACTCAGAAAGAGCAGTTTTGTTCTTTTCTCTATGGTGAAACACATTTAGTCTTGGTCTCCATGAATAAATAAACCAAGTCGGTAATAGTCTTGAATACTATAAGACTACTACGTGAAAAAATTTTACAGCGGTCCTTTTGATTAACATGAAAAATAGTGCCATCTTTCAAGTTTCAGTAGCCTAAGAAACTGTTACACTCAACATTATGATTGCTGCACTAAAATAATCGACATTTTGGATTTCCAGTCATGTAAGATCATTTTGGTGAGGTCAACAGCAACAACAATTGTTGTGTCCAAACTTTTAAAATTTTCCGTCCTTCTCTTGCTTAAACTTCTAAGTTGTTCATACTATTACGCCAGCTTAGATAATCAAGCAAGCCACTGTGAACCTTTTTTTTTTTCTCTTTTCCTTTTTCTGTGCCAGAAAAAATTTAAATATTAATAAAAAGTTTCATTCTCTATCCTAGATAAGCACTATAAATGCAACAAAGGTTGTGGTAATACAAACACAACCAATACCAAGTAAATTAAAGTGTGTTTGTGTAGTGTGTGCAAAAAATATCAAGATGGTGTGTAGCAACAAAGAAGTGTCCTCTGAATTTCTTCCCTTCCTCAAGGTTTACAAAGATGGCTCAGTGGAAAGATTCCTAGATTCACCATATGTTCCATCATCATTGGAAAATTCAACCATTAATGTCTCCTCAAAGGACATTAACATCAATTCAGATGTCTCAGCAAGAATTTACCTCCCAACAAAGCTCTCAATGGCTACTCAAAAGCTTCCAATTCTAGCCTACTTCCACGGTGGAGGCTTTCTTATTGAATCGGCCTTTTCTTTCCTCAGCCACCGTTACATCAACACCCTTGTATCCCGAGCTAAATTAATTGTCATATCAGTTGAATATAGACGAGCCCCTGAAAACCCTCTTCCCACTGCTTATGAAGATTCATGGGCAGCTCTTCAATGGATTGCATCACACTCCATTGTTCATCATGATGGACAAAATGATCCCGAAAAAGAACCAGGGCTTCTCAGGCATGCAGATTTTGATAGAGTCTTTGTGGGAGGGGACAGTTCAGGAGCAAGCATAGCACATAACCTATCCCTAAGAGCCAGCCATGAGGGTCTTCATGGTGGGATGAAAATATATGGAGTTTTATTGTCTCAAAACATGGGAATTCGCTTATCCAACAGCGCCAAATGGTTTTGATAATCCTCTAATCAATCCATTTTCTAATGACGCACCAACCTGAATTTTTGCTCTATAATGCACCACTTTCACTAATGGCCTAATTGTAGCTAAGCCTTTTTCTCGATGTTGGATCAATTTCACTAAGTCCTTGAAATGGGCTAGCCCAAACAGAGAATGAGCTATATTGTGAATCCGGATCGTACGCGACGAAGAAATTTGGCACTTCCCACGAAATAGACAAGGAATTAAGGATCCAATTTCGTTGAAGTCTTCCAAACAAGAAAAAAAAAAAAAGAGTTTAATTTTATTTTTTTAATTTTAAAATACAATACAATACAATTAATATATCACAACATATATAATTTCAATTTTTTTAATTTTTATATTGAAAATTTATTTAAAATTGATTTTTCTGGGGTCTGGAGTGTGGGAGTAAGTGTTATACATGGGGTAGTTTTCATCGGTACAGTATCCCTCGGCTTCTTCAATTTTGGAGGGAATGACATTTTGGCTTTCCCTCCTTTTTCTTTTCCTTCTTAAACTTTTCATTCTCGAACGCCAAAACATAAAGCTATCAAAATATCACTCCCAGCTACAATCATTGTCCTTCCACAGAACAGAGGTATACTCAAATTTGAGCAATCCCTTACGATATTAGTCCATTATTTGCAAACATTTTTAATGGTAAAAGTAGAAAACTTGCCACCACTTGTGATTCATTTCCCAATTTTCATATGCAGATTATGTTTTTAAGGTTTCAGGAGTGAGAGGGTTCTTATCATCTTGATGAATTTGGTTGCATTCTAAGGTAAGTTTTTAATTTTTCTCACAGTCAGTCTTTGAGGGGTGGGGCTCATTTGTCTAGTTTTGCTCGATTTGTGGTAAATCTCCGTATATATGTCGTTAGTATTTATGCTTAGGTTGCTTAAGGGGCGAAGTCTGCTTGGCCTGGGAGATTAGTCCCACACCCAGAGTTTGTGGTGCAAATCCATAACTGGCTGAGTGGGATACCTCCATACGCCAAAAAAAAAAAAAAAGAGTTGCCTATGAGATTCAAGATTGTTTCTGCCATGACTGTGTGGTCTAGTTGTGTCAGTTTTTTTGATATAAAGTTTTCATTTTTATGATTTTTAGTATAACCTGTAAATGACTAATGTACATTGTACATTTGAAGCCAGAATGGATTGTTGGTTGAGGTTTTATGGAACTTTTCCTTAAAAAAAAAACAAAACAATTGCAAGGATGGGTCTTATGTTGTCTGCACATCGTTAGTGAAAGATCCTTGAATTCACCCCAAATTTGAGATATTTTGTTCGTCTGTTGGAATGGAGAAGGGTGGGAGTTATGAAGTCCTAATCAATGCTTTACCTGTTGCAGTAAATTACCGTTTATAACAGAAAAGAAGTAGCATCAGCAAGTTTTTGAAAGGGAAAGTAAACTTGATTGTTGTTGATCTTTTCAAGCTCTTTGGTCAAAGAAAAAACTAGTTAGCGATGGGTGTTTTGGATAAGATATGTGAAACACTGGTACCGAACTCGGAATTGATTCCACATTTTGAGCAAGAAGTTTTAAATGGTTTGGTATCCAAGACGAGGCAGTTGGATGCAATCCAATTATCAGTGGCTGAAACTTCAAAATCCCTTAAGGAGATGAGAGCATTCATGGAAGCACGGATAAAACAAGCTCAGTGCAGAAACACAAATCTTGATATGTCCCGAGGTGTGGGCTTAGGGGGATTGAAGCTCAGTCAAAATTTTATGGCTAAACAAGAGAAGTTGATGAGAGATCTTTTTACGAAGATGGAATTGGAGAGGAAGCAATTTGAAGCTGCTCGAGGAAAGACTGATGCAAGGTTTATGGAAATTTTCTTGAAAGAAGGAAACGTGAACTCTGTTATGAGACATAATAATAAACAGTGGAGACTTTATGAGAGAGAGATAACCTTGGATAAACGTGTAAAGGAAATTGAAATGAAGGAAGTAGCTTTGGCTTCAAGGCAGAAGGAACTTGTAGCTAAAGAGAATGCACTGGAAGCACGAGCAAAAAACCTGGATCTGCGGAAGGAGCTTGAATTGATTAAAAAATCTCAAGAGGTTTGTTGTAAGAAGCTGGATTCAATGATTCCAGCATCCCCAGTGGAACAGAGAGAGAAAAGCAGGAAAAGGTTTGGAAATACAACTGTAAAATCTTGGGAAATTGGCGATGCTGATCGCAATCGTCCTTCTAAAAGAAGATGCCATGTTGAAAGAAGCTCTAACAGCACAGAAAAAGGTGGCACATCAGCTGATTCTGATTCCGAGTCAGATTCCAGTGATGATTCATGTTCAGTGGAGATGGATGAGAATCAGCTTAAACCACGACCTTCCCGCGTGGCACTAGTCAATGATGCTGAGCAGATTTTAGTTCGCGAGGTTTCCGAAGCAGGCGCATGTTCAAGGGACAAGTCAGTTTCCAAAAACATTGATTATTCAAAATCATTGATTAATGATTTTGAAAAGATCAGAATGAAAAAATGCTTTGCAGTTGGCCAAACGTGGGCTTGCTACGACGGCACAAAACATCACATGCCCAGGGTATACGTCAGGATTACAGAGGTGCTCAATTGTATTGAATATGGTTTTAGGTTGCGCACAGCAGTTCTTCTGCCTATCAAATATGTTTCACTTTGGCCTGAAGTTGAAAAGCACGAAGGCTGGGCGGCCTGGATACAAGCAGGCTTACCCCTTGGTTGTGGACATCTGAGTCGTGCTTGTAATTTACGGGTCAGATATCTTGATCAGTTCTCCCATCAAATGTGCTGTAAAGAGTCATGCAGACCTTTCCGCATATACCCCAGTAAAGGAGAGATTTGGGCACTTTACAAGGACTGGAATATTAACACATGGTCAAACAATCGAGAACACTTTAGATACTGCAATTATGAGATTGTTGAAGTTCTTGAAACGGTTGATTTCTCGGGCAGTACCAAAGTTACTTACTTGGACAGGATTGTAGGATTTGTGAGCCTATTTCAGCGTAGAAGTCAGGATGAGAATGATTCATTTCTGATACCTCTAGCTGATCTCTTTAGATTTTCGCACAAAGTGCCTTCTTTCAAAATGACAGGCGATCAGTTGCTTGGTGTGCCAGATGGATCTTTCGAACTTGACCCTAACGCTCTGCCTGCTGATTGTTGATGAAGATCCAGCCATCCAGGAGAGAGTAAATCAAACTTGCTCCTCCCCACCAACTTTTTTGCTGTCCACCATTGGCATTAACCGGAGGGAGTCTCAAATGGTGGCCCAATCTTTTGTTCTTAGTCCAGAAGACTTCATAGTGTTTTGCTAACTCAGGTAGTATTAGTTTCGGTGGATTTGTAGTTATGTCTCTGCTGTTGCTGGGATTACAATCCGAGCAATTAACGTTGGTACCGAATGGCGCTTTTGATCTCCTCTTGAATGCCAAGTAGCATTGTTTAGTATCTTCTTATTTTGCTTTCTGATTAATTCCATTACACTTTTGCTCATCATCTGATCTGTATCTTTCCTGTTTTGCTTTCTGTTGTTTTTTATAACTTATAAATAAAAATTAAAACAAAAAAGAAACAGAAGAAATGCAATATGGTTGTTTCAGCTAGTGTTGTATTTGAACCATTAAGAATTTAAGATCAGAAATATTATAAAAAGCAGCCGAGTGAATATTGTTCCATGATACTTGCTATAGTGTGAAAAATTTTAGTGAAATTTTTTCGTTATTGTATTGGTGCGGCATTTTCATGACAAGAGTACTAAACAATAATCAATAATCATTCTGCTTATCTAATATTATTTTATTATATGAATATCATGTCAATTATTACGATAATTTTCATTGTAATTTTGTAAATATCATTACTCTTTATTACAAATGTGTAATATTATATAACAAAACCTTTTGTTTTATCCCATATCAATATGGTTATTTACTTGACTTAAAATTGAGAAGAAAACCAAATAAGAGCTTGTACAAATAGCATTTTGAAAAATGTTTTTGTATGTTTTGAAATAATAATTGTAAAATAAAAGATGTATTTGAAAATTAAGAAAATATATTGAAAAATAGTAAAAATGAGTTTTGGGAGATCGATCCATACAGTCCTAACTTTTCTTTATGAATGCACTCAAAGAAGTTAACTATGCATGTAGTATTCAAAATTTTCTTCTGTATTGATCTGATTGAGAAAATAATAAGTAAACTGATAATCGTAGAATGAAATGTCCACCCATTACATAATCATTGTAACTTGCCTGTTTTATTTACATTTTCTTGCGAATTTAGGACATCATCAGTAGTTGAATACCAAATTAAACGCATACACACATACACATATATAAAACAACAAAATCATATAGCCCACAACTCTGTCAATGATTCCACATACGCGTAAAACCCAAATCCAAACCCATTTTTCTCAAAATTTTAGCTCTGAAAATGCCAAACTGGCTTCAAGAATAGACCGTGTTCTTTGCAATTTGACTCGGTCCATTTTTACTCAGAAAGAACAGTTTTGTTCTTTTCTTTATGGTGAAACACATTTAGTCTTGGTCTCCATGAGTAAATAAACCAAGTCGGTAAAAGTCTTGAATACTATAAGACTACTAATTGAAATTTTTTTGCAGCGGTCCTTTTGATTAACATGAAAAAGTGTGTCACCTTTCAAGTTTCAGCAGCCTAAGAAACTGTTACACTCAACATTGTGATGATTGCTGCACTAAAATAATCAACATTTTGGATTTCCAGTCATGTAAGATCATTTTGGTGAGGTCAACAGCAACAACAATTGTTGTGTCCAAACTTTTAAAATTTTCTGTCCTTTTCTTGCTTAAACTTCTAAGTTGGCATACTATTACGCCAGCTTAGATAGTCAAGCAAGCCACTGTGAAACTCTTTTTTTTTTTTTCTCTCTTTTACTTTTTTCTGTGCCAGAAAAAATTTAAATATTAATAAAAAGTTTCATTCTCTATCCTAGATAAGCATTATAAATGCAACAGAGGTTGTGGTAATACAAACACGACCAATACCAAGTAAATTAAAGTGTGTTTGTGTGGTGTGTGCAAAAAATATCAAGATGGTGTGTAGCAACAAAGAAGTGTCCTCTGAATTTCTTCCCTTCCTTAAGGTTTACAAAGATGGCTCAGTGGAAAGATTCCTAGATTCACTATATGTTCCACCATCATTGGAAGATTCAACCATTAATGTCTCCTCAAAGGACATTAACATCAATTCAGATGTCTCAGCAAGAATTTACCTCCCAACAAAGCTCTCAATCGCTACTCAAAAGCTTCCAATTCTAGCCTACTTCCACGGTGGAGGCTTTCTTATTGAATCGGCCTTTTCTTTCCTCAGCCACAGTTACATCAACACCCTTGTATCCCGAGCCAAAGTGATTGTCATATCTGTTGAATATAGACGAGCCCCTGAAAACCCTCTTCCCACTGCTTATGAAGATTCATGGGCTGCTCTTCAATGGATTGCATCACACTCCATTGTTCATCATGATGGACAAAATGATCTCGAAAAAGAACCATGGCTTATCAGGCATGCAGATTTTGATAGAGTCTTTGTGGGAGGAGACAGTTCAGGAGCAAACATAGCACATAACCTATCCCTAAAAGCCAGCCATGAGGGTCTTCATGGTGGGATGAAAATATATGGAGTTTTATTGTCTCAGCCTTATTTTCTGGGATCAAAACCAATAGGGTCGGAATCCAATCTCGATGATAAGAATTTATTGTACAAAACATGGGAATTTGCTTATCCAAATGCGCCAAATGGTTTTGATAATCCTCTGATCAATCCATTTTCTAATGAAGCACAGAGCTTGTCCAGGCTGCAATGTTCCAGATTGCTCGTTTGTGTTGCTGAGAAAGATGAGCTGAGGGAGAGAGGGGTTCGGTATTTCAATGCAGTCAAGAAAAGTGAATGGAAAGGCAAAATTGAACTGTTTGAAGTAGAAGGAGAAGATCATTGCTTCCATTTCTTCAATCCTGATTGTGAGAAAGCCAAAATTATGATCAAACGTTTGGCTTCATTCCTCAACGCTTGCAGCTCAGGGCTTTCTTCCTTCTAAAACACTTCACTGAATTTAATACATAGTAGAATATTATGTAGATTCCTTATGCTATTTGGTTTGTATTCTTTTATAAGTTATGTATTACACATGCAATTTTTTTTAAAAATTGTGAAACGTGTAATATACTCAATGTTTGCAAATGCATAATTTGAATTGAAGGCTAATTTAATGCAACTTTTATGTAGTTTCAACTTTGATAATTATGGCCAACTTGGTTTATTTTTCAATAAATCGTCGTGTCAAAGTTTGCAAAGGCATTATTTGAATTAATGAAGGCTAATTTAATATAACTTTCATACACTTAAAAACTTTGAGAACTATTGATCTTCATTTTGGTATAGTTATATTCAAATGTAACTCTCCAACATCAGCCTAACAAGGAATCCACTTTTAAACAAAGGCTTTATCTCTGATTGTCCACATTTCCTTCTTCCTGACACTTCATCCCCTGCCTATAGCAAAAGAGTTGGAAAAACAAAAATGTGGGATTCCCATTTTTTCTCTTCCAAAGTAAACGATCCCTAACAATTTCTAATACTAAATTTCTTAAAAGATAAAAGTAGAGATAATCAATAAAATTGTCTCTCACATATTTTAAAATAAATTTTTTAATCCCTTACATTTAAAAAGGAAAAAATCAATTCCTCACTTTCATTCATTTGATCTTTTTCATCCTTTTGTCTTATTCCGTCAAACTTTCCGTCCAAAAAGACAACACGTGCCCTAGAAGTGTTATTTTTTGAAGGGTTTTTTGGAAGCACAAATACTCCTCCTTCATGCTAGATTTGAGAGGAACATATGCAGATCAGCAATAAAAGATATTCTCGCGACACTGAATAGATACTATATGCAGTATCTGGACATTGGGCAGTGAACACGACCAGGTCCCCCACCTCAAGCCCTGTACAATTAGGGAAAATTGTTTAACAGGAGGGATTGCGTTGACAGAGAGCCAAGGAAAATGAATAAAACAAGAAGCAGGGTAGGAGGAATGCTCCACAATAGTATGATTCACCCATTTGAATTCAAGCCTCTCCATCCCAGGTCCTACCAGGAAAAGATTGCCTTCAATTATAAACGGAAACTCCAGAAAAGGCAACTCCAATATTTTCTAGTAGCTAGAGCAAATCAATTAGGCATTAGGTAAGAGAAAACAAACTCCTCAACACTATCATAGAGGGGAAAAGTCCTACTTCACCCACCAAAAACCAATCCAATAATCCTAAAACAAAGACATAAAAGCTATTAGCGATCAACATCCCAAAGATTGTTGACTTGTAAAAGGAAAAACCCAACAAACCAAATAGGTCAAGAAAAGAAAATAACTCGTCCAGATGATGTGTTGTTGGACATGGCAGTTCATTACACAACCGACTAATCTAGGGCAAACTCAAGCAGCTTTTATTAAATAAAAGACAAATCCGCCAATTATGTTTATGTCAAAAAAAAGTTCAATTTTATGAACTAGAGCATGTAAGTGTGCTTTAAAAAAAAAAAACCTAAAAAAATAACACGCTTAGGGCACATATTGCCTTTTTGAATGAAAAGTTTAACAAAATGAGATAAAAGAATAAAAAAGATCAAATATATAAAAGTGAGGAACTAATTTTTTCTTTTTAAATATGAGAGACTAAAATATTTATTTTAAAATATGTGAGTCACGATTTTGTTGATTATCTCATAAAAGTATGTCAAGAAGAACCCTTTCTAGATTTTGCAACTGTAAAACCATCATCAAACGTGTTTTTTGGTTCTATTTGTGGTGTTTGGTTGCGGTGGGTGGATTTGGTAAAGCATTTTGTTGTTATTCAATTGTTCCTTCTCCAAACTTCAACCAAATACGTCCCTTTTGGTCCTACAAGCTGGTATTAAGGCTTCCCAACTCCAATGTGCCACGAAATGAGAGAAAAATTGTACCAATTTTTTTATTACTTTTCATCTCAATTTTCAACCAAAATAAAAGAGAAACGACAAAGAACATAATAGCCGACCAGAGAAAAATTTAAAAAACAACCGGAATTTTCTCAGCATGTTTCTAGGCAACAAAAATTATACGTTTTCCTAAAACCTGTGTCCCAAAGGAGTCCAGGGCCCCCAGGCTCTGAAGGTGACACTGAATGTGCGTATTTGTTTCTTCTATGTGTAACTTTGTAATCCTAGACATTTTCATTAAATCTCGCCATGTTTTGCAGGCCAATTCGGATTAAAGAAGTCAGGGAATTCCAGCTGCCAAATTCAACTAGATGATATGAAAATCATTGTCACCAAATTTTAAGAGGAGGCAAAAATGTAAAAAGTAACATTATTTGGAGAAAGTTGATCGGGATTTTAGAAAAAAGAGTGACAAGTTTTAAACTTGTCATTGTATAGATCGTCATCTCATCTTGTATTTTTATATTTCTGAGATAAAATTCATAAAATAAAATTTTTTCTTTTTGAAAATGTAAAAATACAAAATAAAATGTCAATCCATACAAAAAAAAAAACTTAATCTTGGATACAAAGTACAATTCTAATTTCCAAATGGGATCCACAAATGTGAGACATTGAAACAATATTTGTACCCTAATTTCCACTCAATAAGAAATCCAAATACTATCAACCAAGATGAGATTACCATTCCAGTTTTTGTTAACCTTTGAGGACAACCCAAAGAACACACATGCTAGCCAAAATCCCAGATGTAGACTTGCACGCATACACAAACATTCCAAGAGAAAATCAGCAAGGCAAGGCTGAAAGAACAATGAATATTTTGGTAGTGTTCGTTTATAAATAAATTGGGTGAAATGAAATGCATTTTTTTGGCCGACATTTTTGGGGTGCTTACAAATAAATGAAACAATCATTTTCTTTAGTTTCTTAATGGGATTAGTCCAAATTACAACTAAGATACATCCTATGCTATTTTTAACTCTCCCTCTCGGAATTATACTGTAGGAGACATCAAGTGAATGAATGTTGACCCTTTCATTGCTCCATTCTCGACCCCATTTGTCAAGCCTTTGTAGCCAAAATTTTGGAATGAGGGGGTAATTTCACTAGGAACTATGAGCAAGTGCCCATTATCTCAACAAAAATATTTTTGTGTGTTCTTAATTAATACAACATGCTACCCAAGTAATGGTTGAAGAAGGCTAGAATGAAATTAAAGAGGGTGATTGTGAGAGAAATACTACTCAATCCCATTTGGTTTAATGCTTAATGGCCTTTTTTTTTCCATGATAAATGATAAATAAGCCAAAGATAATTGATAGTAGACTATCGAAATATCAAGTGAAATAAATAGTATGGTCATCCACCCAATAAATAAAAAGTGACAACAAATTGGCTACAAAATTATGAAGGCATCATAAGATAACATGGATTAAATAATGAAAATTATAAAGGCGTCACAAGATAACATGGGATTAATTTATGAAGAGAAATGTAGTGGAAAACAAGCGGAAGAAGGAAAAACACAATTAAAACTTTGAAGAGAAAGTAGTGGGAAAAATGAAAAATTGAAAGAAGAAGAAACACATAATTAAAACTTTGAAGAAGAAAAAACGCATAATTAAAACTTTGAAGTGGAAGAAGAAAAAACACAATTAAAACTTTGAAGAGAAAGTAGTGGAAAAAAAGTGGAAAAAGGAAAAACACATAATTAAAACTTTGAAGTGGAAGAAGCAAAAACACAATTAAAACTTTGAAGAGAAAGTAGTGGTAAAAAAGAAAAAGTGAAAGAAGAAGAAACACATAATTAAAACTTTGAAGAAGAAAAAACGCATAATTAAAACTTTGAAGTGGAAGAAGAAAAACACTGTTAAAACTTTGAAGAGAAAGTAGTGGGAAAAAAGTGGAAGAAGGAAAAACACATAATTAAAACATTAAAACATGCAAAAAACGGAAGGAAAAACTGTGAAAAAATATTTAAAACACATAATTAAAGCATTCAAACTTGGGAAAAAAACAGAAGAAAAAGCTTCGGAAAACACATAATTAAAACATTAAAACATGGTAAAAAGGAGAAGAAAAAACTTTGGAAAAAATGTTTTAAGTAAACGCTAGAGGAAGGGGTTGAACCTTCGACCTTGTGGTTAACAGCCACACGCTCTAACCAACTGAGCTACTCCAGCCCTTGTGTAAGGTGATATATGAATTTGTTATTCATAATAAAGTGTTTAACTCATTTCTTATCACTTTGACTTATATAGTTATATAAACACTCATTTTTAAGGAATTAGGTAATCTATTATTATAAGATAGTAGTAAAGTACATGGTAATATTTTGGTGTAATCTTTGCTAATTAAATAATTTTAATAACATTGATATTCATTTACAAAAAACCATTCATGACATACATGTAGATGTATAACTAACATTTTATTTTCTCTTAATTTTCTGCCAATGGATCAAGTAAATAATTTATTGATCACAAGTTGTTGATACCTTACTTTTGGAGATAGAAGAATATTAAGACCTTTGTTTTTCCAAAAGGACTTGGCATTCCACGGTTTTGAAATTTGTACCATTAATTCAAGTTGGTTCTTATAACTACTTTGTGTTAAGGTTGGTTTTCAAATATAATAAAATTCAAATTGTATTTTGAGTTAAAAATTGATTATTTTTCACATCTAATTCAAATAGGAACTTTTTATAGTTGAGGTTGAAGTCAAACAACTTGATTATCAAATTTGCAACTATTAACAGAGTTTGGATATGAATAAATTTAAAAAGCGAAGAGTGTATATGGATTATAATTTTAAAAATTAATTTTGCATATTTTATTATATTTTTTATCTAATAAATAATATTTTAAAAAATATAAAAATATATTTTAAAACACAATTCATACACTATTAGGAATTTTAATTCAATATTGATATGATTAATTATCAAAAAAAAAATCTCTAAAAACGATAAAAATATTGCATTGGAATGGCAAAATATACAGAGTCAAAAAGGCTAAATGATCTTTTTGGTATGTGATTTGAATTTGATCTGAACTACGAAAGAAAAGCGACCACAAAAAAGGTCTACAAAAAATGCCACAAGTACCTACTATAGCAATCACAAGAGCCTACAAAAGTGACCACTAGCCTAATTAGGGTCTACTAAACTACAACAAACTATTAACTAAGATGCTGTCTTGACCGGCCCATTGCAAAGTGCATACAATGAAAGAAATTTGAACGCAAAGTCCTTAACTCTCTTCCTATATCGTTCGTGATAATCCTTGTAGACGTTGAATAGCTTGACAACTAAACTACTACCGTTAGTGAAGAGCCAGCAACCAAAACCATAGCAAAACACCTTCAATATATATATATACAGAATCGCACCGTGATCACACCGGAAATCGCCCCTAGTAGTTGTCCTGTAACAAGCCTGGCGGACCAGACTTTTTCATGCAATATTAATTATCAAATTTGATAAGCCAAACTTGGACCAATTATTGTGGGTCAAACTCAAATTGAATATCCATCAATTGATAAGATTCTTCCTGCATTGCTAACTACTAATTTCTGGATTTGGACATGAGAACTCAACTGGGCCTTTGATTTTATAGTCCATTCCTCAAACTTAATCTAGTTTAAATCCAAACCCAAACTTCTAAATGTCCTATGGAACTTGGAAGATTGCGTTCCCAAAAAGGCCCAAAACATAGCTTTTAATTTTTTGAGCTTGGAGCCAACATACAGTTCTCTCACTCTCTCCTTCTCTCATTTGCAGTTTACAGTCCCATCTTCGTTTGTTTCCCTCCACAGACACACACACTCGCACACTCCTTTCAGGGCTTTTCAGTAGGACATACACACAGTCACACAGTGAAAGCATAGTATAGCTGCTGCCCAGAACTTGGTCAGTTTGTGATTCAAGAAAAGGTGTTGTAGAAAGGTATGTTCTTTTTTTTTTTCAAATTCAAAATGCCTTTCTTATTTCTGGGTTTTAGGGCTTTCAACACTTGGTTCATAATTCTTTGTTTCTTACTATTTCGGTTTAAGATGGTTGTAGTTCCGATTTCCTTGTTTCCCTTTTCTGGGTTTCATAAAAAGGCTTCATTTTTGCTTGCGATCTGTTAAATTTTGTAGTTATGATTGTACTTTAGGGTTATGCCTGAATGTGACAGGAAAAACATAAAAATGGATAATGAATAAATTTTTTTATTTATTTTATGATTTTTCTTCAGTTGACTACTGAAGAGGAAATTAATGGCGTAGCGTTTGATGGTAGTAGCTTTTAGTGCATTTGAAATGAAACCTTTTTGCTCACTATTTACTACTGAATCATGTACTACTTAAATATTTGATTTTTCTCTTTGGTTGTTACCAAATGGTTCTGTATTTGTTTCATCTGAGCGATGCCTGTAATCCGTATGCGCTTAACGTTTATTCCTTTCATGAATTTGTGTTCTATGCATCTCTGTAATCTTGAGCAGCATACCAATAGCCTTTTTTTGGTATATCCGCAAGGAGGCAAGTTTAAGTTTTTCTAATGTGGAAAATTACTGAACAAACAGTTACTTATATTCTGTTCATCTCATATTAGCTTTGTCACAATGGATGCTTCACCAAATCCACAACGTCGGCCATTTTCAATCAAACTCTGGCCCCCAAGCCAGAACACTAGAAAAACACTGGTGGAGCGGATGACAAACAATCTTGCAGATCCTTCCATTTTCTCCCGCAAGTATGGCAGTCTAAATAGGGAAGAGGCTGCCAAAAATGCCCAACATATTGAAGAGCTAGCTTTTTCTTTGGCCACTCAACATTATGAAAAGGAACCAGATGGTGATGGAAGTTCTGCAGTGCAGCTATATGCCAAGGAATGTAGCAAGCTCATCTTGGAAGTTCTTAAAAAGGGTCCCAGGGTAGAGGGCGAAGAGATTTTGAAACCTAAGCAGGTTGTTGAACTGGACAAAACCATTTTTGACATTTCTAAAGGGCAGAGGGCATTCATTGATGCAAAAGAAGCTAGTGAACTCCTGAAACCACTGAATGAAACAGGAAATTCTTATACTAAAATATGTTTTAGCAACAGAAGCTTTGGCATAGATGCAGCCCAAGTTGCAGCACCTATACTCTCATCAATTAAGGATCAACTAAAGGAAGTTGACCTGTCTGATTTTGTTGCCGGAAGACCAGAGGGGGAAGCTCTTGATGTGATGAACATATTTTCAGTGGCCTTGGAAGGTTCTCTTTTGAGGTCTTTGAATCTTTCAGATAATGCCTTGGGTGAAAAAGGAGTTAGGGCATTTGGGAAGCTCCTTCGGTCACAGACTAGTTTGGAAGAATTGTATCTAATGAACGATGGGATATCTGAGGAAGCTGCACGTGCTGTTTGTGAGTTAGTTCCTTTAACTGAGAAGCTTAAAGTTTTTCAGTTTCATAATAATATGACTGGAGATGAAGGGGCTATGGCTATCTCTGAAGTTGTGAAGCGTTCTCCTTTACTTGAGGTTTTCCGATGCTCTTCTACCAGGGTAGGTTCTGAAGGAGGCATTGCTTTGTCTGAAGCTCTTGGAACTTGTACCCATCTCAGGAAACTGGATTTGCGGGACAACATGTTTGGTGTAGAAGCTGGCATTGCTCTGAGTAGGGCAATTCCCCTTTTCAAAAATCTTACTGAGGTTTATTTGAGCTACCTGAATTTGGAAGATGAGGGAGCAGTTGCAGTAGCTGATGCACTAAAAAGTACAGCCCCTGCACTTGAAGTGTTGGAGATTGCTGGAAATGAAATAACAGCTGAAGCTGCTTCTTCATTAGCTGCCTGCATAACTGCAAAGCACCTCCTTACAAAGCTGAACTTGGCAGAGAATGAACTTAAAGATGATGGCGCAATTAAAATAAGCAAAGCTCTCATGGATGGTCATGACAAATTGAGGGAAGTTGATGTTAGCATCAATCTCTTGAGAAGGGTTGGAGCAAGGATGTTGGCTCAGTCTGTTGTACACAAACCTGACTTCAAGTTACTTAATGTTAATGGAAACTTCATCTCTGATGAGGGCATTGATGAGTTGAAAGAGATCTTTAAGAAATTCCTTGAAAAGCTGGCACCCGTTGACGAGAATGATCCTGATGGAGGGGATGATGATGGCAAGGAATCTGGAGAAGAAGGTAGTGGAGATGAATTGGAACCAATGCTTGAAAACCTTGATGTCAACAAAGAGGAATAGAAGTTTTGTCTTTACTAGAGCACTTATCGGGTAATTTTGTAGGATCAACACCTGAATTGATCTCATGAATCTTTTCTGGACATCTTACTCTCACACTTGACAGCTTATCTTGCTATGCTTTAAGCGGTGGACTTGTGCTCTGACTGAGGTTGATGCTATAGCAGATTCTGCTATTGACAGGCGTTTTTTTTTTTCTGAGTTCAAAAACTCCATTCATGGTTTATGTATGATGGATGTCTATTTATTGTTGTTCTAGCATTGTGTTTTAGCTAATGTAGGATTGCTACGATGTTGTATTTTGATTCTTCTGTCGGATTCTCTGGGCTTCTTTGTGCCCCGTATTTATGGGCTGCCTTTGTTATGGTTTCTCCTGCTTTTCCGGTCGTCTTTATGTTGCCAATACCTGAGGTGAGGCCATTCTCGCCCAAGGTCAGTACAACAAGCATATTTTAGAAATTTACTGTCTTAAATGGCAGGTCTCTAATTGGAGTCGGAGAAACATAATCTAGATTTATCAATGTTCGTATAGAACTCTTCAAAGCTTTAAGAATACGAAAGAACTGAGAAAGGTTTTCACTTGGATATACTTTGTTGAATTCATGTAACAATTGGTATGCTAATATTTCTCTATTCCCTTGTTGGCCATAAAAGTATTGATATTTAAGATTAAAAGCATAAAGCAAATCGGGTAATACTTTTACTGGCATAGTTATGTACCGACTGCGTTACCATTCAACGTCACAAACTTACTTTAACAGCTTTAATCTACCACTACGATACGCTCAGACAATGGGGAAAAATAATACATATTGAATAAGCAAAAGGAACTTCCCCTACTTACCAAGCCAAATTTTTTTTCGCCTCTTCTGGCTTAGGAAATGGTCAGTATCACCTATGCAGCAGCTCAAATAATTAGGTCAAAATGAACAGAATACACTAACAGCTACTAATATCACATAAAGCATATATACTCCCATCAGACGAAAACTGTATTACACATGCGCGTTGATGATATATAGATCAGAGCTTCAATGGCACCATCATCATCGCATCTTTCTATAAGCTTATTATGACAGCCCTTTATTCTCCAACAATTATAAACTCAGGGTGCCAAGCTTGACCTTTTTTTCTTGTGTGTTTTCCATGTCAAAATCAACCCGCCATCCTTTCTATCTGAATGCTCATTGTTTGGAGATTCTGTATCCTCAGAACTCGATCTTTTGGGGGTTGAGGTTGATCCAAATTTATTATTTCTTAATGTTTCAGAGGCCACAGACACAACATCGCTCTTGGTTATAACCTTTTTCTCCCCTTCGGCACTATTATTTGGCAGTGGATCATTTAAAACAGGAAGATGGCCCTTCCTCTTCTTAGCTTTTGCTGAATGCCTATCTACGTCTTGATTCTCAACAGCCTTTGTCCACTCTTGATCACTATATGTATCAGCATAAACTACCTCTTTTCTGCGTCGTTTTCCAGTGATATTAGCAGACTCATATTCAAACCCCTTCTTGTGCTCATTGGTTGGAGGAGTTGCATATGCCCACTCTGGTACCTCATCATCTTCCATAAGACGGGATCTGTAACTCTCCTTTCGTCTTCTCTCCTCATCCATCTTCTCAAAAAGCCAAAACTCCTCTTCTGTTCGAGCTGCAAGACGATTAATTTCTCTCTCACTAGGCACGTCTGTTCCCAGGGAGCTAGTACCCTTGCGCATTATCTCTTCCAACAACTCTCTCCTATCTTGAGCTGCAAAGACAGTAGTGAAAGTGTCAACTTTATATCTTATTGATCATCAAAAAAAGAAAGTAGAGATCAAGTATCAATAACAACAATTCTCAAATGACAGAAATGGAGTGACCCAATAAATATTGAACTGAAAACAAAGTAGACCCAATGAATTTTGAAATCAAATTATTGATAAACTATGCATTGAACTGAAATAAAGCACTAGCTGTATGGATAAGCTAGCCTTGCTGTTGCATAAAAACTCAATTTCCTCCAACATTTTTTCCCTCCAAGGAATTTATTACAGAATTAAAAGGTGACTGGATCATGAAAACATAATGTTGACATTTCTTTTGAGACTAGATATTGTGGTAGATTTTTAAACAGTCAAATGGAAAATGTTGAATTTGTATGATAAACAACCATAGAAATAACTAACCTGTGGAAGTTGTATTGAATAATCCTGCCTGAATAACTTTTGCATCTATGCCCATCTTTTGTTTGGCACGCTCCAAGATAACTTCTTCAATTGATCCAACACTCACCAACACAAACACCCTAACCTCCTTCTTTTGTCCAATTCGATGAGCTCGGTCCTCTGCCTGTTGATCCATTTGTGGATTCCAATCACTGTCAAATATTATCACTGTATCTGCAGTCTGCAGATTCAAACCAAGTCCTCCAGCACGTGTGCTGAGTAGAAACATGAAATAAGGAGAATCTGGAGCATTAAATAGCCTCAATAAAGTCCCCCTTTCTTCGGTTTTTGTTGACCCATCAAGTCTAAGGTATTTAAAGTCATGAAGTTGTAAGTAGACTTCAAGAATGTCCATGAGACGTGTCATTTGTGAAAAAAGGAGGACTCTATGCCCAGCTCTGCGCAGCTTGGGTAGTAAACGATCCAGCATCTCAAATTTTCCAGATGCTCTAAATATCTCCTCCTTTTGCCAAATATTATACTCATTCACAAAAAGATATGGGTGGTTACAACATTTTCTAAGATGCATCGTAAGGTTCTGTAGACTCTTCCCTTTTCCTGCAAATTCACATTGTCAGCATGGATTAGACACTTTTCAAGCTCAACAAATTGCATTATAAAAGGCTGTTTCAGAGGGGGAAAAAGAAAAGAAAAGAAAAGAAAGAAAGGAAGGAAGGAAGGAATCATAGATCCCAGTGGGTACACCCTTGGGAGCTGAGTTATAAATTCCTCAGCATAGAGTAGAAAATAGATTTCAGAGAAAGAAAAGGGAAAGCACCATCACAATACCAGTCAGCTATTTCAAACGTGCTAAACTTTTGGAAGTTACGAAATAGGAATTTGTAAGTGCGTCATAAAAATTAAACCACCATATTAAGAGGAACACCAGTTTGGAGGAATGAACATGATAAATAACTGAATCTAAATCGTTAAGGGTATTAACTTTGCATGTTCATCAGTAACACAAAAATGGTTTTTAAGACAATTTATTTACCACTATCCAGTCCCACTCTCCCCACGTCCGTGACTTGCTGGTAATATATTTTTTGCCATGCTGACATATCACATTTCAGTATAACCTGTGTTTTTCCTGGAAGGAACTTCTCCACTTCATCTTTCTTCCTCCTCAATATGAATGGCCTTATAACCTGGGGACAGACTCAAAATATGAACAAAATGAAAAGAGAGATGACAAATCACCAATAAACAGGAAAATGAGAAAAGAAAATTCAGTGACCAACACCTACATGGTGCAACCGCCGAATGACCAAGAGTTCTTCTTCTTCAGTTAGAGTGACATTGTTTTTGTCCGCAAAAGGGGCATTAAACCACTCCTCAAAATTGGAAACTGAATTAAAAATATTTGGCAGCAGAAAATTAAGTAGAGACCACAGTTCCTGCAAGCTATTCTGAATGGGGGTACCAGTCAGTAGGAGTCGCCTCCTAATGCGGAAGCTGCATAAAGATGACTTGAATCAGTGATAAGTCTTCCTTTTGGCAAACTATTCTATTATACAAAGAACGCAAGCAAAAATCCCAAAGCAAGCCAAAGTTAAGCAGGTTAAATTTTGATTCTTTTAAGTGCAAAGGACTAACAAAATAAGCAACAGAAATAATATCTAAGACAGAAATGAAGATAGATCATTCGAAATTTTACCAAACAAACCAATACAAGGATTAGCAGCAATAATAAAACAATGTGGTGAAAGCCTCAAGGAAAGAAACAAAGTTGGAAATCACAACATATTCAAAACTTGGTATTAATAAGAACATAATTCATCAGACAATTCTTCAATTAATTGGATTACAAATATTGTGATCATTTTAAATGCAACATACCCATTAACAATAGTTTGCGCAAGGACAGAGTCATGATTTTTAAGTCGATGTCCTTCATCAACAATCATGTAGTTCCAGTGAATTTTCTTCAAAAAGGTTTTGTCCCTCATAATAAGGTCATAATGGGTAATCATCACATTAAACTTTCCTTCTCCAGAATACTCTTCTCTCATTGCCTTCCTTTCATCTTGCCGCCCATCATAAAGAACAATGACGATGCTAGGACAATTTTGACAAGTCTTATCAGTTTTGAATCATTTGTAAATTTGGTGTAAAGTGGAAAAACACACAAACAAAAGTGCACAAAGCATTTTTTAAAAAACACCTGGGAGCCCAAGTTGCAAATTCAAGGGTCCAATTTGGCAGAACAGCTTTTGGGGCCACAATTAAGTGGGGCCCTGTCACCCCTTTATTTTCCATGAGATAAGCAATTAAAGAAATTGTTTGAATTGTCTTTCCCAACCCCATCTCATCAGCCAAAATTCCATTTAGATTGTTGTTGAACAAGGACAGCATCCATTGAAGCCCTTCTAACTGGTATGATCTTAGTTCTCCACCCTGAAGCATAGCCGGTTGTTCAGTCACCTGTATAGTTCAAGTTAGAATTAGATATTGTACTTATAGTGCACAGAAACCAAGGTAACAAAAACCATAATTCTTTTTCAACTACCTTCTCTTCAATTGAATGCACAGCTGAGTTATACTGTCTCTGACCTTCAAGTAAATCACCTTTCTTTACTTGGCTATTTGATTCATTGTCAAAAATATCCTTGTCTTCCTCAGTAAGTGACTGCCCTGGAGTTTCAGTCTTTGAAGCAGGCAATTCAGGTAAGTCAACATCTGAGCCTTCCAATGGTTCGATGCCCTCATGTTCAGCATCTTTTTGACGCTGAACGGCAGCTCCCAAACGAACTAGGAGCTCATTAGTTTTCCCTAGAAGCATAGTCAATCTTTCATTCTTGCTCTCCTCAACCATTTTCATGTAAGCTTCTTGATCATCATTTTTAAGAGCTTGAAATCTCAATTTTTCTGCCCGGGAAGCCCTTTGCCTTTGCTTTCCATGCCATGCCTGGGTAAAACATAAAGTTGCATCAGATCTTAGCAACATAATCGACAATTTCTTCATAAAAAACTTCCTTACTCAGAGAAACCAATATGATTAAAACTGCCACACCAGAGAAGCAAGAAAATTACTGAAAGACAACTCTTCAAAAACAACACTAACATGTCTCAAGTATTATGGAAAATGGCATTAAACTCAACAGATTTACATGCTTGTTACTTAAGTCAAACATTGTCGCTCAACCCACATTGACTGTCAGTTAAGGAAAGAGAGTTAAAAGTAAATAATTAATATCATGGGTCTTTTTTCTCCCTGCACACTTGAGATATTCCCAATATTAGACATCACAATGCTACCACCAATTTACCTATCCTAGAAACAGTCCAATAAAAGTAAAGAACTTCAGTCTATTCACCAAAGTAAATATGGTGGAGAGGCCCTTAAGATCAGCCCTAGGGTAGTCAACTTAATCCATTTCTCATTACTACCAAAAGATAATTTATTTTCTTAAGCTAAATGACAGTTACTACCAAATAAATGTCATATTTTCTGTTACGCTTATTAGCAGTAAAATAATATTCAAAAGAAAAAAGGAAAAAAAAACAGAAGAAAAAAATCATGCCTGAACACCATCATTCCGTTGTTTTCGTCTTCTTTGCGCCGCCTGTACTTGCAATTGGAGTTCACGAAAAGTGTTCATCAAGTCTGCGAAAAATTTTCGCAGCGCACTTTCCTCAAGGACCCTTCTCTCTTCCTCAAATCTTGACCATCTCTACAGTGAAATCACCTCATTATATTAGCACATAATTATGGATTACAAATTGAGTCCTAAACTAAAGTGCTAATCACATAATATGACAACCTTCGGTGAGGGAAAAACAAGCAAGTCCAGCTCTGATCTAAAATGTCCAAATGTGTAAACATTCAGTCAGGCACCAGGTTTTTAACAGCAAAGAGTTTCAAATCTAATAGATATTATGGCCATGTTATTGTTCTCAGCCTTTGTAAACCAAAATCAAGCACAGCCGAACATATCTATTGAAAAAATCTTTATTTCATACCTATCATGCCATAGAAGTGTAAAAGATGATTAACTTAAGTGCAATGAAGAAGTTGAGAAATTAAACTCCAGAGATCAAACACAAGGCATGCAATTTAAAGCTAAGTAAAGCATATCAACCTCACCTCGACCTCACGTTTCTTTTTCAAGGGATCTTCAGTATCAACAGCAAAAGCATCACCAATTCCATATAAAGGACGACGCAATCGCATCATGCCCCAATCAAACAACTGGCTTTCAGGATTGGCACATTGCAGACGGAGCAAATATTCTGCACTTACTTCAGATCGTACTTTTTTCTGCAAGCCTGCTAACTGCATGATAGAGCAATCAGCTACGTCAATATCACACATCAGTCTTAAGAAACTACAGGTAAGGTAATCTTATGAGGTAAGATCAGATGTCTCAAAGCAAAGATGTGAAACAGGGCTATGAAGTCACCAATACTGATGGACTTGTCAACCAAGAAACACTTTTTATGAATAAATACCGTGCAACTACAAAATGTATTGCTCAATGATTCAAAAGTTTCATGAATAAGTAACACAAAGCTAAATTTTTTGTTAAGGGCAGTGAAGCTTTTAATATTTATAAAAAGGGTGAAATTTTTACTAAATTATTAATAAGAGCAGTAATTTTTTAATCCACAAAAGAAAATTGATAATTGATTTAAATAGACCTTCATACCCTATCATTCCTGAAGTTAAGCAACATTTACGCATTGATTCTAAGATATCTACTCGTGAGCATCCTCCTGTTTGGCATTACTAAAGCTCCTAAATATAACTTAAGTTGTTGTCAAGAATATAAAAACAAACATATGAAGGCAATAAAATTCCATCAGAGATGATTAGTGTTAAATTAAAAGAAGAAACAAATATGGCAAGGGACTTGTGCATGGAAAATTATAGTCCGTGCTTTAATAAAATGAAAAGCTGGGTCACTAAGTTAAAAAATTGGTTCAATTAAATTTCATTCGGGCCAATTATGCTCACAAGCGGAATGCAACACCAAAGCATTAACAGCAATCAAAATGTCCAAATGATCCTCTGCATTCTCAGAAGGTAGTAGACTGTCGACTATATTATGCAAAAATTGATTTCAATTGAAAGAAAGATTGCAAAACTCATCTGTTTAGGACAGCTAGAAATTCAGTGAAAAATCAGAGGCCGAGAAGATATATTTACATGGCTTAGATGTGGGGCTAAGGAAGCGACAAAGTTGGCGAAATTGCCTTTTTGGGATTATCAGATGTTGGGCTGAGGAAAAGAGGCCAGAGGAACAGAAGAAGAATGATAGAACAATATCTGAGTGATGATAAGAAAACTCAGTTAATGCAGAGTGGTCTGTGCCCAACTCATAATAAGCATAAGGGTATGGATGTCTATTTAAATCAATTACTATTGTTCTTTGTTGGTAAATAAATTATCTCCCTTTATCAAGAATTAAATAAAAAATTACACCCTCTTTATAAATCTTAAAAGCTCCACCGCCTTTAACAAAAATTTTCCCTAATATAAAATGACTCAAAAGTAAAAAAGAAGTTAAATATGCAGATGTCCCAAAAAGGGGGAAAAATGTAATGAATATCACTTCAAAACAAAAGTCTACCTTTAGTCCATAGAGTTCAAGCAAGCACTTGGACTGCAGGTCTTCGCCCCTGCTTGCTGGGAGTTCTGGTCCAACATAAAAACAAAGGGAACATTTTAGAGGAATGACTTAATAAGTGTCAACCAGCATTGAAATTGCGGCAAATAACAGCACAATCCCATAGTTTTAATATTACACATGTCCTCTGGTACCAAGAATGACATTTGTCCAAACAATTGACCAAAAGTTTATGAGATTTCTTTAACAAAATCTAAAAAAGAGACAGAACAAGCCACCTTCCCTTCATACTGTAAATGGCAATCCCATCTAATTTTCTCTGATTGCAGATCTCCCACAACCATGCCAGACATGTGCAGCCCTTCCTTCTCCCCTCCCTGTCCCTTACCCTCTCACATGCAAAACACCCCACCACATGTTCACCCCTACCCTACCCCACCAAGGGTTATGGAACATAGCTCCCTCCTAGTTTCACACATTGAACTCACAAATAAAGATAAAACATCAAAACATCAAAAGGAGTTTAAAAAATTACTGTTCCAAAAACAAAGAGGGAAAAATATTATTAAAAATGGATTTGATTACCTTCAAGTTCAGCAAGACGGTGCTGAATGTGGCTTTGGAAACGATTTTCTTTCAACTCAGCCAATCCAGAACCTGACATGCAACTCGGTCGCTGCTTGAGTACTGCAACCTCGAAGTCTGCCATCAGATCCCCATAACTTGACATTCCAGAACCATCCTGCAACAAAGTTTTTAACTTTAATTTCTGAATGCAAAATGAAAAAAAAAATAAAAAATAATGAACTCATCTCATCATAAAAAGAAAACAAAGAAATCATATCCCATGAGGTAACTCAATGTAACCAAAGGCAACTAGGATATACTAAACTGATAAGTCACGCAGCTGTGTTATAACCCAAAACAAGCCTTCACAAAGAATTCGGAAAACTCTTTGCAACTTAACTACGCATACGGAATCAAGATTAATTTTTCCCTCTCTCATGCAGACTTGTCAATGCACATAGATAGAGCCACGAAATAGTATTAATTTCCACCAAAACGAGTTTGTGGTCATCAATAACTGCAATTAGCAGCAAGAATAAAAGCTCAACATATCTGAACAATAAAGCTATCACAATGCACATACATTTATTCTTCACAGAAGAGCTCAAACATTTAATAATTTCTTAATATATATAATAAATAACCCTAAATTTTTAACATAAACCAGCAAAGTTCCTCACTTTAGCTGTGACCTTCTCAGTACCAACCACACCGGATGAAACCCCGCCACCACCAACGGCCTTACACCCGTCGTTCTGATTGTTGACTTCATGGTGAGCCACGTCATCCTCCTCATTATCCCCCGCGGCAGCATCAGCGCCGCCGCCGTCATCCTCGTGGTAGATTGAAGACACCGCATCAAAAACATCCTGAGGAAGCGGAAGATTACGAGAGAGAAAATTAAGCGCACAAATTAAAGTCCTAGTCTTCTCAATTTCTTCCACACTATCCGGCGCACAATTGACAACATCATCATTATCATTCCGAGTTTGGCTAGGGTCACCAGCAGTAATCGATGCAACATCACCTCCGCCGCCCTCGCCGCCGCCCCCTGCTCCTCCTCCTCCGCCGTCTTGTTGCTGCACGGTTTCGACCTGAGCCGCCATAGCCTCGGAGGCTCTGGCGCGAAGGGGAGGGATCGTTTTTAAGTTTTGTGGAGAATTTGAAAAAATTAGAGGCAAAAGAAAAATGATGGGTTTTATATATAATCTGGGTGTGTTAACTATACTGCTGCTTCAAAATAAAAATTAAAAATTAAAAAAAAAAAAATAGGGCAATCGTTTTTTTTTTTGGCCCTCTCTTTCTTTCTTTGTTTTGTTAGCGTCGTCGCGTTGGTGCCTTTGGTGGTATGTTGGTAAAGGGGTGTGGGTTTTATGAGCCGTTCGTGAGTCGGGCCTCGGGCCTGATATTTTAACCCGTTCGGCTGGGGATATGTTAAATGACGTAATTGCCCCTGGTTGGGTTTTTAAGTTTGTGACTTTTATAGAGCTTTTGGAAGTGTGGGTCCAAGCTTAATAAGTAATGATTTTTTCCTTTTTTTTTCTTTTAGTTAATTGAGTAGTTTTTTTTTTTTCCCCTTTCGCTTATTATGATGGAATTAGAGGCTTCATTTGAATTGTGATTTATATGAGAAAAGTTATATTGGAATGTGTAAAAATTTTGGTAGGTATTTTTTATACAAAAAGTATTTTGAAGGGAAAATAGGAAGAAATTTTTTCAAAATTTATGTGAGAGGAATTTGAGTGGGAAAATTTAAATTTAAATTTTGAAATGAAAATGTGTTTGAATATTTTATTTTTGTTTTAAAAAAATTATCTTTTTGTAAATAACAATCACGTCCAAACGAAGCCAGAGATTTTTATAACTTTTGGAACTAGTATAAATGAGTTTACTGAAAATATGTAACAATCAATTTTATGATAATAAATACTCTCTGTCTCAAATAACTCTCCACTTTTGATTTTGTATAATTTTTTTTAAACGACAAAGTATAATATGTACAATTATGTATAATTTCATAATCTGTTGCCGAACTTAATCCAGTCAAACCAATTCGATCCGAGTGGTTCAAATCAGTTTTAGATTGCAATTTTTAAATCTCAAGTTCAATTGGGTCAAATCGGATACGAGTGCAAAATTAATAAGATTTGGTCTCTTAAAAGGATTACTATATTATGCAAACAAATTTTGGACCTAAATAAGAGCATCTTAACTACTTCGCGAGCTTGGCCTAGAAATTGAGAAGGCTAAACTGAATATAAATAAGATCAGATCATTTCTAGTCTCCAAATGTATGATGTAAAAGCCATTTCTAGTCTCCAGAGGTATGATGTAAAAGCCATTGAAGCAGGAACAAGTTCAAGTTTAGGAAATGAAAACCAATGGTAGGAAAGGCAAACTTTTGACCATCAAGTTAAGGAATAGGATGGAGAAAGGTCTTGATGATGACAAATGCCATCATGTGATTTCCATATAGGGAATGGGTGTACTTGGCAAGATGACTCTAGTTAGAAGAATTTACAAGCACAAAGTTGTTCAACCAAGTTTTGAAGGTTTTGCTTGGGCTTGTGTAACAAAACATGGTCAGATCAAAAGTATTTTGCGGGATATTCTGATGCCCTTTTCACCATGCACAAACTAAACCAACAATTAAGATAAGTACAAAAATTAAAGCTTCTACAAAAATAGATACACCCAATATATCGAAACTCATTGCCCATGGATAAAGAGAAACCGTTTCAACGTCAAAAACAACAAAAACTAAAGCAAACATATAATAACAGATTCTAAATTGTAACCAAGCGTCGCCCATTGGTAACTTGCCCTGAAAAATTGGCAGAGGTTAAGGGCATGAGAGACAGGGAATGGGGCCAACAACTTCATCAAGTGAAGAGACAAAGAAAGTGTTAGGCTATGTTTGGATTCAATGTTATTTCAAAAAAGTTTAATTTTTTCTCACAAAATATATAATATTTAGAAAAAATAATTTAATTTTAAAACTTAAACTTAAATTTTAAATTTTAAATTTTTATCAAAATTCTACCCACATCATTTCAAAAAATTTCCCCCAACCCAATTTTTTACATAATTTTGTTTACTTTTAAATTATCACATAGCACACATTACAAACATATACATAGTTGAGTTAAAAACCATATACATAGATGAGTTAAAAACCATGTCTTCATTAGCTAAGCTAAGAACCAAAAAATCAGTATAAGTGTGTATGGATTATATATTAAAAAATATAGTTTTGAACATTTTAGAACATTTTTTACAATCCCAAAATAGTTTATATTTTAGAATATTTACTTCAAAAAATATAAAAATGTGTTTTAAAGTGTAATCTATCCATACTTTAAGTAAAGTCACAACCTAATAAATGAAATTAAAATTAGGAATTTGAAACACGCATTGTTTTCTTGCGCAAAATTAGGCTTTGTACAAATATATATTTTCATTTTTACCTCATACATGTTTTCCAATGCATAAGATATTGTATGTTCAGTATTTCTCAAAAAATATTTTATGTCCAGCATTTTCCAAAAACTTGTTTTCAAATGAATCTCAAAATGCATTTTTCCCGCAAAAAAAGTAAAACCCTAAAATACACAAATCTTTTACTCTTTCATACACAACATTTCAGTTTAAAAAATGCCCGGTAGCATTTTAGTTGAAAATATATTTTAATTTTTGCAATTTATGTAATATTTTAATTTGAAACATGTTTCCAACTTTGCAATTCATACAACATTTTAGTTATACACACATTCCAAATATTCAACTCCAAAAACATTTTAGACAATATTTCAAAATATATTTTGAACAACATATTTTGAAATGCAATCCATACACAATGTTACTTACTTTATTATTCTAAAATAAGACAAGTAAGGTTATGTTTGGCTTATGATTTATTTGAAAAATTTTATACGAGTATGTATGAAAATTTTGGTAGGAAATTTTCATTGAAAAAAGTGTTTTGGAGGGAGAATAAAAAGTGTATTGGAAGGAAAAATTTTAAAAATAAAAGTAAGAAAACTTTGGTGGACATTCAAATTTTAAATAAAATAAATTTTGTTTGAATTTCTTTTTGTGAAAACATATAAACTTTTTGTAAATAGAAGAAGAGCTATTAGCCTCTATCTACAAAAAATTACTTTTTTTCACAAAACAAATAAAACGTCCAACAACTTTTTATTTAATTTCAAAACTTAAATTTAAAATTTAAACTTTGCCCCTAATTTCTTAGCACATAATTTAAAAAAAAAATTCTTCTAATACACATTTTATTCTCCATTCAAAATATTTTCTTTACAAAAAAAATTTTACCAAAATATTTATACATTCCGATGAAATTTTTTTGAAACAAGATATAATCTAAACATAGCCTTAGTTATTCTTGATGACATCTATTTGGAAATCATCATACTAATTTTACAAACACACATCGAATGAAATAGTAACATGATTTTCACTAGTGGTGGCAATTCATGAGACGACACGGAAACTCATCACGAACCTAACACGTGTTTAGTAGATATAAGTATACCCCTTCGCGAGTTCGGGTCAAAATCAGGTCGAACCCATATAACATGAAAAATAAATAGGTCTAATCAGGTCAACCTGCGAGTCAACTCATTTAACCTGTTTAAAATAATTTAAAAAATTATCTAATAATAATTTTATAAAATTGAAAGGCATTGTATAAGAAATACTTTTAGTATATTTGGTGTTTTACTCTTTCATAAGTATATAAGTATTTTTTTTTTGTGTTGTGTCACCCATGAAATAAATAGGTAATTGAGTTTTCCTAAATTTTACATATGTATAGGTATTTTCATGTCTTTTTCATGTTGTGTTGTGTTACCCACGAAATAAATAAGTCATATTTAGGTTATATTACCTAACACGTATAATTAAACTGGTCATGTTCGAATTTGTGTAAAACATATAATACCTATGTTTTAACACGACACACAAACCCAAAACACGACCTGATTGTCACCTCTAATTTTCACTAAGGAACACTTACATGATTTTCACTCAGGATCATGTTAACAATCTATATTAAAGCATAGATAAAAAGTATCCTTTGTTTGAATTAAACATTGGAGGTTGTATCGATCAATAGCCACACACACGTTCAACCTCTAAGTACCCACAATCATGCCTTTGTTTGAATGAAACACTTAAAGTTATGGAGATTGAATCGATCAATAGCCGCAGAGACTAGTCTCTAAGATATCCACCTGAACACCTCCTCAAAATTCTCACCAAAATTGACCAATACCAGGATTCTTGAACACCTTCTCAAATTCTCATAATAATTGGCCAATACCAAGATTCTCCCTAGAATTGTTCAATACTAGGTTAATATGCTAGTTCCTCTTGATTAAGACACGTGTTATATGAGAACACTAAAATTTAGGGCTTTGAAAAAAGGCACAAAACTTATTTTTGTGTTTGTAATTTTTCTAACATATATCTCTCAAGATTGGTACACTCACTCGTTAATAGGTGGTTTCTTTTGTTTCACAAGCAAGAAGTCTTGTCATACAAGAACTCCAAGTGTGGAGCAAAGACTATCTCTTATGTGATAAGAGATCTTTTACCAGACTATAAAACTCTATCAAGAAGGGATTATAGTTTATTTCTTATGTCTACATAAATTGCCTTTATCATTAATGAGCCTTTAGAATTAATCACTTTATAAATTACTTCCTTCGTCCCAAAAAAAGAGTCCATTTTGAAAAAAATTTCTTGTCCTACAAAATAAGTCCACTTTTAAATCATATTCCTAAAATATCATTGCTAATAATAATTATGTATATTCAAAATCAAAAAGTAAGGATAAAAATGTAAAATTATACATTTAGTGGTGTATTAAATGAGTTATATTTAATAACTAATAAAAAATTGTACCTTAACCAAAGTGGAATCTTCTTTTGGGACAGGGGGAGTAATTCAATAATTATCACATAATTATTCTAAACATTTCAATCCAATAATTAGTTCTTATTATATATGACCTTTTAGATTCCTAATATTTTGGTAATAAATATAAAATTAATTGGTTTTAGTACAAAACTAATGAACTTCTATTTGGACTCAAGTCAATTTAATCATGAGATTCATTAAATTAAACAATTTTAATTTATCATTGATTTATATTTATAGATCAATATTGGCCTATAGCCAAATATCACCACGCAAGTGTTAGAAAAAGTTAAGTGATTGACTTCATCTATCCATGAATAAAATTTCATGTAATTAATATTTGTACACCACTTTATATCCCTAATTAGTACAAGAGTAAGACATAAATGTCAACTCTTGATGTACTAATTAATTTTCTTATTTTCATAACTCAATTCCTTTAAAATAAATTCTAAACTGTTATAGATTTACTTCCTTGTTTGCAAACATTTTGCATTGAAATTTCAACAAGTGGCCACATTTAGGATATACTCTTCTTATTGTTAGAAATTGTGAATCATTTATTAATCATTACCATCTACCCATGTTTCTCATTATGCCCAACCTTTATTGTACATATAACTTATTATAGTTATGGCCAAATAAAGTCAAAGCACAATAGTACACCCTTAAGATATTTTTATGATCTCTAGTTTAATGATCATTTACACTACTGTCACATAGAGAATATTTCATTGACATTTAAATAGTTTACCTTGTTGGATTCTCTATGCGAATCAGTCTAATAAATTTTTTTTTCTAATAATTTATTCATATATCACTAGAAATGCTATTCTAACTATATTAACAACGTCCTAGTTATTGTTAATACTACAAATAGGGACACTTAAAAATAAAATAAAAATTGCGCTAATGATATTATCATTAAATAAATGTAAATTCACATTTAGCATATTTACAAAATAATTAGATTCCATATATCTTATTTACACAAATAAATAATAAACTTTCATTCAAATAATAGATAAATATTTTGCAGACTGACCTCTTCACTTCAATTTGGCATAATCAACATTTTTCACTTATAATTCTGTAGCCTTTTTAGCCCCTATATATAAATCGTCAATTATGCTTTTTGAAGGTTAAAATAAAACTATAGAATTTTACCTTATATATGAATTTATTCTATGCATAATAGAATAAATTGTTATATAAAAAAGTAATAATTTTGAACTCCTAAATTGGACATATTAATCTAAGAGTATCAGTAATAATAAATTTGACAAGAAACAAAACGAGGAAAGTTTCCGGATATTACTATCTTTTGCTACTAAAGTCTCCACAATAAAGACAAAAGAGTGGCAACACGAACTTTAAGGTCATGTTTCGTTTGCATTTTTATTTGTAAAGAGTTAACTTTTTTCAATTACAAAAATAAAACATCAAAATAATTTTTTATTTTAAAATTTAAAATTTAAAATTTAACTTCTATCCAAAATTCTTCTCACATTATTTCAAAAAAAAATTCCTTCTAATCTATTTTTTTATATCACTTTTTTTTACAAAAAATTCTTACCAAAGTTTTCACATATTTCAATACAAAATTCTCCAATACAACACAATCCAAACATAGCCTAAAAGTTTGATCATCTAACATTATTATTCTATTTTGTTTTGGTTAAAACATACAAAATTTAGGGTGTTAAAATCAATCTTCTCCAAGAAAAGTAATACTCTCTCCATCTTAAAAAAAGAATTCACTTTAGTTAAAATATAATTTTTTATTAGTTATTGGGTAAATCTCATTTAATGCACAACTAAACGTATAATTTTACAATTTTATCTTTACTTTTTAATTTTGAATATGTATAATTATTATTAATAAAGATATTTTAAGAATTTGATTTAGAAATAAACTCTTTTTTTTAGAGAATAAAAAAATTTCAAAGTGAATTCTTTTTATAGAACGGAGGGAATAATACTGAATAGATAAATTGGAGGGAATAATACTGAATAGATAAATTGCATTCACTTGTGACCAAATAGTCACACAACTTTCAAAATTTTTGTCCTTTGATCACTCATTTATTTGTTTGCACAAAATAGTCAATCAACTTCTGAAATTGCTGAAACTGGTCCTTTCATCAATGAAGTCAGTTTGATGTAAAAAAAATTACACGTATACGCATGGCCATTTTCAAAGATAAAGCTGTTGAATAGAAAATAGACTAATTTCGGAAGCAACATCAATTACACGTCAATATGGTCACAATCAAAGGCAATATAGACTTCTAAAAATAGTGTTTTTTTTTATAGAGAATTTTTTGGAAAAAAAAAGTTCTAAAAGACTAATGAGTGTGTTAGAAGTCACAGCTATTAGTGTCATTTTTATGACCACTCGAGTTTGGACAATTTTTGCAGGGTTGCTCAAAGCATTCGATCCGATCCGAATTCAATTCGATTTGTAATGTATGGATCGTGATCCGAAATTAGTTTGAAATATTTGGATTGAATAGGATCAAATTCTTAGTCAAATTAGTTTTGATCCAATTTGATTTGCAGCCTCTTTCTTTTTCTTCAGACACAATATTAATTTGAAACTAATATGTTAATGTAAAATTTTTTCTATTTTTTATGTAAAGACAATAAATAATTTTTATATAAATATTTTAATTTGTTTATAATTTGTGTATTTTTATGAAAATTAATTTGTGTATTTTCATGTAAATATTTTAATTTTTTTGTCACTAAATTGACTAACTTTAATTAAAAAATTATTTATAGTATAAAAGACTATAATAATTCCCATTTTATAACTAATCTTAGCCATTTTTGGAGAAAAAAAAAGTTATAATTTTTTTTAAAATTTTTCATTGGATCAATTCAGATAAGATCCAATCTAATTTGATCCTTCTCGAAATACAAACTTGATCCGATAGAATTGGCACCGTTTGGAGTATGATGTATTTGAGAAAAGTTGTATTGGAATGTGTGAAAATTTTAATAGGTATTTTTTTATAGAAAAAGTATTTTGGAGGGAAAAATAAAAGGGAATTTTTTTAAAAAATTATGTGAGAGGAATTTAAGTGGAAAATTTTGAATTTTAAATTTTGAAATAAAAATGTATTTGGATAATTTATTTTTATTTGAAAAATGTTAACTTTTTGCTCATTTGCAAACAAAAATGACTTGTCCAAATTTCGTGTGGAAAATTTGGTTGATAGAATCATTTACTTTCTTTTGTTTTGATTAAATCAATTACTTTCCTTTGTTTTGACTAAATCAATTACTTTGTTTTGACTTAACAAATGAAATTAAGCGTTTGAACTCATATTATTAGTTTTTAATTCGTACCAAACTCTAAATTTTATGCCGAGGCCAACTTCTGAATGTAAAATAAAAATTATATTTTTAATGTAAAAGTTATAAAATAAAAATTATATTAAAATATAAAAAATTGCATTAGAAAAAGTAAAAATAAATTTTAAAATGTAAACTATACGTGATAATTCATTAAGGATTTTCCCAGCGCATATTTAATGTTAATAAAATTGATTCCCAAAGGAAAATTGTTGGTTTGTTACCAAAATTCAACAGCTAAAACTTGAAAGAAAGTATGACGTCATTTTTCCACACCTTTTAGTACGTGCGATTTTTGGAACCTCTCACACACCATGCGCCACAATCGCCCACTGTGGGCGATTTGTGGTGCGATAGTGTGTGAGAATTTTTTTTTTTTATTTTTTAGGTTGGTAGGAAGAATTGGGAGATGGTACCGCGGTACAATTCGTAATTCTTTCTCTTATTTCATATCGTTTATTGATTAGGGCTTTTGTCTTCCCTTCGGCAGGTTTTTTGGTTATTAGTTTGGTTACACAGTTTTTTCACCTTTCCGGTAAAGTCATGAAAGGCATAGAGAGGGCATTAGGGACGAGACTCATCACCGAATTTCCGTTCAGTGGTGTTTGATGCATGCAGTTTTGAAATTCTTTAGTTGAGGAATTTTCCAATCAATGTAAACTAATTAGGTAGTATAGGAGTATCGATTATTTTTTATGTAACAGTTACTGTGCACTAACCTCATCAATGTTTTGTGTAGCAATTCTCATTTATATTTCTTATTAGATGTACACTTTCCTCTATAGTTGCGCTATATATTATAAAACCATGAGTATCATTTAACCTACCTTTTGGCTAAACTTTGTAAATATTGTACAATTTACTATTATAATATATTTTTAACGTTTCTGAAAAAAAACAAAGACTTGAAAGAGAGTCAAAACACGAGACTTGAAAAAATTAAAGAAATGGGCTCCACCAGACTTTTCTAAATTAAGAAGATCTAAAAATAAACACTGTTGGTCAGAAATTTGTAATGAATTGGTAAAAAATCTGTTTCGTTGATTCATTATCGTGTACTGTACAATGGTGTGTGAAAATGCGAAGATCGTAGACTTTTCAACTTCATTTGCTTTCCAGATTTTGTACGCTATCCCTTAAAGTCATTGTGGTCATCATCAATTCCTTTCAAGCTAGTATTCTTTTCTTGAACTCTGTAGCTAACGTGATTAAACATGGTTGACGCTGTGGTTTCAATTGCTCTGCAGAACCTTGTTTTCTTTCCAATCTAACTCGGGCAAGAATCGAAATGGAATTTTCTCCATCTTAACCATAAAACTTATTTAGCTTTCTTGACTATGTATTTTTTACCAATCAACTTGGTAATATCATTATTATTTGAGAAAAAAAAACCAACTTGGAGTTTTACATGATTGCAACCTCATTCACATATAGCTCAAATGAAAAAAAAATTAAGATTGATAAGTGCATTTTCTTTTTAAATTAGAAAGAAAAAAACCTTTTCTATATGAAATTATGAATACTCATTTTTGTAATTCATCCAAATAAAAACTTCTCTTTTTTTAATCTTTAATTCATATTTGATCCTTCTTCTTCTTCTTTTTTTCATCTTATCCTCCATAAGGTGTATGTATATCAAATTTTCTTTTTCTTCACTTTTTCCCCCTTTTGTTCTTCTTTTTTTGGCCAATTTTTTTTTTCATCTTCTGCCAATTAAAAGAAACTAGTTGTATCAAACTCCCTTCTCATATTTTTTTTCTTCTTTTGGAAGATAAAAATAACATCAATTCTCCCACATCGGATTCAAAAGTAATTTTTTGAAATTAAAATTTTGTAATTGTTTCGGGATTTTGGAACTCCTACTTAAGGAGATTCAACAGAAAAGTTCCAAATTCTCTTTCTCTCTCTCTGGAGTTAAAAAAAATGATTAAAAAAGGTGTTTTTATTTGGGTGAATTTAAATGACCTTTGACCGAAAAAAATTGTTAGCTTGACTTGTAATTCCCTATTAGAGGTACTAATTTTGGCATTGAGATAAAGTCTAAGGGCAAAAAAAATTATACAAAATTGTTTGGAAACTGCAATTTTCCCTTGTTAATAATAAATTTTTGTTACCACCACATATACTGAAAAACATTTGATCATTTGATTGAAAACACTAATCATTTGATGAGGATTGAAATTTGGAAGCAGCAAAATTAATAAGATTTAAGGGATTATTATATTATGCAACATATTTAAACCTGAACAAGAGCATTTTATTTAACCACTCCGCTCCAAGAGATACAAAGGCACAACATGTGACTTTAAAACTTGGGTTCGGTTGATTAAGATTTAATTAATCTTGCACGATAAGGTTCAATGCTGCATGATAAATAATTAGGTCCAAGTGGGCTCTGCTTACAAATTTTTCTAGTTTTCACATCTGAAAAGTAAACACTGTTAGTCAGATATTTGTAATGGCTCCTTTGAAATTTGTTTCGATGATTCAAAAGTGTGTAGTCCATCAAAATGCGAAGATTGATACCCTTATTGAATGGGTGTTCAGGGATTATATTTCGCTTTCTGAGATAATGATGGTACGATAGAAGTTCTTTTAAAATGTAGTATGCCTTTAAAGTGTGTCTGTACGCACCCTTAATTTTTTCCCAGATTTTCCACACTGCAACAAGTCGTCATGGACTACTAGGTAATGAAGTAGTGGCCAGAGTTCTCCTATTTTTTTTGGCTATCTTCAATTCCTTCAGAGCTCCTCTTGTTATAGTGAACTCTGCAGCAAAAGAAATAACACATGGCTGACGCTGCGGTTTCGATTGCTCTCCAAACACTTAGCACTCTAGTTGCAGAAAATGCAAGATTTTTGTCAGGAGTGAAGGATGAAGTTGAAGAAATTACTGCTGAGCTAAAGAGGATGCAATTGTTCTTAAGAGATGCAGATTCAAGAAATCACAAGGATGGAAGTGTTCGCCACTGGTTAAGGGAAATTAGGCTTCTTGCTTACAGGGTTGAAGACATCGTGGAGACATTTGCAGTTGAAGTTGCTTCCAAGAGAAGAGGAGGTGTCAAGAAAGTTCTCAAGAGATTTGCTTGCATAGTTTGTGAGGCTAAAACACTCCGTAATCTTGGCCTAGAAATTGAAAAGGCTAAAACGGATATAAATAAGATCACTTCTAGTCTCCAAAGGTATGATATAAAAGCCATTGGAGCAGGGGAAAGTTCAAGCGCAAGAAATGAAAACCAATGGTGGGAAAGACAAACTTTTGCCCATCAGGTTGAGCAACACTTTGTTGGGATGGAGGAAGATATGAAGAATTTGTTATCCCTTGTTCTTGATGATGACGAATCCCATCGTATGATTTCCATATGGGGGATGGGTGGACTTGGCAAGACAACTCTAGCTAGAAAGATTTTCAAGACCAGGGTTGTTCAGCAATGTTTTGGGCGTTTGGCTTGGGTTTGTATAACACAACATTGCCGAATTAATGTCATTCTGCAAGACATTTTGATGCAACTTGCCCCTGAAAAAATGAGAGGGTTGAATTGCATGGGAAATAGGGAATTGGTTCAACAAATATATCAAGTGCAGAAAGTGACAAAGTGCCTAGTTGTTCTAGATGATATCTGGAAGCTAGAGGATTGGAAAAGCCTATTTGCTGCATTTCCAATTGTTGAAGGGGATGGCAAGATATTAGTCACCACACGTAATAAGAAGATAGCAGAAATTGGATTCCCGTATGCTCTAGGGTGCTTGACTGAAAAGAAAAGCTTGGAATTACTTCAAAAAATAGCTTGCCCAAGAAAAAATGATGAAGGTAAGAATTTACATCTCCATAAATTTGGTTGCATAAATTATGGTCTTGCAATACTTTTTCATTTATTCGTTTTTGAGTTAAGTGGATACACCTATATTTTGTTCAACTGGATGTTGATAAAACATTAAGGAATCACATAAATTGGATGAATTTTAAGGCGTGAAAACATAGTTTTTAAGATTTTATTTGCCCCCATAGCAATCATAGCTTGCTTTTGGATTATTAACAAATTACTTTTGGTATACAATAAAATCCAATATATTCCAAACGGGAAGAATTTCTACAAAGTGTAAAAAAAAAAAAGTAAAACTGACAACCTTTTTCACGTCCGATTAGCCAACTTGCTCATTTGACAAACTAACTCAACACTGGATGTGTTATATTCACATGAAGCCTCAATTTGTGATTGACATGGGGCAAAATTATTTCTTGTTTTGACGATGAAAAAAAGAGGAAGGTTTCTAGCTGTTTAAATCTACAATCATGTCCTTAAGCATGGATATGTTGAAAACCTGTGTTTACTTTCTCTTTTTCAGATTTTATGACATGATTTTTTTTGTACTAAAGACTTAGAGCTGAAAAAAATTAAAAATAGAGATATCAATGCCAATAGTATTGTGTTTTACAACTCATTTTCGAGTTGTTTTTTTAGACTTCAAGGCTGAACAAAAACTGGAAGATGTTGGGATTGAAATGGTTCGCAAATGTGGGGGTCTACCATTAGCAATCTCTGTGCTTGGCGGAATTTTGAAAGACAAGAATTCTCTAACAGAATGGCAAATGGTGAATAAATGCATTAGCTCCTATCTTAGTAATGTGGAAAATGATCGAGAGGAGGGAGGAGCGGTGGCCCGAGTTTTGTCTTTGAGTTACGATGACTTGCCATGTTATTTGAAACCATGTTTCCTCTACCTGGGCAGTTTCCGGGAAGATGAGGAGATAGAAGTTGCACAACTTTATTTGTTATGGGAGTCAGAAGGTATGATCTTGTCACAACATCAAAGAAGTGAGGAGGGATTATTAGATGTAGCAGAGCGATATTTGAATGAACTGACACGAAGGTCTATGGTTCAAGTGAAACCGTGTCAATCTGCAATATTTAGTAAATGCCATTCATGTTCCCTTCATGACATGATGCGAGACTTGTGTTTAGAGAAAGGGAGGGAGGAAGAGTTCAGTAAGGTTATAGATTTTCGAGGTGTAAGGCAGTCTTCATTGGATCCATCCTCTTCTACTAATTTTTCCTGTAGATTAGTGATCCACATGGATATTGAGAGTGTTGTTATAGCAAGAACTGGTTCACAGGAGAAGTGTAGACAACTTCGATCTTTTCGGTGCCTGAATTTGGATAGGAAACTTTGTGGAAAAGAAAAGGTTTGGCAGCAAGGAATAGTGAATTTTGACGACTCAAAATCGCTTCGAGTACTACAATTTGAAGGTTATGATTTTCAAGGGAAGAAATTGCCTGTGGATTTACGAAAATTGATCCACCTGAGGTATTTGAATGTAAACAACTGCAAATTGGATGAACTGCCATCATCAGTAGCTGAGTTGCCATTCTTGCATACCCTTTATGTACAGGTAAACAATGAAATAAAAGTACCTAATGTTATTTGGAAGATGAAACAACTAAGGCGTTTGTGTCTCTTTACCAAAGGACGTCATACAGGAAAAGGTAAACTACGGCTACATGGTTTGGATGAACTTGAGATACTAAGTGGGGTTGATAGTAGGACTGATGAAATTTCTGATCTTTTCAATTTGTTAAGTCTACGGAAGCTTGTGGCGAGAGTTTGTGATAACAATAGCCTTCACTATATCATTGATTACATTAATACCAAATTGAAGGAGGCAGCGATTTGTATTGATGGTTGTGATTTTGTTAGTTTGACTGAAGGGTATGTTCTTTTGAGGAAGGTTCTAATGTGTGATAAACTGACTCTCTTAGGGCTATTGGTAAAAATCAACAAGTTTCCAAGGTATGAACATGGCTTGTTGCAAAACCTTATTGGGTTATGTTTGGAAGGAAATAAAATTGAGGAAGATCCCATTGGAACACTTGAGATGCTCCCTCAATTGAGACTTCTCTTTTTAGGGCCTGATTGTTATATGGGGAAAGACATGACTTTTCATGAATGGGGTTTTCTTCAACTTAGAATTCTTCGGGTTTTCAGGCTATCCAATTTGGAATGTTGGAAGGTGGAAAAAGGTGCAATGCCAAGTTTAGGTTCTTTGATGATCTTGGGTTGTCAAAAACTAGAGATGATTCCGGAGGGATTGGAATTTGTTGTGAGCCTTGAGGAATTGGTAATTTATGAAATGCCTATCAAATTTTGTGACAGGATCAAGATCAAAGACACAAATGGTCGAAAAGGTGATGATTACGACAAAATTCAACATGTTGCTTCAATTTCTATAGATCACCCTATTCAACTCTATTTGCACAAATCAACATTCTTACATGATAATGTTTTAACCTTTCTAGCTCCTGAATGTAAATCTTTATGATGCATTTTTTTTTCTTCTGAGTTGGAGAAAAATTTGCATTCCTGTTTTTTAAGAATTGAAACATTGAATTTATTCCGCCATAACTTTTCTTGCCTTGTTGTTTTACAGTATCTTTAACATTAACTGATACTATTGAATTTATATATGAAATCTTTACTTTTAAAACAACAAATAATATTCAAATTTCAAACAATTTTGGTCTTGAAATTTGATTTGTTCTCGTTTTAAAAGTCAAGGAAAAAAGATTATTGATGAAATGTGGAGATTTTTTGGGTGTTTCTTATATATATCTTGCTTTATGTTTAAATTCTAAAAAGTTAAAAAAAAAACTTAAAATACTTTAGAGGTGAAAGAATTAAAAGGGCTAAAACTTCTTAGGGTAAGTTATGGTGACCTATTACTATTTATTCTTTGGGTTGTTAAAATCGGACTAGACCAATTAGTTTGTTGAGAACTCATTAGGAGTGAGTTTGGTTTCAATGAAAAATTGGATTAAAAGCCAAATTAAAACTATATCAAACCCTAATTGGAACTGGCTTTGACTTGGTGAAAACCTTTATTTTTTTGTTGAAAATAACTTTTTTTTTAAAGAAAATTAAAGTTTGATCCTAAATTTTTACAAAACTCATATATTACTTATAATGTTTTTATTTCTTTAAAATTAAATGCGTTAAATATTTATACAAGAGGATTCTTACAATTTTTAATAGATTCCTTATTGAAAATATTTTTATACTTTTTTTCCAAAATATTATTCAATTATACATTTAGAATTTCACATAATTCATAATAATTTAAACTTATACACTAAATTTTTTTTTCTCTAATATATATTAACTTTAATATTTTTATAATTAATCTATATTAGTTATTGATACTGACATCATCTTTTTTTTTTTTAATTACTATTTGTTCGACCAATCCAACTGGTTAACTCATAGCATCTTAATTTCATTTATTCATTTTTCGATTTGATTCTAACAACATTGGCTTTAATTTAACTCCTTGTTACTTAATAATAATTATTATTAAAAATATTTTAAAATTTTAGTTTAAAAGTAAATATATTTTTTTAAAAAACTTAATAATAATTATTATTAAAAATATTTTAAAATTTTAGTTTAAAAGTAAATATTTTTTTTTTTAACAAAAGAGTAGTACGTTGTTGTTAGTCCTCCTGTCACGCCGATAACATCAACCGCCACCATCGTTTACAAGGCGTCCAATTTGGCTACTAATATTTTTTATTCTTTCATTTGAGCAAAGTTTAGTGTTTTATTGTTTGCTTTCACACATAACCAAACAAAACCTTATTCTATCTATTCAATATAAAGTGCGTGTTGACTGTACGAGAGCCGATGTAGGTATGGTGCTCAATCTCTCGCTGGCACGTTGACTCAGCTTATTTAAAATGAATTTTTATATTTGTCATTTTAAAAGTATAACAAAATTATTTCAAAAAATAAAAAAATATATTTTAAAACACAAATTTTAAACACTCTAATTCCCATTAACCTTTTTCCCCTTCGGAATGAATATTGAATTTGAATTTCTTAAAAAAAAGGAAAGGAAAATTGAATTTGTATACTACTAATCACTTGTAATTGTTGAAAAGTTTTCAAGGTGGAGGAGGAAAATGATAGAGATGTGCAACAACTCAAACTTGGAAGAATGCAAGAATTCCAACGACTTGGAGGATGCCATTTTTTGTGGGAATCCGCTACATTATGGTGCTACTGTTCCTCTTCATTAATTTCCTTTCCAGCTTCCCTACCTTGTTCCACCAAGCCATTGTGGTGATCATCAATTCCTTTGAAGCACCTATCATTACACAGTACTCAAAAGAAGAAGAATAAACATAGCTGACGTGGTGGTTCAGGTTGCTCTTCAAGAACTTACCAGTTTCATTATAGAAAATACAAGATTTTTCTTAGGACTGAAGGATGAAGTTGAAGAAATTACTGCAGAGTTAAGGAGGAAGCTATTGTTCTTAAGAGATGTAGATTCAAGAAATCACAAGGATGGAAGTTTTCACCACTGGTTAAGGGAAATTAGACTTCTTGCTTACAGGGTTGAAGACATCGTGGAGACATTTGCAGTTGAATTTGCTTCCAATAGAAGAAGGGCTGTCAAGAAAGTTCTCAAGAGATTTGCTTGCATAGTTTGTGAGGCTAAATCTCTTCGGAGTAAATATGTATTAAAATAAATCCACATGGCCTGACCTAAGAACAAAGAATTTTTACAACAAAATTTTCCCACTTGCAAGCTGCAATATTTGCTGGTAGAAGTGCATCTTCATGCAGAAACTGGAAGATGTCTACTGATCAAAAGTCATGCTGTTCATCAATCATCGACAACATCTGGCTTCTGAACTGTGAGATAGTGATACTCCGTCCTGACCAAATTGTTGTTCCATTGTTTTAAGGTTCTCCCTTGTGCTATAACTTCAATCCACCAAATCTTTTTGTGCGCATTTTTCTACCACACGGCTTATTGGTTCGTGAAAATACTGCAGAGATATAAAGATTGCTTCCTGCTTGTTACAAATCAAAGACAGCACTGATCAGTTGATCAAAGTTGATTGGATAATTCCTTGGAAACGTGAGATTGAGATGGGTACACAAGTACCTCAGTCCGTATTGTTCTACTTCCTTGATGAGGACATGTGTTCAAGTATAAATCGAACAGTTCTCGAACATCTTTCCCCTGAATGTCAGAATATAATACATAGTCATAAACTTTGTTCAGTTTTTCCTTCTCTTCATAGAGTGAAAGATAGCAATTTCCAAAGTACTGAAGAATAACGTAACATTGATGTGCTCCCCACCTCGTGTAAATGAATGAACTAAGACAAAAGCAGATCAGGAGGAGGTGCAGATTTTGACAGGCTAAGCTTTCGTTCAGCACATTGCTTACCTTTAAATTATTGTCTTCCTCAACACATTCTTCAAGTCCGGCAAGCCCACCGAAAGCAATTAATAGGTGCCTTTTATGATACACATAAAAAAGAGGTTAAACTTAGGTTAATAACACATGAAGGTTAATTTGAAAGAAAGAATAAAAGTTCCTTAGAACTATTTTGATAGATCAAAACAAGGATGAGTAACCATAACAATGTGTAACTGAATTTGAGAAGATGTGGACTATACCGGAAAGATGGCAGAGAAAGTTCTGAAGACTGGATGACAACTCCATGTTCCGAGGTGCCAATCATATGATCATAGCCTCCCTAAAAATGAATTTCAAGGGAACTAATGAGGAAGCATACATTACCAATAGTATATGGAAAAATGAAGCAACACATTCCAAGTTAAAATTACAGAGCAACAATAATACCTTGTAGGGACAGCCACTGAAAACAGCACTGATGTTGGAAGCATATCTAACTCTGTAACCCCAGTACATTCCCACTTCGTTCCTAGGCCTGGAAGATGGGACAACTTGATAGGTTAGACCTACAAAATAAAATATTTGCACGAAAATATGATTAATTGATTATCTTGGCTGACATGGAAAAACTAAAAATTTCATGCATCAACAAATTCCTGAGAGACGGGACTAAATTTAGGTACTGTTGAAGGCCTTCTCGGCCCTATACAATGCTTTATTTGAGATGGCCGAGTTGAGTACCAAGTTCAAAGCTAATGATATTTCTAATTCAGTAAACTGTATTGCCTATTAAAAGCTTCTTCCTAAAATTCTTTTTACATTTCTGAAGCTGCTTTCCACAGAACATTTAAAGCATTTCTCCATTTTCTTCATAAAAAACTCCCTTCATAACTAAAGTAAAATTTAACGGGCTAGCTTAGGGGTTAGGTAAATGTTTTCACTGCAACCTAGCAGTAAAGCTAGCCATGAGATCTAAGCAAGAACTACTGCAAGAATAACCAAAATATCAGTAACCAAATAAAGCTTTCTTGAACAAAATAATAACCCGAGCATCCCAACATGGGCTTTGTTCAACTACTTTAGCCATCTCCAAGCACCCTATGATATCTTGAGCTCCCTACACCATCAAAGTATTCTTTCTTCACCCTGAAGTTAACTGAAGATACACCTAACCACCAGGGCATGATGATGCATAACAGATTGAAAAGGTTACTAAATGCTTAAATGCTAAAAAAATTAAAGACTCAGTTAATCACCAGAATCCAGGTTACGATTTAATCCCATAGCCACAGTAACTCGTCTCCCCGGTTCAATTACCCGGTCAATCACCACATTCTGCACAAGACAGCATTTCAAGATTAACATAAAAGTTCCTGTTTATTCTTTTAGCAGATTTTTTACCTTTCTTTTTACTAATTTGCAATTGTGGCTGATCGCTTCAATCAGCTTAAAGAGAAAGTTTAAAACCAAAAATTCCACAGTTCTTATATAACACTTTCATTTTCTATTGCCAACAAGGAAATTTAAAAAAAAAAAAAGAAAAGAAAGAAGAAGAAGACATCAAACAATTTGTCTCCAATAGAAAGAAACGATAAAGCAAATATGAGTGCAATAGTCAAAAAATCACCAATCTTTAGGTGATTCTAACCATCCAAAAAGCAAGTATATGGTATAGAACAACCAAGATAAAACAGTTTGAAGAGGTAGCTCATTAGAAGATCTGTCAACTTGTGTATCACAAATTTAGCCCCAGCCCTGGTGCGGCCAATACCTTGCTTTTGAACAGTAATAATCAATTATCTGAATCAAACAACAAAAACCGAGCAAGATCAAAATCATGTACCTTGTTGAGCCCTATGTCTACAAGTGTTCCGGTAGAATCGTGATCTTGGCTTTTTATTGTGACACCTGGAAAATTAAAATGATAAAAAATAGCTTTGTCTAGTGAAACAGAAACCAAGGGTATTTGTGATAGAGAAACTTCAGTCACAAGCACCAGACCTTGAGAACATTTCACATGGATAAAATGCCACTTTTAGTCCCCACAACACAAAACCCCAACATTGCGCAAAATGTTCCATATGGAAGACACTAAATTCAAGAAACCTTATAAGTTTCTGAACAGGAATGGTGCAAAGACATGGCATCAGAAATATAGCTTGTCAACAGGACTTACCTGAATTTCAGCGATCAAGTGTAAGCCATCACATGGCCAGACTTTGCACCACACTTATTGAGGACAACTATTTGGGTTCGTTTCTAATTTAATCATTAAAAGGGCGCAAGGTGAACACTTAGCTCACAACTAGTAAATTAGAATTGCTGGAGGGATAGATTTAACCAAGAAGCCCTAAGGTCAATCTGCACAGAGGTAGTAAAGATGTTTGTTGCTCAAGCTTTTGCCACCAACTTATTACCCTAAAATTTTCAAATTTTTAACTTTTTGATAACAAATTCTGTTATTCATATCCCCTTTGTCACATTATTACTATTCTAATGTTCCAAAGATCTCAGATCGCCACTACCCAAGCATCAATTTTACCACATACATATAATGTACTAAAAGCAATCAATATAAAGAGTCAGAGCACATAAATGATACAACACAAAATTTTAAAGGGTCTCAACTAAAAGACTATCCCGATGGACACTTTCAAAGAATTTTGGAGATAAGTAGCAAATTTGAATATAAAACTTGCACATCTTGAGGAGCTCCACGCAAAATTCAGTAGACAACTTCAACAAACAGAAAGTAAAATGAGTATATAAAAAGGGCAAATCCTAAAAAGAAGGATGCTTGGGATTTAATGTGGTTGCTTGTGAGGTGGGAAGAGAAATTAATATCTTTACAACATCTTACTTTCTTCCATAAATGCTAGGAAGTGATGCACTTCCCTCCTATCATGTACCCTTCTACCCATATACCAATTCTAAGGCTCTAACAGGAGTAAGAATCCCACCTTCTCGATAGGGAGCCCATTCATGCTTACGCAAATGATGTGGGGCATCAAGCGGTGGCAGAAGACCCTGCAAATATCAAATGCAAAGTATAATTACCATAACAATGACTACATCGAGGAGAAAAACCATACAAAATAAATCTGATTGTGACACATTGGATAAAAAGATAGAAACCTGGGTCCTCACCACAAATCTTAAACTATTGTGCTTAGGAAAAAGACTCTTCCTCAGATACTGTGGTGTCTCCAGGTATCTCAAAATCCTTATTAGAAAAGCTGAACCACTTTCATTTTCATCTGCATTGTTGTCTTCCGTTATCAAATCTGCCCCATCCACTGAGGAACCCTTATTATCAAATACAACAACCTGCAATAAAAAAGGAAATTCACGCCATCCAATTGAAGCCATCAATACAATAACAGCACGTCCATACTTTTCCACACCCAGTTATGCTGTTTTGGAGCTAATATACCAATGTGTTTACATTATTATATTCTATAAGCATTTCAAATCAGACATAAACAAACAACATTACAGAAAAAATTCAAAAGAAGAAATAGAGATAGACAAACCTCATCTATTCTAAAAATCGTTACGGCACGAGCAATCTGGCCAGCCAACTGATAAATCCAATACAAAACAAAAGAAAGCTAAGGAACAACCAACAAATTTAATACACGATAATATATCTTCAGAATCCACGAAAACTCATTAAGCAACTTAAAAGCATTGATCTTCATTTACTCTACACTAGAAGATAAGCATCTAAATTAAACGCATACTATACCTCTAGATGTTTAATTCCAATGAGTTCATCATTCACGGTAACAGAAAACCCATTTCAAAATAGCCTTAAATTCTCAATAAGCAATCCAAAGACTGAATCTTTCTCGTTTTGCCATATTTGACAAATACCTAAAGCATCTAATCTAAAATCATACATAACCGGAGATAATCCCCAAGTTTTACTAAGTAGAGTAGTACACAAAAAAACACAAGCTAAAAAAAGCGGTTTCAAACGAACTCACTCTAGTTGCGAGTTCAAGGGATTGAGCGTTGTGAATAATAGAACCAGGGACGGCAATGGAAACTGTGGGTATATGCTGTTTTGAATCGACGTCAGTTCCCTCTTTCTTTCTCTTCTTTTGCCCTTTTTTCTTCTCATTTGAACCGCCATTTAGAAGCTTATCCTTTACTTGGGCATCAGAAGCATTTACTGTTTCTTCTCCATGGGCTCTCTTCCTCTCCTTTCCTTTCTTCCCCATTTTCAGCTTCCCTCAGGAGCAGGGTTTATGGAGGGCTTTATAGGGCTGAAGAAGGAGCATTATAACTGTATCAGTATTGTGTTTTACCCCCACGCCCTTGAGAGTTTGTCAATGTATAAACTGACGTCCAAACTTTTAAGAAAATGGCATCCGCTCTAATTGTCTAGTAACAATTTACACACAACTTAAAAAATCACACTGTTTTTTTTTTCAATTTTAGTACTATGGTTTGAGTATAATTTATTTACTTTGTGAGGTGTATTTAATTTTTTCTTCTAGTGGAAAAGAAAAGAATGTTATTAGTTATCTTCTTGAGAATTGATAAAGAAAAATTATCTTTTAATATAAATAGATGAAGGTGAATAATTCCCCAGAAAACAATTGAGATATATTAATTTGTTGATTCATTTTCCCATTTGGTATTTTTTTTTTGGTTAGGATGTAGAGAATGGAGATAGGAGATGAACGACCAACACCATCTCCACTCCCCCCAAAAATAATACTCGGGTAGAGTGTCCTATTGTTTAGAAAAAATAAAAATGAGATTAAATTCGCTTTTATTTTATGTCAAGTAATACGTAAAGTAGCTCCTTAAATAATAGTAAAAACAAGACGTGTATCCACTAGAAATACAATGCTAATATAGCCGATCTTATATGGTAAAATAAATGCTCAATTATAGTTGTTTTTGGGGTGGAGGAGTTTGATGTTGGAGAAGGAATAAGCTGTACAGTGTAAATAGAAAGAAAGCTAATTATCTTGAGAAACATTATAAAATGTACTTGATTAAACCAAAGGTCTAAGGATCGAGTATACAAGAATCATTTCTGTTAGTAGTGTCAAAGTCCAAGAAAATTATAGAGGTATTATCCTTTGTGCGCTGCGTTCTGGCTTCACCCAACAAGATGTTAGCTATCTTTTCTGCAGAAGTATCTCGATTCCCTTCATTTCTGTCCCTGGCCTGTGCAGTGTGAAGATTCCACGTCAGATGATGCATAGTCCCAATGAAGGTCAGTTCAACAAAAAAGAATCATGCATCAAGTTCAGAATTAGTACCTGGTTTACAAGCTGAACTGCCTTCTTGGCATTTACAACATCCCAGAAGCCATCACTGCATCCAAATCCCAAAATCAACATATAAAGAACAAAAGCCAGAAGTAGAGATCTATAGCGCAAACGAGAGAAAAGCTAATGCATCAGTAGACTCCAAGCAATATAAGCATCAGAAAGATCACCTAGCTAAAAGTGCAAAGCTCCTGGTTGATTGATGTATGCACAAAGCTTGACTTATAAAAGGCTCTGAACTAAACCGGGTATCCTGCTGTTTAAGAAATTTATCTCCAAGCATTCGAGCCAGGTTAAGACCTGTATGAGAGTAAGAAATAAGAGTCCGTTGACCTTTGGATTAAACATGAGATAATAATTAAGGAAAAGGAATCTTAGATACCACATAGTCGAGTTTCCCCATCTCTCAAAGGTTCGCCTAACTCCTGGATACGAAGTCTTTCAGAATAACTAGTTACTCTATGGTCTTCTGTCAACTTCAACTGCTTTCCATCAATCCTGACAGCACACACAAAAATTACATCAGTTTCCAAGTTAACTGCACAAATTCTTGGGAAAAAAAAATTAAAACCCTAAACAATGAAAAACACTTGTTTTCTTAGACAGAAGGGTTTTCGACAACCACAGACGGATCAGGGATCAACAGCCATATTAAATGAAATAAAGAAATCTTATTGACTGTTTATTACATTTTCTAATTGCAGCTCAGAGGTCATTTTACTCTTGCTTATTCAGGAGAAAAATCCTATAGCCATCACAATTAGGTCAAGCTAAAACCAAAATAAAATAGGGATGATAGCTAAAGTACAAGTACGAAAGGTGCATAAGGCATGCAGTATAAAGACCAATAGATAAACATGGTGGATACCGTATGCAATTTTTTTTTTTTTTTTCTGGGGGGGGGGGGGGGGGGGGAGATGGTTTGGGTTCGGTGGGTAAGAGAAACTCAGAAGTATGATATATATACAAAAGAATTAAAGAGCACCTCGATCCAAACTAGCATCACAAGGGTAGGATAAGAACAGAATTTATAAAAGAAACGTGAAGTTAAAGATTTTTAGCAAAGCCACCATATTGCTCTGACATATCAAACTCAAACCTATGACAAGTAAGAACAGAAAAGAGCCATCAACTCTTTCCAAAATCCTATTGACGAAGTGCTAATCTGATAAATTTCTCCTGAAGTTACTGCAATGCAAAAGCATGACACGAGAACATACATTATAAAGCAAGCTGAGTCTCCCACGTTTGCACATTGTGCATAGAAACTTTCATTACCATCAGTCCAAACCAGAAGCACCGTCGCTGTACAACCCTGAAATATGTTTTGATTATAGAACAATAAAACATTAAATCATGTTTAAAAATGTTAGCATGGATTCTATGAGCAAACTTCAATTTCACTTTCCTTACCTCACTAGAACAAAATATATTGGTTTTGACTTCATTCTTACAATCTATACCCATATAATTCTCTAGGACATTTTCAAGCATCAAATGTTCTAAAGTACATCAAAATGTCCATTGGAACTTGTATCCTGGTAATACATATGTAATGCATATATTATTGTATTTATTATTTTTACTCTAAGTTTTTCTACTCATGTTCTTGCTCACTCCAAAACAGAGAACTGTTATAATGAAGCTCTAAAACTAAATAATTTCAAGAAGTACAAGAATGAAGCTTGTTTTTAGTGTAGCATAATACTGTTATTCTTCTCATTACAGACTACAATTAAATGAAGGGATACAAGTATATTTTGTTCAACTGGATGTTGATAAAACGTTAAGGAATCACAGAAATTGGACTGATTTTAAGGCGTGAAAACATAGTTTTTAAGATTTTATTTACCCCCATAACAATCATACCTTGCTTTTGGATTATTAACAAATTACTTTTAGTATACAATAAAATCAAATATATTCCAAACTGGAAGAGTTTCTACAAAGTGTAAAAAAAAAATAGAACTGACAACCTTTTTCACGTCCGATAAGCCAACTAACTCAACACTGGATGTGTTATATTCACATGAAGCCTCAATTTGTGAATAACATGAGGCAAAATTATTTCTTGTTTTGACAATGAAGAAAGGAGGAAGGTTTCTAGCTGTTTAAATCTGCAATCATGCCCTTAAGCATAGATATGTTGAAAACCTGTGTTTACATTCTCTTTTTCAGATTTTATGACGTGAATTTTTTTGTACTAAAGACATAGAGCTGAAAAAATTAAAAATAGAGATATCAATGCCAATAGTATTGTGTTTTTTTACCTCATTTTCGGGTTGTTTTTTTAGACTTCAAGACTGAACAAAAACTGGAAGATGTTGGGATTGAAATGGTTCGCAAGTGTGGGGGTCTACCATTAGCAATCTCTGTTCTTGGCGGAATTTTGAAAGACAAGAATTCTCTAATAGAATGGCAAATGGTGAATAAATGCATTAGCTCCTATCTTAGTAATGTGGAAGATGATCGAGAGGAGGGAGGAGCAGTGGCCCGAGTTTTGTCTTCGAGTTATGATGACTTGCCATACTATTTGAAACCATGTTTCCTCTACCTGGGCAGTTTTCAGGAAGATGAGGATATAGAAGTTGGACATCTTTATTTGTTTTGGGAGGTAGAAGGTATGATTTTGTCACAACATCAAAGAAGTGAGGAGGGATTAATAGATGTAGCAGAGCGATATTTGAATGAATTGGCACGAAGGTCTATGGTTCAAGTGAAACCGAATGAAGTTGCGAAAGGTGGAAAATTCTATTCGTGTTCCCTTCATGACATGATGCGAGACTTGTGTTTAGAAAAAGGGAGGGAGGAAGAGTTCAATAAGGTTATAGATTTTCGAGGTGTAAGGCAGTCTTCATTGGATCCATCCTCTTCTACTAATTTTTCCTGCAGATTAGTGATCCACATGGATATTGAGAGTGCTGTTAAAGCAAGAACTGGTGCACAGGAGAAGTGTAAACAACTTCGATCTCTTCGGTGCCGGAATGTTGATAGGAAACTTTGGCAAAAAGAAATGGTTTGGCAGCAAGGAATAGTGAATTTGGATGACTCAAAATCGCTTCGAATACTACAGTTTGAAGGTTATGATTTTCAAGGGAAGAAATTGCCCATGGATTTACGAAAATTGATCCACCTGAGGTATTTGAATGTAAACAACTACAAATTGATGAACTGCCATCATCAGTAGCGAGTTGCCATTCCTGTATACCCTTCATGTACAGGTAAAGAATGAAATAAAAGTACCTAATGTTCTTCGGAAGATGAAAAACTAAGGCGTTTGTATCTCTTTACCAATGGACGTCATACAGGAAAAGGTAAAGTGCGGCTAAAAGGTTCGAATGAACTGGAGAGGCTATGTGGGATCGATAGTACGACTGATGAAATTTCCGATCTTTCCAATTTGTTAAGTCTGCAGGAGCTTTTGGCAAGAGTTTGTGATAACAATAGCGTTCACTATATCATTGATTACATTAATACCAAATTGAAGGAGGCAGCGGTTTGTATTGATGGCTGTGGTTTTGTTAGTTTGACTGAAGGGTATGTTCTTTTGAGGAAGGATCTAATGTGTGATAAACTGAGTCTCTTGGGGCTATTGGCAAAAATCAACAAGTTTCCAAGGTATGAACCTGGCCTGTTGCAAAACCTTTTTGGGTTATGTTTGAAGGAAATAAAATTGAGGAAGATCCCATTGGAACACTTGAGATGCTCCTCAATTCATATAGCCCAAGCTCATTATCAGTCCTATACTCATGATAGTCTACAGCTGCAAATCTAGATTTCTGCTTAGAGAAAACTGATTGCATTGGTATGAATTTTCATATATGTGGCCTACTCCTGTTTGCCTCCAAGGCTCTTCAAACTGGTTTTCAAATTGTTGTCTTCTTCTTCCTATGGCTTTGATTGCTTCCATCTCAAAGTATTCTTGCTATTCCATTACTGCTTCCTTGATTGTCTCATTTTTTGGTTTCCATTCAATCGTAAAATTCATGAACTCTTGATTTTACATAAGATTTCAGAAGAGATAGACTGTGAGCTCCATCGGAGATTATAAAGATTTGATTTCATTGTATCTGGTGACCCTGATCATTGTTAAAAGAAAATCTCAGTGTCCATGATGTGATAAGTATTTTTGCTTATGGTTGATTATATTTTACCTATTTTATCAATATTTAGAGAAAAAATGATCTTGATTCATATTATTGTTATTATGCCTTTCCCAACATGCATGCTTAGGATTATTGTAACTGCTACTGCATCAATCATTAAGAGTATTCAAGGTGAATTTTTCATGGTATCTATAATAGTATGTATCAACATGAAACGTTTGTTAGATTCCTTCATAGAAGTAGCATGTTTTTCGTTATTAGTTTATGATCAATTCCAACGCCATATATACGTTGGTTCGCACAGATTGCATTTTTTTAAATTTTTGTTTTCACGTGTCTTATATTAAAAAATATACAAAATACCCTAAAAATATAAAAATACAAAAGAAGATGCCTGCCTATGGAAATTGATGAAATAAAATAAATTCACATAAAATTAAAGTTAAGCAAGTGTCTACTTTGTAAGGAATGAGTTATCCCATCCCATGCAAAATGTCTTTTAAGGACAAAATTTGTAAGCTGATTAGCTGGACAAACAATACCTTGACGGGCATATTTGGATCACACATCTTGTATTATAACCACTATGGGTCTATATTTTGTAAATACATAATCAATAACAAAAGTAGGAAGAGTAGGAATATTTATAATTTTCTTATATTTTCAACATAATTTTGATTTTAGTAATGCTATTTCAAAATGCACACAAAATGTATTTTAACATGTAATTCATAATTAGATATAGATATATTCCTAGAAAACATAGAGAAATGAAATAAAAGAAAATATGAACCGGTGTGAACTCGTGAGGATTAGAACTCGTTATTTTGCCTTATAGTAAAACAAATAATACTTCCTCCTCTCAAAAAAATTTTATTTTAGTTAAACTATAATTTTATTAATTATTAGATACAACTCATTTAACACACCAATTAAATATATAATTTTATATTTTTATCTTTATTTTTTCATTTTAAGTATATGTAATTATTATTAATAAAAATATTTTAAATTTTTAATTTAGATTTTTTAGAATAAAAAAATTTCAAAGTAAAGTTTTATTTATTTTTATTGTTCGTACGAAAGAGTAGCAGTTGTTGTCCGTCCTCCAGTCACACCAACAACGCAATTGCCGCCATCGTTTACTAGTCGTCCAATTAGGCTACTAATATTTTTTATTGTTTGATTTGACCTTTAAGTTCAGTATTTTTATTGTCTGCTTTGACACATAATTCAACAAAACCTTATTATATCTACTCAATATAAAGCTTATTTAAAATGAATTTTTATATTTTTCAAAACAAAAATTATTTTAAAAGTATGACAAAATTATTTTAAAATATATTTTGAAACACTCTAATTCCATTAACCTTTTTTTCCTTTGGAATGAAAATTGAATTTGAATTTATTTTCAAAAAAAGGAAAGGAAAATTGAATTTGCATTCTACTAATCACTTATAATTATTGAAAAGTTTTCAAGGTGGAATAGGAAAATGATAGAGATGCGCAACAACTCAAACTTGGAAAATGCAAGAATTCCAACGACTTGGAGGACGCAATTTTTGTGGGAATCCGCTAGTTATGATGTACTGTTCCTCTTCATTAATTTCCAACGTGCTACACTTTCGTCAAAAAAAAAAAATTCAGTTGGCTCAACTGTCGAGAGCAATTTGAATTTCCAATATGATATTCCAAATCTAAAGTATCAGTAATAATAAATTTGACAGGAAACAAAAGAGTATGTATTTTTGCCCACTATATGAGGATATAGTGGAGGACTCAAACCAATGAGTATGTATTTTAGCTTTTGTTTTGTTTTGATTGGATTCTTTTTGACCATATGGGCGGTTTGTATAACAGAGGTTTAGAGAGACAGAGAGATAGGTACAATGGAGAAATATTCTCTTTCTTTAGCCTTAGACTCAAAAGGAGTACTAAGGTTGTTATAAGCAGTGAGCAAAATTGTATATGGTGATTTTTAAAAAAGTAAATATAATTACCATTTTGTGGAAAAAAAGAAAAAAGATAGAAAACAAAGAGAGGAAAGTGGCAGAATATTACTATCTTTTGCTTCTAGAGCATCAACAATAAAGATAAGAGTGACAACGTGAATTTTAAAAGTTTGATTGTCTAACATTATTATTCTATTTTTTTGGGTTAAAATATTCAAAATTTAGGTGTTAAAATCAATCTTTTTAATCGATCTTCTTTGAGAAAATAATACTCTTCTATCCTAAAAATGAGTTCACATTAGTTAAGGTACAACTTTTTATTAATTATTAGGTACAACTCATTTAATGTCACTAAATATATAATTTTATATTTTTATCTTTATTTTTAATTTTAAGTATACATAATTATTATTAATAAAATATTTTAAGAATTTGATTTAAAATTATACTTTTTAAGGTCATAAAAAATTTTAAAATAGATTTTTTTATGGAAGAGGGAGTAATAGTGAAAGGATAAATTGCATTCATTTGTGAGCAAATAGACAAATAGTCACACAACTTTCAAATTTTTTCCTTCGATGTTTGCACAAAATAGTCAATCAACTTCTGAAATTGCTGAAACTGGTCCTTTCATCAATTAAGTCAGTTTGACCTAAAAAAATTTAATCACACGTATACGCATGGACATTTTCAAAGATAAGGCTGTTGAATAAAAATGGACTAATTTTGAGCAACATCAATTACACGCCAATATGGTCATTGGTCATAGTCAAAGGCAATAGAGACTTCCATTAAAAATAGTCCTTTTTCTAGAGATTTTTTTGAAAAGAAGTTTTAAAAGACTAAAGAGTATGTTAGAAGCCATAACTATTAGTGTTATTTTATGATTACTCGAGTCTGGACAATTTTTGTAGGGTTGCTCAAAATATTTGATCCGATACAAATCCGATTCGATTTGTAATGTATGGATCATGATTCAAATCAGTTTGAAATGTTTGATTTGATCAGAACAAATTACGAGTCAAAATTAGTTTTGATTCAATTTGATTTGAAATCTCTTTCTTTCTCTTCATACACAATATTAATTTGAAACTAATATTTTAATGTAAAAATTATCTCTAAAAGGCAATAACTAATTTTTATATAAATATTTTAATTTGTGTATAATTTGTGTATTTTCATGTAAATATTTTAATTTTTTTGTCACAAAATTGACTAAATTGAATAAAAATTATTTAGAGTATCAAAACTATAATAATTCACATTTTCTAACTAATTTTAACCATTTTTGGAGAAAAAAAAAAGCTATGATTTTCTTTTTAATTTTCGTTGGATCAATTTTGATAAGGTCCAATCTAATTTGATCCTTCTCTTATCGGAATACATAGTTGATCCAATAGGATCTAAACTTTTAAATAGATCATACCAAATTAGCCAGATTGATTCGATCCATAGATATAGATGCCCATTCCTAATTCGTGTGGAAAATTCCGTTGACATAATCATTTACTTTCTTTTGTTTTGACTAAATCAATTACTTTCTTCTGACTTAACAAATGGCATTAAGCATTTGAACAAATATTAGTGATTTTTATTCGTACCAACTCTAAATTTTATGTCGGGCCCAACTTCTGCAGAAGTATCAATTGACAAAAGTTGTACAGCATAATAAAAATATCAATAAAATTATTAGTGATTCACACAATATTTTCGTGGTAAAAATTAATAAATAATCATTTTATTTTCCACATTACTATTTGTACTCTACTCTAAATATCTAATACTTTTTCTTTCTACTAAATAATGTCATGTTAGTCAATAAACAACCATTACTTTAAACATTTAAGGTGTATAGAAATTACGCTTTCAATATAAAAGTTATAAAATAAAAATTGTATTAAAAATATAAAAATTGTTCTAGAGAATGTAAAAATACACTTTAAAATGTAAACTATACACATTTATACCATATGATATTACATTAGTCAATAAGATAATTCATTAATGACTTTTCCAGTGCATATTTACTGTTAATAAAATTGATTCCTAAAGAAAATTGTTGGTTTGTTACCAAACTTCAACAACTAAGACTTGAAAGACAATCAAAACACGAGAGTTGAAAAGATTAAAGAACTGGGCCTCTACCTGCAGACTTTTCTAACTATTAAGAAGATCTAAAAATAAACACGGTTGGTCAGAAATTTGTAATGGATTGGTAGAAAATCTGTTTTGTTGGTTCATTATCGTGTATTGTACCCAGAAACGTATCTAACAATCCAATGTCGAGAAATACTCAATTTCAGTTGACTATGAAACCTTAGATCAACCAAATCAAACTCAAATGTAGACAGTTTCCAACGTGATTGACAAGAAATCAATACTAGTTGTTCCGAATTCCATATTATGTTTGGTTTGTGTTTTTATTTGCAAAAATTAATCTTTTTAATTATAAAAATAAAATATTCAAACAACTTTTATTTTAAAATTTAAAATTTAAATTTCGTGTTCTTTCAAAAACATTTTACCTCCAATCTACTTTTTAGTATTATTTTTTGTACAAAAATTTCCATCAAAACTTTTACATATTTCGATACAAAAATTTCAAATACAAAACAATCCAAACATAGCCTGCTTCCATTCCATTCTAACTCGGCAAGAATCGAAATGGAATTTTCTTCATGTTAACAAACTTGGAGTTTTACACGATTGCAACCTCATTCATATATAGCTCAAATGAAAAAAAAAATAAGATTAATAAGTACATTTTTTTTTTTGAAATTAGAAAGAAAAAAACTTTTTTGGTCTGAAACTATTAATGCTCTTTTTTGTAATTCGTCCAAATCAAAATTTTTTTTTTTAAATCTTTAATCCATATTCGTTCCTTCTCTCCTTCTTTTTTTTCCATCTTTATCCTAGACGAGGTGTATGTATATTAATTTTTCTTTTTCTTCACTTTTTCAACTTTTGTTCTTCCTTTTAGGCCAATTTTTTTTTTCATCTTCTGCCAACTAAAAGCAACTGGTTGTATCAAACTCCTTTCTCATATGTTTTTCTTTGGATCAAAAAATAACAACAATTCTCCCACATCGGATTCAAAAGTAATTTTTGAAGTTTTAATTTTTAATTGTTTCTGGATTTTGAAACTTACTTAAGGAGATTCAAGAGAAAGGCTCCAAATTCTCTTTCTCTCTCTCTCAAGTTAGAAAAAAATGATTAAAAAGGGGTTTTTATTTGGGTGAATTTAAATGACATTTGACCGAAAAAATAGTTAGCTTGACTTGTAATTCCCTATTAGAGGTACTAATTTTGGCATTGAGATAAAGTCAAGGGCAAAAAAATTATACAAAATTGTTTGTAAACTGCAATTTTCCTTGTTGCAGCAAAATTGGCAGCCCGCCCTTTTCACTCAACTCTACAATTTTCCTTGTTAATAATGCATTTTGTTGTTACCACCACATATACTGAAAAACACTAATCATTTGATCAGGACTGAAATTCGAAGGAGCAAAATTAATAAGATTTGAGGGATTACTATATTATGCAACAGATTTTAGATCTGCAAAAGAGCATCTTATTTAACCACTCCGCTCCAATTTTAGACCTAAACAAGTGCATCTTATTTAACTACTCCGCTCCATGAGATACAAAGTCACAACGCGTGACTTTAGAAGTTTGGTTCCGTTGACAAAGAATGACTTAAAGGTGCACGATTAAGGTTCAATTCTGCATGAAAATAATTAGGACCAAGTGGGCTCTGCTTACAAATTTTTCTAGTTTTCACATCTGAAAAGTAAACACTGTTAGTCAGATATTTGTAATGGCTTCTTTGAAATTATTTCGATGATTCAAAAGCGTGTGGTGCATCAAAATTCCAAGATTGATACACTTATTGAAAGGGTGTTAAGGGATTATATTTCACTTTCTAAGACAATGATGGTACGATAGAAATTCTTTTAAAAATGTAGTATGCCTTTTAAAATGTGTCTGTACGCACCCTTAATTTTTGCCCAGATTTTCCACACTACAACAAGTCGTCGTGGACTACTAGGTAATGAAGTAGTGTCCACAGTTCTCCTATTTTAAGGCGATCTTCAATTCCCTCAGAGCTCCTATTGTTATAGTGAACCCTGCAGCAAAAGAAATAACATGGCTGACGCTATGGTTTCGATTACTCTCCACAAACTTAGTACTCTAGTTGCAGAAAATGAAAGATTTTTTTCAGGAGTGAAGGATGAAGTTGAAGAAATTACTGCAGAGCTAAAGCGCATGCAGTTGTTCCTAAAAGATGCAGATTCAAGAAATCAAAAAGATGGAAGTGTTCGCCACTGGTTAAAGGAAATTAGGCTTCTTGTTTACAGGGTTGAAGACATCATGGAGACATTTGCAGTTGAAGTTGCTTCCAAGAGAAGAGGGGGTGCCAAGAAAGTTCTCCAGAGATTTGTTTGCATAGTTTGTGAGGCTAAAACGCTCCGTAATCTTAGCCTAGAAATTGAAAAGGCTAAAACGGATATAAATAAGATCACTTCTAGTCTCCAAAGGTATGATATAAAAGCCATTGGAGCAGGAAAAAGTTCAAGTGCAGGAAATGAAAACCAATGGTGGGAAAGACAAACTTTTGCCCATCAGGTTGAGGAACACTTTGTTGGGATGAAGGAAGATATGAAGAATTTGTTATCCCTTGTTCTTGATGATGACAAATCCCATCGTGTGATTTCCATATGGGGGATGGGTGGACTTGGCAAGACAACTCTAGCTAGAAAGATTTTCAAGACCAGGGATGTTCAGCAATGTTTTGGGCATTTGGCTTGGGTTTGTATAACACAACATTGCCGAATTAATGTCATTCTGCAAGACATTTTGATGCAACTTGCCCCTGAAAAAATGACAGGGGTGAATTGCATGGGAAACAGGGAATTGGTTCAACAAATATATCAAGTGCAGAAAGTGACAAAGTGCCTAGTTGTTCTAGATGATATCTGGAAGCTAGAGGATTGGAAAAGCCTAGTTGTTGCATTTCCAATTGCTGAAGGGGATAGCAAGATATTACTCACCACTCGTAATAAGAAGATAGCAGAAATTGGATTCCTGTATCCTCTGATGTTCTTGACTGAAATGGAAAGCTTGGAATTACTTCGAAAAATAGCTTGCCCAAGAAAAAATGATGAAGGTAAGGATTTACATCTCCATAAATTTGGTTGCATAAATTATGGTCTTGCATTACTTTTGCATTTATTCATTTTGAGTTAAATGGATACACCTATATTTTGTTCAACTGGATGATGATAAAACGTTAAGGAATCAAAGAAATTGGACGGATTTTAAGGCATGAAAACATAGTTTTAAGATTTTATTTTCCCCATAGCAACCATTGCTTGCTTTTGGATTATTAACAAATTACTTTTAGTATACAATAAGATCAAATATATTCCAAACGCGAAGAATTTCTACAAAGTGTAAAAAGAAAAAGTAAACTGACAACCTTTTTCACGTCCGATTGGCCAACTTGCTCATTTGACAAACTAACTCAACATTGGATTTGTTATATTCACATGAAGCCTCAATTTGTGAATGACATGGGGAAAAATTATTTCTTGTTTTGACAATGAAAAAGGAGGAAGGTTTCTAGCTGTTTAAATCTGCAATCATGTCCTAAAGCATAGATATGTTGAAAACCTGTGTTTACATTCTCTTTTCAGATTTTATGACCTGAATTTTTGTACTAAAGACTTAGAGCTGAAAAAATTAAAAATAGAGATATCAATGCCAATAGTATTGTGTTTTACAACTCATTTTGGGTCTTTTTTAGACTTCAAGACTGAACAAAAACTAGAAGATGTTGGGATTGAAATGGTTCACAAGTGTGGGGTCTACCATTAGCAATCTCGTCTAAGTGGCGGAATTTTGAAAGACAAGAATTCTCTATCAGAATGGCAAATGGTGAATAAATGCATTGGCTCTTATCTTAGTAATGTGGAAGATGATCTAGATGAGGGAGGAGAAGGTGGCGAGTTTTGTCTTTGAGTTATGATGACTTGCCATATTATTTGAAACCATGTTTCCTCTACCTAGGCAGCTTTCGGAAGATGAGGAGATAGAAGTTGCACATCTTTATTTGTTATGGAGGCAGAAGGTATGATTTTGTCACAACATAAAAAAAGTGAAGAGGATTATTAGAAATGTGAGCGATATTTGAATGAATTGGCACAAGGTCTATGGTTCAAGTGAAACCAATGAATTTGAGACATTTAGAAATTCGATTCGTGTTTCCTTCATGACATGATGCAAGACTTGTGTTTAGAGAAAGGGAGGGAGGAAACGCTCATTAAGGTTATAGATTTTCGAGGTGGAAGGCAATCTTCATTGGATCCATCCTCTTCTGCTAATTTTTCATGTAGATTAGTCATCCATGGATACCGTAGAGTGATGTTAAAGCAAAAACTAGTGCACAGTGAAGTGTAAACAACTTGATCTCTTCGATGCACGAATTTAGATAAGAAACTTTATCGAAAAGAAATGGTTTGTGAGAAAGGAATAGTGAATTTGGACGACTTAGAATCGCTTGAGTACTACAATTTGAAGGTTATGATTTTCAAGGGAAGAAATTGCCTCGTGGATTTACGAAATTGATCCACCGAGGCATTTGAATGTTAACAACTGCAAATTGGATGAATCGCCATCACGAGTGAGTTGCCATTCCTACATACCCTTCATGTATGTGTAAACAATGAAATAAAACTACCTAATGTACTTTGGAAAATGAAAAAACTAAGGTATTTGTATCTCTTTACCAATAAACATTACAGGGAAAAGGTAAACCGCTACATGGTTTGGATGAACTTGAGAGACTTTGTGGGATCGATAGTAGGATCGATGAAATTTCCGATCTTTCCAATTTGTTAAGTCTGCGAAGCTTTTGGTGAGAGTTTGTGATACAATAGCCTTGACTATATCATTGATTACGCTTACTACCAAATTGAAGGAGGCAGTTGTATTGATGGCTGTGATTTTGTTAGTTTGATCAAGGGTATGTTCTTTTGAGGAAGGTTCTAATGTGTGATAAACTGCATTACTTGGGGCTATTGGTAAAATCAACAAGTTTCCAAGGTATGAACCTAGTTTGTTGCAAAACCTTCTTGGGTTATGTTTGAAGGAAATAAAATTGAGGAAGATCCCATTGGAACACTTGAGATGCTCCTCAATTGAGACTTCTCTTTAGGGTCTGATTGTTATGGGGAAAGACATGACTTTTCATGAATGGGTTTTCTCAACTTAGAATTCTTGGGTTTTCGTGCTATCCAATTTGGAATGTTGGAAGGTGGAAAAGGTGCAATGCCAAATTTATGTTCTTTGATGATCTTGGGTTGTCAAAACTAGAGATGATTCTGCAGGGATTGAAATTTGTTGTGAGTCTTGAAGAATTGGTAATTTATGAAATGCCTGTCAAATTTTGTGACAGGATCAAGATCAAAGACACAGATGGTCGAAAAGGTGATGATTACGACAAAATTCAACATGTTGCTTCAATTTCAGTAGACCGCTGCTCAACTCTATTTGGGAGGATTTACTTTCTAAATCATAATGTTTTAACCTTTCTAGCTCTAAATGGAAATGTTTATGATGCATTTTTCTTTTTTTTCTTGGGTGGAAAAAAGAAATTTGCATTCCTTGTTTTTAAGAATTGGAACATTGAATTTATCTACTACAACTTTTCTTGCCTTGTTGTTTTATAGTATCTTTAACATTAACTGATCTTGTTGAATTTATATATACCATGCTAAGATGTGCAAATTCTAAAAAGTTAAAAAAACTTAAAATGCTTTAGAGGTGAAAGAATCTAAAAGGGTTAAAACTTCTTAGGTTAAGTTAGGTTGACCTCTTACTATTTAATCTTTATGTTGTTAAAATTTAGTTTGTTGAGAACTCATTATGAGTGAGTTTGGTTTTCAATGAAAAATTAGATTAAAAACCTAATTAAAACAAGATAAGTGTCAACAACTTCGATCTCTTAGCCACCTGAATCTTAATAGCAAACTTTGTCGGAAGGAAATGATTTGGTCAAAAGAGTAGTCACTTGCAGGACTCAATATCTCTTCGAATTGTACAATTTGAAGGTTGTGATTTTCAAGGAAGAAATTGCTGTAGACTTAGGAAAATTGATCCACAGAGGTCTTTCTATGTAACCAATTGCAAATTGGATAAGCGCCATCATTAGTAGCCCAAAGAGCCATTCTTGCATACCCTTCATGTACAAGTAAACAATGAAATAAAGATACCAAATGTTCTTTGGAAGATGAAAAACTAAAGCATTTGTATCTCTTTACTAATGGAGGTTATACTAAAAAGGAAATTGAGACTGCATGGTGTGAATGAGTTGGAGATACTATGTGGACTTGATAGTAGGACTGATGAAGTTTGAAGTTCCCAATTTGTTAAATCTTCAAAACCTTGTGGCAAGAATTTGTGACAACACTAGCCTTAAGGCTATCACTGATTAAATCTATATGAAATGGCTAAAGTTAAAGTATGTAGGTCTATGTATTGATGGCTGTGATTTAGATGCAAGATTCAATGGAGGGTTGTTCTACTAAGGAAGCTTCTAATATGAAGTGTTTGTTCTCTTTGGGGCTATTGGTGAAAATGAGCAAGTTTCCAAGATATAAACCTAGCTTGTTACAAAACCTTGTTGGGTTGAGCTTGAAAGGAAACAAAATTGATGAAGATCCCATTAAAACACTTGAAATGCTCCTCAACTCAAACTTTTCTTGTTAGGACCTAATTCCTATATGAGGAAAGAAATGGCTTTTCATGAATGGGGTTTTCTTCAACTTAGAATTCTTCAACTTTTAACGTTATCCAATTTGGAATGTTGAAGGGTATAAAAAGGAGCAATGCCTAAATTATGTTTTTGATGATCTTGGGTTGTCCAATACTAGAGATGATTCCAGAGGGATTGAAATTTATTGTGAGCCTTGGAGAATTGGTAATCTGTGAAATGCCAGTCAAATTTTGTGATTGGTTGAAAGAAGACACAAATGGTCAAAAGGTGAGAATTATTATAAAATTCAACATGTTCCTTCAATCTCCATTGACCACCCTCTTTAATTCTCTTTGGGAGTATCATCCCTCACTTCTAGTATTGTAACTTTTTATCCCTATATATAAGTCCCTATAATTTGCAGACAAAACTTTTACTCTCTATGAATAATTGCTATGAAAATTTCCTTTCGTTTAAGTCAAAATTGACTAAGTTTTCCACAACTCTTGAGGTCCATCTTTCACCAAATATTTATTGTTGACGAGTAGTGGACTAATGATTATTCCTGTTTTCCAATTTTGTGAACATCACTTTGTTAGAATACATAGCTTGTAGAGAATTTGGTAACAATACTTCAAGCTATGTATTCCAAATAAAATGTCCCATTCTTAAAAGGTTTATTTGGCAAAGTTTGGTAACAATACTTCAAGCTTGGTAACAATACTGAGGCTTATAATCAAATGTCTCATTCTTAAAAGGTTTATTTGCTTTCTAAATTATAATTAAAATCCACAAACACTTAGGATATTGCTAATCTTTTAAGTTACAATGGTAACCTAATAATAAATGTATTGAGTTATAACCTCGACGCGTTCTCCTCTCTCTTTATAAGATCCACATGGTGTGAGGCATATGCATACATTGTAATTAAAATCATAAACAACTCTGATTATGCCTATGCCGATTCTTAATTATAAATAGAATAGAATAATGTAGAAATTTATATTATGTACATACACACACTATAATCGAAAATTGTAATTAAAATTGTATAAGTCTAAAAGGTCTTTATTGGTCTTTTTCGATTGAATAGAAATTTTTTGCTAAAAACGATAATATATTAACAGGGGGGGCTGCTAGTTTATACATAAATCCACAATGGCTAATTGAGTTTTGTGGTGTTAGTGTGCAACCGAACCCACAAAAACAATGACCATTAGGTTATAAAGACCCACAAGGGCAATAACCCGACTAGCGGGAAAAGGTCGCCTAAGACGGGCAAACATGGGCGATTACTAGATGTTGTCTTCGTGAGAATCCCAGGCGTTGAATAATACGAACAAATCACGCCGCGCAGTAAGAAACTACGTTACCAAAGTTAAAGGCATACATTTACAAATAAAAAAATTAAAAATTGTATGCAGTCAAAAATCTTTATTGACCGCGTGTCGACCGTGTGTTGCCCTACTACTTTGTTTTTGGAGAAAATGGGTAGCCGTGGTGCCACCATGAAAGTTGATTTCCAAATAAAAAGAGATATATAAAAATAAGTCTGATTATGTCTATTCTTAATCATAAATAGAATGTAAAAGTAAGAATTTGTATGTAACATAAAAGTATCTAGTTAAATATATGGTTTCTATAAAATTCTAGACCACATGGTTTCTATGAAACACAAAAGGTTTTTATGATGAAGATAAAATCCAACATGTTCTTTCTATCCTGAAGACACAGATCTCTTTAATTCAGTTTAGTATGATCAATATTCTTCACTTATAATTCTATTACCTTTTAGCCCCTATATATAAATAATTAATTATGTAAGTCCTATATATTTATATTTAGTTTACATCTTACATAAAAGTTATTTTTCTCAAAATATATATATATATATATATATATATATATATATATATATATATATATATATATATAAATTTTTATTTCAAAATTTAATCCAATTCCAAGAACTTGAATTTCAATCAATATTGATATAGCAATTTCAATTCAAATCCTCTCATTGAATTGTTCATTAAATATATATATTTATCTTTTATATTATTTATTTTATATATTATCATTAATAATAAGAATAATATAAAAATTTTACATTAAAAATAAAAATTTTGTTTGAAATAAATTAAAATTGAACTCTTATTCTGAAACAGAATAGTAACTGAATTGGATATTCTCGTATGAAAGGTCGGTTGACAAAATCTATGACATTAAAGATTCGATATTTTTGAAGCTTACATTAGCGCTTAAGTTGAAAGTTGGAATCTTGTGTTGAGAAGTTGAATTCAACATAAAATAAACCATGTAAATATGTATTAAAATGAATCCACATGGCCTGACCTAAGAACAAAGAATTTTCACAACAAAATTTTCCCACTTGCAAGCTGCAATATTTGCTGGTAGAAGTGCATCTTCATGCAGAAACTGGAAGATGTCTACTGATCAAAAGTCATGCTGTGCATCAATCATCGACAACATCTGGCTTCTGAACTGTGAGACAGTGATTCTCCGTCCTGACCAAATTGTTGTTCCATTGTTTTAAGGTTCTCCCTTGTGCTATAACTTCAATCCACCAAATCTTTTTGTGCGCATTTTTCTACTACACGGCGTATTGGTTCGTGAAAATACTGCAGAGATATAAAGATTGCTTCCTGAATGTTACAAATCAAAGACAGCACTCATCAGTTGATCAAAGTTGATTGATAATTCCTTGGAAACGTGAGATTGAGATGGGTACACAAGTACCTCAGTCCGTTTGTTCTACTTCCTTGATGAGGACATGTGTTCAAGTATAAATCGAACAGTTCTCGAACATCTTTCCCTAAATGGCAGAATATAATACATAGTCATAAACTTTGTTCAGCTTTTCCTTCTCTTCATAGAGTGAAAGATAGCAATTTCAAAGTACTGAAGAATAACGTAACATTGATGTGCTCCCACCTCCTTGTGTAAATGAATGAACTAAGACAAAGCAGATCAGGAGGAGGTGCAGATTTTGACAAGCTAAGCTTCTGACAATTAAATCGTTCAGCACATTGCTTACCTTTTAAATTATTGTCTTCCTCAACACATTCTTCAAGTCCGGCAAGCCCACCGAAAGCAATTAATAGGTGCCTTTTATGATACACATAAAAAGTGGTTAAACTTAGGTTAATAACAAATGAAGGTTAATTTGAAAGAAAGAATAAAAGTTCCTTAGAACTATTTTGATAGATCAAAACAAGGATGAGTGACCATAACAATGTGTAACTTAGAATATATTTCAACACTCTACCACCATAAAGCAAACGATAGAATACATATAACCTGATATATATATATATATATATATATATATATATATATATATATACCTGAATTTGAGACGATGTGGACCATACCTGAAAGATGGCAGAGAAAGTTCTGAAGACTTGATGACAACTCCATGTTCCGAGGTGCCAATCATATGATCATTCATAGCCTCCTAAAAATGAATTTCAAGGGAACTAATGATGAAGCCTACATTTAACAATTGTATATGGAAGAATGAAGCAACACGTTCGAAGTTAAAATTACAGAGCAACAATAATACCTTGTAGGGACAGCCACTGAAAACAGCACTGATGTTGGAAGCATATCTAACGCTGTAACCCCAGTACATTCCACTTCAGTCCTAGGCCTGGAAGATGGGACAACTTGATAGGTTAGAGCTACAAAATAAAATATTTGCAGGAAAAGATGATTACTTGATTATCTTGGTTGACATGGAAAAACTAAAATTTCATACACCAACAAATTCCTGAGAGGCGGGACTAAATTTAGGTACTGCTCAAGGCCTTCTCGACACTATACAATGCTTTATTTGAGATGGTCGAGTTGAGTACCAAGTTCAAAGCTAATGATATTTCTAATTCAGTAAACTGTATTGCCTATTAAAAGTTTCTTCCTAAAATTCTTTTACATTTCTGAAGCTGTTTTCGACAGAACATTAAAAGCATTTCTCCATTTTCTTCATAAAAAACTCCCTTCATAACTAAAGTAAAATTTAATGGGCTTGCTTAGGTAACTGTTTTCACTGCAACCGAGCAGTAAAGCTAGCCATGAAATTTAAAAAGAACTTCTGCAAGATTAACCAAAATATCTGTAACCAAATAAAGCTTTCTTGAACAAAATAATAACAGGAGTGTCCCAACATGGGCTTTGTTCAACTACTTTAGCCATCTCCAAGCACCCTATGATATCTTGAGCTCCTACTCCATCAACGTATTCTTTCTTCACCCTGAAGTTAACTGAAGATACACCTAACCACCAGGGCATGATGATGCATAACAGATTGAAAAGGTAACTAAATGCTTAAATGCTAAATAAATTAAAGACTCAGTTAATCACCAGAATCCAGGTTTGATTTAATCCCATAGCCACAGTAACTCGTCTCCCGGTTCAATTACCTGGTCAATCACCACATTCTGCACAAGACAGCATTTCAAGATTAACATCAAAGTTCCTGTTTATTCTTTTAGCAGTTTTTACCTTTCTTTTTACTAATTTGTAATTGTGGCTGATTGCTTCAATCAGCTTAAAGAGAAAGTTTAAAAGCAAAAATTCCATGGTTCTTATATAACACTTTCATTTTCTATTGCCAACAAGGAAATTTTAAAAAAAAGAAGAAGACATCAAACAATTTGTCTCAATAGAAAGAAACGAGAAAGCAAATATGAGTGCAATAGTCAAAAATCACCAATCTTTAAGTGATTCTAACCATCCAAAAGTAAGTACATGGTATAGAATAACCGAGACAAAACAGTTTGAAGAGGTAGCTCATTAGAAGATCTGTCAACTTGAGTATCACAAATTTGGCCCCAGCCCTGGTGCAGCCAATACCTTGCTTTTGAACAGTAATAATCAATTATCTGAATCAAACAACAAAAATCTGAGCAAGATCAAAATCATGTACCTTGTTGAGCCCTATGTCTACAAGTGTTCCAGCAGAATCGTGGCCTTGGCTTTTATTGTGACACCTGGAAAATTAAAATGACAAAAATAGCTTTGTCTAGTGAAACAGAAACCAAGGATATTTGTGATAGAGAAACTTCCAGTCACAAACACCAGACCTTGAGAACATTTCACGTGGATAAAATGCCACTTTTAGTCCCCACAACAAAAAACCCCAACATTGCTCAAAATGTTCCATATGAAAGACACTAAATTCAAGAAACCTTAGAAGTTTCTGAACAGGAAAGGTGCACAGACATGGCATCAGAAATATAGCTTGTCAACAGGACTTACCTGAATTTCAGCGATCAAGTGTAAGCCATCACATGGCCAGACTTTGCACCACACTTATTGAGGACAACTATTTGGGTTCATTTGTAATTTAATCATTAAAGGGCGCAAGGTGAACACTTAGCTCACAACTAGTAAATTAGAATTGCTGGAGGGATAGATTTAACCAAGAAGCCATAAGGTCAATCTACACAGAGGTAGTAAAGATGTTTGTTTCTCACACTTTTGCCACCAAATTATTACCCAAAATTTTCAAATCTTCAACTCCTCGATAACAAATTCTGTCATTCATATCCCCTTAGTCACATTATTACTATCCTAACGTTTCAAAGATCTCAGATCGCCACTATGCAAGCATCAATTTTACCACGTACATATAATGTACTAAAAGCAATCAATATAAAGAGTCAGAGCACATAAATGATACAACTCAAAATTTTAAAGGGTCTCAACTAAAAGACTATCCTGGTGGACACTTTCAAAGAATTTTGGAGATAAGTAGCAGATTTGAATATAAAACTTGCACATCTTGAGGAGCTCCACGCAAAATTCAGTAGACAACTTCAACAAACAGAAAGTAAAATGAGTATATAAAAAGGCAAATCTTAAAAACAAGGATGCTTGGGATTTAATGTGGTTGCTTGTGAGGTGGGAAGAGAAATTAATACCTTCACAACATCTTACTTTCTTCCATAAATACTAGGAAGTGATGCACTTCCCTCCTATCATGTACCCTTCTACCCATATACCAATTCTAAGGCTCTAACAGGAGTACAAATCCCACCCTCTCGATAGGAGCCCATTCATGCTTACGCAAATGATGTGGGGCATCAAGCGGTGGCAGAAGACCCTGCAAATATCAAATGCAAGTATAATTACCATAACAATGACTACATCCAGGAGAAAAACCAAACAAAATAAATCTGATTGTGACATATTGGATAAAAGATAGAAACTAGGGTCCTCTCCACAAATCTTAAACTATTGTGCTTAGGAAAAGACTCTTCCTCAGATACTGTGGTGTCTCCAGGTATCTCAAAATCCTTACTAGAAAAGCTGAACCACTTTCATTTTCATCTGCATTGTTGTCTTCCGTTATCAAATCTGCCCCATCCACTGAGGAACCCTTATTATCAAATACAACAAACTGCAATAAAAAGGAAATTCACGCCATCCAATTGAAGCCATCAATACAATAACAGCACGTCCATACTTTTCCACACCTAGTTATGCTTTTTTGGAGCTAATATACCAATGTGTTTATATTATTATATTCTATAAGCATTTCAAATCAGACATAAACAAACAACATTACAGAAAAATTCAAAAGAAGAAATAGAGATAGACAAACCTCATCTATTCTAAAAATCATGTTACAGCATCGAGCACGATAATCTGGCCAGTGCGGCTAATCCCTTACAATCCTGATTTTTCCTTGATGAGTCCATTTTATGGACTCTGAGAGCTGTGACACGGGGTGAGAATCTCCAGAACAATAAGGATGGTTAATATACATTCGCCTGAATGTTGATACAAAGCTTTCAATGGTGATAAAGATCATGGTGGGGTTCATGATGGCACTGCATTGTTCTTGGGAATGGAAGAAAGTGAGAGAACCTAGAGATGGAAGATAGTACCCTATATTAGATGTGGTGCCAAGTTTCATTGTATCAAACTGCCATGTCTTAGCTCTTATTCCTGCCATAATGTAAGTCTGGTTTCTATTGTCTCTTATTGAGGGGCTAGTTTCCCATATGTATGTAGTCAAAATGTAAGTGGCTTGACAAGTTAAGTTTGTTCTCCTTCAGCTGGGTGATTTATCAGTTAGCGCCATATGTGTGGGGAAAAGGACTCTCATCGGATCCCTCTCCTGTGTCTAAATCCTTTCACTGTAACTGGTACTGGTAAGTAGTATTGTGAAACTGTAATGCCAGGAATAAACAAAATGGAGAACTTTTGCCTTAATATATGTACGGTTGTTCATCGGTCAAAAAAACTTAAAACTGATAAATCCAATACAAAACAAAAAGAAAGCTTACAATCCTCATAATCCTGATTTTCTTGATGAGTCCATTTTATGGACATCTGAGGCCGTGACACGGGTGAGAAACTTCAGAACAATAAGGATGGTTAATAACATTCGCCTGAATGTTGATGCTTTCAATGGTGATAAAGATCATGGTGGGGTTCATGATGGCAATTGTCATTGTTCTTTGGGAATGGAAGAAAGGAGAGAACCAGAGATGGAAGATAGTACCCTATTAGATGTGGGTGCTCTACGGTATCAACTGCCATTACGTCTTAGCTCTTATCTCTGCTAATGTGTCTGGTTTTGTCTCTTTGAGAGGCTAGTTTCCTATGTATGTAGTCAAAATGTAAGCGGTCGACAAGTTAAGTTGTTTGTTCTCCTTCAGCTGGGTGATTTATCAGTTAGCGCGCTTATATGTGTGGGGAAAAGTGACCTCATCGGACCTCTTCTCCTGTGTCTAAATCCTTTCACTGTACTGGTAAGTAGTATTGTGAAACTGTAATGCCAGAATAAACAAAATGAGAACTTTGCCCAATATATGTACGGTTGTTCATCGGTCAAAAAAAAAAAACTGATAAATCCAATACAAAACAAAAGAAAGCTAGGAAACAACTAAGGAACAACCAACCAATTTAATATCACACGATAATATATCTTCAGAATCCACGAAAACTCATTAAGCAAACTTAAAAGCATTGATCTTCATTTACTCTACACTAGAAGATAAGCATCTAAATTAAACGTATACTATACTCTCTAGATGTTTAATTCAATGAGTTCATCATTCACTTGTAAGCAGAAAGCCCATTTCAAAATAGCCTTTAAATTCTCAATAAGCAATCCAGCACTGAATCTTTCTCGTTTTGCCATATTTGACAAATACCTAAAGCATCTAATCTTAAAAATCATACATAACCGGAGATAATCCCCAAGTTTTACTAAGTAGAGTAGTACACAAAAAAACACATGCTAAAAAGCGGTTTCAAACAGAACTCACTCTCTAGTTGCGAGTTCAAGGGATTAAGCTGTTGGTGAATAATAGAACCAGGGACGGCAATGGAAACTGTGGGTATATGCTGTTTTGAATCGACGTCAGTTCCCTCTTTCTTTCTCTTCTCTTTGCCCTTTTTCTTCCTTATCATTTGACCCAGACCGCTATTTAGAAACTTATCCTTTACTTGGGCATCAGAGGCATTTTCTATTTCTTCTCCATGGGCTCTCTTCCTCTCCTTTCCTTTCTTCCCATTTCAGCCCTCAGGAGCAGGGGGTTTATGGAGGGCTTTATAGGGCCGAAGAAGGAGCATTATAACTGTATCAGTATTGTGTTTTACCCCCACGCCCTTGAGAGTTTGCCAATGTATAAACTGACGTCCAAACTTTTTAAGAAAATTTCATCCGGCCTCTAATTGTCTGGTAACAATTTACACAGAACTTAAAAAAATCACTATAAAACCGATCTTATATGGTAAAATACAATGCTAATATAGCCACGATCTTATATGGTAAAATAAATGCTAAATTATAGTTGTTTTTGGGGTGGAGGAGTTTGATGTTGAGGAGGAATAAGCTCGTACAGTGTAAATAGAAAGAAAAGCTAATTATCTTGAGAAACATTATAAAATGTACTTGATTTAAAACCAAAGGTCTAAGGGATCGAGTAATACAAGAATCAATTCTGTTAGTAGTGTCAAAGTCCAAGAAAATTATAGAGGTATTATACTTGTGCGCTGCGTTCTGGCTTCACTCCAACAAGATGTTAGCTATCTTTTTTCTGCAGAAGTATCTCGATTCCTTCATTTCTGTCCCTCGCCTGGCGCAGTGTGAAGATTCCACATCAGATGATGCATTGTCCCAATGAAGGTCAGTTCAACAAAAAAGTATCATGCATGAAGTTCAGAATTAGTACCTGGTTTACAAGCTGAACTGCCTTCTGGCATTTACAACATCCCAGAAGCCAATCCACTGCATCCAAATCCCAAAATCAAATATATAAAGAACAAAAGCCAGAAGTAGAGATCTATAGCGCAAACGAGAGAAAAGCTAATGCATCAGTAGACTTCCAAGCAATATAACATCAGAAAGATCACCTAGCTAAAATTTCAAAGTGCAAAGCTCCTGGTTGATTGATGTATGCACAAAGCTTGACTTATAAAAGGCTCTGAACTAAACGCAGGTATCCTTCTGTTTAAGAAATTTATCTCCAAGCATTTGAGCCAGGTTAAGACCTGTATGAGAGTAAGAAATAATTAAGAGTCCGTTGACCTTTGGATTAAACATGAGATAATAATTAAGGAAAAGGAATCTTAGATACCACATAGTCGAGTTTCCCCATGCATCTCTCATAAAGGTTCGCCCTAACTCCTGGATACGAAGTCTTTCAGAATAACTAAATTTACTCTATGGTCTTCTGTCAACTTTCACCTGCTTTCCATCAATACTGACAGCATACACAAAAATTACATGAGTTTCCAAGTTAAATGCACAAATTCTTGGGAAAAAATTAAAACTCTAAAACAATGAAAAACACTTGTTTTCTTAGACAAAAGGGTTTTCTGACAAGCACAGACGGATCAGGGATCAACAGCCATAGCAGATGAAATAAAGAAATCTTATTGACTGTTTATTACATTTTCTAATTGCAGCTCAGAGGTCATTTTACTCTTGCTTATTCAGGAGAAAAATCCTATAGCCATCTACAATTAGGTCAAGCTAAAAACCAAAATAAAATAGGGATGATAGCTAAAGTACAAGTAACAGAAAGGTGCATAAGGCATGCAGTATAAAGACTGATAGACAAACCTTGGTGGATACCATATGCAATTTTTTTTTTTTTTTGGGGTTGGGTGGGGGTGGGGAGGTGTTGAGTTTGGGTTCGGTGGGGAAGAGAAACTCAGAAGTATGAGCACATCGATCCAAACTAGCATCACAAGGGTAGGATAAGAACAGAATTTATAAAGAAAGGTGAAGTTAAAGATTTTTAGCAAAGCCACCATATTGCTCTGACGTATCAAACTCAAACCTATGACAAGTAAGAACAGAAAAGAGCCATCAACTCTTTCCAAAATCCTATTGACGAAGTAGTCTGATAAATTTCTTCTCTGAAGTTACTGAAATGCAAAAAAGTATGACACTAGAACATACATTATAAAGCAAGCTGAGTCTCTCCCACGTTTGCACATTGTGCATAGAAACTTTCATTACCATCAGTCCAAAACCAGAAGCACCGTCGCTGTACAACCGCGCCAAATATGTTTTTATTATAGAACAATAAAACATTAAATCATGTTTAAAAATGTTAGCACGGATTCTATGAGCAAAATTCAATTTCACTTTCCCTTACTCCTCACTAGAACAAAAATATACTGGTTTTGACTTCATTCTTACAATCTATACCCACATAATTCTCTAGGACATTTTCACATCAAATGCTCTAAAGTACATCAAAACGTCCATTGGAACTTGTATCCTGGTAATACATATGTAATGCATATATTATTGTATTTATTATTTTTACTCTAAGTTTTTCTAATCATGTTCTTACACACCAAAACAGAGAACTGTTATAATGAAGCCCAAAACTAAATAATTTCAAGAAGTACAAGAATGACGCTTGATTTTTAGTGTAGCATAATACAGTTATTCTTCCTCATTACAGACTACAATTAAAGGGATACAAGTATATTTTGTTCAACTGGATGTTGATAAAACCTTAAGGAATCACAGAAATTGGACGGATTTTAAGGCGTGAAAGCAAAGTTTTTAAGATTTGATTTGCCCCATAGCAAATCATAGCTTGCTTTTGGATTATTAACAAATTACTTTAGTATACAATTAAATCAAATATATTCCAAACGGGAAGAATTTCTACAAAAGTGTAAAAGAAAAAGTAAAACGGACAACCTTTTCACGACCGATTAGCCAACTTGCTCATTTGACAAACTAACTCAACACTGGATGTGCTATATTCCCATGAAGCCTCAATTTAGAATGACATGGGGAAAAATTATTTCTTGTTTTGACAATGAAAAAAGGAGAAGGTTTCTAGCTGTTTAAATCTGCAATCATGTCCTTAAAAGCATAGATATGTTGAAAACTTGTGTTCACATTCTCTTTTTCAGATTTTATGACCTGAATTTTTTTCTACTAAAGACTTAGAGCTGAAAAAATTAAAAACAGAGATATCAATGCCAATAGTATTGTGTTTTACAACTCATTTTCGGGTTGTTTTAGACTTCAAGACTGAACAAAAACTGGAATATGTTGGGATTGAAATGGTTCGCAAGTGTGGGGGCTCTACCATTAGCAATCTCTGTGCTTGGTGAAATTTTGAAAGACAAGAATTCTCTAACAGAATGGCAAATGGTGAATAAATACATTAGCTCCTATCTTAGTAATGTGGAAGATGATCGAGAGAAGGAGGAGCAGTGGCCCGAGTTTTGTCTTTGAGTTATGATGACTTGCCATATTATTTGAAAGCCATGTTTCTCTACCTGGGCAGTTTTCAGGAAGATGAGGAGATAGAAGTTGCAACATCTTTATTTGTTATGGAAGGCAGAAGGTATGATTTTGCCACAACATCAAAGAAGTGCGGAGGGATTATTGCATATAGCAGAGCAATATTTGAATGAATTGGCACGAAGGTCCATGGTTCAAGTGAAACCGAAATGAATCTTTCGATATCTGGTAAATGCCATTCGTGTTCACTTCGTGACATGATGCGAGACTTGTGTTTAGAGAAAGGAAGGAGGAAGAGTTCAGTAAGGTTAATGCGAGATCTTGTATTTGAATGTAAACAACTACAAATTGGATGAACTGCCATCATCAGTAGCGAAGTTGCCATTCCTGCATACCCTTCATGTACAGGTAAAGAATGAAATAAAAGTACCTAATGTTCTTCGGAAGATGAAAAACTAAGGTGTTTGTTTTCTCTTTACCAATAGATGTCATACAGGAAAAGGTAAACTGCGGTTACATGGTTTGAATGAACTTCAGATACTATGTGGGGTTGATAGTAGGACAGATGAAATTTCTGATCTTTCCAATTTGTTAAGTCTGCAGAAGCTTTTTGGCAAGAGTTTGTGATATCAATCGCCTTCACTATATCATTGACTACATTATCACCAAATTGAAGCCGGCAGGGGTTTGTATTGATGGCTGTGATTTTGTTAGTTTGACTGAAGGGTATGATCTTTTGAGGAAGGTTCTAAAGTGTGATAAACTGCCTATCTTGGGGCTATTGGCAAAAATCAACAAGTTTCCAAGTATGAACCTGGCTTGCTGCAAAACCTTTTTGGAGTTATGTTTGGAAGGAAATAAAACTGAGTGAAGATCCTTATTGAACACTTGAGATGCTCCTCAATTCATATAGCCCAAGCTCATTATCAGTCCTATACTCATGATAGTTCACAGCTGCAAATCTAGATTTCTGCTTAGAGAAAACTGATTGCATTGGCATGAATTTTCATATATGTGGCCTACTCCTGTTTGCCTCCAAGGCTCTTCAAACTGGTTTCAAATTGTTGTCTTCTTCTTCCTATGGCTTTGATTGCTTCCATCTCAAAGTATTCTCTTGCTATTCCATTACTGCTTCCCTTTGATTGTCTCATTTTTGGTTTCCATTCAATAGTAAAAATTCACAAACTCTTGATTTTACTACAAGATACACATGATTCAGAAGAGATAGACTGCTGAGCTCCATTGGGGGATTATAAAGATTTGATTTCATTGTATCTGTGAATCTCTGATCATTGTTAAAAGAAAATCTCAGTGTCCATGATGTGATAAGTATTTTGGCTTATGGTTGATTATATTTACCTATTTTTATCAATATTTAGAGGAAAAAAATGATCTTGATTCATATTATTGTTATTATGCCTTCCCAACATGCATGCTTAGGATTATTGTAACTGCTACTGCATCAATCATTGGCAGAGTATTCAAGGTGAATTTTTCATGGTATCTATAATAGTATGTATCAATGCATCAATCATTAAGAGTATTCAAGGTAGAATTTTTTCATGGTATCTATAATAGTATGTATCAACATGAAACGTTTGTTATATTCCTTCATAGAAGTAGCATGTTTTTTCGTTATTAGTTTATGATCAATTCCAACGCCATATATACGTTGGTTCGCATGGATTGCATTTTTTTAAAAATTTTTTTATTTTCACGTGTATGAAATAAAATTATATTAAAAAATATAGAAAATACCCTAAAATATAAAAATACAAAGAAGATGCCTGCCATATGGAAATTGATGAAATAAAATAAACCACATAAAATTAAAGTTAAGCAAGTGTCTACTTTGTAAGGAATGAGTTTATCCCATCCCATGCAAAAATGTCTTTAAGGACAAAATTTATAAGCTGATTAGCTGGACAAACAATACCTTTGGTCGGGCACATTTGGATCACACATCTTGTATTATAACCACTATGGGTCTATATTTCTGTAAATACATAATCAATAAATAAAAGTAGGAAGAGTAGGAATATTTATAATTTTTCTTATATTTTCAACATAATTTTTATTTTGTGTAATACTATTTCAAAATGTACACAAAATAGATTTTAATACGTAATTCATAATTAGATATAGATATACACTTAGAAAACATAGAGAAATGAAATAAAAAGAAAATATGAACATTGGCGGAGTTCGTGAGGATCAGAACTCGTTATTTTGCCTTTTAGTAAAATAAATAATATTTTCTTTTCCTCAAAAAAATCATTTTTATTAAAATATAACTTTTATTAATTATTATATACAACTCATTTAATACACCAATTAAATATATAATTTTATATTTTTATCTTTATTTTTAATTTTGAGTATAATGTAATTATTATTAATAAAAATATTTTAAAATTTTAATTTAGAATTTTTAAAATAGAAAAAATCAAAGTAAATTTTTATTTATTTTTATTATTTTTACAAAAGAATAGCACGTTATTTACTGCCTGTCACTCCAGTCCATCGACAACGTCAACTGCCGCCATTGTTTACTAGTTTGTCCAATTAGGCTACTAATATTTTTTATTGTTTGATTTGACATTTTAAGTTCAGTATTTTATTTTTTGACTTTCTACATAATCAAACAAAACCTTATTAGAGCACCACAGCACCCTCTTTGCAGGCTGGCATTTAAAGTGGCACAGGCTACGCCAACTCAGCAAATGTGATGAGTTGGCGTGGCCTTTACTTGGCACCCCATTTTTTTTTCGTCAGGTTTTTCCGACGCATGTACAAACCTTATTTTTAAGCAGCGCCAATCAGAAAGCGATGCGGATTTTAAGTCAAAAGGCATAAAGCAGCGTCGTCGTTCTCGGCCAGTCAAAGGCGACGCGAGCTGCTGTGGCCCAGAACGCGTCGGTGCCGATGGCTGGCAATTTCAACGAGCGATGCCCGCAGCGTAAGAAGCGCCCAGTAGCGCCGTTTTAGCGCCATTTTTAAAAAATAGCGTAACAGTGGCGATAGGTTTATCAATGCCAGGTAATAGCCAATGGTATGCGCCTCAGCGCCCGTTAAACGGCGCCACTTTGCTTGGGAGAGCTGAGCTTTTATTAAAAAAAAAAAAAAAAAAAAAAAAAAAAATTAAAAACGGCTCTAAAATACCAATTTTGACCTGCTTAATGTTGATTAAATTAATTAGAATTTTTGTAAATAGAAAAAAATCAGTAAATTTTATTTATTTTGCCATTTTTATAAAGAATAGCACGTTGTTGCCTGGTCCTCCAGTCACATCGACAACGTCACCTGCCGCCATTGTTTACTAGTTATTCAATTAGGCTACTTAATATTTTTTATTGTTTGATTTGACATTTAAGTTCGTATTTTTATTTTAGCTTCACACATAATCAAATAAAATCTTATTAGAGCACCTACAGCAGCCCCTTTTGGCTGACTGTAGGTGCCTGGGCCACGCAACTCAAGAATGTGATGAGTTGGGATGTGGCTGTTTGGCACCATTTTTTTTCGTCCGCTTTTCCACTGCGCTAATGGGCCTTACTTTTTTTTCGCCACACTTTACCGTTAAACATGCCGCTATAAAAGACGAATACAAGGTTGTTGTAATTGAAGCCACGTGGCTGGCCGACATTGGGAACAGCCACTCCATGTGCACGCCATCACTGTCGTTGAGGCAGCTAATTTTACCGCGCTGAACGCGTAGCGCTAACGACGCCATGGTTTTTTATTTTAAATATATACCGACAGAAGGCTGGCCGTCATGGTTCGTTTAGGTGGACGCACACATGGTTATACTATCAGAGCTTCTCACGAAACTCAAAAGGTTTGCAACGGAATTTGAGGCTTTTTTAATAAAAAAAAAAATTACCAACGGCTCTGTAATTTCATTCTCTATACGACTTATTAATGTTTATTATTAATAAAAATATTTTAAATTTTAATTTAGAATTTTTAAAATAGAAAAAATCAAAGTAAATTTTATTTATTTTATTATTTTACAAAAGAATAGCACGTTGTTGCCCGTCCTCCAGTCACATCGACAACGTCAACGCCGCCATTGTTTACTAGTTGTCCAATTAGGCTACTAATATTTTTTATTGTTTGATTTGACATTTAAGTTCAGTATTTTTATTTTAGCTTTCACACATAATCAAACAAAATCTTATTAGAGCACCTACAGCAGCCCCTTTGGCTGACTGACCGGCCCTGGGCTACGCCAACTCAGCAAATGTGATGAGTTGGCGTGGCTACTTTTGGCACCCATTTTTTCGTCCGGTTTTTCCGGACGATGCCACGCCTTATTTTTTTTCGCCACACTGGCGGCGTCAAAAGCGATGCCGCTTTATGCAAAAAGACGAAAAGCGGCGTCGTTCACGGTGTCGTCTGGCGACATTGGCTGCTGCCACCCAGCACGCGTCGGTTTGATGGCAGGCAATTTTCGCTGCCCGGCCAGCGTAAACGCGTAGCGCTAACGCTGTTTTATTTTTTATTTTAAAAATAAAAATAGCGACAGAAGTAGGTTGGCCGCCTGGTTCGTTTAGGTAACGCGCCCAATGGTATGCGCCATCAGATTTCGTTGCAAACCTTCAAGGTTTGCAACGGAATTGAGGCTTTTTTAATAAAAAAAAAAAAAAAAAAAAAAAAAATTACCAACGGCTCTAAAATTTCATTCTCTATAAAATGACATATAATTTGCCTATATTTAGAACAAAATCTTATATTTTGCCTTTTCAACTCTCTCAAAATCTCATATTTTATTTATCAAATTCTATCATAATTTTACTTTATTATTGCCCAAACACTCTCCAAAACTCTTTCATCTTCCAAAATGGATCCTTTTTGGTATGAGTACGACTCAATCGAGGAAAAAATGGACAAATTGATGGATGAAACATTCGAGCAAATGATGGAAGAATGCGCCTGCAAGGAGAGTACAACAAGTAATTCAAGCCTAGAAGAAAACATAGACGTAACGAAAATCTGATCATTGCTCCGATAGTGGATCGGAACGTCATATCCGCCTTTGGAATGACTACTTGGCGGGCGTCCTATCTACGATGATAGGTTGTTGATAGTTTTTAGAATGGATAAAGTCTCTTCTTGCGTATAGTGGCTGCTTTAGAGAATGTTCACTACTTTCAACAACGCCCTAATGCAAGTGGAAGAATGGGTTTTACAACTTTGCAAAATGCCGCAATTACGAATGTTAGCCTCACGCAATTCTGCAAATTCAATTGATGAATACTTGCGTATTAGTGCTAGTACGTCTGCATGCCTTTCCAATTTCTGTCAAAGGCATTATCGATGCTTTTGGTCTCTTTGAATACTTAAGAGGCCAACCGCGGATATGCGGCGGCTATTGCATATTGGTGAAATCAGTGGATTCGGGCATGTAGGAGCATTGACTGCATGCATTGGGAGTGGAAAAATTGTCCAGCGGCATTTAGAGGGATGTATCAAGGGCGTGAAGGTGTGGCTACATTAATACTCGAGGCGGTGGCTTCTCAAGATTTATGGATTTGGCATGCATTCTTCGGTACTCCAGGTTCGTGTAACGATCTAAATGTGCTTTATCGTTCCCCTATGTTTAATGATGTATTAGCTGGTAGGACACCAACCGTTCAATATACGGTTAATGGTCATCAATATGATATGGGATACTACTTAACGGATGGTATATACCCAAAATGGGCATCTTTCATCCAATCAATCCCAATACCACAAACAAATAAACATAGATTGTTTGCCCAATGCCAAGAAGCTGCTCGAAAGGATGTTGAACGGGCGTTCGAGTGTTGCAAGCACGCTTGGCGGATAATCAAAAATCCGGATTTGCGTGGGATACGGATATTGCATCGTATTATGAATGCATGTATTATATTGCACAACATGATCGTTGAGGATGAACGCATTAATTATCGCGATTACGTTGATCCTACAACATTCATGATGGAGCAAGCGTAAAGTAGCAATCAAGCAAGAGAGTAGAAAGATCGCCAACCTCGCGTAGAAGATTACTTGACATGAATAAATATTTGCATAATAGTGGAGCAAATGCGCCAATAGAGAAATCCACAATCGGTTGAAAATGACTTGATTGAACACATATGGCAACGCTTTTGGTGGAAATGATATATGATAATGGAAGCAATGTGTTGTTCATTAATATATGTTATATTGTAGAATGTTTAATGTTTAAGTTTTTCATATTTAATTTGAAGTGATTATTTTCATGTTTGAAGTGTATTAGTAAGTCTTAATTTAATGTAATTGGAGATAAGTATCTCATATTTAATTTAAAGTATTTATTTTTATGTTTTATGTGTATTATTAAATTTTTATTTTATGTAATGAAAAAAATTCATTAATTGTTTTTAGTATTTAGTGTATGATAATTAAAACTATAAATTGTTTAATTTATCGTATTTATTTTCATGTTTTAAGTGTATTATTAAAATTTAATTTTAGTGTAATGAACATTTATTAAATTTTAATTTAATTACGCATACGTTTTTAAGTATTTCATATTTAATTTATCGTATTTATTTTCATGTTTTAAATGTATTATTAAAATTTAATTTTCGTGTAATGAACATTTATTAAATTTTAATTTTAATTACGACCTTTTTTAAGTATTTCATATTTAATTTATCATTATTTATTTTCATGTTTTAAATGTATTCTTAAAATTTAATTTTAGTGTAATGAACATTTATTAAATTTTAATTTTAATTACGCACTTTTTTTTAAGTATTTCATATTTAATTTATCGATTTATTTTCATATTTTTAGTGTATTAGTAAATTTTAATTTTAATGTAATGAAAAATTTTGAATAAATTTTTTTAGTATTTAATGTATGATAATTTTTAGTTTAATGTATAAGTTGCATTATTAATATAAAAGGAATTTGATAATAGTTTGGAATATGGTGAAGGAGAGAATTAGTGATGTGCAGGAAAGGCGAGGGCTAATGTGGGTATTTTTTTTGATGGTGGCTGTGTGAATAGTATGGTGATGTGGAGGACGTGAGCGATATGGCAAAAAGGCTATGGCACGCAGAGGCTCTGTGGATGCCCTTATATCGACTCAATATAAAGCTTATTTAAAATGAATTTTTATTTTTCAAAACAAAAATTATTTTAAAAGTATAACAAAATTATTTTAAAAATAAAATATATTTTGGAACGCTCTAATTCCCATTAACCTTTTTTTTCCCTTGAATGAAAATTGAATTTGAATTTATTTTCAAAAAAAAGGAAAAGGAAAATTGAATTTGCATACTACTAATCACTTATAATTATTGAAAAGTTTTCAAGGTGGAATAGGAAAATGATAGAGATGCGCAACAACTCAAACTTGGAAAAAATGCAAGAATTCCAACGACTTGGAGGACGCAATTTTTGTGGGAATCCGCTAGTTATGATGTACTGTTCCTCTTCATTAATTTCCAACGTCCTACTCTTTCGTTAAAAAAATTAAAATTCAGTTGGCTCAACTGTCGAGAGCAATTTGAATTTCCAATATGATATTCCAAATCTAAAGTATCAGTAATAATAAATTTGACAGGAAACAAAAAGAGTATGTATTTTGCCCACTATATGAGGATATAGTGGAGGACTCAAACCAATGAGTATGTATTTTAGCTTTTGTTTTGTTTTGATTGGATTCTTTTGACCATATGGGCGGTTTGTAAAAGTCGCGTAATTAACTATTCCAAACGTAGGGCCGGGCTGCCCATTTTTTCTCTCGCCAAACACTAGGGGCGATTAAGCGTAACGGTGCGATTTTCGCTATTCTCGCTTTTTCCTTTTTTTTTTTTTATTTTTATTTTAGGTATTGCGCTCCACCTGAAGTAGTAGTTGCCTGCCTCGCTTATTCAACGCTTGCGTGATGGATCGATAGTGGTGCTATTCAACGCCCGCAGTTGGCCACGCAACGGCTTGCGGTGAGAGATAGTTATTAAGTTAAAGTTTCTTTCACTATCGGCCAATTGTAGGGGTCATTTGAGTGTAGTGTAGTATCAATTTTTGTATAAGAAGTAATGCCCGATATAATCGGGCTTTTGTATTATTAGTTGAGCCTAGGTCGTCTAGGTTTTCAACCTGTGTACGCATGCGGCTTATGTTCCGCTTATACTGCTTATTAATATATTATCGTTTCAGAGAAAAAATATGGTGGTTTGTATAACAGAGGTTTAGAGAGACAGAGAGATAGGTACAATGGAGAAATATTCTCTTTCTTTAGCCTTAGACTCAAAAGGAGTACTAAGGTTGTTATACGCATGAGCAAAATTGTATATTGTGATTTTTTAAAAAGTAAATATAATTACCATTTTGTGGAAAAAAAAGAAAAAGATAGAAAACAAAAAGAGGAAAGTGGCAGAATATTACTATCTTTTGCTTCTAAAGCCTCAACAATGAAGACAAGAGTGACAATGTGAACTTTAAAGTTTGATTGTCTAACATTATTATTCTATTTTTTGGGTTAAAATATACAAACTTTAGAGTGTGAAAATCAATCTTTTTAATCGATCTTCTTTGAGAAAATAATACTCTTTCCATCTTAAAAATGAGTTCACTTTAGTTAAGGTACAATTTTTATTAGTTATTAGGTATAACTCATTTAATGCATCACTAAATGTATAATTTTATATTTTATGTTTTTACTTTTTAATTTTGAGTATACATAATTATTATAAATAAAATATTTTAAGAATTTGATTTAAAAATATACTTTTTAAGGTCATAAAAAATTTCAAAATAGATTTTTTTTATGGAAGAGGGAGTAATAGTGAAAGGATGAATTGCATTCATTTGTGAGCAAATAGACAAATAGTCACACAACTTTCAAATTTTTATCCTTTGATGTTTGCACAAAATAGTCAATCAACTTCTGAAATTGCTGAAACTGGTCCTTTCATCAATTAAGTCAGTTTGACTTAAAAAGAAAATTAAATCACACGTATACGCGTGGGCATTTTTAAAGATAAGGCTGTTGAATAAAAAATGGAGTAATTTTGGGAGCAACATCAATTACACGCCAATATGGTCATTGCCCATTGGTCACAATCAAAGGCAATAGAGACTTCCATTAAAAAATAGTCCTTTTTCTAGAGATTTTTTTGAAAAAGAAGTTTTAAAAGACTAAAGAGTGTGTTAGAAACCATAACTATTAGTGTCATTTTTATGATTACTCGAGTCTGGACAATTTTTGTAGGGTTGCTCAAAATATTTGATCCGATACAAATCCGATTCAATTTGTAATGTATGGATCATGATCTGAAATCAGTTTGAAATGTTTGATTTGATCAGATCAAATTCTGAGTCAAAATTAGTTTTGATTCAATTTGATTTGAAATCTCTTTCTTTCTCTTCATACACAATATTAATTTGAAACTAATATTTTAATGTAAAAAATTATCTATAAAAGGTAATAACTAATTTTTATATAAATATTTTAATTTGTGTATAATTTGTGTATTTTCATGTAAATATTTTAATTTTTTTGACACAAAATTGACTAAATTGAGTAAAAATTATTTAGAGTATCAAAACTATAATAATTCACATTTTATAACTAATTTTAACCATTTTTGGAGAAAAAAAAAAGCTATGATTTTCTTTTAATTTTTCTTTGATCAATTTTGATAGGTCCAATCTAATTTGATCCTTCTTCAAATACAAAATTGATCCCATAGGATCTAAAATTTTAAATAGAATCATAGCAAATTAGCTAGATTGATTCGATCCATAGATCAAGATGACCACTCCAAATTCGTGTGGAAAATTCCGTTGACATAATCATTTACTTTCTTTTGTTTTGACTAAATCAATTACTTTCTTCTGACTTAACAAATGGCATTAAGCCTTTGAACAAATATTAGTGATTTTTATTTGTACCAAACTCTAAATTTTATGTCAGGGGCCAACTTCTGCAGAAGTATCTATTGACAAAAAGTTGCGCAGCATAATGAAAAATATCAATGAAATTATTAGTGATTCACACAATACTTTCGTGGTAAAAATTAATAAACAATCATTTTATTTTCCACATTATTATTTTTACTCTACTCTAAATATCTAATACTTTTCTTTCTACTAAATAATGTCATGTTAGTCAATAAACAACCATTACTTTAAACATTTAGGTGTATAGAAATTACGCTTCAATATAAAAGTTATAAAATAAAAATTATATTAAAAATATAAAAAAATTTGTTCTCGAGAATGTAAAAATACACTTTAAAATGTAAACTATACACACATTTATACCATATGATATTACATTAGTCAATAAGATAATTCATTAATGACTTTTTCAGTGCATAAAATTGATTCCCAAAAAGAAAATTGTTGGTTTGTTGCCAAACTTCAACAACTAAGACTTGAAAGAGAGTCAAAACACGAGAGTTGAAAAGATTAAAGAACTGGGCTCTACCTGCAGACTTTTCTAACTTAAGAAGATCTAAAAATAAACTATGTTGGTCAGAAATTTGTAATGGATTGGTAGAAAATCTGTCTTGTTGGTTCATTATCGTGTACTGTACCCAGAAACGTATCTGACAATCCAATGTCGTGAGAAATACTCAATTTCAGTTGGCTATGAAACCTTAGATTAACCAAATCAAACTCAAATGTAGAAAGTTTCCAACGTAATTGACAAGAAATCAATACTAGTTGTTCCGGAATTCCATATTATGTTTGGTTTGTGTTTTTATTTGCAAAAATTAATCTTTTTCAATTATAAAAATAAAATATCTAAACAATTTTTATTTCAAAATTAAAAATTTAAATTCCGTGTTCTTTCAAAAACATTTTACCTCCAATCTGCTTTTAGTATTATTTTTGTACTACAAGAAGTCGTCGTGGAATACTAGGTAATGAAGTAGTGTCCACAGTTCTATTTTTTGGCGATCTTCATTTCCTTCAGAGCTCCTATTGTTATAGTGAACCCTGCAGCAAAAGAAATAACACATGGCTGACGCTACGATTTCGATTGCTCTCCACAAACTTAGTATTCTAGTTGCAGAAAATGAAAGATTTTTTTCAGGAGTGAAGGATGAAGTTGAAGAAATTACTGCAGAGCTAAAGAGGATGCAATTGTTCTTAAGAGATGCAGATTCAAGAAATCACAAGGATGGAAGTGTTCGCCACTGGTTAAGGGAAATTAGGCTTCTTACTTACAGGGTTGAAGACATCGTGGAGACATTTGCAGTTGAAGTTGCTTCCAAGAGAGTAGGGGGTGTCAAGAAAGTTCTCAAGAGATTTGCTTGCATAGTTTGTAAGGCTAAACACCTGCAATCTTAGCCTAGAAATTGAAAAGGCTAAAACGGATATAAATAAGATCACTACTAGTCTCCAAAGGTATGATATAAAAGCCATTGGAACAGGGAAAAGTTCAAGTGCAGGAAATGAAAACCAATGGTGGGAAAGACAAACTTTTGCCCATCAGGATGAGCAACACTTTGTTGGGATGGAGGAAGATATGGAGAATTTGTCATCCCTTGTTCTTGATGATGACGAATCCCATCGTATGATTTCCATATGGGGATGGGTGGACTTGGCAAGACGACTATAGCTAGAAAGATTTTCAAGACCAGGGATGTTCGGCAATGTTTTGGGCGTTTGGCTTGGGTTTGTATAACGCAACAGGCCCAAATCAAAAACATTCTGCAAGACATTTTGATGCAACTTGCCCCTGAAAAAATGAGAGGGGTGAATTGCATGGGAAACAGGGAATTGGTTCAACAAATATATCAAGTGCAGAAAGTGACAAAGTGCCTAATTGTTCTAGATGATATCAGGAAGCCAGAGGATTGGAAAAGCCTATTGGCGGCATTTCCAATTGCTGAAGAGGATAGCAAGATATTAGTCACCACTCGTAATAAGAAGATAGCAAAATTGGATTCCCGTATACTTTGAGGTGCTTGACTGAAAAGGAAAGTTTGGAATTACTTCGAAAAATAGTTTCCCCAAGAAAAAATGTTGAAGGTAAGAATTTACATCTCCATAAATTTGGTTGCATAATTATGGTCTTGCATTACTTTTGCATTTATTCATTTTTGAGTTAAGTGGATACACCTATATTTTGTTCAACTGGATGTTAATAAAACATTAAGAAATCACAGAAATTGGACTGATTTTAAGGCGTCAAAACATAGTTTTAAGATTTTATTTGCCCTCATAGGAAATTTGCAAATATATCACATTTTTAGTTGACTTTACAAATATAGCACATTCCTTTTTTGTTTATGTTATAAAGTCAATCTTGTTTAAAACCCAAAATGCCCCTCATTTAGAACCCAAAGAAATTGAGATGAAAGAAAACATAAAGATCAAACCGTTGCAATCCATAGAGTGAAACCATTCTTCTTCATTTCCTTATTGCAATCCATAGCACAAACAAGAATTCATCAGCACCCATTCTTTTCTTATTTAGGTCGAAGTAATGGAACTTGATTAGAGTGATATTGGTTCCAATGGCACGCGCACAAGAAGGCAAGCGGCGATGTTTTCGTTTACATTTAAACCGGGTTTGAGCGAAAAAATTGGTCGAGCATTCGAGTGCCTGGACCTAGGGCTCGACCTAACTTAGTGCTCGACCTAACCTAGTGCTTTCGACCTAATATTCGACCTAGTACTCTACCTAATACTCAATCTAGTCTTGGACCTAGGACTTGACCGCTTTCTCTTTCAAATTCGACTAACCTCTTGTGATGTGATTTCTTCTCCACGGTCGACTTTACTTGAAGATGATGGTCTAATGGAGTGTGAGAACAAATTTTGTTGAATCGATAAAGTTTGGAAGACTAATCGCAAGCCAAGACTTGAAGTGCTATTTCTTTGTGTTTTAGAAGAGAAGACGAGGTCATTTTGATCTTTATAGCAGTCAAATAGCCTTGACTTGCTATAACCGCAAATAAAAAAAGGAGGTACCATATTTGCAAAGTCAATTAAAAATGTGCTATATTTGCAAATTTCCGCCCTCATGTAATCATAGCTTGCTTTTTGGATTATTAAAAATTACTTTTAGTATACAATAAAATCAAATATATTCCAAATGGGAAGAATTTCTACAAAGTGTAAAAGAAAAAGTAAAATTGACAAGCTTTTTCACATCCGATTAGCCAACTTGCTCATTTGAAAAACTAACTCCACCTGGATGTGTTATATTCACATGAAGTCTCAATTTGTGAATGACATGGGGCAAAATTTTTCTTGTTTTGACAATGAAAAAAGCGAGGAAGGTTTCTAGTTGTTTAAATATGCAATCATGTCCTTAAGCATAGATATGTTGAAAACTGTGTTTACATTCTCTTTTTAGATTTTATGACATGATTTTTTTGTAGTAAAGACTTAGAGCTGAAAAATTAAAAATAGAGATATCAATGCCAATAGTATTGTGTTACAACTCATTTTCGGTTTTTTTAGACTTCAAGATCGAACAAAAGCGGAAGATGTGGGGATTGAAATGGTTCGCAAGTGTAGGGTCTACCATTAGCAATCTCTGCTTGGCGGAATTTTGAAAGACAAGAATTCTCTAATGAATGGCAAATGGTGAATAAATGCATTAGCTCCTATCTTAGTAATGTGGAAGATGATCGAGAGGAGGGAGGAGCAGTGGCTCAAGTTTTGTCTTTGAGTTATGATGACTTGCCATATTATTTGAAACCATGTTTCCTCTACTGGTAGTTTTCGAGAAGATGAGGAGATAGAAGTTGCACATCTTTATGCGTTATGGGAGTAAGATTTGATTTTGTCACAACATCAAAGAAGTGAGGAGGGATTATTAGATGTAGCACCGATATTTGAATGAAATGGCACGAAGGTCTATGGTTCAAGTGAAACCATATGAATCTCGATATAGGAAATTCTATTGGTGTTCCTTCACGACATGATGCGAGACTTGTGTTTAGAGAAAGGGAGGAGGAAGAGTTCATAAGGTTATAGATTTTCGAGGTGTAAGGCGGTCTTCATTGGATTCATCCTCTTCGCTAATTTTTCCTTGATTAGTGATCTACATGGATATTGAGAGTCTTGTAGCAAGAAATAGTGCATGGGAGAAATGTAAACAACCCGATCTCTTGATTCGAATTTGGATAGTAAACTTTGTCGAAAAGAAATAGTTTGGCAGCAAGGAATAGTGAATTTGGACGACTCAAAATCGCTCGAGTACTACAATTTGAAGGTTATGATTTTCAAGGAAGAAATTGCTCGTGGATTTACGAAAATTGATCCACCTTAGGTATTTGAATGTAAACAATCGCAAATTGGATGAATCGCCATCATCGAGGCGAGTTGCCATTCTGCACACCCTTTATGTACAAGTAAACAATGAAATAAAAGTACCTAATGTTATTTGGAAGATGAAACAACTAAGGCGTTTGTGTCTCTTTACCAAAGGACGCCATATAGGAAAAGGTAAACTACGGCTACATGGTTTGGATGAACTTGAGATACTATGTGGGGTTGATAGTAGGACTGATGAAATTTCCGATCTTTCCAATTTGTTAAATCTAAAGCTTGTGGCGAGAGTTTGTGATAACAATAGCCTTCACTATATCATTGATTACATTAATACCAAATTGAAGGAGGCACGATATGTATTGATGGTCGTGATTTTGTTAGTTTGACTAAAGGGTATGTTCTTTTGAGGAAGGTTCTAATGTGTGATAAATTGACTCTCTTAGGGCTATTGGTAAAATCAACAAGTTTCCAAGGTATGAAAATGGCTCGTTGCAAAACCTTATTGGGTTATGTTTGGAAGGAAATAAAATTGAGGAAGATCCCATTGGAACACTTGAGATGCTCCTCAATTGAGATTTCTATTTTGGGCCTGATTGTTATATGGGGACAGACATGACTTTTCATGAATGGGGTTTTCTCAACTTAGAATTCTTCAGTTTTCGTGCTATCCAATTTGGAATGTTGGAAGGTGGAAAAGGTGCAATGCCAAGTTTAGGTTCTTTGATGATCTTGGGTTGTCAAAAACTAGAGATGATTCCTGAGGGATTGAAATTTGTTGTAAGCCTTGAGGAATTGGTAATTTATGAAATGCCTATCAAATTTTGTGACAGATCAAGATCAAAGACACAAATGGTCGAAAAGGTGATGATTACGACAAAATTCAACATGTTGCTTCAATTTCTATAGATCACCTGTTCAACTCTTTTTGCTCAAATCAACATCCCCGCATTATAATGTTTTAACCTTTCTAGCTCCTGAATGTAAATCTTTATGATGCATTTTTTTTTCTTCTGAGTTGGAGAAAAATTTGCATTCCTGTTTTTTAAGAATTGAAACATTGAATTTATTCCGCCATAACTTTTCTTGCCTTGTTGTTTTACAGTATCTTTAACATTAACTGATACTATTGAATTTATATATACTGTTTTATGTTTAAATTCTAAAAAGTTAAAAAAAAAACTTAAAATACTTTAGAGGTGAAAGAATTAAAAGGGCTAAAACTTCTTAGGGTAAGTTATGGTGACCTATTACTATTTATTCTTTGGGTTGTTAAAATCGGACTAGACCAATTAGTTTGTTGAGAATTCATTATGAGTGAGTTTGGTTTCAATGAAAATTGGATTACAAAAGCCAAATTAAAACTATATCAAACCCTAATTTGAACTAGCTTTGACTTGGGAAAATCTTTATTTTTATTGAAAATAACTTATTTTTAAAGAAAATTAAAGTTTGATCCTAAATTTTTACAAAACTCATATTTTATTTATAATGTTTTTATTTCTTTAAAATTAAATGCGTTAAATATTTATACAAGAGGATTCTTACAATTTTTAATAGATTCCTTATTGAAAATATTTTTATACTTTTTTTCCAAAATATTATTCAATTATACATTTAGAATTTCACATAATTCATAATAATTTAAACTTATACACTAAAAATAATTTTCTCTAATATATATTAACTTTATATTTTTATAATTAATCTATATTAGTTATTGATAATGACATCATCTATTTTTTTAATTACTATTTGTTCGCCAATCCACTGATTAACTCATAGCATCTTAATTTCATTTATTCATTTTTCGATTTGATTCTAACAACATTAGCTCTTTAATTTAACTTCGTTACTTAATAATAATTATTATTAAAACTATTTTAAAATTTTAGTTTAAAAGTAAATTTTTCTTCTTCTTTTTTAACGAAAGAGTAGTACGTTGTTGTTGGTCCTCCCATGACACTGATAACATCAACTGCAACATCGTTTACATGTCGTCCAATTTGGCTACTAATATTTTTATTGATTGATTTGAGCAAAATTTAGTATTTTATTGTTTGCTTTCACACATAACCAAACAAAACCTTATTATATCTACTCAATATAAAGTGCGTGTTGACCGTATGAGAGCCGATGTAGGTATGGTGCTCATCTCTCACTTGCACGTTGACTCAGCTTATTATAAATGAATTTTATATTTTTCATTTTAAAATTATAACAAAATTATTTCAAAAATAAAAAAATATATTTTAAAATACAAATTTTAAACACTCTAATTCCCATTGACCTTTTTTACCCTTCGGAATGAATATTGAATTTGAATTTCTTAAAAAAAGGAAAGGAAAATTGAATTTGTATACTACTAATCACTTGTAATTGTTGAAAAGTTTTCAAGATGGAGGAGGAAAATGATAGAGATGTGCAACAACTCAAACTTGGAAGAATGCAAGAATTCCAACGACTTGGAGTAGTTTATGCAGAAACGAACATAAATGAACGTGGTGTTCTGTTTGCTTATTCGTTTATTTGTTCGTTTATTAGGCTTTTATGCTATTCAGAAATATGTTCGTTTATGTTAGTTTATATTTGTAAAATATCTGCTCGTTTATGTTAACACTTAGTGTCTAACACGCTCAAACGAAGTAAACGAACACTTAACATGTTCAGCGAACACAAATTGGAAAAACAAATGGCATTATTAAAAATGAACCTTGGTCTCTAATGTGGGAGCATGGCTATTTACCACTACACCACAACAAATTTGTTTATAAATGATCAACAAACATTATTATTATATATATTATTATATTATATTTATATTATTATTTTAATATAAGCAGACAATAAGCGAACTAACTTTAAACGAACATTAACCGAGCTTGTTCATGAACACTAAAACGAGTTTGTTCCGATAACATAAATAAACGAACGATACTGTCGTGTTCGTGTTCATTTATTAAATTAACACTAAAATGTGTTAGTTTATTGTTCGTTAACTTAACTTAACAAAGCGAACATAAGCGAGCGTAACCGATCTTGTCACGAATCGCTCACCGAACTAGTTCGTTTACACCTAACTTGGAGGATGCAATTTTTTGTGGGAATCCGCTCCATTATGACGCTACTGTTCCTCTTCATTAATTTCCTTTCCGGCATCCCTACCTTGTTCCACCAAGTCATTGTGGTGATCATCAATTCCTTTGAAGCTCCTATCATTACACAGTACTCAGAAAGAGGAGAATAAACATGGCTGACGTTGTGGTTCAGGTTGCTCTTCAAGAACTTACCAGTTTCATTATAGAAAATGCAAGATTTTTGTCAAGAGTGAAGGATGAAGTTGAAGAAATCACTGCAGAGTTAAAGAGGAAGCTATTGTTCTTAAGAGATGCAGATTCAAGAAATCACAAGGATGGAAGCGTTCACCACTGGTTAAGGGAAATTAGACTTCTTGCATACAGGGTTGAAGACATCGTGAAGACATTTGCAGTTGAATTTGCTTCCAATAGAAGAAGGGGTGTCAAGGGAGTTCTCAAGAGATTTGCTTGCATAGTTTGTGAGGCTAAATCTCTTCGGAGTAAATATGTATTAAAATAAATCCACATGGCCTGACCTAAGAACAAAGAATTTTTACATCAAAATTTTCCCACTTGCAAGCTGCAATATTTGCTGGTAGAAGTGCATCTTCATGCAGAAACTGGAAGATGTCTACTGATCAAAAGTCATGCTGTTCATCAATCATCGACAACATCTGGCTTCTGAGCTGTGAGATAGTGATACTCCGTCCTGACCAAATTGTTGTTCCACTGTTTTAAGGTTCTCCCTTGTGCTATAACTTCAATCCACCAAATCTTTTGTGCGCATTTTTCTACCACACGGCTTATTGGTTCGTGAAAATACTGCAGAGATATAAAGATTGCTTCCTGCTTGTTACAAATCAAAGACAGCACTGATCAGTTGATCAAAGTTGATTGGATAATTCCTTGAAACGTGAGATTGAGATGGGTACACAAGTACCTCAGTCCGTATTGTTCTACTTCCTTGATGAGGACACGTGTTCAAGTATAAATAGAACAGTTCTCGAACATCTTTCCCCTGAATGTCAGAATATAATACATAGTCATAAACTCTGTTCAGTTTTTCCTTCTCTTCATAGAGTGAAAGATAGCAATTTCCAAAGTACTGAAGAATAACGTAACATTGATGTGCTCCCCACCTCGTGTAAATGAATGAACTAAGACAAAAGCAGATCAGGAGGAGGTGCAGATTTTGACAGGCTAAGCTTTCGTTCAGCACATTGCTTACCTTTAAATTATTGTCTTCCTCAACACATTCTTCAAGTCCGGCAAGCCCACCGAAAGCAATTAATAGGTGCCTTTTATGATACACATAAAAAAGAGGTTAAACTTAGGTTAATAACACATGAAGGTTAATTTGAAAGAAAGAATAAAAGTTCCTTAGAACTATTTTGATAGATCAAAACAAGGATGAGTAACCATAACAATGTGTAACTGAATTTGAGAAGATGTGGACTATAACTGAAAGATGGCAGAGAAAGTTCTGAAGACTTGATGACAACTCCATGTTCCGAGGTGCCAATCATATGATCATAGCCTCCTAAAAATGAATTTCAAGGAACTAATGAGGAAGCATACATTTACCGATAGTATATGGAAAAATGAAGCAACACATTCCAAGTTAAAATCACAGAGCAACAATAATACCTTGTAGGGACAGCCACTGAAAACAGCACTGATGTTGGAAGCATATCTAACTCTGTAACCCCAGTACATTCCCACTTCGTTCCTAGGCCTGGAAGATGGGACAACTTGATAGGTTAGACCTACAAAATAAAGTATTTGCTAAAAGATGATTAATTGATTATCTTGGTTGACATGGAAAAACTAAAAATTTCATGCATCAACAAATTCCTGAGAGGCAGGACTAAATTTAGGTACTGTTGAAGGCCTTCTCGGCCCTATACAATGCTTTATTTGAGATGGCGAGTTGAGTACCAAGTTCAAAGCTAATGATATTTCTAATTCAGTAAACTGTATTGCCTATTAAAAGTTTCTTCCTAAAATTCTTTTACATTTCTGAAGCTGTTTTCCACAGAACATTTAAAGCATTTCTCCATTTTCTTCATAAAAACTCCCTTCATAACTAAAGTAAAATTTAACTGGCTAGCTTAGGGTTAGGTAACTGTTTCACTGCAACCTAGCAGTAAAGCTAGCCATGAGATCTAAGCAAGAACTACTGCAAGAATAACCAAAATATCAGTAACCAAATAAAGCTTTCTTGAACAAAATAATAACCCGAGCATCCCAACATGGGCTTTGTTCAACTACTTTAGCCATCTCCAAGCACCCTATGATATCTTGAGCTCCCTACACCATCAAAGTATTCTTTCTTCACCCTGAAGTTAACTGAAGATACACCTAACCACCAGGGCATGATGATGCATAACAGATTGAAAAGGTTACTAAATGCTTAAATGCTAAAAAAATTAAAGACTCAGTTAATCACCAGAATCCAGGTTACGATTTAATCCCATAGCCACAGTAACTCGTCTCCCCGGTTCAATTACCCGGTCAATCACCACATTCTGCACAAGACAGCATTTCAAGATTAACATAAAAGTTCCTGTTTATTCTTTTAGCAGATTTTTTACCTTTCTTTTTACTAATTTGCAATTGTGGCTGATCGCTTCAATCAGCTTAAAGAGAAAGTTTAAAACCAAAATTCCACAGTTCTTATATAACACTTTCATTTTCTATTGCCAACAAGGAAATTTAAAAAAAAAAGAAAAGAAAGAAGAAGAAGACATCAAACAATTTGTCTCCAATAGAAAGAAACGAGAAAGCAAATATGAGTGCAATAGTCAAAAATCACCAATCTTTAGGTGATTCTAACCATCCAAAAGCAAGTATATGGTATAGAACAACCAAGATAAAACAGTTTGAAGAGGTAGCTCATTAGAAGATCTGTCAACTTGCGTATCACAAATTTAGCCCCAGCCCTGGTGCGCCAATACCTTGCTTTTGAACAGTAATAATCAATTATCTGAATCAAACAACAAAAACTGAGCAAGATCAAAATCATGTACCTTGTTGAGCCCTATGTCTACAAGTGTTCCAGTAGAATCGTGACCTTGGCTTTTATTGTGACACCTGGAAAATTAAAATGATAAAAATAGCTTTGTCTAGTGAAACAGAAACCAAGGGTATTTGTGATAGAGAAACTTGCAGTCACAAGCACCAGACCTTGAGAACATTTCACATGGATAAAATGCCACTTTTAGTCCCCACAACACAAAACCCCAACATTGTGCAAAATGTTCCATATGGAAGACACTAAATTCAAGAAACCTTATAAGTTTCTGAACAGGAATGGTGCAAAGACATGGCATCAGAAATATAGCTTGTCAACAGGACTTACCTGAATTTCAGCGATCAAGTGTAAGCCATCACATGGCCAGACTTTGCACCACACTTATTGAGGACAACTATTTGGGTTCGTTTCTAATTTAATCATTAAAATGGCGCAAGGTGAACACTTAGCTCACAACTAGTAAATTAGAATTGCTGGAGGGATAGATTTAACCAAGAAGCCCTAAGGTCAATCTGCACAGAGGTAGTAAAGATGTTTGTTGCTCAAGCTTTTGCCACCAACTTGTTACCCTAAAATTTTCAAATCTTCAACTCCTTGATAACAAATTCTGTTATTCATATCCCCTTTGTCACATTATTACTATTCTAACGTTCCAAAGATCTCAGATCGCCACTACCCAAGCATCAATTTTGCCACGTACATATAATGTACTAAAAGCAATCAATATAAAGAGTCGAGCACATAAATGATACAACACAAAATTTTAAAGGGTCTCAACCAAAGTCTATCCCGATGGACACTTTCAAAGAATTTTGGAGATAAGTAGCAAATTTGAATATAAAACTTGCACATCTTGAGGAGCTCCACTTAAAATTCAGTAGACAACTTCAACAAACAGAAAGTAAAATGAGTATATAAAAGAGGCAAATCCTAAAAGAAGGATGCTTGGGATTTAATGTGGTTGCTTGTGAGGTGGGAAGAGAAATTAATATCTTTACAACATCTTACTTTCTTCCATAAATGCTAGGAAGTGATGCACTTCCCTCCTATCATGTACCCTTCTACCCATATACCAATTCTAAGGCTCTAACAGGAGTAAGAATCCACCTTCTCGATAGGGAGCCCATTCATGCTTACGCAAATGATGTGGGCATCAAGCGGTGGCAGAAGACCCTGCAAATATCAAATGCAAAGTATAATTACCATAACAATGACTACATTGAGGAGAAAAACCATACAAAATAAATCTGATTGTGACACATTGGATAAAAGATAGAAACTTGGGTCCTCACCACAAATCTTAAACTATTGTGCTTAGGAAAAAGACTCTTCCTCAGATACTGTGGTGTCTCCAGGTATCTCAAAATCCTTATTAGAAAAGCTGAACCACTTTCATTTTCATCTGCATTGTTGTCTTCCGTTATCAAATCTGCCCCATCCACTGAGGAACCCTTATTATCAAATACAACAACCTGCAATAAAAAGGAAATTCACGCCATCAATTGAAGCCATCAATACAATAACAGCACGTCCATACTTTTCCACACCCAGTTATGCTGTTTTGGAGCTAATATACCAATGTGTTTACGTTATTATATTCTATAAGCATTTCAAATCAGAGATAAACAAACAACATTACAGAAAAATTCAAAAGAAGAAATAGAGATAGACAAACCTCATCTATTCTAAAAATCGTTACAGCACGAGCAATCTGGCCAGCCAACTGATAAATCCAATACAAAACAAAAAGACAGCTAAGGAACAACCAACCAATTTAATACACGATAATATATCTTCAGAATCCACGAAAACTCATTAAGCAACTTAAAAGCATTGATCTTCATTTACTCTACACTAGAAGATAAGCATCTAAATTAAACGCATACTATACCTCTAGATGTTTAATTCCAATGAGTTCATCATTCACGGTAACAGAAAACCCATTTCAAAATAGCCTTAAATTCTCAATAAGCAATCCAAAGACTGAATCTTTCTCGTTTTGCCATATTTGACAAATACCTAAAGCATCTAATCTAAAATCATACATAACCGGAGATAATCCTAAGTTTTACTAAGTAGAGTAGTACACAAAAACACAAGCTAAAAAAAGCGGTTTCAAACGAACTCACTCTAGTTGCGAGTTCAAGGGATTGAGCGTTGTGAATAATAGAACCAGGGACGGCAATGGAAACTGTGGGTATATGCTGTTTTGAATCGACGTCAGTTCCCTCTTTCTTTCTCTTCTTTTGCCCTTTTTTCTTCTCATTTGAACCGCCATTTAGAAGCTTATCCTTTACTTGGGCATCAGAGGCATTTTCTGTTTCTTCTCCATGGGCTCTCTTCCTCTCCTTTCCTTTCTTCCCATTTCAGCTTCCCTCAGGAGCAGGGTTTATGGAGGGCTTTATAGGGCTGAAGAAGGTGCATTATAACTGTATCAGTATTGTGTTTTACCTCCACGCCCTTGAGAGAGTTTGTCAATGTATAAACCGACGTCCCAACTTTTAAGAAAATTGCATCCGCTCTAATTGTCTAGTAACAATTTACACACAACAAAAATCACACTGTTTTTTTTTGTTTTTTCCAATTTTAGTACTATGGTTCGAGTATAATTTATTTACTTTGTGAGGTGTATTTAATTTTTTCTTCTAGTGGAAAAGAAAAGAATGTTATTAGTCATCTTCTTGAGAATTGATAAAGAAAAATTATCTTTTAATATAAATAGATGAAGGTGAATAATTCCTAGAAAAACAATTGTTGATATATTAATTTGTTGATACATTTTCCCATTTATTATTTTTTGGTTAGGATGTAGAGAATGGAGATAGGAGATGAACCACCAACACCATCTCCACTCTTTCTGCGCCCTCCCCAAAAATACTACTCGTGTAGAGTGTTCTATTGTTTAGAAAAATAAAAATGAGATTAAATTCGCTTTTATTTTATGTCAAGTAATACGTAAAGTAGCTTCTTAAATAACAGTAAAAACAAGATGTGTATCCATTAGAAATACAATGCTAATATAGCCGATCTTATATGGTAAAATAAATGCTAAATTATAGTTGTTTTGGGGTGGAGGAGTTTGATGTTGGAGGAGGAATAAGCTGTACAGTGTAAATAGAAAGAAAGCTAATTATCTTGAGAAACATTATAAAATGTACTTGATTTAAACCAAAGGTCTAAGGATCAGTATACAAGAATCAATTCTGTTAGTAGTGTCAAAGTCCAAGAAAATTATAGAGGTATTATCCTTTGTGCGCTGCGTTCTGGCTTCACCCAACAAGATGTTAGCTATCTTTTCTGCAGAAGTATCTCGATTCCCTTCATTTCTGTCCCTCGCCTGTGCAGTGTGAAGATTCCACATCAGATGATGCATAGTCCCAATGAAGGTTATTTCAACAAAAAAAAGAATCATGCATCAAGTTCAGAATTAGTACCTGGTTTACAAGCTGAACTGCCTTCTTGGCATTTACAACATCCCAGAAGCCATCACTGCATCCAAATCCCAAAATCAACATATAAAGAACAAAAGCCAGAAGTAGAGATCTATAGCGCAAACGAGAGAAAAGCTAATGCATCAGTAGACTCCAAGCAATATAAGCATCAGAAAGATCACCTAGCTAAAAGTGCAAAGCTCCTGGTTGATTGATGTATGCACAAAGCTTGACTTATAAAAGGCTCTGAACTAAACCGGGTATCCTGCTGTTTAAGAAATTTATCTCCAAGCATTCGAGCCAGGTTAAGACCTGTATGAGAGTAAGAAATAAGAGTCCGTTGACCTTTGGATTAAACATGAGATAATAATTAAGGAAAAGGAATCTTAGATACCACATAGTCGAGTTTCCCCATCTCTCAAAGGTTCGCCTAACTCCTGGATACGAAGTCTTTCAGAATAACTAGTTACTCTATGGTCTTCTGTCAACTTCAACTGCTTTCCATCAATACTGACAGCACACAAAAATTACATGAGTTTCCAAGTTAAATGCACAAATTCTTGGGAAAAAAATTAAAACCCTAAAACAATGAAAAACACTTGTTTTCTTAGACAAAAGGGTTTTCGACAAGCACAGACGGATCAGGGATCAACAGCCATAGCAAATGAAATAAAGAAATCTTATTGACTGTTTATTACATTTTCTAATTGCAGCTCAGAGGTCATTTTACTCTTGTTTATTCCGGAGAAAAATCCTATAGCCATCACAATTAGGTCAAGCTAAAACCAAAATAAAATAGGGATGATAGCTAAAGTACAAGTATGAAAGGAGCAAGGCATTCAGTATAAAAACCGATAGACAAACATGGTGGATACCATATGCAATTTTTTTTTTTTTGGGGGTGGTTTGGGTTTGGTGGGAAGAGAAACTCAGAAGTAGGATATATATACAAAAGAATTAAAGAGCACATCGACCCAAACTAGCATCACAAGGGTAGGATAAGAACAGAATTTATAAAAGAAACGTGAAGTTAAAGATTTTTAGCAAAGCCACCATATTGTTCTGACATATCAAACTCAAACCTATGACAAGTAAGAACAGAAAGAGCCATCAACTCTTTCCAAAATCCTATTGACGAAGTGCTAATCTGATAAATTTCTTCTGAAAGTTACTGAAATGCAAAAGTATGACACTAGAACATACATTATAAAAGCTGAGTCTCCCACGTTTGCACATTGTGCATAGAAACTTTCATTACCATCAGTCCAAACCAGAAGCACCGTCGCTGTACAACCCTGAAATATGTTTTTATTATACAACAATAAAACATTAAATCATGTTTAAAAATGTTAGCACGGATTCTATGAGCAAAATTCAATTTCACTTTCCTTACCTCACTAGAACAAAATATACTGGTTTTGACTTCATTCTTACAATCTATATTGTAGGAGGTTAAAATCCTACAACAAACAATTTATTTGGAGACAAACAATAAGGTAAGGAAAAATCCTACACTTCAAAATAAAAACAGTAGGAAGAAACTCCTACTTCTCACAATTCTATTTTTCTTGTTTTTCTAAGTCTCTCTTTTTCTTGTTTTTCTAAGTCTCTCACAAAAACTAATAACCATGGGTCCTTTATATAGATCCCATACTTAATTAAAACCAATTAGGATTTGATAATCAAATCCCACACAAAATCTGTTTTATAAAAAGAATCCAAATCTAATTCAACTAAGAATTAGTAAATCCTAATCAAAATATAATTTGCTAAATAAGCTTGGTTTAATACACCAACAAAGCCTCCCTTAAACCAAGCTTGCCATAAAAGTAGCTCCAACTCCATCTCGAGTATGAATTTCTTTTGAAATCTCCTTTGCCGTGTAGACCACGTACAATATCAACTTCTTGATCTTGATCTTCATTATCACCTTCAATCTTGTCATTGGTGAAAATTTATACTTTGAAAATTTTCTATTTGCGTCTTCTTCTTGATCAAAAACCTCAACCACATTGACCCAATTGTCAAAACAATCATCTTCACCATTGCTATGCAATTCAAAATATTTTATGATACCCAATTTCTCTTCTAGGTAAAGAGATTCAAATTTTCTCTCATCTTCTTCAACCGTGTCAATGGTTTCGATTTTTCTTCTAAATTAATGATTTCTTCATCAACCAAAACATCAAAAATTCTTCTTGTTGCTCTACTGAACCAAGTATCTCTTCATCTTTTACAAAATCAACTTGGCAATTTCACAATCCATCTCTTCAAAATTTTGACTGTGAACATTAGACTCTACATTGGGACGACCTTTTCCTCAATTATTATTGTATCTTGAGGTTTTGATATTTGTTCCTTTGGCTTGTTCTCTAATACAAGTTTCCATCAATTCTTTGTTCATGAAGAATTAATGAACTTTGTAGTTCTTCAATGCTCAAAGTTGACAAATCTTTAGTCTCAATATAAGTGCAACAACATAATCAAACCTCATAGATAATGAATAAAGAACTTTTTCCACAAAAATTTATCATCAAGAATACACCCATTAAATTCCAACTCATTCTTGATATCCAACAAGCGGGAAAAATAGTTCTCAATCGTTTCAAATTTCTCCATAGAGCACAACTCAAATTTTCTCTTCAACAATAACACGTTATTTTTCTAACTTGATATATGCCAATATAAGCTCTTTCCAAAATATCCCATGCTTGTTTGGCGGTTTAGGCATACAAATTTTATGAAAAATTGACATATCAATTCCTTGATGAATTTGAGATAAGGTCAAATATACATTTCTTTTGGTTTTGCATCGGCATTATCTGTACCTCTTTTGAATGAATCAGCAAATCGTATGCTTGAAGGTGTGTTTCCATTTGAATCCTCCAAAATTTATAATTTTGCTTTCCGTGAGTTTTGGAACAACACATTTTATGTTCCAATCATCCACGACTAACAAACAACTTTTAGCCTCCCTTCTTTGGAAAATCACGGGATCAAGAAACCAACAATTAACGTTGTTGGCTCGATACCACATGTATGAGGTTAAAATCCTATGTACAAAAATCACGCAATGGAAAGACGACAAACAATTTATTTGGAGACAAACAATAAGGTAAGGAAAAATCCTACACTTCAAAATAAAGCAGGGAAGAAACTCCTACTTCTCACAATTCTATTTTCTTGGAGTCTCTCTTTTTCTTGGTTTTCTAAGTCTCTCACAAAAACTAATAACCATGGGTCCTTTATATAGATCCCATACTTAATTAAAACCAATTAGGATTTGATAATCAAATCTTACACAAAATCTGTTTTATTAAAAGAATCCAAATCTAATTCAACTAAGAATTAGTAAATCCTAATCAAAATATAATTTGCTAAATAAGTTTGGTTTAATACACAAGATATACCCATATAATTCTCTAGGACATTTTCAAGCATCAAATGCTCTAAAGTACATCAAAACGTCCATTGGAACTTGTATCACAGGTAATACATATGTAATGCATATATTATTGTATTTATTATTTTTACTCTAAGTTTTTCTACTCATATTCTTACACACCAAAGCAGAGAACTATTATAATGAGGCTCCAAAACTAAATAATTTCAAGAAGTACAAGAGCAAGCTTGTTTTTAGTGTAGCATAATACAGTTATTCTTCTCATTAGACTACAATTAAATGAAGGGATACAAGTATATTTTGTTCAACTGGATGTTGATAAAACCTTAAGGAATCATAGAAATTGACGGATTTTAAGGCGTGAAAACATAGTTTTAAGATTTTATTTGCCCCATAGCAATCATAGCTTGCTTTTGGATTATTAACAAATTACTTTTAGTATACAATTAAATCAAATATATTCCAAAGGGAACAATTTCTACAAAGTGTAAAAAGAAAAGTAAACGGACAACCATTTTCACGTCCAATTAGCCAACTTGCTCAATTGACAAACTAACTCAACCTGGATGTGTTATATTCACATGAAGCCTCAATTTGTGAATGGCATGGGGAAAAATTATTTCTTGTTTTGACAATGAAAAAGGAGGAAGGTTTCTAGTTGTTTAAATCTGCAATCATGTCCCTAAGTATAGATATGTTGAAAACTTGAGTTCACCTTCTCTTTTGATTTTATGACCTAAATTTTTTTGTACTAAAGACTTAGAGCTGAAAAAAATAAAAATAGAGATATCAATGCCAATAGTATTTTGTTTTACAACTCATTTTAGGGTTGCTTTTTTAGGCTTCAAGTGAACAAAAGCGGAATATGTTGGGATTGAAATGGTTCGCAAGTGTGGGGTCTATCATTAGCAATCTCTGTGCTTAGCGAATTTTGAAAGACAAGAATTCTCTAACAGAATGGCAAATGGTGAATAAATGCATTAGCTCCTATCTTAGTAATGTGGAAGATGATCGAGAGAAGGGAGGCGAAGTGGCCCGAGTTTTGTCTTTGAGTTATGATGACTTGCCATATTATTTGAAATCATGTTTCCTCTACAGGCAGTTTTCAAGAAGATGAGGAGATAGAAGTTGCACATCTTTATTTGTTATGGAAGGTAGAAGGTATGATTTTGCCACAACATCAAAGAAGTGAGGAGGGATTATTACATATAGCGAGCAATATTTGAATGAATTGTACGAAGGTCTATGGTTCAAGTGAAACCGAATGAATCTACAATATCGGTAAATGCCATTCGTGTTCACTTCATGACATGATGCGAGACTTGTGTTTAGAGAAAGGGGAGGGAGGAAGAGTTCGGTAAGGTTATAGATTTTGGAGATGTAAGGCGATCTTCATTGGATCCATCCTCTTACACTCTGTTTCCTGATTAGTGATCCACATGGATATTGAGAGTCTTTGTTATAGCAAAGCTGTGCCTGAGAAGAAGTGTAAACAACTTGATCTCTTCGGTGCACGAATTTGGATAGCAAACTTTGTCGAAAAGAAATGGTTTGGCAGCAAGAATAGTGAATTTTGACGACTCAAAATCGCCGAGTACTACAATTTGAAGGTTATGATTTTCAAGGAAGAAAGCGCTATGGATTTACGAAAATTGATCCACGAGGTATTTGAATGTAAACAACTACAAATTGGATGAACTGCCATCATCGATCAGAAATTGCCATTCTGCATACCCTTCATGTACAGGTAAAGAATGAAATAAAAGTACCTAATGTTCTTTGGAAGATGAAAAAACTAAGGGTGCGTTTGGACAACCCCTTCTATTTGCAAATAAGAAAATTCTCAAACGAAAACAAACTATCCAAACATATTTTTATTTCAAAATTTAAAATTCAAAATTTCCCATTTAAATTCTTCTTACATAATTTTAAAAATTTCTCTTTTATTTTTCCTCCAAAATACTTTTTCTATTAACAAATACCTACCAAAATTTTTATACATTCCCATACAATTTTTTCCATTTGCAAATAAAAATCCCTTATCCAAACGCACCTAAGGTGTTTGTTTCTCTTTACTAATGGACGTCATACAGAAAAGGTAAAGCATGGCTACATGGTTTGTATGAACTTGAGATGCTATTTCGGTTGATAGTAGGGTGATGAAATTTACGATCTTTCCAATTTGTTAAGTCTGCAGAAGCTTTTGGCAAGAGTTTGTGATAACAATGGCCTTCACTATATCATTGATTACATTAATACCGGAAGGAGCGTTGGTTTGTATTGATGGTTGTGATTTTGTTAGTTTGACTAAAGGGTATGTTCTTTTGAGGAAGTTCTAATGTGTGATAAGCTAGTATCTTGGGGCTATTGGCAAAATCAACAAGTTTCCAAGGTATGAACTGGCTTGTTGCAAAACCTTTTGGGTTATGTTTGGAATGAAATAAAGTTGAGGAAGATCCTATTGGAACACTTGAAATGCTCCCTCAATTGAGACTTCTCTTTTTAGGGCCTAATTGTTATATATATGGGGAAAGACATGACTTTTCATGAATGGGGTTTTCCCCAACTTAGAATTATTCGGTTTTCAAGCTATCCAATTTGGATTGTTGGAGGTGGAAAAAGGTGCAATGCCAAAATTTGGTTCTTTGATGATCATGGGTTGTCAAAAACTAGAGATGATTCAAGAGGATTGAAATTTGTTGTGAGCCTTGAAGAATTGGTAATTTATGAAATGCCTATCAAATTTTGTAATAGGATCAAGATCAAAGACACAAATGGTCGAAAAGGTGATGATTACGACAAAATTCAACATGTTGCTTCAATTCTGTTTGACCGTCCGTTCAACTCTATTTGCTCGGATCGTCCTTACATGATAATGTTTTAACCTTTCTAGCTCCAAAATGTAAATCTTTATGATACATTTTCTTTTTCTTCTTAGTGGAAAAAATTGCATTTCTTGTTTTAAAGAATTGAAACATTGAATTTATCTCTAATATATTTGTATATTAAGTTATAATATTTTATAATTAATCTATTATTAGTTGATAATGACATCATCTATTTTTTTAACTACTATCCATTCAACCAATCCAACTGGTTAACCCATGGCATCTTAATTTCATTTATTTATTTTTCAATTTGATTCTAACAACATTGGCTTTAATTTAACTACTCGTTACTTACATGTTTTTAATAACTGAACTCGCTTTGGAATCCCTCCATATAGCCCAAGCTCATTAATTATTAGTCCTATACTCATGATAGTCTACAGCTGCAAATCTAGATTTCTGCTTAGAGAAAACTGATTGCTTTGGTATGAATTTTCATATATGTGGCCTACTCCTGTTTGCCTCAAGGCTCTTCAAACTGGTTTTCAAATTGTTGTTGTTGACTTCCTTCTTCCTATGGCTTTGGTTGCTTCCATCTCAAAGTATTCTTGCTATTCCATTACTGCTTCCTTGATTGTCTCATTTTTTTGGTTTCCATTCAATAGTAAAAATTCATAAACTCTTGATTTTACATAAGATTCAGAAGAGATAGACTGTGAGCTCCATTGGAGATTATAAAGATTTGATTTCATTGTATCTGGTGACCCTGATCATTGTTAAAAGAAAATCTCAGTGTCCATGATGTGATAAGTATTTTTGCTTATGGTTGATTATATTTTACCTATTTTATCAATATTTAGAGAAAAAAATGATATTGATTCATATTATTGTTATTATGCCTTTCCCAACATGCATGCTTAGGATTATTGTAACTGCTACTGCATCAATCATTAATAGTTTATAATAGTATGTATCAACATGAAACGTTTGTTAGATTCCTTCATAGAAGTAGCATGTTTTTCGTTATTAGTTTATGATCAATTCCAAAGCCAAATATACGTTGGTTCGCATGGATTGCATTTTTTAAATTTTTTTATTTTCACGTGTATGAAATAAAATTATATTAAAAATATAGAAAATACCCTAAAAATATAAAAATACAAAGAAGATGCCTGCCTATGGAAATTGATGAAATAAAATAAAACCACATAAAATTAAAGTTAAGCAAGTGTCTACTTTGTAAGGAATGAGATTATCCCATCCCATGCAAAATGTCTTTTAAGGACAAAATTTATAAGCTGATTAGCTGGACAAACAATACGTTGGACGGGCATATTTGGATCACACATCTTGTATTATAAGTTATAACCACTATGGGTCTATATTTTGTAAATACATAATCAATAACAAAAGTAGGGAGAGTAGGAATATTTATAAGTTTCTTATATTTTCAACATAATTTTTATTTCAGTAATACTATTTCAAAATGTACACAAAATGTATTTTAACACGTAATTCATAATTAGATATAAATATACACTTAGAAAACATAGAAAAATGAAATAAAAAGAAAATATGAACTGGGGTGAGTTTGTGAGGATCAGAACTCGTTATTTTGCCTTATAGTAAAATATATAATACTTCCTTCCTCAACAAAAAATTATATTTTGGTTAAAATATAATTTTTATTAGTTATTAGATACAACTCGGTTAATACACCAATTAAATATATAATTTTATATTTTTATCTTTATTTTTAATTTTAAATTTACGTAATTATTATTAATAAAAATATTTTAAAATTTTAATTTATATTTTTTAGAATAAAAAATTTGAAGTAAAGTTTTATTTTATTTTATTTTTTTAACGAAAGAGTAGCAGGTATTGTCCGTCCTCCGGTCACACCGACAACGCAACTGCCGCCATCGTTTACTAGTCGTCCAATTAGGCTACTAATATTTTTTCTTGTTTGATTTGACCTTTAAGTTCAGTATTTTTATTGTTTGCTTTCACACATAATCAAACAAACCCTTATTACATCTAGTCAATATAAAGCTTATTTAAAATGAATTTTTATTTTTCAAAACAAAAATTATTTTAAAAGTATAACAAAATTATTTTAAAAATAAAAATATATTTTGAACGCTCTAATTCCCATTAACCTTTTTGCTCCTTGGAATGAAAATTGAATTTGAATTTATTTTCAAAAAAGGAAAGGAAAATTGAATTTGTATACTACTAATCACTTATAATTATTGAAAAGTTTTCAAGGTGGAATAGGAAAATGATAGAGATGCGCAACAACTCAAACTTGGAAAAATGCAAGAATTCCAACGACTTGGAGGACGCAATTTTTGTGGGAATCCGTTGGCATGTGATGCTGTGGCATGAAAAGTTACATGCCATGGCATTAGTATCTAAGTTGTTGGCATATGATGCTGTGGCATGAAAAGTTACATGCCATGGCATTAGTATCTAAGTTCTATCTTGGAAGAGCATTGATGTAAATTAGCCTATAAATTAGCTAGATTAATATTACCAAATTGAGATAGAATCCTGCTACCATAATTGTAAGGGATGTACATATTCAGTTACCATATTCTGTAGAAGAAGTTTTAGGTAAGTTCTTTGTAAAAGTTGTATATGTATCATGTCTGGATTTCGAAAAGAATGAGAAAATCTTTTCTTCATGGTATCAGAGCAGGTTAGGGCCTGCTACAAGTCATGGAGAGACAGGAAATAACAACAACACCACCTTCGAGTGAAGGATCTACAGCCACGATTCTTGAAAATTTTACAACTGCGATGAAGCAGTTGTTATCACAACAACAACAAAATACACCATCAGTGACAGAACCTTCTGCCCCTGCAATTGCTATTAGGTTCAATGGTTCCAACTATGGCTTGTGGTCTCAAGTCATCGAGATGTATGTCTCTGGGAAGGATAAGTTGGGATATCTGACGGGTGCTGTTCCACAACCAGCCATAACCGATCCTGGTTTTAGGAAGTGGAGATCAAGATGCCACCATAAAGGATGGTCGATAAACTCAATGGAACCAAAGACTAATTGGAAATTTTATACGATTTCCAATCGCAAAAGTCGTTTGGGATTCGTGAGCAACTACCTACCTTGATGGAACAGATACATCCCAAGTATATGATTTGAAGCAGCAAGTGTCGCGGTTAAAACAAAATGAAGGAACAATCGAAACCTACTGCAATAATCTTCAGGCTCTCTGGCGAGAAATAGATTTTCGACGACCAAACCCCATGATGTGTGCAGAGGATATTACAAGATATAACTTAGCCATTCAAGAAGATCGAGTATATCTCTTCCTTGATGGACTTGATGATCGCTGGACAAGGTACGGCGGATGTGCTACAGATCCAACCATTTCATCGTGGAGCAGCATATGCTGGTAAGGCGAGAAGATCTACGACAAACTGTTATGCTTTCATCCGAGAACATGGAGTCTCGGGTGGAGCTATGATCTCCGTAGTGAAGGGTGACTCACCAAAGTTAACGACATGGGGAGTACTAACCACGAGGGTGCTCTCGTGGAAATTCAAAACATACAAAGGATAAGTGCTTTAAACTTCATGGTTATCCTGAGTGGTGGGATGAACTCCAGAAAAAGAAGAAAGGGAAGGCAAAGGCAGCTGGGAAAGAAACTGCTCAGGCGACTTTAGTTTCTGGAGGGGCGGAATTGTCCTTAGTTCCCGATCAGAGTACATGTGCCGAACCCAAAGGTAAATCGGGCTGTGCTTATTCTGTCTCTCACATGGGCAAGAATGATAAATGGATTATTGACTCGGCAACCAATCACATGACTTTTGACTCCCAAGATCTTGCCACAACAACTTCTCCTAAGATTGACCAGATTACAAATGCAAATGGACAAAGTTCAGCGTAGGCTGAGCGGAGATGTTCATCTTTCTCAATCTATTTCTCTTCCAAATACTTTATTAGTACCATCTTTATCCAATAAGCTATTGTCGGTAGGACAGATTACCGGTGATTTACAATGTTTTGCTTTAATGCATCCTGATTTTTGTATATTTCAGGACATTCGCACGAAGGAGATTATTGGACGTGGTACTAAGAGGGATGGATTGTACTTCCTAGATGATTTCAAGACAAGGGGTTATGGTCTACACACTCAAGGTCGTCTGGACAAAGAAAAAGGCTTAGTGTGGTTATGGCATCGTCCACTGGGACACCCTTCTTTTGGATACTTGAAAGTTTTATTTCCTGAATTGTTTCGTAATTTTTCAGAGTCCCGTTTCACATGTGAAACTTGTGTTCGGGCAAAAAGTCATCGTGTTAGTTTTCCTCCCAGTATCAATAAAAGGAAAAAAACCATTTGCTTTAATCCATTACGATGTATGGGGCCATCTCCAATCTCTACAATTTCTAGTTTTAGATGGTTTATTATTTTCGTGGATGATTGCACACGTATGACTTGGCTTTATCTAATGAAAAACAAGGATGAAGTTCTCGCTATATTTGAAACCTTATGAGATGATTAGAACACAATTTGGTGTCAAGATCAGTCCTTCGAATCGATAATGGAGGGAATTTGTGAACACCAAACTTAGCACCTACTTTAACTGCATGGTATTACTCATGAAACATCTTGTGCTTACACACCACAAATGAATGGAGTGGTGAGAGAAAGAACCGACATATTCTTGAAACCGCAAGAGCTATTCTCATAGGTGGCCATGTTCCTAAAAGATTTTGGGATCTTTGTCATAACTTCTGTATCTTATGAACCGAATGCCCTCATGAGTTTTAAGTCTTGAACTCCATTACAATGCCTTGTCGATCATGTGGAAATTCTGGTGCTTTGACTTTACCTCCAAAAGTATTTGGATGTGTGGCTCTTGTACATTTGCATAAAAATCAAAGGACGGTTTGGATCCATGTGCCGAAAGGTGTATGTTTATTGGATACGGATCACATCAGAAAGGTTACAAATGCTATAACCCAAGTACCAAGAAGTTTCATGTCACACTTGATGTTACCTTCATTGAGTCTGAATTTTTTTATCCACCATCACAACCGAGTATTCGTCCCACAGAAGAAGAGATGGATACAAATTGGTGGGATATTTCGGATACACAGTTGCCTACGGTAACTTCTATGATGGAAAAGCAACCTGCAGTCCCAACAACTATGATCCAGCCTATGATAGAAGTTGGACACCACATCAACAATGAAAAACCGAACCAGCAGTGATGACCAACAAAGCGCGCCGGGAAGTTGAGCTCAGGGATTACGTGAAGACCAACAAAGTCCTATCAATCCATCTCCTCTTTAGTATCCACCCCAACTCCTGCGAATGCTCTGAGGTAAACACTTCTTCTCCACCTTGTGATAATTTACATATTCGCAATACATATGTTCTTCCCCGACAGTATAATCGGGGCAAGCCACGACAAATACTCTCTGAAATAAAAATCGAATAAAGTATCCCATTGCAAATTATGTCAACAAGGCGATTGTCGACCACATATCAAGTATTTATCGGAAACGACGGCTAAGGCTTTGTTTGAGAGAGGGTGGAGGTGGCTATGAAGGATCTGAATGGAGAGCGACCATGAAAGATGAGATGGAAGCCTTAAAGAAGAATGGGATGTGGAGGCTAGTTGCTCTTCCACCAGGAAAAAGGCGTGGATCGTAAGTGGGTTTTCACAATCAAGTATAAGGCGGATGGGTCTATCGAATGATACAAGGCAAAGCTAGTGGCAAAGGGGTATACACGACATACGGGTCGACTACAAGGAAACATTTTCTCGATGGCGAAATTAAACACCGTGAGAGTTCTGTTATCACTAGCAACAAATTTAGATCGCCACCTACATCAACTTGACGTAAAGAATGCATTCCTTCACGGCAATCTGAGCAGGAGATTTACATGAAAGTCCCACCGCCTACAAATGTGATGGCAACCCCAATGTTGTCTGCAAACTGGACCGATCTCTCTATGGATTGAAACAATCTCCCCGTGCCTGGTTTGGGAGATTTAGTTCTGCTATGAAGGAGTATGGATATGAGCAGTGCACGGCTGATTTTACTTTGTTCATAAAGAGGTGCAATGAGAAAATAACTCTTCTTATTATATATGTTGATGACATTATTATCACAGGCAATGATCATGCGGAGAGTGCAAGACTCATGTCTAAATTGAATGGTGACTTCGATATGAAGCATCTGGGAGAGTTAAAATATTTTCTGGGTATTGAAGTTGCAAGATCAAAAGAGGGAATCTTCTTGTCTCAACGGAAATATGTATTAGATCTTCTTGCTGAAGTTGGAATGCTGGAGTGCAAGCCAGTAGATACTCCGATAATACAGAACCATAAGCTTCATGAAAGTCCAGTTCAGCCTCCTGCCGATCGAGATAGGTACCAACGATTGGTAGGAAGACTGATCTATTTATCTCATACCAGACCTGACATTTCATATGCTGTAAGTGTGGTAAGCCAATTCATGCATGCTCCCAAGAAGGATCACATGGATGCAGTTGTCCGAATTCTTCAATATTTAAAGTCTGCTCCAGGAAAAGGCCTGTTTTTCGGAAAGCATGGTCATCTGGATGTGGAAGGGTATACAGATGCAGATTGGGTGGGTAATGTTACCGATAGGCGTTCAACTTCTGGTTATCTTACGATGGTTGGAGGAAATCTTGTTACATGGAGAAGTAAGAAGCAAAAAGTAGTATCTCTTTCTAGTGCGTGTTGAATTGCAGGAGACGCGAAAGGAGTATGCGAGCTACTGTGGTTAAAAAGGTTGATGACTGAATTGGGTTACTCTCCAAAGATCGGAATGAAACTTTATTGTGATAATAAGGCAGCCATAAGTATATCTGAAAATCCCGTCCAACATGATAGAACTAAACATGTGGAGATTGATCGTAATTTCATAAAGGAAAAGATTGAAGAAGGAGTCATTCAAATACCATTCATCCGATCAAGTGATCAACTAGCAGACATGCTAACTAAAGCTATATCTGGGAGGGACTTTAAGATCTCGCTGTCCAAGTTGGGTATCAAAGATATCTTTTCACCCACTTGAGGGGGAGTGTTGGCATGTGATGCTGTGGCATGAAAAGTTACATGCCATGGCATTAGTATCTAAGTTGTTGGCATATGATGCTGTGGCATGAAAAGTTACATGCCATGGCATTAGTATTCAAGTTCTATCTTGGAAGAGCATTGATGTAAATTAGCTTATAAATTAGCTAGATTAATATTACCAAATTGAGATAGAATCCTGCTACCATAATTGTGGGATGTACATATTGATTTACTATATTCTATAGAAGAAGTTTTAGTTAAGTTCTTTGTAAAATTTGTATATGTATCGTATGCGGATTTAAAAGAATGAGAAAAACTTTTCTTCATCCGCTAGTTATGATGTCTTGTTCCTCTTCATTAATTTCCAACGTCCTACTCTTTCGTAAAAATAATAATAATAATAATAATTTTCGGTTGACTCAAATGTCGAGAGCAATTTGAATTCCCAATATGTTATTCCAAATCTAACTCTAACAAAGATGTTTGGTTAGAAGGAATGTTTGTTGGAAGGAATTGACAATTCCTTCCAACCAAATTATCGAGTTTAATTCATTTGTTTGGTTCAAAGGAATTCACTCCGTCATGAATTCCATCTTTTAGAAGGTGCAATTCGGCCAATTTAGTCTTGGAATTGCAATTGACCAATTTAGTCTTTGAATTGCAATTCCTGCACCAAGGAATTGGTCAAATTTTTTTCAACTTTGCCTTCCAATTTTATTTAAGAATTACAATTTTCACTCTACTCTCTCATCATTTTTCTCACTCTATCATTTTCTCACTCTACTTTCTCTCTCATCATTTTTCTCACTCTATTTTCTCTTTCATCATTTTTTCACTCTATCATTTTCTCACTCTACTTTCTCTCTCATCATTTTTTCACTCTACTTTCTCTCTCATAATTTTTCTCACTCTACTTTCTCTCTCTTATCATTTTCTCACTCTACTTTCTCTCTCATGATTTTCACACTCTTCTTTTTCTCTCATCATTTTCTAACTCTACTTTCTCTCTCATCATTTTCTCACTCTTCTTTCTCTCTCATCATTTTCTCACTCATCATTTTTTCTCACTCTACTTTCTCTCTCATTATTTTCTCATTCTTTTTCTCTCTCATCATTTTTCTCACTCTACTTTCTTTCTCATCATTTTTGCTCACTCTATTTTCTCTCTCTCATCATTTTCTCACTCTTCTTTCTCTCTCGTTATTTTTTCTCACTCAATAAAATGCTTAAAATAAAAATTATTTTAGTCATTTAACATAATTCATTAGTTCTATTCACTAACTAAACACAAGAATAATGATTTCAACCTTATTCAATTCCTTTGAACCAAACTCATTTAATTCAATTCCAATTTAATTCATTATAGTGCAATTCCATTTGAATTGAAATTCAATTCTGTTTATTCATTATAATAACCAAACAGTAAGAATATCGGTAATAATAAACTTGATAGGAAACGTAATAATAAATTTGTGAAACAAAAGAGTATGTATTTTTACCCACTATAGGAAGATATAGTGGAGGACTCACCCCATGAGTATTTATTTTAGCTTAGCTTTTGTTTTGATTGGATTCTTGTGGCCACATGGGCGGTTTGTATAACAGAGGTTTAGAGAGAGAGATACGTACAATGGAGAAATATTCTCTTTCTTTAGCCTTAGACTCAAAAGGAGTACTAAGGTTGTTATATGCCGTGAGCAAAATTGTACATGATGATTTTTTAAAAGTAAATATAATTATCATTTCGTGGAAAAAAAGAAAAAAAGATAGGAAACAAAAAGAGGAAAATGGCAGAATATTACTATCTTTTGCTTCTAGAGCCTCAACAATAAAGACAAGAGTGACAACGTGAACTTTAAAAGTTCGATTGTCTAACATTACTATTCTATTTTTTTGGGTTAAAATATACAAAATTTAGGGTGTTAAAATCAATCTTTTTAATCAATCTTCTTTGAGAAAAATAATACTCTCTCCATCCTAAAAATGAGTTCACCTTAGTTAAGATATAACTTTTATTATTTATTAGGTACAACTTATTTAATGCGTCACTAAATGTATAATTTTATATTTTTATCTTTACTTTTTAATTTGAATATACATAATTATTATTAATAAAGATATTTTAAGAATTTGACTTAAAAATAGACTTTCTTTAGGATTTTAAAAATTTTAAAATTAAATTCTTTTATGGAAAGGTGGGAGTAATAGTGAAAGGATAAATTGCATTCACTTGTGGGCAAATAGGCAAATAGTCACACAACTTTCAAAATTTTTGTCCGTTGATCACTCGTTTATTTGCTTGCACAAAATAGTCAATCAACTTCTAAAATTGCTGAAATGAAACTGGTCCTTTCATCAATTAAGTCAGTTTGACTTAAAAAAATTAAATCACACGTATATGCGTGGCCATTTTCAAAGATAAAACTGTTGAATAAAAAATGGACTAAGTTTGGAAGCAACATCAATTACACGCCAATATGGTCATTGGTCACAATCAAAGGCAATAGAGACTTCTATTAAAAATAGTCCTTTTTATAGAGATTTTTTTGGAAAAGAAGTTTTGAAAGACTAAAGAGTGTGTTAGAAGCCATAACTATTAGTGTCATTTTTATGATCACTCAAGTCTTAACAATTTCTGTAGGGTTACTCAAAATATTTGATCTGATACAAATCCGATTCGATTTGTAATGTATGGATCATGATTAAAATCGATTTGAAATGTTTGGATTTGATCATATCAAATTCTCAATCAAATTAGTTTTGATTCAATTTGATTTGAAACCTCTTTCTTTCTCTTCATACACAACATTAATTTGAAACTAATATTTTAATATAAAAAATTGTCTATAAAAAGGTAATAAATAATTTTTATATGAATATTTTAATTTGTGTATAATTTGTGTACTTTCATGTAAATATTTTAATTTTTTGTCACAAAATTGACTAAATTTAATTAAAAATTTATTTAGAGTATCAAAAACTATAATAATTCACATTTTATAACTAATTTTAACCATTTTGGAGAAAAAAAAAGCTATGATTTTCACTTTAATTTTCATTGGATCAATTTTGATAAGGTCCAATCTAATTTGATCCTTCACTTCTCGGAATACAAAGTTGATCCAATAGGATCTAAAATTTTAAATAGGATCATACCAAATTAGCCAGATTGATTCGATCCATAGATATAGATGCCACTCCAAATTCGTGTGGAAAATTTGGTTGACAGAATCATTTACTTTTTTTGTTTTGACTAAATCAATTATTTTCTTCTGACTTTTTTTAAAAAAATGATAGTATATTAACAAGGGGCACAATGACTAATATACTTTCTTCTGACTTAACAAATGGAATTAAGTGTTTGAACTCATATTATTGGTGTTTTATTTGTACCAAACTCTAAATTTTATGTCAGGGGCCAACTTCTGCAGAAGTATCTATTGACAAAAAGTTGCGCAGCATAATGAAAAATATCAATGAAATTATTAGTGATTCACACAATACTTTCGTGGTAAAAATTAATAAACAATCATTTTATTTTCCACATTATTATTTTTACTCTACTCTAAATATCTAGTACTTTTTCTTTCTGCTAAATGATGTGATGTTAGTTAATAAGCAGCCATTACTTTAAACATTTAGTGTATATAGAAATTACGTTGAAATCACATTTTTATGCTTTCAATGTGAAAGTTAAAAAATAAAAATTATATTCAAAATATATATATAAAAAAATTACATTAGAGAACATAAAAATATATTTTAAAATGTAAACTATACGCACATTAAGTACCTTTTCACCATATGGTATTACATTAGTCAAAATGATAGTTCATTAAGATTTTCTCAGCGCATATTTACTGTTAATAAAATTGATTCCCAAAGGAAAATTGTTGGTTTGTTACCAAAATTCAACAGCTAAAACTTGGAAGAGAGTCAAAACATGAGACTTGAAAAATTAAAGAACTGGGCTCTACCTGCAGACTTTTCTAAATTAAGAAGATCTAAAAATAAACACGGTTGGTCAGAAGTTTGTAATGGATTTGTAGAAAATCTGTTTCGTTGATTCATTATCGTGTACTATACAATGGTGTGTGAAAATGTGAAGATCGGTAGACCTTTCAACTTCATTTGCTTTCATTGTGGTCATCATCAATTCCTTTTCTTTTCTTTTCCTTTTTTGACGTTGTGGTTTCAATTGCTCTGCAGAACCTTAATTTTTTCCCAGATTTTCCACATTACAACAAGTCGTCGTGGACTACTAGGTAATGAAGTAGTGGCCAAAAGTTCTCCTTTTTTTTTTTTTGGCCGATCTTCAATTCCTTCAGAGCTCCTATTGTTATAGTGAACTCTGCAGCAAAAGAAATAACGCATGGCTGACGCTGTGGTTTCGATTGCTCTCCAACAACTTAGTACTCTAGTTGCAGAAAATGCAAGATTTTGTCAGGGGTGAAGGATGAAGTTGAAGAAATTACTGCAGAGCTAAAGAGGATGCAATTGTTCTTAAGCAATGCAGATTCAAGAAATCACAAGGATGGAAGTGTTCGCCACTGGTTAAGGGAAATTAGACTTCTTGCTTACAGGGTTGAAGACATCGTGGAGACATTTGCAGTTGAAGTTGCTTCCAAGAGAAGAAGGTGTCAAGAAAGTTCTCAAGAGATTTGCTTGCATAATTTGTGAGGCTAAAACACTCCGTAATCTTAGCCTAGAAATTGAAAAGGCTAAAACGGATATAAATAAGATCACTACTAGTCTCCAAAGGTATGATATAAAAGCCATTGGAAGAGAGAAAAGTTCAAGTGCAGGAAATGAAAACCAATGGTGGGAAAGACAAACTTTTGCCCATCAGGTTGAGCAACACTTTGTTGGGATGGAGGAAGATATGAAAAATTTGTTATCCCTTGTTCTTACACGATTCCCATCGTGTGATTTCCATATGGGGATGGGTGGACTTGGCAAGACAACTCTAGCCAGAAAGATTTTCAAGACCAGGGATGTTCAGCAATGTTTTGGGCGTTTGGCTTGGTTTGTATAACGCAACAGGCCCAAATCAAAGACATTCTGCAAGACATTTTGATGCAACTTGCCCCTGAAAAAATGAGAGGGGTGAATTGCATGGGAAACAGGGAATTGGTTCAACAAATATATCAAGTGCAGAAAGTGACAAAGTGCCTAATTGTTCTAGATGATATCAGGAAGCCAGAGGATTGGAAAAGCCTATTGGCGGCATTTCCAATTGCTGAAGAGGATAGCAAGATATTAGTCACCACTCGTAATAAGAAGATAGCAAAATTGGATTCCCGTATACTTTGAGGTGCTTGACTGAAAAGGAAAGTTTGGAATTACTTCGAAAATAACTTCCCCCAAAAAATGTTGAAGGTTAGAATTTACATCTCGATAAATTTGGTTGCATAAATTATGGTCTTGCATTACTTTTGCATTTATTTGTTTTTGAGTTAAGTGGATACACCTATATTTTGTTCAACTGGATGTTGATAAAACGTTAAGGAATCACAGAAATTGGATTGATTTTAAGGTGTGAAAACATAGTTTTTAAGATTTTATTTGCCCTCATAGGGAAATTTGCAAATATGGCACCTTTTTGAGTTGACTTTACAAATATAGCACATCCACTTTTTGTTTAGTTATAACAGTCAAAATGTTTAAAATCTAAAATGCCCTCTCATTTAAAACCCAAACAAACATTTGAGATGATAGAAAACATAAAAGCTGAAACTGTTACAATCCATAGAGTGAAAGCAGTTCTTCTTCATTTCCTCATTACAATCTATAGCGCAAACAACAATTTATCGCCATTATTTTCTTGTTTAGGCTAAGAAGTAATGAAGACTTGATGGAGTGATATTGGTTCCAATGGCACACACGCAAGAAGGCGCGATGTTTTTGTTTACATTTAAGCGGGTTTGAGCGAGAAATTAGTTGAGCATATGTAGTGCTAGACCTAAGGCTCGATCTAACCTAGTGTTCGACAATACTCGACCTAGTGCTCTACCTAATATTCGACCTTAATACTCGACCTAACCTAGAGCTAGACCTAATACTCGACCTAGTGTTGGACCTAGGACTCGACTAGTTTCTCCTTCAAATTCACAAACCCGGTTCAAATAGGCAAATTTGACTAACCTCTCACTTATGCTATTTCTTCTCCATGGTCACAGGACTTGCTTGAAGATGATGATCCAATGGGGTGTGAGAACAAATTTGGTTGAATCGATAAATTGGAAGACTAACTTGAAGCAAACAAATGACCTTGAAGTGCTATTTCTTTGTGTTTTAGAAGAGAAGATAAGGGTCATTTTGGTCTTTATAGCATGTCAAATAGTCTTGACTTGCTATAACCGCAAAACAAAAAATGGAGTGTCATATTTGTAAAGTCAACTAAAAAGGTGCTATATTTGCAAATTTCTAGCCCATAGCAATCATAGCTTGCTTTTGGATTATTAACAAATTACTTTAGTATACAATAAAATCAAATATATTTCCAAAGGGAAGAATTTCTACAAAGTGTAAAAAGAAAATGTAAAGCTGATAACTTTTTCACGTCCGATTAGCCAACTTGCTCATTTGACAAACTAACTCCACACTAGATGTGTTATATTCACATGAAGCCTCAATTTGTGAATGACATGGGGAAAAATTATTTCTTTTTGACAATGAAAAACGAGGAAGGTTTCTAGCAGTTTAAATTTGCAATCATGTCCTTAAGCATAGATATGTAGAAAACTTGTGTTTACATTCTCTTTGTAGATTTTATGACATGATTTTTTCGTACTAAATACTTAGAGTTGAAAAAATTAAAAATAGAGATATCAATGCAATAGTATTGTGTTTTACAACTCATTTTGGGTTTTTTTAGACTTCAAGGAACAAAAGCGAAGATGTTGGGATTGAAATGGTTCGCAAGTGTGGGGTTTACCATTAGCAATCTGTGCTGGCGGAATTTTGAAAGACAAGAATTCTCTAGCAGAATGGCAAATGGTGAATAAATACATTAGCTCCTATCTTAGTAACGTGGAAAATGATCAAGGAAGGAGGAATAGTGGCTCGAGTTTTGTCTTTGAGTTATGATGACTTGCCATATTATTTGAAACCATGTTTCCTCTACAGGTAGTTTTCGGAAGATGAGGTGATAGAAATTTCTGACTTTATTGGTTATGGGAGGTGAAGGTTTGATTTTGCCTCAACATCAAAGAAGTGAGGAGGGATTATTAGATGTAGCAGAGCGATATTTGAATGAAATGGCACGAAGGTCTATGGTTCAAATAAAACAGTATGAATCTACAATATATAGGAAATTCCATTGGTGTTTCCTTCATGACATGATGCGAGACTTGTGTTTAGAGAAGGGAGGAGGAAGGGTTTAGTAAGGTTATAGATTTTCGAGGTGTAAGGCAGTCTTCATTGGATCCATTCTCTTACGCTAATTTTTCCTTCAGATTAGTGATCCACATGGATATTGAGAGTCTTTGTTAGCAAGAATCGGTGCACAAGAGAAGCGTAAACAACTTCGATCTCTTCGGTGCCTAAATTTGGATAAGAAACTTTGTCCCAAAAAATGGTTTGGCGAAGGAATAGTGAATTTGGACGACTCAAAATCGCCGAGTACTACAATTTCAAGGTTATGATTTTCAAGGAATAAATTGCTGTGGATTTACGACAATTGATCCACTGAGGTATTTGAATGTAAGCAGCGCAAATTGGATGAACTGCCATTATCGTGAGTCGAGTTGCCATTCCTGCATACCCTTTATGTACAGGTAAACAATGATATAAAAGTACCTAATGTCCTTTGGAAGATGAAAAACTAAGGCGTTTGTATCTCTTGCCAATAGAAGTTATACAGGAAAAGGTAAACTACGGCTACATGGTTTGGATGAACTTGAGGTACTATGTGGGGTTGATAGTAGGGTGATGAAATTTCCGATCTTTTCAATTTGTTAAGTCTCTGAAGCTTGTGGCGAGAGTTTGTGATAACAATAGCCTTCACTATATCGTTGATTACATTAATACCAAATTGAAGGAGGCGATTTGTATTGATGGTTGTGACTTTGTTAGTTTGATGAAGGGTATGTTCTTTTGAGAAAGGTTCTAATGTGTGATAAATTGAGTTACTTGGGGCTATTGGTAAAAATCAACAAGTTTCAAGGTATGAACCTAGCTTGTTGCAAAACCTTCATGGGTTATGTTTGGAAGGAAATAAAATTGAGGAAGATCCCATTGGAACACTTGAGATGCTCCCTCAATTGAGACTTCTCTTTTAGGGCACGATTGTTATGTGGGAAAGACATGACTTTTCATGAATGGGGTTTTCTGAACTTAGAATTCTTGAGTTTTAGGCTATCCAATTTGGAATGTTGGAAGGTGGAAAAAGGTGCAATGCCAAATTTAGGTTCTTTGATGATCTTGGGTTGTCAAAAGTTAGAGATGATTCAGAGGGATTGAAATTTGTTGTGAACCTTGAGGAATTGGTAATTTATGAAATGCTCACAAATTTTGTGACAGGATCAAGATCAAAGAGCAAATGGTCAAAAGGTGATGATTACGACAAAATTCAACATGTTGCATCAATTTACGTAGACCCTATTCAACTCTATATGCTCGAATCAACGTCCCATCATGATAATGTTTTAACCTTTCTAGCTCCTAAATATAAATCTTTATGATGCATTTTTCTTTTTCTTTTGAGTGGAAATTTTTTTGCACTCCTTGTTTTTAAGAATTGAAACATTGAATTTATTCCTGTAACTTTTCTTGCCTTGTTGTTTTGCAATATCTTTAACATTAATCGATCGTTGAATTTGTAGTTATGTTGACCTCTTACTATTTATTCCTTGTGTTGTTAAAATCGGACTAGACCAATTAGTTTGTTGAGAACTCATTATGAGTGAGTTTGGTTTTCAATGAAAAATTGGATTAAAAAAGCCTAATTAAAACTATATCAAACCCTAATTTGACTGGCTTTGACTTGGTAAAAATCTTTATTTTTATTGAAAATAACTTTATTTTTTAAGAAAATTATAGTTTGGCCCTAAATTTTTACAAAACTCATATTTTACTTATAAAGTTTTTAATTATTTAAAATTAAATGTGTTAAATAGTTATTCAAGAGGATTCTTACAATTTTTAATAGATTCCTAATTGAAAATATTTTTATACTTTTTTCCTAAAATATTATTCAATTATACATTTAGAATTTCACATAATTCATACTAATTTAAACTTATACACTAAAAACTAAATAATTTATCTCTAATATATTTGTATATTAACTTTAAAATTTTTATAATTAATCTATATTAGTTACTAATAATGACATCATTTTTTTAACAACTATCTATCTAACCAATTCAATGGTTAACCCATGGTATCTTAATTTCATTTATTCATTTTTCAATTTGATTCTAACAACATTGGCTTTGATTTAACTCCTCATTACTTAATAATTATTATTATTAAAAATATTTTAAAATATTAGTTTAAAAGTAAATTTTTAAGATAACAAAAAATTTCAAAGTAATTTTTTTTAATGAAAGAGTAGTACGTTGTTGTTGGTCCTCCCGTCACATTGACAACGTCAACCGCCACCATCGTTTACAAGTCGTCCAATTAGGCTACTAATATTTTTTATTGTTTGATTTGACCAAAGTCCGGTATTTTTATTGTTTTCTTTCACACATAACCAAACAAAACCATACTATATCAATTCAATATAAAGGCATGTTGATCGTATGAGAGCCGATGTAGGTATGGTGCTCTATCTCTTGCTTGCGTCGACTCAGCTTACTTAAAATGAATTTTTATAATTTTCACAGCAAAAATTATTTTAAAAGTATAACAAAATTATTTTAAAACTAAAAATATATATATTTTAAAACGCAATTTCTAAACACTCTAATTCCCATTAACCTTTTTCCCCTGCGGAATGAATATTGAATTTGAATTTCTTAAAAAAAAAAGGAAAAAAAATGAATTTGTATACTACTAATCACTTATAATTGTTGAAAAGTTTTCAAGGTGCAGGAGGAAAATGATAGAGATATGCAACAACTCAAACTTGGAAAATGCAAGAATTCCAATAACTTGGAGGACGTAATTTTTGTGGGAATCCTCTACTTTATGATGCTAGTGTTACTCTTCATTAATTTACTTTCCAGCCTTCCCACCCTATTCCACCAAGCCATTGTGGTGATCATCAATTCCTTTGAAGCTCCTATCATTACACAGTACTCAGAAAGAGGAGAATAAACATGGCTGACGTTGTGGTTCAGGTTGCTCTTCAAGAACTTACCAGTTTCATTATAGAAAATGCAAGATTTTTGTCTGGAGGAAGGATGAAGTTGAAGAAATTATTGCAGAGCTAAAGAGTATGCAATTGTTCTTAAGAGATGCAGATTCGAGAAATCACAAGGATGAAAGTGTTCGCCACTAGTTAAGGGAAATTAGACTTCTTGCTTACAGGGTTGAAGACATTGTGAGACATATGTAGTTGAAGTTGCTTCCAAGAGAAGAGGGTGTCAAGAAAGTTCTCAAGAGATTTGCTTGCATAGTTTGTGAGGCTAAATCTTTTCGGAGTTTTGGCTTGGAAATCGCAAAAGCTAAAACATATATAAATAAGATCACTACTAGTGTACAGAGGTACGATATAAAAGCCATTGAAGTAGGGAAAAGGTCGAGTGTAGGAAATGAATATCAATGGTAGGGAAGGCAAAATTACGCCCATCAGATTGAGGAACACTTTGTTGGAATGGAGGAAGCTATGAAGAAATTGTTATCTTTTGTTCTTGATTACAAATGCCATCATGTGATTTTCATATGGGGATGGGTGGACTGGGCAAGACAACTCTTACTAGAAAGATTTACAGGCACATAGACGTTCAGCGGTACTTTGGGCGTGTTGCTTGGGTTTGTATAATGCAACAGGCCCAAATCAAAGACATTCTGCAAGATATTCTAATGTAACTTGCCTTGGGACAAATGAATTGCTGAGAATTAGTTCAATAGATTTACCAAGTGCAGAAAGTGACTAAATGTCTGGTTGTTCTTGATGATATCTGAAATTAGAGGATTGGAAAAGCCTTGTTGCTGCATTTCAATTGTTGAAGAGGATAGCAAGATATTACTCACCACTCGAAATAAGAAGATAGTAGAAATTGGATTCCTTATGCTTTGAGGTGCTTGACTGAAAGGTAAAGCTGGGAATTAGTCCAAATAATTGCTTCCCGGATAAAAAATGTTGAATGTGAGAATTTACATCTCTACACCTTTAATCGCATAAATTATGGCCTTGCATCACTTCTGAATTGATTCTTTTGAGTTAAGTTGTGGTTACATCTTTATTTTTTTAACTAGAAAATAGTCTACGCTATAGCTTATGTTTTGTATTCACAAGAAACCCCTAGCCTGACATGGGGCAATTCAGGTAATGAAGAAAATATTCTAGCTATTTTACATATTTTAGGTGTAAGTAAAGGACGTATAAGTTTGACAATGACAGAGGAAGTTTTTTCAGCAGTAGATAGGGAAAAGTTTTGTATATTTAAATATGAAATGTTATAGAAAATTTTATTATGTTATCAACTTATCATGTCTATATGATATATTTGTTGGCAAGAGTAGATATGCTGAAAAACTTGTGTCCACATTCTCTTTCTTTTTCTTTTTTTGAGATTTTATGACTCGACTGTTTTTGGGTTGTGGTTTTCTAGACTTCAAGACTAAACAAAAAATGGAAGAGGTTGGGATTGAAATGGTTCGCAAGTGTGGGGTCTACCTTTAGCAATCTACGTGCTTGGCGGGATTTTGAAAGACAAGAATTCTCTAACATAATGGTAAATGGTGAATAAACTCATTAGCTCTTTTCTTAGAAATGTGGAAGATGAACAAGACAAGGGAGGAGGTGGCGAGTTTTGTTTTGAGTTATGATGACTTGCCATATTATTTGAAACCATGTTTCCTCTACAAACTTTTTCGGGAGGATGAGTATATATGACTTGCTCAACTTTATCTGTTATGGGAGGCGGAAGGTATGATTTTGTCACAACACCGAAGTGACGAGTTTATTTGATGTGGCGAGCGTTAGGATGAATTGGCACGAAGGTCTATTGTTCAAGTGAAACTCTACTAATCCTTGATATCTCTAAAATATCGGACTGTTGCCTTCATGACATGATGCGAGACTTGTGTTTGGAGAAATCGTGGATGAAGAGTTCAATAAGGTCTTAGATTTTCAAGATGTAATGCACGATGTATTGGATCCATCCTGTTCTCCTAAGTCCTAACTTTGTAGCAGATTAGTGATCCACATGGGTGTCGAGATTCTACATGAGTGCTGCTTTTAAAGCAAGCCCTAGTGCACAAGAAGGAGTATAAACAATTTCTCTTTAGTGCCGAATTTGGATAGTAAACTGTCTCGAAAAGAAATGATTTGACCACAAGGAATAGTGAATTTGGATGACTCAAATTCAGGTACTACAATTTGAAGGTTATGATTTTCAAGGGAAGAAATTGCTCGTGAATTTACGAAAATTGTTCCACCCGAGGTATTTGAATGTAAACAATCATAAATTGGATGACATGCCATCATCAGTAGCTAAGTTGCCATTCCTGCATACCCTTCATGTATAGGTGAACAATGAAATAAAGATACCAAATGTTATTTGGAAAATGAAAAAGCTAAAGCATTTATATCTCTTTACCAATGGCGTTATATCGAAAAGGGAAATTGCGACAACATGGTTTGAATGAGTTGGAGATACTATGTGGTCTTGATAGTAGGGTGATGAAGTTTCCGATCTTCCCAATTTGTTGAATCTGCAAAACCTTATGGCAATAATTTGTTACAATACTAGCCTTAAGGCTATCGGTGATTACATCTATACGAAAGGGCTAAAGTTAAAGCATGTATGTCTTTGCATTGATGGCTGTGATTTAGATACAAGATTGAATGAAGGGTATTTTTTTCTAAGGAAGCTTCTAATGTTTGTAAGCTTGTTCTATTGGGGCTATTGGTGAAAATGAGCAAGTTTCCGAGATATGAACTTGGCTTGTTGCAAAACCTTTTCGGGTTAAGTTTGGAAGGAAACAAATTTGAGGAAGACCCCATTGAAACACTTGAGATGCTCCCTCAACTCAGACTTTTCTTTTTAGGACCTAATTCCTATATGGGGAAGACATGACTTTTCATGAATAAGGTTTTCCTCAACTTAGAATTCTTCAGCTTTTAAGGCTATCCAATTTGGAATATTAGAGGATAGAAAAGGTGACATGCCTAAATTATGTTTGTTGATGATCTTAGGTTGTCCAAAACTAGAGATGATTCTAGATGGACTGAAATTTGTTTTGAGCCTTGGAGAATTGGTAATTTGTGAGATGCCAGTCAAATTTTGTGATAGGTTGTAAGAAGACACAAATAGTCAAAAGGTAAGGATTATCATACAACATGTTCTTTCAATCTCCATTGACTGCCCTCTTCAATTCTTTTGGAGTATCATCCCTCCCTTACAGTATTGTAACTTTTTATCCCCTGTATATAAGTCCTTGTAATTTGAGAATGGCCTTTACTCTATGAATAATAAATGTGAGAATTTCCATTCGTTTAAGTCAAGATTGACTAAGTCTTGAGATAACCCCAAAATATTCCTTCACATATTAGATGAGTTTTTATTTCAAACTATTTCATTAATGGTCCTTCACTATTCCATCAATATTTTGACACTATTCTCACCACAAAAAAACAAATGGAATAATGTGGATGACCAAAAAGGGTACATTAATGAAATGTGAAGAACTATTTTTCGTTTAAAACGAGAGTGATTACAAAAGCTCGTCGACTAACATGTGGGGGCTTTTGAGGTTATCTCCTAAATTTTCCACAACTCCTGTGGCCCATCTTTCACCAAATATTCATTGTTGTGAGTAGTGGACTAGAGATTATTCCACGTTTTCCAATTTTGTGAACATGAATTTGTTGGAATACATAGCTTGTAGAGAATTTAGTAACGATATTTCAAGGCTTATAATCAAATGTCATATTCTTAAAAGGTTTATTTGCTTCCCAAATTATAATAAAAATCGTTAGAAACTTAGGATACCGCTAATCTTTTTAATTGCACTTGCAATGGTAAAGTTAAAATTAAGTATCAATGGGCTTATCCTAACGGTTACCAAATGATGTTGGATCAAGATGGGAGGTTCGATCCCTAGGCGATATTCTCCCTACCAATCGAGTAACTGGCCAAGCTAGTAAAGTTGCTATGGTAGTAATAAACCAGTTAGTCAAATAAGTCTTACGGAAAAACGGTCTATTCCTAATCTCTAATATAAATTAAAAAAATGTATTGAGTTATAATCCTCAGATGTTCTCCTGGTTCTTATAGAACCCATCTTGTGCGAGCATATACTAACATTGTAATGGAGAACCATAATTAAAATTATAAACAACTCTAATTATGCCTATGCCAATTCTTAATTATAAATAGAATAGAATGATGTAGAAATTTATATGAGCTACATACACATATTATAATGGAGAATTGTAATTAAAATTGTATGAGTCAAAAGGTTTTATTGGTCTTTATTTCTCCATTGAATAGAAATTCAAAGGGTTAAAAATAGATTTCCAAATAAAAAGAGACATATAAAAATAAATCTGATTATGACTACTCTTAGTCATAAATAGAATAGAAAAATGTAACTATATGGTTTCTATGGAACACAAAGGTTTTGGTGATGACGATAAATCCAACATGTTTCTTTTACTTTTTAGACAGACCTCTTCAATTCAATTTGGTATGATCAATATTCTTCACTTGTAATTCCATTACCTTTTAGACCTGTATATAAATCATTAGTTACGCTTTTTAGGGTCGAAAAAACTATAGAATTTTATCTTATATGAATTTATTCTTTGCATAGTAGCCCAATAACTGTACAATTTCATTAGTACTGATAGAGATCCAATGAGCAAAATTAAAACTTCATTCCTTATAATTTGTAAAGGAATATAAGAAAATCTAAAATCTTCAAGCAAATTGCACAATAAGTTGAAACGTTCAATTATGCTAAAAATCTATACCATTATAAACTTGTGTCTTGGAACTACATTCTTAACATCAACTAATATGTAAATGTTCTTTCATCCTAACTAATCAACTAAATATTGAGTACAACAACTATATTTTTAGTTTTAATACAACAAATCAATTAAAAACATAGAATGACTTTCACCTCCTAAATTGTACTCTCTATTGAATTTGAAAAGAAAAAAAGGAAAAATTGGAGGACATCGCTATCTTTCCCTACCAAAGCCTACTACATTGATATAAGTAATTCAAAAATAGAAGTATAATTTTTGTTCAAGATATACAAAATTTAGGGTGTCAAAAAATTACAGTACTTAATATTTATGGATAAATTGCATTCACCTTTTCTAATGTTTACCTTGAATATCAAAGGCATATTGCGATTTCAGAATGCCAATTATTACCTCTATTCAGCCAACAATTTTTAAATGGCTAATTAGTTAGATCAACAAAATGAAAATTAATTTCAGTTGACTCATATGTCGAGCAATTTGAATTTCCAATATGATTGACGAAAAATCAATACTAGTAGAACGTCTCTCGGAATTCCTAATCCACGGCAACCATTTCCATTCCAATCTAACTCTAAGAGTATCAGTAATAATAAATTTGACAGGAAACAAAAAGAGTATGTATTTTTGCCCACTATAGGAGAATATAGTGCAGGACTCACCCAGTGAGTATGCATTTTGCTTAGCTTTTGTTTTGATAGGATTCTTTTGGCCATATGAGCGGTTTGTATAGCATTGGCTTAGAGAGATGGAGAGATAGGTATAATGGAGAAATATTCTCTTTCTTGAGCTTTAGACTCAAAAGGAGGGCAAAATTGTACATGATGATTTTTGAAAACTAAATGTAACTACCGTTTTGTGGAAAAAAAAAGAAAAAAAAGAAGAAGATAAGAAACAAAAGAGGAAAGTGGCATGATATTACTATCTTTTGCTTCTAAGCCTCAACAATAAAGACAAGAGTGACAACTTGAACTTTAAAAGTTTGATTGTCTAACATTATTATTCTATTTTTTGGGTTAAAATATTCAAAATTTAGGTGTTAAAATCAATCTTTTTAATCGATCTTCTTTAGAAAAATAATACTCTCTCCATCCTAAAAATGAGTTTCCCTTAGTTAAGGTACAACTTTTTATTAGTTATTAGGTACAACTCATTTAATCATCACTAAATGTATAATTTTATATTTTATCCTTATTTTTTAATTTTGAATATACATAATTATTATTAATAAAGATATTTTAAGAATTTGGTTTAAAAATGGACTTTTTTTAGGATAATAAAAAATTTAAAATTAAATTCTTTTTATGGAAAGGAGGAGTAAGAGTGAAAGGATAAATTGCATTCACTTGTGAGCAAATAGGCAAATAGTCACACAACTTTCAAAATTTTTGTCCTTTGATCACTCATTTATTTGTTTGCACAAATAGTCAATCAACTTTTGAAATTGCTGAAACTGGTCCTCTATCAATTAAGTCAGTTTGACTTTAAAAAAATTAAATCACACGTATACGCGTGGCCATTTTCAAAGATAAAGCTGTTGAATAAAAATGGACTAAGTTTGGAAGCAGCATCAATTACACGCCAATATGGTCATTGGTCACAATCAAAGGCAATAGAGACTTCTATTAAAAATAGTCCTTTTTATAGAGCTTTTTCGGAAAAAGAAGTTTTAAAAGACTAAAGAGTGTGTTAGAAGCCATAACTATTAGGTTGCATTTGGACAAGCTATTTCTATTTGCAAAGAAGAAAATTCTCAAACAAAACAAACTATCCAAACACATTTTTATTTCAAAATTTAGAATTCAGATTTTCTAATCAAATTCCTCTCACATAATTTTAAAAAATTTTCCCCCTTATGTTTTCTCTCCAAAAAACTTTTTCTATAAAAAAATACCCACCAAAATTTTCACACATTCCAATATAACTTTTTTTTATTTGTAAATAAAAATACCTTGTCCAAACGCACTTAGTGTCATTTTATGATCACTCAAGTCCGACAATTTCTCGTAGGGTTGCTCAAAATATTTGATCCGATACAAATCCGATTCGATTTGTAATGTATGGATCATGATTAAATCGATTTGAAATGTTTGGATTTGATCGATCAAATTCTCAGTCAAATTAGTTTTGATTCAATTTGATTTGAAACCTCTTTCTTTCTCTTCATACACAACATTAATTTGAAACTAATATTTTAATATAAAAATTGTCTATAAAAGGTAATAAATAATTTTTATATGAATATTTTAATTTGTGTATAATTTGTGTATTTTCATGTAAATATTTTAATTTTTTGTCACAAAATTGACTAAATTTAATTAAAAATTTATTTAGAGTATCAAAACTATAATAATTCACATTTTATAACTAATTTTAACCATTTTTGGAGAAAAAAAAGCTATGATTTTCACTTTAATTTTCATTGGATCAATTTTGATAAGGTCCAATCTAATTTGATCCTTCTCTTCTGGAATACAAAGTTGATCCAATAGGATCTAAAATTTTAAATAGGATCATACCAAATTAGCGATTGATTCGATCCATAGATATAGATGCCACTCCAAATTCGTGTGGAAAATTTGGTTGTGAATCATTTACTTTTTTTGTTGGGAAATTTGCATATATAGCAGGTTGGGCTGACTTTGCAAATATAAGCACCTCCTTTTTTCCTTGCAAACATAGCAGTGAACAAAGACCACCGCACTCTCTTTCTTGATTCTTCATAGCATCTCTTCTTCGGTTTTTTCTCTCTAAACTCTAAATTCGTAGACCTCTCTTTCTTCCGCTTTTTCACTCTAAGTTCGCAGACCCCATTTGCTCGATTGCTTTACTCGGTAATTCTTCATTTTCTTAACACTACAAAACTCCTCTACAACAAAACAATATATATCACCCGTTTTAATGGCAAGCACAAAAGGAGGACCATCATCTTCAAGTAAGAATGCAAGGTCAATAAATCGAACTACAAGTTACTTGAATGTGCGAGCTCTCCATGTTGGAATTTGAGTTGGGTTTGTTTGAATTTGTAAATGGTTTTTGTCGATCATAGGTCGAACCCTATGTCGAGCAGTTAGTCGAGCCATATTGTTTGTCGAGTAATTTGTCTCTTTATTAGTCGAGCCTGAAGTCGAGTTAGTAGTCGAGCAAATTATCAGCAGCATGTTACTTTTATTTTCTTTCATGACTTGCAGGAGAAATCGGTCATCCTATCTCAGCCCGCGCAAGAATATGTGAATGATCTAAAACGTATGAATAAGGCCGTCAAACGTGTGGGAAGTGGTGGCAAATTGGATGCTCGTGTTGACAATCTGCATACCAAAATGCAGCGTTTAAACAATGCCCTTGCTGCTTGGAGGAAATCATCATGAAGAGGGCGATTGTAGTATACGATTGAAGACAATTGACATGTATTAGTCTTCACTTTTTTTATTGATTTTACTTTTAAGTTTCTTTCTATTAGTTGGTTTATGAACGTTTATTACGAAACTTTGTATTTTGAAAGTTTATTTATTTTATAAAATTTTAGACTAAAAACTCGACCAAAAACTCATATTCGCTCGACCTAAAACTCGATTAAAACTCGACTTAATGTTTAGGGTAAATTTTTTTAAAATTCTTTTTCGCACGACCTTATACTAGACCAAAACCAAAAAACCCGACCTAACGATATAACTAAATCTGTAAGACTAAATTTGTAAAAATTCTTTTCCGCAAGACCTTTACTCCACTAAATTTTGATACGACTAAAATTTAATAGAAAGTATAGTTTTGTTTAATTGGTAATTTTTATTTTTATTCTAGCTCGACTGACTACTCGATAAAAAACTGGACCTAATAATAATAAGTCTAGTATCGTTTTTATTTTATCTTCGCGTAAAAGACCTACATGCCCTCTGTTTTGAAAGAAAACCAAAGGTCGCATAATGAAACATATCATAACCGACAGCAAACATCTTGAGTACCTTCAATTATTCATTCGAGCGGTCATCTTCAACCTCATAGCTTTCTTCATCCATTTCATAACCCATTCCAATCATTCAATCATTTTCAATGGCACGAACAAGGGAGCACCATCTACCACCAAAGCGGCCTCATTGCTATAGAGAAGAAGGGAAGAAGGATACTCATCACCGCGAGGTAAGCTCTATATTGCAGAAAATGCTCATTTCATTATTCTTTTGGTTCATAGTGTAGATATTTTACACACTGGGTTGTATGAGAGTATTGTAGGTCGATAAAGGTTTAGTCGAGATAAAGGTCGGACAGAAGAGTAATGTATAAGAAGTCGAGCTCTGGGTCGAGCCCTAGGTCGAGCTATAGGTCGAGCACTAATAAAAAGTCGAGTTTCATGCCGAGTTTCACAGTCGAGTCATAGGTTAACTGTTAGTCGAGTTTAACAGTCTGTAACCTTAGGGTAACTGTTAGTCGAGTTTAACACTCGAGTCATAGTCATAGATTAGTCCAGCTAAATGGTTTAGGGTTTAGGGTTTTAGGGAAAAACATATATAAGGTCAAGTAATACAGGTCGAGTTTATAGTCGAGGGTATGGTCGAGTATTATATGTCGAGTCTTTCAGGTCGAGTTTGTAGTGGAGTGTTTAGTCGAGTACTATATGTCCAAAAGAATGTCGTCGAGTTTATAGTCGAGTGTTTGGTCGCGTCGTCCGATTTACTTCACTCTATCTTCAACCCTAATTTACTACACCTCTTTTCCAGGGACCTCTACGAAGCAAATGGTGGTTCAATGTGATTTCTTCAATGCCAAGGTGTCACGATTGCTACTATGAAGCAAATATGCTACGCATATGACTAAACTAACAAGGCGTGAGAAAGACATTCTTAGACGGGAGAGCAGTCTGGCCGCAATTGCTTTGGACCACCAACATACATTTTGGTGTAAACAGATAATCCATAGCGTGCTATTGCGCCAATTAAAGTCAGATGAGGCAAACAAGGCGGACAATGCGATGTACTTTAATTTCGCGGGTAAGAAGGTGAAATTTGGAAGGAGGGAGTTTGCACTAATCACCGGTTTAAGGATGGGAGATTTTGATCGCGAGTACGCCAAATACCAGGCACCTGATGGGCCGAGTTTGATTAGTAAGTTTTTGACTGGGGAAGGTCGGCACGAAGACACGACATACGCCGACGTTTTCAAAGCATACGATCAAATTTCCTCCAGCTACTCTGACGAAGTTGTTGTCTCTCTCACTTTGTTATTGCTATACACCTCCATCCTCGGGGAACAAAAGAGAAACCACATTGAGGACAAGGTCGTTCATCTGGCATGCGACTGGAGGAAATTTGATGAGATGCCATGGGGGGAAATTTCATTTAGGGCAACAGTCGATAGTGCGCGCAAGTCTATGACCAATGCCCTAAAACAAACCAGGGCGTCGATAATAGGACGTACACTGTTGGGGGCTTCCCAGTGGCGCTAGGGGTAAGGATTTACGACCCATAAGCATATTTAATTTTGTTGTTTTCGTGATGCGACCGAACTAATTATTTTCCAATCATAGGTGTTCGCATATGAGGTGATGCCACATTTTGAACGCTTCTCATTGGTTGAAAGGGTCGAAACCATCGGGTGCACGCCACGGATGTTGGTGGCAAGCGGTGAAAACCCACCGACGGTCAAGAAAAAACAAGTATGGTCGAAACGGTTGGTTAGCGGAGAGGTATGATTTCCTAGTGTTTTGTTTTTTCCTCCCATAGTTGATTGTGGTATTGCGTAGTTTCAGTAAATGACCATATTTTGTATTGCAGCCAGTTAAAGTGATCCCAATAACTCCAACTCCAGATGAAGCTGCACAATTTTTGACGTGGGAGGACAGAGAAAATGCCAAATCCGAGAAGGATGTGGGGTTGGAAGAGGATGAAGAAGAAGAAGAAGCCGGCCAGCCCCTTGATGCCTCAGTGGGATCTGAAAAGGCTCGAGATCCTTCATCGGAACGGGCAGCCAGAATTGAGGCTCGCAAGCTTTTTATAAGTCAGGTTCTTGAACGGCTGGAAAGGTCGGAGACCCGTCTCGCTGAGCCGAAACCCTCGATAAAGATCGACCGCCACTGCCCAAAACGACACATCTTGTTGAGCAACTACAATCCGAGTGCGTGGTCGAGTCCGATCGCTTTTAAGGATGAAAAGACTTCAAGCTGCGTTGGTGGTTGTTGAAAAGACTCCTTCCATCCGATCGTTGTTGAAATCGAGAGCCCTCCACCCGCAGATGAAGCGTAACCCGGGAAAGAACAAAATTTTGCCATAGAGGACTCTCCCGGGGTTATCAATTTGACTCGGTGCTAAGAATTGAATATCACACCCCAACCCCATAGTTGGCGACGTTTGATGTGAGGATTTCCAGCGGGGACGAGATTGATGACATGAAAAAGTGGCTGAAGCCGTCAAAGCGGCAGTACCTATGGACCCCGGTTTTCGACCTTGATTCTGACTTGCTAAAGACTATGATGCGTGAAAATGAATGGCTGTCAAATGATGTAAGTGTCAATCATACTCATTAAATGTTGCACATATATCGGTTTAAACTAATATTTGTGTTGTACTATTTTTCACATCTCAACTTATACACGTCAATGCTCGGAAGAGGTCACGTAATGGGCGCAAAGATGTCTCAATATTGAGACGCCGATGTAAGTTCATGATCATCTCAACTTATACATGTGTAGAATATAACATTTCATCTCAACTTATACTTATGACATTTCGGTGTGTTTATTTGTCGTGTGATCGATATGAAGACGCTGCGCAACCCAATGGGATCAAACTATGAAGACTTGGCAATGAAGCAATTTGTCGGTTGATGCCATATGAAGTTGATTGCCGGTATGCCAACCATTTCTTATTTCCGTAGCGCATGTCGATGGCAATCATTGGATACTCGTTAGGGTTGAATTACTCGAGGGCGATCCACGTGTACAATCCGCGACGAAGGGGATCGTCAAAAACTTGACCACCTTGTCCAAATCATGCCAAAAATACTTCAAGCATGTGAGATGGATATGATAGGTATGGCGGTCGAGGTGCGAGAGGGATTGATAGGCCAAACACCGAGTTAGCACTTTAAAAAATTTAAAAATGTCACTTTTAAATTTCATCTTTTATTTCTAATAACGCATGGTTTTTGTTTCGTATAGCACCGGAGATTGTGGCGTGTATGTATTGAAATGGGCAGAACGGCTAATTCACGGGTTGCCGCTGGGGGAGTTCAAAATTGACAATACAATGGATGCTCGGACTGAGCTGGCCGCCGCTTTGTTTGCACATGCAAGGCAAGAGGACCAAAGAAGAGCAAAGCCGGCGAAGAAAAAAAGAAAATGATTTCTACACATATTAGTATTTGTACATATATTTTTATACATTTGTACACATATTTATTTATTTGTACATATATTTATTTATTTGTACAAATATTTATACATTTGTACATATATTTATACATTTGTGCATATATTTATGCATTTCATTCATATTTGAGAGTCGAGTTTTAAAATCGAGCCCAAAGACGAGAACATTACAGAGAGAATAAAAAACCTATAAAAGTCGAGTTCAAAATCAGTACAAAATCGAGCACATTCTGATTGAAAATATAATTTATAAAAGTCGAGTCCCATGTCGAGATCTAAGTCGAGCACATTACAGCGAAAAACTATAATTTAGAAAAGTCGAGTCCCATGTCGAGTACAAATTCGAGCACAACACAGACAGAAACTATAATTCACAAAAGTCGAGTCCCAAGTCGAGTATAAAGTCGAGCACATCACGACGAAACTATAATTTAAAAAGTGAGTCCCATGTCGAGATCTATGTCGAGCACATTCTGAGAAAACTATAATTTAGAAAAGTCGAGTCCCATATGAGATCTAAGTCGAGCACATTCTGAAAACTATAATTTAGAAAAGTCGAGTCCCATGTCGAGTACAAATTCGAGCACAACATGCATGTAAACTATAATTCACAAAGTCGAGTCCCATGTCGAGTTTAAAGTCGAGCACAACACAGATGAAACTATAATCTATAAAAGTCGAGTTCAAAATCGAGTACAAAGTCGAGCACATTCTGTGAAAATATAATTTAAAAAGTCGAGTCCATGTCGAGTTTAAAGTCGAGCACATCACAGACGGAAAATATAATTTAAAAAGTCGAGTCTCATGTCGAGATCTAAGTCGAGCACATTCTGAAAACTATAATTTAGAAAAGTCGAGTCCCATGTCGAGTACAAATTCGAGCACAACACGCATGAAACTATAATTCACAAAAGTGAGTCCCATGTCGAGTATAAAGTCGAACACTGTCTGATGAAACTATAATTCACATTGTCGAGTCCCATGTCGAGTTTAAGGTCGAGCACATCACACACGAAACTATAATCTATAAAGGTCGAGTCCCATCGAGTATAAAGTTGAGCACATCAGCATGTAAAACTATATTTCACAAAAGTCGAGTTCAAGTCGAGTATAAAGTCGGGTATATTTCACAAAAGTCGAGTCCAAAGTGTTAGTTCAAAATTTAAGCATTCATGGTGAGATGAAGATAAAAGACAATAACAATAGCAAATATTTGATAGAAATTCAACTATAATTCATTACATGAACTCCATTTGACCATTTGTTTACATGAATTTTGCCTTAAACTCCATCACATATCAATTATTAGAAACACAAGCGTATGGATTCGAGCACGTTTCACGGTTGTGACCACTTCTCCGCAACGACCACATTTCTTTGTTACTTTCTCCTCTCGGTTGAGCGGATTCTCTGTTTCTTGGGCCGCCCACTTTTAGACCTGGGTTCCGGAGGAGCTAGTTGAATGCATAGAACTTCTTCAGGGGCAAACCAATTCTCAGGCTCACCAACTCGGATAATGGGATCTGCATATCGGCTAACAATGCATCGATGTGATAAAAAGCGAGCATAAGGCGTAGTAGTGGTCGATTTATGCGTCGGGATGCACTAATGCATGGCCACAAGGCAGTTGGTCCATATCAAACACCCGGCACGTGCACGTTCTACTTTGCAAATTCACTATAGCCGACCGATTTGATAGGTCTCGAACATTCCATATGTGTAGATCGACCGGTTCAGCAACATACGCTTGTGCTTCTCATTCTACCATCAAGCTCGGCCGATGTATGGGGTTGTGTGTGAGTTAAATTCACTGGCAGCGTGACGCCTTTCATAAAACCATCTCGCAGCGTGTTACGAATGTACTCAACCAAACAATGAATTGGTAATTCACGCGCATCCTTTAACGATGCGTTGAGACATTCCGCGATGTTGGTGGTCATTATGGTATAAGCGTCTACCTTGAGAATGTGCCCTTGCCCATCGTTCAATGCCGACCTCGATTAAATACTCACACACACGTGAATTTTGGCGTTCAAGGTTCTCACAGTTCATCGAATTCAGCAAGTGTGTAAGCCTTGGCTGCTTTAAAGTAGCCAGAGAGCCGGTCATTTCTCTTGCATTTTGCTCTAAGGTTCTTGCTCCAATGATAGCAACACACTCCATGGAAGGCATTCGGAAAAACCGTTGATATACCCTTCAATGCTCTTATGTCTATCGAAACAAACACCAAATCCTCGATCTCATCACCTATAGCATCATAACCTTTCCAAAAACCACTCCACGACGCATCATTTTACGAATCGACCACTCCCGATGGGGTACACTTAGTTGTTACCATCCATGCAAGTTGCAACAAGTAATGACCAGGTATTTTCCCTTTAAGAAGCATGCATCAACGCAAGAACGGGCGCATAGAAGTTTGAAATCCTCGTAGAGATGGGCCAAATGCGAAAAAGGTATTTGAAGCGTCCATCTTCTTCCATTTCAAGATCGATGCGTGCCGGATTACATGCCCGGCGTGTGCATATAAGTTTGGAAGTATTCTATAAGAATCTTCAAATCCACCTCGCATTTCTTCGAGCGGATTCTCTTGATCGCCAAGCCTTGTTATGCGTTATGTTCACACCCAACTCTTGGCGAATATACGCCATGATTTCCCGGGTTTATACGGCAAGAACGCTCGTACTTCGCACTTGATCCATGAACCAATAACTTTCTTTGTTTGCGCCTATTATCACAATGTAGCGATGATTGACAAGTATGGGTGTTTTCAAATTTATTGACCTTCCAAGATCTCGAATTCCAATGGAAGATGCATTGATTGCGATTGCAATTGGCATGCTTGCATCGGATGTACCAATATTTGCTATTTGCCCTAATAACCTTCCACTCGAAAAAATGTTTCATGACCAACATACTCATTCGCAAGGCTAATTGCTCCTCGTTTCAAATATGTCATTTACCGCAACATCTACGTGGCTAATCTATCAAGAAGTCCCACTGCTCTCATGGATGCCCTTGTTATTGTATGGCATGGTGTGGCTGGTTTCTCACGTATTTCTTGTTCCTTGGTTGATACATTATCTTCTTCAACAACTATGGATTGTCAATCGCACGCCACCCGCATTGCTAGCTCTTCAGTGGTCAATTTTATCCATACAATTGTTTTCCACAAAACGGTTTGGAGGAAGAACATCGTTAGTCCATATCGGACCGTCCAACCCACCGCTTTATCGGTGGAATTGCTAGCATTAACTTCAGCATGTGATGATTCGGTGGATGGTGGACGCTAACACATATTGGGATCCCAGCATGTTCGGGCCATCTAATAATTTCATTCAAAAACACTTCACATGGTAATGTCGGTCTTGATGGGGATAGTGGAGACTTTAGACAAGTACTTTGGTAGATATTCGATGACCCTATCTTTGAGCTCCATATCTAATTCCATGACGATACTATGAGATTCACTGAGTCATCGAAGCTTGCGCCCTCTTTTAACATAAGAGGTTCAAGCCGCTGTGATTAATAAAATTTCGTTCATTTGTATTGGGATCAACGACCCATTCTCCCCATAAAACACATAGGTTGTGACCATAATGGGATGCGACATTCCTACAATCCAACGAAACCATAACCCAAATTAGGCATAACCAAGTTAATGAATGCGGTGGAAGGAATGTGAATATTGCTCCACCACAACTGCACAACTACTCGACCAAACCAAGCACTCCACCGACCTTATGCACGACATTTATATTCGACCAATTAAGAGACTCGACCTTATGCACGACCATTTATTCGACCATTTATAGACTCGACCTTATGCACGACCAGCTATTCGACCTAATACAAGACTAAACCAAGGACTCGATCACGAAGAATGACGATCCAATTACTTGACCTTTCAACATATTACTCGACCTACAACTCAATATAATACTCGACCTTTACGTTGCTCGACCTAGTGCTCGACTATAGGGCTCGACTTTCTTCTCAATTTCACAAACCGGTTCGCAAAAGTAAATTTCGACTAACCTCTAACAAATTGATCCTTTGACTCCACAGTAGAGATCTTCTTGCTACATGATGGGCCAATGGAGTTTGTGAACAATGTGGTGAGAAGAAAATTTGTTTCTAGATTCTATTGGAAGAAGAGAGGGCAATGGGGTCTGCGAACTTAGAGCCGGAAAAGCGGAAGAAGAGAGGTCTGCGAATTTAGAGAGTTTAGAGAGAAAAAACGAAGAAGAGATGCTATGAAGAATCAAGAAAGAGAGAGTGCGGTGGTCTTTGTTCACGAAGTGCTATGTTTGCAAGGAAAAAAGGAGTCTTATATTTGCAAAGTCAATTATCAACCTGCTTATATATGCAAATTTCCTTTTTTGTTTGACTAAATCAATTACTTTCTTCTAACTTAAGAAATGGAATTAAGCGTTTGAACTCATATTAGTGATTACACCAACTCTAAATTTTATGTCGTACAACTTCGCAGAGGTATCAATTGCCAAAAAGTTGTGCAAACATAATGAAAAATATCAATGAAATTGTTAGTGATTCACACAATACTTTGGTGGTAAAAAGTAATAAACAATGATTTTGTTTAGCACAATATTATTTTTACTCTACTCTAAATATCTAGTACTTTTTCTTTCTGCTAAATGATGTGATGTTAGTTAATAAGCAGCCATTACTTTAAACATTTAAGGTGTGTAGAAATTACGTTTGAAATCACATTTTTACGCTTTCAATATAAAAGTTATAAAATAAAAATTATATTAAAAATATTTTTAAAATTGTATTAGAGAATGTAAAAATACACTTTAAAATATAAACTGTACACACATTTATACCATATGATATTACATTAGTCAATAAGATAATTCATTAATGACTTTTTCAGTGCATATTTACTGTTAATAAAATTGATTCCTAAAAGAAAATTGTTGGTTTGTTACCAAACTTCAACAACAAAGACTTGAAAGAGAGTCAAAACACGAGAGTTGAAAAAATTAAAGAACTGGGCTCTACTTTTCTAACTATTAAGAAGATCTAAAAATAAACACTGTTGCTCAGAAAATCTGTTTTGTTGATTCATTATCGTGTACTGTACCCAGAAACGTATCTAACAATCCAATGTCGTGAGAAATACTCAATTTCAGTTGACTAGAAACCTTAGATCAACCAAATCAAACTCAAATGTAGAAAGTTTCCAATGTGATTGACAAGAAATCAATACTAGTTGTTCCGGAATTCCATATTATGTTTGGTTTGTGTTTTTATTTGCAAAAATTAATCTTTTTCAATTATAAAAATAAAATATCCAAACAACTTTTATTTTAAAATTTAAAATTTAAATTTCGTGTTCTTTCAAAACATTTTACCTCCAATCGGCTTTTTAGTATTATTTTTGTACAAAAAATTTCATCAAAACTTTTATATTTCGATACAAATTTCAAATACAAAACAATCCAAACATAGCCTGTTTCCATTCCAATCTAACTCGGCAAGAATCCAAATGGAATTTTCTTCATGTTAACCAACTTGAGTTTTACACAATTGCAACCTCATTCATATATAGCTCAAATGAAAAAAAAAATAAGATTAATAAGTACATTTTTTTTTTTGAAATTAGAAAGAAAGAAAATCTTTTGGTCGAAACTATTACTACTCTTTTTGTAATTCATCCAAATAAAAATTCTCTTTTTTCATCTTTAATTCATATTTGTTCCTTCTCTCCTTCTTTTTTTTCCCATCTTTATCCTCGACGAGGTGTATGTATATTAATTTTTCTTTTTCTTCACTTTTTCAACTTTTGTTCTTTCTTTTTAGGCCAATTTTTTTTTTCATCTTCTGCCAACTAAAAGCAACTGGTTGTATCAAACTCCTTTCTCATATGTTTTTCTTCTTTTGGATGAAAAAATAACAGAATTCTCCACATCGGATTCAAAAGTAATTTTTGCAGTTTTAATTTTGTAATTGTTTATGGATTTTGAAACTTCTACTTAAGGAGATTCAAGAGAAAGGCTCCAAATTCTCTTTCTCTCTCTCTCAAGTTAGAAAAAATGATTAAAAAAGGGGTTTTTATTTGGGTGAATTTAAATGACCTTTGACCGAAAAAATAGTTAGCTTGACTTGTAATTCCCTATTAGAGGTACTAATTTTGGCATTGAGATAAAGTCGAAGGGCAAAAAAATTATACAAAATTGTTTGAAAACTGCAGTTTTCCCTTGTTAATAATGCATTTTGTTACCACCACATATACTGAAAAACACTAATCATTTGGTCATTTGATTGAAAACACTAATCATTTGATCAGGACTGAAATTCGGAAAGAGCAAAATTAATAAGATTTGAGGGATTACTATATTATGCAACAGATTTTAGATCTGCACAAGAGCATCTTATTTAACCACTCCGCTCCAATTTTAGAGCCTGAACAAGTGCATCTTATTTAACTACTCCGCTCCATGAGATACAAAGTCACAACGCGTGACTTTAGAAGTTTGGTTCCGTTGACAAAGAATGACTTAAAGGTGCACGATAAGGTTCAATTCTGCATGAAAAATAATTAGGACCAAGTGGGCTCTACTTACAAATTTTCTAGTTTTCACAACTGAAAAGTAAACACTGTTAGTCAGATATTTGTAATGGCTTCTTTGAAATTATTTCGATGATTCAAAAGCGTGTGGTGCATCAAAATTCCAAGATTGATACCCTTATTGAAAGTGTGTTTTTTTTTTTTTCAAGACGATAGTCTATTAATAAGAGGCTGATAATGGTTAATTTATGGCCATGATAAGATAGTTTAGTGGTGCGAATGGCAAAGCGATGCTTATAACTCCACGAAAACAAAGGCCCTTAAAAGGACAAAAAGCCCACAAAGGACAAAAACTGACGGCGGAAGAAGGCCGACTAGCGGCAATGGTTGAAACCTGACGCGACCTAGGATCAACCGAAAGACAACGATACACAAACCCGGTTATATCGAGTTATTAATACTATACAAAATGATACTAAACATCTCAAATGGCCCAATACAAATAGCTTTTGGTAATAAACTGTAACTAAATCTCTATCTATCACCTCATGCCGTTGTGTGAATCCAACCTGCATACGTTGAATAACGGTGTCACCCGATTACTACCGCATGGCGTTGAATAGCCAGCGATTACCGCTACTCCGTTGCATCGTTGAATAGCGCCGTCACTCAGCTATACCTGCAAGCGTTGAATAATCGACGATTACTGCTACTATGTATGGAGAGACCGCAGTGACCTTAAAACAACAACAACAACCAAAAAAAAAAAAAAAAAAAAGTAAAAAGCGGCAACAGTGCGAAAATCGCACCGTTACCGCACCTACAATCGCCCCTAGTAAACTGTTTGAGAGCAAAAATGGGCAGCGTGGCCCCTCGTTCTAAAATTGTTTTTATTGAAAGGGTGTTAAGGGATTATATTTCACTTTCTAAGACAATGATGGTACGATAGAAATTCTTTTAAAATGTAGTATGCCTTTTTAAAATGTGTCTGTACGCACCCTTAATTTTTTCCCAGATTTTCCACACTACAACAAGTCGTCGTGGACTACTAGGTAATGAAGTAGTGTCCACAGTTCTCCTATTTTTTTGGCGATCTTCAATTCCTTCAGAGCTCCTATTGTTATAGTGAACTCTGTAGCAAAAGAAATAATACATGGCTGACGCTGTGGTTTCGATTGCTCTCCAACAACTTAGTACTCTAGTTGCAGAAAATGCAAGATTTTTGTCAGGGGTGAAGGATGAAGTTGAAGAAATTACTGCAGAGCTAAAGAGGATGCAATTGTTCTTAAGCGATGCAGATTCAAGAAATCACAAGGATGGAAGCGTTCGCCACTGGTTAAGGGAAATTAGACTTCTTGCTTACAGGGTTGAAGACATCGTGGAGACATTTGCAGTTGAAGTTGCTTCCAAGAGAAGAGGGTGTCAAGAAAGTTCTCAAGAGATTTGCTTGCATAGTTTGTGAGGCTAAACACTCCGTAATCTTAGCCTAGAAATTGAAAAGGCTAAAACGGATATAAATAAGATCACTACTAGTCTCCAAAGGTATGATATAAAAGCCATTGGAACAGGGAAAAGTTCAAGTGCAGGAAATGAAAACCAATGGTGGGAAAGACAAACTTTTGCCCATCAGGTTGACCAACACTTTGTTGGGATGGAGGAAGATATGAAGAATTTGTTATCCCTTGTTCTTGATGATGACGAATCCCATCGTGTGATTTCCATATGGGGGATGGGTGGACTTGGCAAGACGACTATAGCTAGAAAGATTTTCAAGACCAAGGATGTTCAGCAATGTTTTGGGCGTTTGGCTTGGGTTTGTCTAACACAACATTGCCGAATTAATGTCATTCTGCAAGACATTTTGATGCAACTTGCCCCTGAAAAATGAGAGAGGGTGAATTGCATGGGAAACAGGGAATTGGTTCAACAAATATATCAAGTGCAGAAAGTGACAAAGTGCCTAGTTGTTCTAGATGATATCTGGAAGCTAGAGGATTGGAAAAGCCTAGTTGTTGCATTTCCAATTGCTGAAGGGGATAGCAAGATATTACTCACCACTCGTAATAAGAAGATAGCAGAAATTGGATTTCCTTATGCTCTAAGGTACTTGACTGAAAAGGAAAGCTGGGAATTACTTCAAAAAATAGCTTCCCCGAGAAAAAATGTTGAAGGTAAGAATTTACATCTCGATAAATTTGGTTGCATAAATTATGGTCTTGCATTACTTTTGCATTTATTTGTTTTTGAGTTAAGTGGATACACCTATATTTTGTTCAACTGGATGTTGATAAAACGTTAAGGAATCACAGAAATTGGATTGATTTTAAGGTGTGAAAACATAGTTTTTAAGATTTTATTTGCCCCCATAACTATCATAGCTTGCTTTTGGATTATTAACAAATTACTTTTAGTATACAATAAAATCAAATATATTCCAATTGGGAAGAATTTCTACGAAGTGTAAAAAAAAAAAAAAAGAGTAAAACTGACAACCTTTTTCACGTTCGATAAGCCAACATGCTCATTTGACAAACTAACTCAACACTGGATGGGTTATATTCACATGACGCCTCAATTTGTGAATGACATGGGGCAAAATTATTTCTTGTTTTGACAATGAAAAAGAGGAAGGTTTCTAGCTGTTTAAATCGGCAATCATGTCCTTAAGCATAGATATGTTGAAAACTTGTGTTTATATTCTCTTTTTCAGATTTTATGACATGAATTTTTTTGTAATAAATAATTAGAGCTGGAAAAATTTAAATAGAGATATCAATAGTATTGTGTTTTACAACTCATTTTTGGGTTTTTTTTTTAGACTTCAAGACTGAACAAAAACTAGAAGATGTTGGGATTGAAATGGTTCACAAGTGTGGGGGTCTACCATTAGCAATCTCTGTGCTTGGCGGAATTTTGAATGACAAGAATTCCTTAACAGAATGGCAAATGGTGAATAAATGCATTAGCTCCTATCTTAGTAATGTGGAAGATGATCGAGAGGAGGGAGGAGCAGTGGCCCGAGTTTTGTCTTCGAGTTATGATGACTTGCCATACTATTTGAAACCATGTTTCCTCTACCTGGGCAGTTTTCAGGAAGATGAGGATATAGAAGTTGGACATCTTTATTTGTTTTGGGAGGCAGAAGGTATGATTTTGTCACAACATAAAAAAGTGAAGAGGGATTATTAGATGTAGCAGACGATATTTGAATGAATTGGCACGAAGGTCTATGGTTCAAGTGAAACCAAATGAATTTGAGATGTGTAAAAATTCTATTCGTGTTCCCTTCATGACATGATGCAAGACTTGTGTTTAGAGAAAGGGAGGAGGAAGCGTTCGATAAGGTTATAGATTTTCGAGGTGGAAGGCAATCTTCATTGGATCCATCCTCTTACTAATTTTTCCTGTAGATTAGTGATCCACATGGATCTTGAGAGTGATGTTAAAGCAAAAACTAGTGCACAGGAGAAGTGTAAACAACTTCGATCTCTTCGATGCGAATTTAGATAAGAAACTTTGTGGAAAAGAAATGGTTTGGCAGAAGGAATAGTGAATTTGGACGACTCAAAATCGCTTGAGTACTACAATTTGAAGGTTATGATTTTCAAGGGAAGAAATTGCCTGTGGATTTACGAAAATTGATCCACTGAGGTATTTGAATGTAAACAAGCGCAAATTGGATGAAGCGCCATCATCAGAAAGTGAGTTGCCATTCTTACATACCCTTCATGTAAAGGTAAACAATGAAATAAAACTACCAAATGTACTTTGGAAAATGAAAAAACTAAGGCATTTGTATCTCTTTACAATAAACATTACAGAAAAAGGTAAACTAGGCTACATGGTTTGGATGAACTTGAGATACTTTGTGGGATCGATAGTAGGGTGATGAAATTTGATCTTTCCAATTTGTTAAGTCCAGAAGCTTTTGGTGAGAGTTTGTGATAACAATAGCCTTGACTATATCATTGATTACATTAGTACCAAATTGAAGAAACGGTGGTTTGTATTGATGGTTGTGATTTTGTTAGTTTGAGTGAAGGGTATCTTCTTTTGAGGAAGGTTCTAATGTGTGAGAAACCACTATCTTGGGGCTATTGGCAAAAATCAACAAGTTTCCAAGGTATGAACCTAGTTTGTTGCAAAACCTTCTTGGGTTATGTTTGGAAGGAAATAAAATTGAGGAAGATCCCATTGGAACACTTGAAATGCTCCTCAATTGAGACTTCTCTTTTAGGGCCTGATTGTTATGTGGGGAAAGACATGACTTTTCATGAATGGGGTTTTTCTCAACTTAGAATTCTTGGGTTTTGAGCTATCCAATTTGGAATGTTGGAAGGTGGAAAAGGTGCAATGCCAAATTTAAGTTCTTTCTTGATCTTGGGTTGTCAAAACTAGAGAAGATTCCAGAGGGATTGAAATTTGTTGTGAGCCTTGAAGAATTGGTAATTTATGAAATGCTCATCAAGTTTTATGACAGGATCAAGATCAAAAACACAAATGGTCGAAAAGGTGATGATTACGACAAAATTCAACATGTTGTTTCAATTTACAGAGACCATACTGTTCAACTCTATTTGGGAGGATTTACTTTCCTAAATCATAATGTTTTAACCTTTCTAGCTCCTAAATGTAAATGTTTATGATGCATTTTTCTTTTTCTCTTGGGTGGAAAAAAATTTGCATTCCTTGTTTTTAAAAATTGGAACATTGAATTTATACACCACAACTTTTCTTGCCTTGTTGTTTTATAGTATCGTTAACATTAACTATCTATTGAATTTATATATACCATGCTAAGATGTGCAAATTCTAAAAGTTAAAAAAACTTAAAATGCTTTAGAGGTGAAAGAATCTAAAGGGTTAAAATTTCTTAGGTTAAGTTAGGTTGACCTCTTACTATTTATTCTTTATGTTGTTAAAATTTAGACCAATTAGATTGTTGAGAACTCATTATGAGTGAGTTTGGTTTCAATGAAAAATTAGATTAAAAAACCTAATTAAAACAAGATAAGTGTCAACAACTTGATCTCTTCACTGAATCTTAATAGCAAACTTTGTCGGAAAGAAATGATTTGGCCAAAAGAGTAGTCACTTTGCAGGACTCAATATCTCTTCAAATTGTACAATTTGAAGGTTGTGATTTTCAAGGGAAGAAATTGCCTGTAGACTTAGGAAAATTGATCCTCCTGAGGTACTTCTATGTAAACAACTGCAAATTGGATAAACTGCCATCATTAGTAGCTTGTAGCCATTCTTGCATACCCTTCATGTACAAGTACACAATGAAATAAAGATACCAAATGTTCTTTGGAAGATGAAAAAACTAAAGCATTTGTATCTCTTTACTAATGGAGGTTATACTAAAAAGGGAAATTGAGATGCATGGTGTGAATGAGTTGGAGATACTATGTGGACTTGATAGTAGGACTGATGAAGTTTCAAGTTCCCAATTTGTTAAATCTGCAAAACCTTATGGCAAGAATTTGTGACAACACTAGCCTTAAGGCTATCACTAATTACATCTATATGAAATGGCTAAAGTTAAAGTATGTAGGTCTATGTATTGATGGCTGTGATTTAGATGCAAGATTCAATGGAGGGTTGTTCTACTAAGGAAGCTTCTAATATGTAGTAAGCTTGTTCTCTTGGGGCTATTGGTGAAAATGAGCAAGTTTCAAGATATGAACTTGGCTTGTTACAAAACCTTGTTGGGTTGAGCTTGAAGGAAACAAAATTGATGAAGATCCCATTAAAACACTTGAAATGCTCCTCAACTCAGACTTTTCTTGTTAGGACCTAATTCCTATATGGGGAAAGAAATGACTTTTCATGAATAGGGTTTTCTCAACTTATAATTCTTCAACTTTTAACGTTATCCAATTTGGAATGTTGAAGGGTATAAAAGGTGCAATGCCTAAATTATGTTTTTGATGATCTTGGGTTGTCCAAAACTAGAGATGATTCCAGAGGGATTGAAATTTGTTGTGAGCCTTGGAGAATTGGTAATCTGTGAAATGCCTGTCAAATTTTGTGATTGGTTGAAAGAAGACACAAATGATCAAAAAGGTGAGGATTATCATAAAATTCAACATGTTCCTTCAATCTCCATTGACCACCCTCTTCAATTCTCTTTGGGAGTATCATCCCTCACTTCTAGTATTGTAACTTTTTTATCCCTATTTATAAGTCCCTATAATTTGCAGACAAAACTTTTACTCTCTATGAATAATTGCCATGAAAATTTCCTTTCGTTTAAGTCAAAATTGACTAAGTTTTCCACAACTCTTGGGGTCCATCTTTCACCAAATATTTATTGTTGACGAGTAGTGGACTAATGATTATTCCTGTTTTCCAATTTTGTGAACATCACTTTGTTAGAATACATAGCTTGTAGAGAATTTGGTAACAATACTTCAAGCTATGTATTCCAAATAAATGTCCCATTCTTAAAAGGTTTATTTGGCAAAAGTTTGGTAACAATACTTCAAGCTTGTAACAATACTTCAGGCTTATAATCAAATGGCCCATTCTTAAAGGTTTATTTGCTTTCTAAATTATAATTAAAATCCACAAACACTTAGGATATTGCTAATCTTTTTAAGTTACAATGGTAACCCAATAATAAATGTATTGAGTTACAACCCTCTGACATTCTCCTCTCTTTTATAGAATCCACATGGTGTGAGGCATATGCATACATTGTAATCGATAATTGTAATTAAAATCATAAACAACTCTGATTATGCCTATGCGATTCTTAATTATAAATAGAATAGAATAATGTAGAAATTTATATTATGTACATACACACACTATAATTGAAAATTGTAATTAAAATTGTATAAGTCTAAAGGTCTTTATTGGTTTACTCGATTGAATAGAATTTTTTTGCTAAATGCGAATATATATTAATTTATGATGGCGATATACATAGTAATAAATCAAATTGAGTTTTGTGGTGTTAGTGTGTCGAACCCACAAAACAATGACCACTAGGGTCTAAAATCATGGGCAATAACTCTAGAAATGGCTATGCCAATTCTTAATTATAAATGGGCCCAGAAAGAAACCACGTTATATTAGTGACATACAAATAAAAAAATTAAAAATTGGCAAATTGCAAAATCTCAAAAGGTCTTTATTGGTACTACTTTTTGATTGAAGAGATTCAAATGGGTAAAAGTTGATTTCAAATAAAAGAGATATATAAAAATAAGTCTGATTATGTCTATTTTTAATCATAAATAGAAGGGAAAATGTAAGAATTTGTATGTAACATAAAGTATCTAGTTAAATATATGGTTTCTATAAAATTCTAGACCACATGGTTTCTATGAAACACAAAAGTTTTTATGATGAAGATAAAATCCAACATGTTCCTTCTATTTCGAAGACACAGATCTCTTTAATTCAGTTTAGTATGATCAATATTCTTCACTTATAATTCTATTACCTTTTAGCCCCTATATATAAATAATTAATTATGTAAGTCCTATATATTTATATTTAGTTTACATCTTACATCAAAGAGTTATTTTTCTCAATATATATATATATATAAACATATTTTTATTTCAAAATTTACTCCAATTCAAGAACTTGAATTTCAATCAATATTGATATAGCAATTTCAATTCGAATCCTCTCATTGAATTGTTCATTAAATATATATATTTTTATATTTATTTTATTTTAATTTATTTATATATTATCATTAATAATAAAAATAATATAAAAATTTTACATTAAAAATAAAAATTTGTTTGAAATAAATTAAAATTGAACTCTTATTCTGAAACAGAATAGTAACTGATTTGATATTCTCGTATAAAGGTTGGTTGACAAAATCTATGACATTAAAAGATTTGATATTTTTTGAAGCTTACATTAGCGCTTAAGTTGAGAAGTTGAATCTTGTAACTGTTAACTTATCTTCACGCGTGTTGGAAGTTCTTACATTCAACATAAAATAAACCATGTAAATATGTATTAAAATAAATCCACATGGCCTGACCTAAGAACAAAGAATTTTTACAACAAAATTTTCCCACTTGCAAGCTGCAATATTTGCTGGTAGAAGTGCATCTTCATGCAGAAACTGGAAGATGTCTACTGATCAAAAGTCATGCTGTTCATCAATCATCGACAACATCTGGCTTCTGAACTGTGAGATAGTGATACTCCGTCCTGACCAAATTGTTGTTCCATTGTTATAACGTTCTCCTTGTGCTATAACTTCAATCCACCAAATCTTTTTGTGCGCATTTTTCTACCACACGGCTTATTGGTTCGTGAAAATACTGCAGAGATATAAAGATTGCTTCCTGCTTGTTACAAATCAAAGACAGCACTGATCAGTTGATCAAAGTTGATTGGATAATTCCTTGGAAACGTGAGATTGAGATGGGTACACAAGTACCTCAGTCCGTATTGTTCTACTTCCTTGATGAGGACATGTGTTCAAGTATAAATCGAACAGTTCTCGAACATCTTTCCCCTGAATGTCAGAATATAATACATAGTCATAAACTTTGTTCAGTTTTTCCTTCTCTTCATAGAGTGAAAGATAGCAATTTCCAAAGTACTGAAGAATAACGTAACATTGATGTGCTCCCCACCTCGTGTAAATGAATGAACTAAGACAAAAGCAGATCAGGAGGAGGTGCAGATTTTGACAGGCTAAGCTTTCGTTCAGCACATTGCTTACCTTTAAATTATTGTCTTCCTCAACACATTCTTCAAGTCCGGCAAGCCCACCGAAAGCAATTAATAGGTGCCTTTTATGATACACATAAAAAAGAGGTTAAACTTAGGTTAATAACACATGAAGGTTAATTTGAAAGAAAGAATAAAAGTTCCTTAGAACTATTTTGATAGATCAAAACAAGGATGAGTAACCATAACAATGTGTAACTGAATTTGAGAAGATGTGGACTATACCGGAAAGATGGCAGAGAAAGTTCTGAAGACTGGATGACAACTCCATGTTCCGAGGTGCCAATCATATGATCATAGCCTCCCTAAAAATGAATTTCAAGGGAACTAATGAGGAAGCATACATTACCAATAGTATATGGAAAAATGAAGCAACACATTCCAAGTTAAAATTACAGAGCAACAATAATACCTTGTAGGGACAGCCACTGAAAACAGCACTGATGTTGGAAGCATATCTAACTCTGTAACCCCAGTACATTCCCACTTCGTTCCTAGGCCTGGAAGATGGGACAACTTGATAGGTTAGACCTACAAAATAAAATATTTGCACGAAAATATGATTAATTGATTATCTTGGCTGACATGGAAAAACTAAAAATTTCATGCATCAACAAATTCCTGAGAGACGGGACTAAATTTAGGTACTGTTGAAGGCCTTCTCGGCCCTATACAATGCTTTATTTGAGATGGCCGAGTTGAGTACCAAGTTCAAAGCTAATGATATTTCTAATTCAGTAAACTGTATTGCCTATTAAAAGCTTCTTCCTAAAATTCTTTTTACATTTCTGAAGCTGCTTTCCACAGAACATTTAAAGCATTTCTCCATTTTCTTCATAAAAAACTCCCTTCATAACTAAAGTAAAATTTAACGGGCTAGCTTAGGGGTTAGGTAAATGTTTTCACTGCAACCTAGCAGTAAAGCTAGCCATGAGATCTAAGCAAGAACTACTGCAAGAATAACCAAAATATCAGTAACCAAATAAAGCTTTCTTGAACAAAATAATAACCCGAGCATCCCAACATGGGCTTTGTTCAACTACTTTAGCCATCTCCAAGCACCCTATGATATCTTGAGCTCCCTACACCATCAAAGTATTCTTTCTTCACCCTGAAGTTAACTGAAGATACACCTAACCACCAGGGCATGATGATGCATAACAGATTGAAAAGGTTACTAAATGCTTAAATGCTAAAAAAATTAAAGACTCAGTTAATCACCAGAATCCAGGTTACGATTTAATCCCATAGCCACAGTAACTCGTCTCCCCGGTTCAATTACCCGGTCAATCACCACATTCTGCACAAGACAGCATTTCAAGATTAACATAAAAGTTCCTGTTTATTCTTTTAGCAGATTTTTTACCTTTCTTTTTACTAATTTGCAATTGTGGCTGATCGCTTCAATCAGCTTAAAGAGAAAGTTTAAAACCAAAAATTCCACAGTTCTTATATAACACTTTCATTTTCTATTGCCAACAAGGAAATTTAAAAAAAAAAAAAGAAAAGAAAGAAGAAGAAGACATCAAACAATTTGTCTCCAATAGAAAGAAACGATAAAGCAAATATGAGTGCAATAGTCAAAAAATCACCAATCTTTAGGTGATTCTAACCATCCAAAAAGCAAGTATATGGTATAGAACAACCAAGATAAAACAGTTTGAAGAGGTAGCTCATTAGAAGATCTGTCAACTTGTGTATCACAAATTTAGCCCCAGCCCTGGTGCGCCAATACCTTGCTTTTGAACAGTAATAATCAATTATCTGAATCAAACAACAAAACCGAGCAAGATCAAAATCATGTACCTTGTTGAGCCCTATGTCTACAAGTGTTCCGGTAGAATCGTGATCTTGGCTTTTATTGTGACACCTGGAAAATTAAAATGATAAAAAATAGCTTTGTCTAGTGAAACAGAAACCAAGGGTATTTGTGATAGAGAAACTTCAGTCACAAGCACCAGACCTTGAGAACATTTCACATGGATAAAATGCCACTTTTAGTCCCCACAACACAAAACCCCAACATTGCGCAAAATGTTCCATATGGAAGACACTAAATTCAAGAAACCTTATAAGTTTCTGAACAGGAATGGTGCAAAGACATGGCATCAGAAATATAGCTTGTCAACAGGACTTACCTGAATTTCAGCGATCAAGTGTAAGCCATCACATGGCCAGACTTTGCACCACACTTATTGAGGACAACTATTTGGGTTCGTTTCTAATTTAATCATTAAAAGGGCGCAAGGTGAACACTTAGCTCACAACTAGTAAATTAGAATTGCTGGAGGGATAGATTTAACCAAGAAGCCCTAAGGTCAATCTGCACAGAGGTAGTAAAGATGTTTGTTGCTCAAGCTTTTGCCACCAACTTATTACCCTAAAATTTTCAAATCGTCAACTCCTCGATAACAAATTCTGTTATTCATATCCCCTTTGTCACATTATTACTATTCTAATGTTCCAAAGATCTCAGATCGCCACTACCCAAGCATCAATTTTACCACATACATATAATGTACTAAAAGCAATCAATATAAAGAGTCAGAGCACATAAATGATACAACACAAAATTTTAAAGGGTCTCAACTAAAAGACTATCCCGATGGACACTTTCAAAGAATTTTGGAGATAAGTAGCAAATTTGAATATAAAACTTGCACATCTTGAGGAGCTCCACGCAAAATTCAGTAGACAACTTCAACAAACAGAAAGTAAAATGAGTATATAAAAAGGGCAAATCCTAAAAAGAAGGATGCTTGGGATTTAATGTGGTTGCTTGTGAGGTGGGAAGAGAAATTAATATCTTTACAACATCTTACTTTCTTCCATAAATGCTAGGAAGTGATGCACTTCCCTCCTATCATGTACCCTTCTACCCATATACCAATTCTAAGGCTCTAACAGGAGTAAGAATCCCACCTTCTCGATAGGGAGCCCATTCATGCTTACGCAAATGATGTGGGGCATCAAGCGGTGGCAGAAGACCCTGCAAATATCAAATGCAAAGTATAATTACCATAACAATGACTACATCGAGGAGAAAAACCATACAAAATAAATCTGATTGTGACACATTGGATAAAAAGATAGAAACCTGGGTCCTCACCACAAATCTTAAACTATTGTGCTTAGGAAAAAGACTCTTCCTCAGATACTGTGGTGTCTCCAGGTATCTCAAAATCCTTATTAGAAAAGCTGAACCACTTTCATTTTCATCTGCATTGTTGTCTTCCGTTATCAAATCTGCCCCATCCACTGAGGAACCCTTATTATCAAATACAACAACCTGCAATAAAAAAGGAAATTCACGCCATCCAATTGAAGCCATCAATACAATAACAGCACGTCCATACTTTTCCACACCCAGTTATGCTGTTTTGGAGCTAATATACCAATGTGTTTACATTATTATATTCTATAAGCATTTCAAATCAGACATAAACAAACAACATTACAGAAAAAATTCAAAAGAAGAAATAGAGATAGACAAACCTCATCTATTCTAAAAATCGTTACGGCACGAGCAATCTGGCCAGCCAACTGATAAATCCAATACAAAACAAAAGAAAGCTAAGGAACAACCAACAAATTTAATACACGATAATATATCTTCAGAATCCACGAAAACTCATTAAGCAACTTAAAAGCATTGATCTTCATTTACTCTACACTAGAAGATAAGCATCTAAATTAAACGCATACTATACCTCTAGATGTTTAATTCCAATGAGTTCATCATTCACGGTAACAGAAAACCCATTTCAAAATAGCCTTAAATTCTCAATAAGCAATCCAAAGACTGAATCTTTCTCGTTTTGCCATATTTGACAAATACCTAAAGCATCTAATCTAAAATCATACATAACCGGAGATAATCCCCAAGTTTTACTAAGTAGAGTAGTACACAAAAACACAAGCTAAAAAAAGCGGTTTCAAACGAACTCACTCTAGTTGCGAGTTCAAGGGATTGAGCGTTGTGAATAATAGAACCAGGGACGGCAATGGAAACTGTGGGTATATGCTGTTTTGAATCGACGTCAGTTCCCTCTTTCTTTCTCTTCTTTTGCCCTTTTTTCTTCTCATTTGAACCGCCATTTAGAAGCTTATCCTTTACTTGGGCATCAGAAGCATTTACTGTTTCTTCTCCATGGGCTCTCTTCCTCTCCTTTCCTTTCTTCCCCATTTTCAGCTTCCCTCAGGAGCAGGGTTTATGGAGGGCTTTATAGGGCTGAAGAAGGAGCATTATAACTGTATCAGTATTGTGTTTTACCCCCACGCCCTTGAGAGTTTGTCAATGTATAAACTGACGTCCAAACTTTTAAGAAAATGGCATCCGCTCTAATTGTCTAGTAACAATTTACACACAACTTAAAAAATCACACTGTTTTTTTTTTTTCAATTTTAGTACTATGGTTTGAGTATAATTTATTTACTTTGTGAGGTGTATTTAATTTTTTTTCTTCTAGTGGAAAAGAAAAGAATGTTATTAGTTATCTTCTTGAGAATTGATAAAGAAAAAATTATCTTTTAATATAAATAGATGAAGGTGAATAATTCCCCAGAAAAACAATTGGAGATATATTAATTTGTTGATTCATTTTCCCATTTGGTATTTTTTTTTTGGTTAGGATGTAGAGAATGGAGATAGGAGATGAACGACCAACACCATCTCCACTCCCCCCAAAAATAATACTCGGGTAGAGTGTCCTATTGTTTAGAAAAAATAAAAATGAGATTAAATTCGCTTTTTATTTTATGTCAAGTAATACGTAAAGTAGCTCCTTAAATAATAGTAAAAACAAGACGTGTATCCACTAGAAATACAATGCTAATATAGCCGATCTTATATGGTAAAATAAATGCTCAATTATAGTTGTTTTTGGGGTGGAGGAGTTTGATGTTGGAGAAGGAATAAGCTGTACAGTGTAAATAGAAAGAAAGCTAATTATCTTGAGAAACATTATAAAATGTACTTGATTAAACCAAAGGTCTAAGGATCGAGTATACAAGAATCATTTCTGTTAGTAGTGTCAAAGTCCAAGAAAATTATAGAGGTATTATCCTTTGTGCGCTGCGTTCTGGCTTCACCCAACAAGATGTTAGCTATCTTTTCTGCAGAAGTATCTCGATTCCCTTCATTTCTGTCCCTGGCCTGTGCAGTGTGAAGATTCCACGTCAGATGATGCATAGTCCCAATGAAGGTCAGTTCAACAAAAAAAAGAATCATGCATCAAGTTCAGAATTAGTACCTGGTTTACAAGCTGAACTGCCTTCTTGGCATTTACAACATCCCAGAAGCCATCACTGCATCCAAATCCCAAAATCAACATATAAAGAACAAAAGCCAGAAGTAGAGATCTATAGCGCAAACGAGAGAAAAGCTAATGCATCAGTAGACTCCAAGCAATATAAGCATCAGAAAGATCACCTAGCTAAAAGTGCAAAGCTCCTGGTTGATTGATGTATGCACAAAGCTTGACTTATAAAAGGCTCTGAACTAAACCGGGTATCCTGCTGTTTAAGAAATTTATCTCCAAGCATTCGAGCCAGGTTAAGACCTGTATGAGAGTAAGAAATAAGAGTCCGTTGACCTTTGGATTAAACATGAGATAATAATTAAGGAAAAGGAATCTTAGATACCACATAGTCGAGTTTCCCCATCTCTCAAAGGTTCGCCTAACTCCTGGATACGAAGTCTTTCAGAATAACTAGTTACTCTATGGTCTTCTGTCAACTTCAACTGCTTTCCATCAATCCTGACAGCACACACAAAAATTACATCAGTTTCCAAGTTAACTGCACAAATTCTTGGGAAAAAAAAATTAAAACCCTAAACAATGAAAAACACTTGTTTTCTTAGACAGAAGGGTTTTCGACAACCACAGACGGATCAGGGATCAACAGCCATATTAAATGAAATAAAGAAATCTTATTGACTGTTTATTACATTTTCTAATTGCAGCTCAGAGGTCATTTTACTCTTGCTTATTCAGGAGAAAAATCCTATAGCCATCACAATTAGGTCAAGCTAAAACCAAAATAAAATAGGGATGATAGCTAAAGTACAAGTACGAAAGGTGCATAAGGCATGCAGTATAAAGACCAATAGATAAACATGGTGGATACCGTATGCAATTTTTTTTTTTTTTTTTCTGGGGGGGGGGGGGGGGGGGAGATGGTTTGGGTTCGGTGGGTAAGAGAAACTCAGAAGTATGATATATATACAAAAGAATTAAAGAGCACCTCGATCCAAACTAGCATCACAAGGGTAGGATAAGAACAGAATTTATAAAAGAAACGTGAAGTTAAAGATTTTTAGCAAAGCCACCATATTGCTCTGACATATCAAACTCAAACCTATGACAAGTAAGAACAGAAAAGAGCCATCAACTCTTTCCAAAATCCTATTGACGAAGTGCTAATCTGATAAATTTCTCCTGAAGTTACTGCAATGCAAAAGCATGACACGAGAACATACATTATAAAGCAAGCTGAGTCTCCCACGTTTGCACATTGTGCATAGAAACTTTCATTACCATCAGTCCAAACCAGAAGCACCGTCGCTGTACAACCCTGAAATATGTTTTGATTATAGAACAATAAAACATTAAATCATGTTTAAAAATGTTAGCATGGATTCTATGAGCAAACTTCAATTTCACTTTCCCTTACCTCACTAGAACAAAATATATTGGTTTTGACTTCATTCTTACAATCTATACCCATATAATTCTCTAGGACATTTTCAAGCATCAAATGTTCTAAAGTACATCAAAATGTCCATTGGAACTTGTATCCTGGTAATACATATGTAATGCATATATTATTGTATTTATTATTTTTACTCTAAGTTTTTCTACTCATGTTCTTGCTCACCAAAACAGAGAGCTGTTATAATGAAGCTCTAAAAACTAAATAATTTCAAGAAGTACAAGAATGAAGCTTGTTTTTTAGTGTAGCATAATACTGTTATTCTTCTCATTACAGACTACAATTAAATGAAGGGATACAACCTAAAAGATTTCTCCCCATTGGGATAAAGGTGATGATGATGATGATGATCAACCATCATGGATAATCAGAAACAACATGAGAACTAAATTACAAACGTTATCATCATCTGGAAGGGCCAAAGAAAAGTAAAAAAAATATTAATAGGACATAGCCATTAGTTACTCAAACACAGCGCATAGGTCTATGCATCAAGCAAGAAAAAATATGTCAAGTATAAACCTCATAGTAGTGATTTATGCCTGCTTCTGTCTGAGAAAATGCCTCTCTAAGAACATCTGAAGCATCGTGCTGTGCTAATACTTTATCTTTTCTGTATGGATCTGATAATATACTCGCAATCCTCTCGGGCATTATTCTGGAAGGAAAACATAGTCGAGAATAAATGTACCATTTGTGGTCCCACAACACAATATCAGGCGTGAGACAAGGAAGAAGTTTATCAAGTATCTGAAATCAAATACTAACTGGCTAACAGATGTAGCAGCACCAACACCACCATGACCATCACATATGCCAAACAGCCCAAACTGTAGGATCAGCAAACATCAAAAACATTACAACCCTTGAAGGTCAGTGAATACAAAACTAAATAGAGTGCAAACTATAAAAACCTGTTCAGTCCCCGGAAGAGGCCAATGGTAATAACAAACATCTTCCATGGGTAACTTCTTTGCACCTCTCCGCAAGGACATAGCATCTGATGCTACACCAACTCCAAGTGGGATTTCAGACTCAGTTTGGGACATAATCTGGACCTGCAGAAAGTGCATGTTTCACTAAGCGTTGGAAATGGTAAATCTACTGAAACAATTCTAGAGCAATCTGTACGATTTAAACACAAACCCACACCTACATTTTGATCCTGATCCAACAATTTCCTTATACTTAAGACTAAGTTCAACATCGTTTCAAGAGTTGAGCTCAATATTCTATTCATGAGCTGATTAACCAAGGGTAAGGACATATCATGACCACAACAACAACAACTAAGCCTTAAGGAGATATCATGACCAAAACTACTTAATCAACAGGAAGAGAACATCTCAAAAACCCATTTCTGACAGCCACTGAAGTACACGCTAAATAAGTCCAAAGATGGAGGTGGGCACTTGACAATCTAGTCATGATTAAATTAACCAAGGAGAAAGACATATCACGAGTGACCATGAAGTGCAAACTGTCCATACATACACAAACAGAACTGTCATTCCCATAGGATTTTACGGTTCGTCCTAAACGAGATCCATCAATTTTTCTCTAGGTGTTCCTCTGAAAGCAGGGACTTTTGTAATGAATCTATGTGAAATTCCTTACTCTAGCGCTCACTCCTCTCTTGTTTAGTATATCCCCTCAATGATTGCAAAAAAAGGAAACAGAAGCAAGAATAAGCAGATACCACTAATATACCCCATCTTTGAACAAACACAGTAATGGTTCTGCTAAGTGATAAACTTGAATGGCAAGCAAACAAACAAATAAATATTTGCTGGTAATCAAAACAAAGAGTCATCCAGACAAGAAATTCATGTAAAGACACCAAACAAGAAGGGGCTCTTATTATATGGTAAGGGAAAAGAAGTGAACCTATCCCATGCTATAAGTTTTTTATTAACTGAGATCACTCAAGCAATGCATCCAAAACAACACATAAAATTGACAACCCAGGGTACTACTTCAGAGGTAGAGTATAAAATCAAGCATTTGATTGAATCAATCTAAATTGCTCAACTTCAGTCATCATCATAATTCTGATGTCGCCCAAAGGAAAATCCTAAATTCATTACACGCTGAAAGTTACATTATGGATTAAATTTTTGAGACAAATTCCTTACTATTTCTAACGTCATTTATTTGATTATGTCCTTTTTTGGGTCCTAAGTCAAAAGCAACCCCAGCACCAAAGATGGCCCATACTGAATATTGAATGGACACCACCCTGACATTGCTGCCACGTCAAGAAACTTATTTAGGAGACTTACAAAAATCTCTGATGTGGTGCCAAGAGTTATTGTGTCCCCACTTGCAATTTCAACTGGATCACCCCATTGCCTGCTTCCAGAACGATGATTGTGGACAGCTCGAGAATTTAAAAATGTTCCATTTAAGCTGCCCAAGTCAACCAGCTCCCATTTTAATTTCTGAAGCACAACACAATCAGTATTTCCTAAATCCCATGGCATGCTTAAAAATCTGCTAACTTGAAGTTATTAATATTCTAACAACTTTACATTGGAATTCCAGTTTATCCTAGCATGCTTGCCAGAAACCTCTGAATCATTGACTAAAAAATCACTAGGTGGAACTCTTCCAAGTGTCAGGGGGAGTCCAGATGTATCTGTTGACTTTAGGGAATAACGAGTCCCACGAGAAGGCCCCGAGATAACCTCTAGTGTGAGTATGCTTCCTGCACTTCTAACAGAAAAAATATGATGACATGTTTCACATACTCTACCATAGAAAAGATAGAAGCATATTACGCACTTTATACAATTGACAGAAAAACTTACTTTGATCCGCTTTATATTTTGGAAGAAACTCTCTAAATCTGTCATTGTCCGCATCGAATCTTGAAGTATACTTCAAATCATCTTTTCTACTACTCTTATGTGCTTCAGCAAGTTGATTTGTCACAAGAGGACGCTTAAGTGTCTTACTCACTACAACTTCTTCTGAAGTATCAGGAATATCAAGAACAAAACTATCACCTGAGAAAAACAAAGAACAGATTAACAATTCCCGTGCAATCAAAACAAAACAAATCCATGATAAAAACATTGATAAAGATGAAAGGACAAGAGATGCTCACTATGTATTAACTGGGGAAATGTAGAAGGTATCCTCTGATTATAGGTCGATCCCTGAGCCCCAGGCTCGCTACCACTTCGCTGGTCTGCTTCCTGCGAAGCATAATCTCTTGTGCTCTGGCCATAAACCACATTTGGATCTTCTGAAATTAGAGGTCTCTCAAGGTCATCAGCCTGCAAAGGAAGAAATTATCAAGTGTAATTGGCATACATCAAGCATGTAGAGGAAAAGAAATATTAACAGGAAAGGAACAAAATAGCATAATTTTTCAACATTCATTTATAGTAACGTAGGCAAAATTAAACTCAGATACTAAAACGTGTTTGCTTTAGCCTAAGTTACACATTCTTGAAAAACAATTTTACCATGGAGCTCAGTGAAATTCATTTGCACAAGATGACAGCAAAGAAACAATGATGATCATCTTGCTAGCTTTGTAATTCAAAGATAGATAAAAATGCTTAAACATCCAGACCAGCTTTTGACAGTCTGCATGATACTCATGAAACACAGTCAGATGAATGTAGTGCTATTATGATTAAAGAAATGGTTCTGTTATGGTCACACATTTGAATTATATATCAATCTGATCTTTAAAGTTTGCCCCAAATGTCAGCAATTAAATTCAATAATATTTCAATAGTTTCCCATCCAAACAATAATTAACTGATGACCCAATTAATAATTGCTTCATCCCCATTTAAGTAAATCATATCTGGTAGTCCAACATTATATGGTATGGTCGTATATTCAAAGTTTCGGAAATCTATTGCCATCCAAAAATCGTCCACCTATGAATGGCCACAAAATATATATATATATATTACTTACATCTATGGAAAAAATAGAACGGCAAATATTTTCTTTCCTCAACTGACCATGGTTCTGGATCGTGGAAAAATGGAAAGAAGCTCTTTTTTCAGTAATAAATGTCTTGAAAGAATCATATTCTTCACAACATTTCTTACAAAAAATGTTCAAAAACTGCATGTTGAACAAACAATAATTACCGTACTTCTAAATTTTCTTATAGCACTCTAAATTTTAGCCAAATGAAGTAGAGAAATAGCTTTTTCTGCACTAAATTTATACATAACCCCTGTCTTTCATAAACTTACTATTTCATTCTTTGCCACTTGCTAGAATTCAAAGAGAAACCTATCTAATGGACTGGGATTAGCTATGTCAAACAAAATCCTTGAGAGCTTTATTAGAAAGAAATACCTAAACAAAGGAATATATATAAAACTTGACCAACATTTTACATTTAGTCTTCCAAAAGTGCCAATGCTAATACAAAAATGGTTATAGCAAACTTCAATGCTCTAGTCATCACCACATTTCATACTAATACTGGTAGATTAGATACAGGAAAGGTCAACAAACAGAGTTTTTCACTCATACATCCCAAGTGATGCATTCAGCCTATTGTATGACTGCTGCATGAGTGAAATGCTGCATCAACTAAAGCATCTATCTTTCCTAATCAATGACTAAAAATTAACCATTTCAAAATCAAATTATTGGCTGAAATAGAATCATTATCCACATAGAAGAATATCAGCATGCCAATAACAACAACAACAACAACAACAAAGCCTTTATTCTACTATGGAGGTAGTTATATGGATCATATCTCACCATCGGTTTCTATTAAAATATATATATTTTCGTTTAAGTTCAAATAATTCATGTCTTTTTTTACTAGTTTCTTTGCAAGTCTTTTTAGGTTATCTTATCCCACTTTTAGTTTGAACTAATAATTCTCTAATCTCTCAACATTGTACTAGTGCATTTAAGGGTCTCTTACACACCTCCAAACCATATTAAATGTGTTTATCTCATTTTCTCATCTATTGGACCTACCCCTACTTTCTTTTTAATATACTCATTACTTATTCTATCTAATCTAGTATGTCCACATATCCATTTTAACATTTTCATTTTTGCTATCCTCATTTTCTGTTTATGTTCAGAGTCAATGCCCCAACACTCTAACCCATAAAACATGATCTTATTGCTGATAACAACAAATGTATCCAGAAAATTGACAATGTGCATAATAGAACTCCACAAACACTTAAAAAGTTCAAAATTTTATGCATACAGGACTTTTCCCAACTAGTCAACAATATGAATCCCCACTCAACTCCTGAACCAAACAATTCACAAACATAGTGAAAATACTTAAATCTTCTGCACATTCAACCAGCTTACTTTCATACTTCAAGCTACCAACACCACGAAGAAAGGGCTGTTCTAAAACCCAAAAACTCCTCTTGATACAAACCATAAATACTACTAACCCCCTATCTACCAATCCCAAACCACAAACCACAAAGCAACCCGTCAGAATAATCTCCAAAAAAAATTCCAACACAACCCTTTTCCATTTGCAATAAATCAAAATGTCCCACATCAAAAAATCCCATCTTCATTGACAATAATCAAAGCATTCAATATTATAAAACCCCATAACCGCTCATAATCATTAAAATTACAGAAAAAAAAGGGGCCATGGTATTTTCATCAGACAAACCCAATGCTAAATCAAATACGACGAGAATATAACCAAATAAAAAAAAATGAACCTTGATGGTGCGAGTACGAGAGGCAGAGGAGGAAGAAATAAAACGACGCCATGGCTTGAACTTGCAGGCGATGATGAAGAGGATGAGTAAGAGAAGGAACATAACCACAATCACAATGACAACAACACCCTCAACAGAAAAGACCAAAAGTGTGTTTCTGACGATGGTAGCGGTATCATCGGAAGAAGCAAAGTAATCAATAATCGTCTTGGCCATCGGCGGTGTTCCTGGTGGTGGTATTTTGGTGGTGTGTTGATGATCCGAAGGAGGAGAGATAAGAAAAACTCAACTTTAGCCCCTCCCCTCCATTTTTGCTCCCATAAACTTTTTTTCTTCCCTGGAAAAAAAAATATTTATTACAAGATCAACAATTGGCTTTGCGAGAAGGCCGCATTGAAATGGTCACGTTCATATCAGTTTTTGTCCTGTCTTTGTTTGTCTCATTTTTTCCCTATCCTATACTAAATAAATAATTTATAGATAATTTTATCTTTAAAATATTACTCTGTATTATAAAGTGAGTTTAGACTTTAGAGGCAATAACATATAGGAATATCCTGCATATTCTTCTACATTATTACTTCTTTGTAATTTATAATATTTTATAAGAGTATAATATTCGTTTAGTTTTAATCTCTAATTTTATACTTCTATTGATGAATAAATAGGACTCATAACAATAAGTATCAATATCATAACCTTTTCTATAATTATATTTTCTTAGATGCGATATTCCCAGATTGGATTGAAGATTTGACCATCAACCAAAAAAATATTATTCTTTTAATATTTTAAGTTTTCAACTGATATTTATGTTGATATCATTCTCAATATAAAGCTTTTGATGGTCTTGTTGATTGCTAACCTAACCTAATAATGATATAATACGCACTGTATTATACTTTTGTAATATACAATATTTTCAGTTGGAAAGGTATCAGTGTTAGAACATTGACCCTTGGGAGGCACAAGAGTTAGGTAGTTAACAACCACTAATTATCATTCTCATTTAAACCAAGCTTAGTATAATTGTTTTTTCTCCAAAAAAAAAAAAAAAAGCTTTAACACTTTTCAATGTTAGGCTCCATATATTAAAAATAATGAGCCATTTTAAGTATTTGCAGAATATGTATAGATTGCGTTTTAAAATATATTTTCATACATTTCGAGAGATAACAATTGTTTTGAAAATGGTAAAAAGTTGTATTATAAAACACAAAAGATATATTTTGATATGCATTCCATACAAAGCCATATATATTTTTAAAATTAGATTGCAAATATGCAGATAATTAGATGATGCTAGTGATAACTATTAATGGGGGATGGCCTGGACAATGAGGCAGTGTCCAATATTTGGACTCAAGATGAACTTTATCCACACTTAACCTATGAGATCCATCATATTTGGGTCTAGTAATAGCGGGCTCGTATTTGGCTCCAAGGACTTGAAATGATTAAATTTGAATGATTGCAGGTAGTTTGGGTTGGGCCAAACTTTTTTTTTTAATTCAAATTGTCCCTTTCTACTGTGAAATTCACTTGTTGCTCAAACACAAGATTCTGAGAGTCCACACCCAAGCCCAATTTCCTTATTAAAAAATAAAAGAACAGCCTACAATATTGGAAGTATCCCCACATTAATATAACAATAGCGAGTTGGGAAAAAAATGATACGGGTTCGAACGGGCCTTTTCCTGTCCAATAGATTAAAAATATCATTCTAATAATGTAGAAACTCAAAAAAAAAACAAGTTAATTAACAAAAAATTATTTGTTGTGCATCAAATGAATGTATGAGTTATTGTTGGTACAAATATTAATTCAAAATTATTTGTTAAATTATATTTTGATTAAGATTTGGTAATTATTAGTGTAATTGTTTTTTAATTAGTTTTTACCAAATTCTAGTTATTTTTTAAATATAGGAGTTTTTCCTAACGTGGAGTAAGCCTTTGAAGCAATGATTATAAAAGTCGGCAAACGACTTCAGACTATTATTATTGTTGTTATTGACTAGACCTCAAACTAATTTTTTTTTGTTATGTTAATATAAAAAATTCTATATGTTGCGTGATTTTTGTTACAAAGTAGTTTTTACCAATTCTAGTTTTTTTTTTTTTTTAATTGATGACTTGGGACTCCCGCACCAAATGATCCTTTGGACTCCTTAACCAGGCATCAACTCGGGGCTTGTAAGCCCCACCTCACAATCACATGTAAATTCATAAGTACTATAAAGTTTCACGACAGGCTTTATGCGCACTGAGAGATTTAAACTTTGTTTTTTAAATGTAAGAGTTTTCCTTCATGTGTTAGTTTTTGAGGCTAGGATTATAAAAGTTGGAAAAAATACTTCGTTATTATAATTATTGAATAAATTCCAAACTTTTTTTTTTTTTGTTAATATAAAAGATTCTATGCGTTGTGTGATTTTTGTTACGTGGGATTTTTTGACACCCAAGCTTATATGCTGATACAATAGTATCAGCATTGCTAACTGCAAGAGAAGAAACGCCCCATATTACTTATGACTTGAGCATTGCTAAACAAGATTATGAAAGTTTAATCCACTAACCATGAAGTTCAATATTTACTTAAATAAGAAGTAAGTCATCAATAATAATTTTCTAGAGGGGTTCATCATTATCAACCCTAAATGATTTAGAGAATCTGAAAAATGAAAATTAACCCTGAACGCTTGAAAGAACAGCTTGCTAGCAACAGTGATTTTCTTTCTCAACACTAACTTTTTAGCATTTCCTTTTTTTTTTTTTAATTTTCATGTTCCCATTTCTAACATTGAGAACTAAATGCTTCATTGTGTATTAATGTAAAGTCATTCACACAGACAAGCGTCACGAGTGAGTCCATAAGGGGTCGTGGAGTGATCAATTGCCTCAATGAATGGTTATTTTTCCACCGGCATTCTACTGTTAACCAACGTTTTCTTCCCCATTCTTTAGACCAGACTTAAAAGATAATCATGAAACATTAGAAATTCCAAACTTCTTATATATGCTACAAAAGAAAAATATCACAAGTTAGTCGCACTAATAGAAAGTTGCAACTCCCTTTTATTCATTGGCCATCATCACACCCTAGCTTGACATTTAAGTGAAATGAACCAAAAAAAAATTTAGAGAATAGGGTTATCAGCCCTAGAGAATATTTTTATATATCTTGTGACCGACCACAATATTTCTAAATTAAAGGGCATGGTATTATTCTCCTTGTCTGTTGCTTTCACAAAGTATAGAGTACGGCTGTAACTTGACTAGGACAATACCATAAATGAACCATTTGGTTTTCCTAGTTGGGCATAAGCTAGATTAGCCCTTAATGTATAGTCATGTTAGGAATTTTCCTTTATATATTTTCATTTTAAAAATGGTATGGGTACGTGCGTAGTTGATTCTGAATAAAAATGTGAGCTATGTAATCATGAACTTGAAAAAAGTAGTAGTGCATGTGTAGAATATATTGATAATTTCAAGTACATTAAATTGAGATATAGTGTTCATGAACTTGAAAAAAGTAGTAGTGTGTAGAATATATTGATAATTTCAAGTACATTAAATTGAGATATAGTGTTCATGACAGGAGGGATTGAATCAAAATTTTGAAAAGATCATAATCAACATATTTAGTACGTACCTAGTTTGCCTGTAAAGCTAACCTGGGATGTTCTCTGACACAACTTGGATGCTCTAAAAGTTTTTTCATGGCTCAATAAAACACTAATTATTCTTGCAATTTGCAATGAGATGCGATCAAGAAAGGCTTCTTTTAAGCACAGCCTACCCTTGCTAAAAATTGCCAGGAACTGCCAATAATAGAAAGGGAAAGACGGCAACTAACATGATGGTCAAAAGTCAAAAAGGATTTCTTTCTTTGCATCAGCTTTATTTGGATTTTCTTGACTAGAATAAAAGAAATCCCAACAAACCCAAGAGAAAAAAAAAATAATGATCTAAGTAAAAATAATACACAAAGGTACCCCATTTTAAAATTTGTTCTCTAGGACAAATGGAGATGACGTTCTCTTCCTTTAACAATTCAAAATTAGATGGCTTTAGCTCATAAAGATTAGAGCAAGCACAGATGGATTCTGATGCAAAAATTTGATACTCTCTTTTGAGTGGGTATCTTAATATTAATTTCACAAGAATCCCTTGAATAAACACACACACAGACAAAGAGAGAAAGACGTAAGAGGGAGTGATCATATTTTCTGTTGAGAAATACATAGTATAATGCATGCTTTTGCTCTAAGTGGGCTGACTTTGGTGATGCTGTCGAAATAGCTTTTCTCTTGTACTTGCAAAAAGGAGTGAAAAAGCTAACGTATGTGCTCGTCCAAGATCACCAAAGGTTACAATGACCTTATTAATAAGGGATTTAAAGTTGCATTGAAATTTTGCAGGACCACGTTGCTAAGCTAGCTTGTTCGAGGGCTTCAACAACTGAAAATGTGCATAAGCATGAGGTAGGTCTTCTTATGATCAACCACTTCTTTGTATAGTGTATGTACAACTTTCACTATCTTTTTATAGTGAACACCTTTCACTCTCATTAATTAATGCACGGTTTTGGCAACTATCATTGATTGTTATTTTATTCTTGATGATTGTATATTAATTAGCTCTTCTTCTTCTTTTTTGTGTGTGATTTTTATGTGTCCATTGGCTAATTAAAAGTTATAAGTAAGGTTAATATTAGTTGTTTTCTTTTTGCACATTAATTATTCGAAGTTGTTCTTGTGACAATTACAAATGTCCTCATCATTTTCGAAAAATAAACTTAGAGAGATTGAATCATATATGTCCAGGAGGATATAGCTGCACAATTAGAAATTTATTTTGATCATCCATTTCCAAAACAAAAAAAAATGTTGAAAACTGAGATCTTCATGGGATTGCTGACGAAATACCTCAAGAAAGAGCCACCATTTGTAGATAAACATTAAAATACCTAAGAACTTTCAGTTTGTAACATTAATTTTCTTTCGACTTCGGCAAAATACAGCCATGCAGATTCTCTGTGGTTGTGGCGCAAACACGGTTTGTTGTGTGCAAGAAAATAATCAAGATACATGAAGTCATCCCATCCAAAACAAACTTAGAAAGTTTTACAAAGGGAATGGATGCATATATATTTATATAAACGACCTTAGTGACGCAAAGATGTGTCCAACTTTCCAGCAGGACCTCCATTTTTCCCTGAGAGTGACATCACCGATAGTTCTGATGAACTATTTATAGAACCCAAAAAGGTCCTTTAAAACCGGAAAAATCCCTTCTCACCCCTTTATGCTATAGGCATTTTAGCTGGATCTCTAAAATTCAACTTGAATTCTCAAAAGGGACAAAGTAGTGATCCCTCCTTAACTAACCCCGATTGTAACACCCAGTGCAGTTGAAGGTCAAACGTTGTGTCCAGTTAGTGCATGTCTTGTGAGTTGATTTGTGCTCTACTTTGAGTGCTCGACAAGTTTATTTGGTGCACACTAGTACCTAGAATTCATACTGATGAAGGGCTCTCAGCTGCGTACTTTTTCCTATATTTTTCTTCCCCAAGTTTTTAATGGACGTGTAGCTAGCCCACCATTTCTAGACTCAAAAATGGTACAGTCTAGCTCATGTTTCAATGGCATGAATTGCCTTTTGAAGATCGAACATTAGCATAGAATATTAAGCTCTTTAAGACATATACTTTAATCATCTAGGCTAGGTAATGAATTGGTAATTAATTTAATTTGTTTGGCTGGTTCTGTGGTACTGATCACATGGCTTAGAAGGAAAGTGGCGATTCACTCGATTGATGCGTTTCTGATAGAGGGAAAAAAAAGGTAGGAGGATCGGTTTCATAGGTTAACACTTAGCCGACAAATTGAAAAGGTTGTCTTAGTGGAAGATGATTTCATTATTAGCTTCATTTTAAAGGGCTTTGGTGTTCTTGCATGCTAAAACCTGGGTGATGTGTCCGTACTAATTAGTGGGATTTCAAAACGAATTGTGGCGAATGAGAATCCCTTTCTGACTAGGACAACGTTGGTTTTAAAAGCAGAATTGCACTAAAGAAAGTGCATTCCTCAAATATCCCATGATTGAGCTAATGTAATGAAGTCAAATTTCCATCCAATTGGGGTATGTTAATTTGATCTCTAATGAGAATTAGAAATTGAAGTTAGCTTTTCTTCTCTTTTCATTTTTTTTTAAAATGAAAATTGAAACCAAATTCAATTGAAAAATATATTCTAACATACCAAGCAATTTCAATTACATTCAACAAAGCTATAAGTGATTAAAATCGAATCTTGTAGTAGTTACGTACATGTCATGTGGGTGTGAGTGTGTGTTCTAACCATATTTTCAGAGTTTCTAAGTTGGAAAAAGGATCTTTAAGCTTTAAACTGGTAACCTTTCTTGTCAAGTTGTCCACTAGCTAGCTAGCTAAGTTTGATTTTTATGCATTTATTTCCAAGCATGAACAAAATCACCAGTTAAAAAGTAAAACAGCGGCGGATTTTGAATGGTTAAAGATTAATCCCCTAGTTTTGATTGAAGAAGAATACAAGAAATTGAATTTGTTAAAAAAAATTACACAAAGAAGAAAGAAGGAAGAAGGAGAACTCATCCATGGATTTTGCAATTAAGGGGACATGCACATAGAAAAATGTAAAAAAGAAAAAAGAAAAAAGGGAGAGTGTGTGGTAATAATTCAAGACTGGATAAGGCATCTCTAGATATATATGTATAAGACGAAATTAATCATATTACCTCAACTTGCCGGATGTTTCATATATTAATGTAAGATGTTTGTTGCTGTGGAAAACCCTTTTAGTCTTGAATTTGAGTGTGACGTTTAAGATTGAAACATATGTCAAAGACCGACCATGCATTGAGTTGATTTATTTACGTTTGGAACGGGCGGATGGTCACTTTCTAAAGGAATAATTCATGTCTATTATAATCCCATACCAAATCACACACATACCTAACAATTGTTGGGGAAACACCTTTACACAATTCTAGAGTTTTTGTTTTTTATTTTGTTTTATCCGTCCACAAGGTGTTTTTTACATATAGCACCGTGTTATTACGTTGTTTACTTAACTTGTTACCAGAATTCTTAAAGCCACGAACACTGGTTTAAAACATAAATTATTACCTTTTTTTGAGTTTTATCGATCGATCTGAAAGTAACCCTTTAATATATATATTTCTATTATTAAAAAGTGAGAGCAAGCCGACATTGAAAGCGAAATTTTACAACAGAAGCCATATGTTTGAAGAAAATTTTTAGCCACAAGCAAATAATTTTGTGCTTCAAATAGTTCAAGTTGCATACCCTGAATGTGTTAAATGTTTAAAAACACAAATAAATTGTGTCATCCTTTATTGATGTCCTCACAATTCAGGATAGAATTAGGATATAGACCAAGTGCAATTGCTGCAGTGTTGCATTAAAAAAAGCTGTCAAAAACAAGGAATCTTATTAGTCAATTTACAAATAAGTGCTCAAGATCATTCGTCCCTTAACGCTGGTTGGAAATTTCAAAAAATGTGGGCTGTGGGCTCATATGTGTGTACCTCCTCTCCAAATGATCAAACACGGATTTTGACTCCAAACGCCATACGAGTCCTTCATTAAAATAAGGAAATTCCTTTCCTGTTTCAATACGAAGTCAAAATGAGTGAAAAGAACACGTCGCTGTCGGAAAATATTTGCAAGGATCAAGTAATTCACTAATTTGTTTCTAGGCCCTTTTGTTGGTTTCATCTTGTTTTGTATGTAATAAAAAGTACCAACAACAGCAGAATTGGTCCCTCGTAACTGTGTATATAAGACTTCGATTAACATCCAAGCGTCTCAGAATCAGCCGTGCATGAATGAATATCGTCGAAATCTAAAATCGAAAAGAAAATTAAATGAAATACTCTAAATACAAATAACTTGATTTAAATATTTTAAATTAATAAAAATAAAATTTAAAAAATATTGAACTAATTCATTAACTTGAGGTGTTACAACAATAATTATATTTCTGAAAAGCCCTTTTGAAATATCTTGGAATATAATTTATATAATTAAATGGAACGGGTTACACGACAGTGAGAGAGAAACAGAATATTTTTCTCAAGGTCAATATACATATATGTAAGAAAATCCGCCTTAAATTATTGAGACGAATTCGGTAAATCATGGCAAACTTTTTTGGGCCAATGGGAATAAACCTCGGCTGGCCCCTCTACAAAAGAAAGGGATGTAAACATAAGGACACAAACTTACCAATTTTCTATCCACAGGAGGTTCTTAGTGGTACCATACTGGTTTTATTTATGTGCATATAAAACACAGAAAAAGGAGTACATAGAATAATTCCTTTCTTTCATTCCAAATTGAATTTTCTTGTTCTCTCTTTTCTCTAGTTTTTGTGTGTGTGTGGTAGATTACACAGTTGTACAATTCAAGTGGTTCAAAAAAGCCCTCCTTCCCCACACACCGGCCCTTAAAAAAAATCCCAAAAGAAAAAAAGACACACCCACATACTATACACCTTCGGTGGCACTTTTTTGGCACTACAAATTCACATCCAACCCTTCACTTGATCCTCATTCAACTTCACTTGTTTCTCCTCTTCTTGCCTATTCTTCCTCTCTTCCCTCTCTCTTCTAGCATTCCTCTCTTGAACTCTAAAGCCATACTCAGAATTTTCACTGTGACACTCTGCACAAACACTGAAGAACGTCATCACTCCAGCACCACTTCATCCATATCTAGCTTGAGGACATTTGTTTTTCCCAATTCTTTTGAGCCCTTTTCATGGCTACCATAATACAATCCTGTGTTGAGACACAGTTCGTCGAAACAACAACACTGAAGCTCAAGGTTGCATCGCAGAAATCCTCAGAGTTCAGCTCATCCCCTTCTTGCAATAACTATTCTTTGGAGATGAAGAACAAGGCTAAGCAAGCCAGCCCAGTTGATTTAGTTGGTTGGAGTTTCCTCCAAGCTCTATCCAATGTTTCTTCAAATCACAAAGAAAGAATGGATAAACAAAATGCCTATGTCCATCCATTGACGAAGCAATACTCATCATCAAGACTCAGCGAGAAAAGCTTGAAATTGTGCACGGAAAATTTGGGATGTGAGACAGGAAGTGATGTCATGGATAGCAACATTCTGTCATTGCCTTTGTCTCCATCTTTTTCTTCATCGAAAGTCGAAAATTTATCACCAAGGAGCGAGCAAAATCTCACCCCACAAGAGGAATATTCATATTCATATTCCAATTCACATTCGTCACCAAAGAACAACAACACTAAGGCGATCCATCATTCTTCAAGAAAATTTCCACCGCCCTTGACTACAATGAATAATGGTTCGAGTTCCCTTCATTTTAGACCCCACAGGGAAGACGGTAGGTTGGTTATTAGAGCCATGGAGGCCCCATCAAAGCATGCTTATTTCAAGGCCGACCGCAGCGAAGGCCGCCTTAAGCTAAGCTTTGTGGATGATTGTTATGCTACTAAGTTTGACTCGCAAGTCAGTGATATTATTGAAGAAAAAGATGCTGCTGAAAGCGAAGATGATTACGACGAAAGCGTGGAAGAGGATAACGACTTCAACGATGAAGAAGAACATCATCACCATCAATTAGATTATGAAGATGATGATCATGATGAAGAAAACGGTGCATACATGAGCAAGGACATCAATGGCAATATCTTTGACATTGAGGTTGAGATGGGAATGGAGAAATATCAAAGATTAATCAACGGTAGGTGCAATGAAGGTGGGCATGGGAACAAAGGATTATGTAATTGGGAACCTTTGTGGGTGGCTACATCCTAAAGCTTTTCGTTGTATCTTTTCTTGCGAAAAATTCCATATTAATTCTACAATTTTTTTCCCTTTCTTGAAAATATTGTCCTTTTCTCTAGCTTTTTCTTCCCCTTTCTATTGTTTCATTTATCTGTACTCCCTTTTCGGGTTTTGGTAGTTATTTTAGTTAATTCAATATTATGGGTTCTTTTCCCAACTGATCTTTGCACAAGTTCCCATGAATTTTTTTAGGCCTTTATACATAAATATTTTCAATCAAAGTTCAAGAAATATATGTGGCAAACTCATCACTTTTAGCACTTATTCTTAATATTTATACATTTGTAACCTTATAAATATTTAATGTTAACACGATTTAGAAAAATGTTAAAGTGATTGGGTTTATCTGATAAAAATAATTTCTAATCAATTTGGTCCTATTTTACAATTACCAACCAAAAAATTCAAGAATTGAAGAATGGCATATTGGTTTAGTTTCAACTTTGTAATCATTGCAAATGACTTTGTCCGTGGCCAATTATCTAGCTAGAGAAGTCCCATTGTCAACGAACCAACAACAAATTCATGATATAAAATTTTGGTTGACTTTAGTTATAATTTGATTATTATGCCTGCATGCTCCTGGGAACGAAGGCATAATGAACTCATGACTGGTCATCCATGATTCACTATAGGAAACATTGTATTCTTCCATCAAAACAAAATTACCGGCATTAAGACGCTACAAAACTTCCCAGAATATTGCAAACCCAACTCATCATTTGTTTGTTCTTGTACATTGCAAGGAAGGCATATGCTTTTAAACCCTTGTTCTAGGGAACTCTACGCAAATTTATTTTCAAAGGGTTTAATGAAACATATTCACAGTGTTTACTGATGATATTTTCTTGTGTTGAGAATCACTTTACGTTGTTCGGAAAAAAAAAAGAAAAGAATCACTTTACGTTGGAAATCTGATAACATATGACATAGAAAATGACAGGCACTATTATGTTGTTGCTGCATGCCCAGGATGAACTATTATTAATAGCCGCCGCCCCAATTTCTACAAAGAATGGAATCAAAAGTGGCATGGTAAACCAAAGATTCTCGTTATAAATTCAACCTTTGACATGTTACTGGTGAAACATTGGCCTGCATGTTGGATGGTATCACATGTGTTTGTGTGCGTGTGTTCTTTCTTTGGAAAATCGTGGATTTACGGCTAATAGTGGGGGAGAGTTCCGCTAATTCTGCCATAACCAATATTCAGTTTGTTCTAAAGCGCCAAAATTGATTCAATTGGAAATGAATAAATAAGTTGTAGATTTGACATTTTAATGAAGGGGTTCTTAATAGTGCTATTTTGTTTTGGTAGACACCAAAGAATTGAAGTTTGACCAATACAAGATATGTTAGATTTTTGGTAGTCATGTGCATGCTTGATGCCACCTGATTTTGTAAATTTTACTACTAGCTAGTTTTACTTACCTCCTTTGTATAAAAAATAATATCCTTTTACTTAGATCTAACTTTTGTTAGTTATAAAGTATAATTACTATAATTATTTTTTATTCTTAATTTTTTAATATAATATTATAGATATTGTCATTATTAATAAGATAATATAAATTTTCATTAAAAATAGACTTTTTTTAAATAAAGGAATTTTTTAAAAATAAACTATTTATTTTTAGAACAAGGGAGTATACATATAAAAATTGTTTATATTAATACATTAATTGTTATCTTCTCCAAACAAATAAGAACAATATAATTACATCCTTCTATAGATGCAAATGAATACCGGATTGAAATTTGTAAGCATATACTTGTGGGGAAATTTTTTTGGAAAAAAATGCAAATTTGAACCTACATTAACTATATGATAGGATTGACAGTTGGACAATAATATATATATACATATATTTGGTTTAGTTTAACTACTTTAATACTTGGATATAGGGCAAAAAAAAAAAAAAAGATTTTGTTATTGCTACCGTAAGCAATCAGTAAATATCGTTTATATTTAACTCTAAACATTTTTCTTCATTGAAAAAATAAAATAAAATACTGGCCCATATTATATACTTGTTTTGTTTAATTTGAGACCTCTTTTGTTGCGCAAGTCCAAGTCAATCACCCACTATTCGTGTCCTTTTCAATAATCCTTAATTTAAAAATGGCCGGAGATGATTAATTCTTAAACATTAAAAAAAAGAACAAGAAGAAGAAAAGATAAACTCCCCCTCCCATTTTTCATGCGCTGTTGCCGGCTAATTAAACTTAGTATTAAAAATCCTTATCAACCAATAATCATCAGAGCCTAATTACATTACACTACATCATTTGTACATAACATTATTTTGCAACAGAAAAATTGGGATTTCGAAATGATCCAAGTGCAAAATGACAGAATTAATCAGGGAAAAAGATGCATAAGGCAAAGTGACAATTACAAATGCTCAAAAATTTCTTGGAGTGGAAAATCTAAACGTAATAAAAATTTCATTGTCTACACAAATTCTCAATCCATTTTACGCGTTTTCTTTGGATTTCCGGGCTGCCGAATGCGTTGTTTAACATGCAGATTTTTGGAAATCTTAGTGAGATTTCATGTGATTGACTACATGTTTTCTCCAAAATTTGGTTGACTCACATGGCATAAATATCCTATGAAATATTAATGAATGTCCTTTGAAATATTAATGAATGTGTTAAAAACATAAGGGTATAGTTTTTAAAATATGTTTTTACGCTTTTAAAAATATTTTTTGTTTTATAATTATTATTTTAAAAATATAAAAATATATTTTAAAATACTGCTTGTATAATTCATAATTTTTTTTTATTAAGTGTTTTGGTCGAAAGATGTATCATGCTTGAGAATAATACTTATTTTTCCCCAATCTCTGGACTGCTCAATAATGGAAACACCACTGGCTTTGCACACACTCATTGCTCCCTCTCTTCAACATCCAACCTATAGAGTTTCTAATCCTCTAATAAATTGAAAATAAATTTAGAGTTTGTTTGGAGTGTGATGTATTTGGAAAAAATTATATTAAAATGTGTAAAAAATTTAGTGTGTATTTTTTGATAGAAAAAATATTTTGGAGGAAAAATAAAGGGAAATTTTTTTTTAAATTATGTGAGAAGAATTTGAGTGAAAAATTTTAAATTTTAAATTTTAAAATAAAAATCTGCTTAGATAATTTATTTTTATTTAAAAATTTACTTATTTACAAATAAAAAATTAGTGTCCAAACAAACCCTTAGAAATCCCCCCCCCCCCCCCCCCCCCCCCCAAAGAAACCCCTCTTCCATCTTCCAACAAAATTTTAATACTCGATTAGGTCCGATAGTACTACAATCCTCATTAGCGAATCATACATAATCATTTGTAACGTTTCTATGTATTAGTATTATATGTATAAAAAAAAATTTGTTTGGATCAATGTTCATATCAATACAAACTATATTAGTGGTGCATACTTTGTCTAAAAATGAAATTGCTGTCGTATACTATATATGGTTTAGATTTGACCTAGCTAGGTGCTAGGTATGATGGGGGTTTTGAGAAGGGCGGGCGTATCTGTGGTGAAAGATTTGTAGCAGGAAGCCGTACCTGTTTGGAATATAGTCGTGTCCTGATGGGGCGGTGGGTTGTGGGGCGCATGCATTAATTCATCACAATGTTGCCCACTGTGTTCAGTCTTTGCTTCAGTGCTCAGCACACGCACGTTACAACAACAAAATTTGATGATCAGAGAGAAGAACAACAATCCATTTGGGGGAATGGGATGGGTGCAGCAAGATTTGTGCATGTGAAAATGGAGCAACTTGCATTGTCCCAACTTGTTAGGGTTGGTAAAGACCTTCCTCATCATGAGTTCACCATTTGTATTTCCATGTTTTACGTATCATTTAAGATAAATGATTTTCAAGAATTTTTCACATTTGAATTACCATACCATTCTATCATATGTTCCAAATATTAAGGGAAAAAAATAATACATGCTTTGTGAAAAATTATAATATTCATACTAACAAATATAAAGCGATTGAGTACGTTGTTGTATTGATTTATCTGATAGATTAGGTTAGAGTAAGTCATTGGTTCTATTTTGATAGTCGATTTTTCTTAATTATTTAGGTTCGTTTGGAATGTAATATATTTAAGAAAAATTATATTAAAATATGTAAAAATTTTAGTGAGTATTTTTTAATAAAAAAAATATTTTAAAGAAAAAATATAAAAGAAAATTTTTTTAAAATTATATGAGAAAAATTTGAGTAAAAAAATAAATTTTAAAATTTAAAATAAAAATATATTTAAATAATTTATTTTTATTTTTAAAAAATTAATTTTTTATTTATTTATAAATAAAAATAATTTATCCAAACATAACCTTAACTTTTGACCCGACCCTCTTAGTTAGGATTGATAAGACGGATCTATCATATCAAATATTTAAATTCAATTCATAAAAATCGATAGAAAACTGTCAAGAAATTCAATAGTTCCTTCGCAAAACAAAATTATAACGACAAATTCGATGAGTGTATCATTAACATTGCCTGAAAAAGTGAGATATGACAGGATGTATGTTTGACGTGCATTATGATTCTTTTTTTTACTTTTACCTGAATTCAATCCCTGCATTACTTGCAAGATCGATTTATTTCATGCTGCACGCTGGAGCAAGTTGGTACTTTTCCAAATTTATTGGCCTCGATCACTATCAACACAGAAATTACTAGGCAATAGGCATCAATATAGAGGCTATGTTTCTGTAACATCTGTAAATCCCTACAAGATAGGAAGGAAGGCAGCATGAAATCGTGGAATAAGAACATCCATTCAATGGGAATCCCAGATCGATGCTTTCTGCATATGTTGCTAGACAAAAAATCTCTCTCAAGATATCTTCATCATTCATGGTGTTAGGAATTTATGCGGAAAAAAATACATAGGGGGTCCAAACTATCTTTATCATTCACCATGTATCATATCGTAATATATGTGTCCTGCGAGTGCGAAAGAAAATACACAGAAAGTTCAAAATATGACTATCATTCATCACATATCATGTCGGAATTATCATTTATCATGTATCATGCCATCATTCATCATGTATCATGTTGAAATTTGTGGGAGAGAAAATACATATAAAACCCAAATATCTTTATTTTTCGTCATGTATCATGTGAAAATTTGTGAGGGAGAAAATACATAGAGAGCCCAAGATATCTTCATTATTCATCATATAGGAATTTGATCATCATTATTCATTATATAGGAATTTGTGTAAGAGAAAATAAATAAAAAGAGAAATTTGTGCGAGAGAAAATACACAAAGAGCTCATAATAACCACTAATAAATAAGTTAAAACTTAACATAGATCTAAAAATTTAAACTAATAAGTCATAAGTTTAACTTATTTATTAAACGATTTACATCTCTTTATGAAACTGATGTGAGACAAGTGCATTTAACCTCAACACATCAAAACTTTTGAGATTTTTATGGTTCATCTTTTTCTTTGTTTGTATTGTAATTAATTTTCTAAAATTATTATCGAAAAAAATTGTTAGGAAAAGAGTTTTTTTAATTTAATATATTTTTAGACTCTTGAACAATAGTATGTTTGTTTACGACTTCAAGTAAAAACTGCTAATTACATATGTACAAATTCTTGTGATTATCCATACATTCTAGTCGATCTGCACTTCAGTAATATATTTATGGATTCTAACCTTTTTATAGCAAGAAATTGTAGTGAAATCCTAAAGCAAAAACTTTATGAGAATTTCACTCCTATCATTTAGGAATAAAACAGTCATATCATTAAAGAAATCCTAAAGAAAGTACTTGGCCATTAATCAAGGAGGGGAAAAATCAAACAATAAAAAAAGAGAAATCTCAAATTGTCATCAATGAATTGGAAGCACACCCCCGTGACTTGGAAGCAAGTTAGAACAACTTTTGCAAAGCTGATTACCCCATATCATGGAGTTACTGTTCTGTTAGAGATTAATCATGCCTACAAAATCGAAAATCATATAAAATTATCATTCAATTAACATCAACAAATGAAATGGGATTTTAATGGGAGAAATAACTTATTACACTTAAAAGTGGGATTAATTAATTAAACAAAAACCCTTTTCAATTTTCAATCTTTTTTTTTTCTTTTGAATAATTCTTAAAAGTGGGATTAATGAATTAAACAAAACCTTTTCAATTTTCAATCTTTTTTTTTCTTTTGAATAATTCTTAAAAGTGGGATTAATTAATTAAACAAAACCCTTTTCAATTTTCAATCTTTTTTTCTTCTTTTGAATGATTCAAACTTTGAAGCTAAGCAACATCTTTCATCTCAATTCCTAGGAGTAGTTGACATCCTTTGTCCCACTTATTTTATACTGATCATGTCCAATTAATGAAAAGCCATCGTTTTATTAAAACTATCTCACTAAATTTAATGCATTTTATGTTATGATTTAATATTTTATTAACGAAATGATAGTATTTCATTTGTAGCACATAGTTAGTACATAATAAGTGGGACAGAAGAATTAGAACTCCTAAGAGTTGAAGTACAGAATACAATGCAGTGCTAAATCAAAATGTTTGATAAAGCAATCTCTTGTTTATTAGTGAAATAGCTGAACTAATTTCACAGTTTTCCTACGCCGTCCAATACCTTGAGGACGAAGCATCATGCATCAATGGGCACAAACATTGGTTCAAAAGGCATGCCCAGAGCCCCCCTGGTTTGGTCAAATTTGGAATGCGGATCTTAGTTGTACTAATGTTTATCCATACATGTAATGGGACTTAGGGAAACCTTGCTTACTAAGAAACATTAAAGCAATGAAAGAACACCAGAATTGAATTGATGTATGATGTTTGCAACATCTTTTCGTAGTATAGTACAGAAATTCATCAAAATACCCAATTAACCAATTATATTATAAAGCAATTATTCAACAAAGTGATGATCATTTCTTCTTTTTTTGTGTTTTTTTGCTCCCTTTCTTTTTTGAATTTTCAATTTGCAGTCTTTTGTATGTAGTGAACACCTTTCCATGTCCTTGTGGCTAAGATCAAACATTGCCTTTGAGTTAACCATGTTGAAAATTAGTTTAATTTTGGATAAATTTATATGAATTAATTAAAATATTAGAATACATTGCTGGCGTCTAGCCAACAAATACCAAATTTTCTTTCACTTTTAGATCAACAGCCAATCAAAATTCCAACTTTTGCACTTTTTCTTGATGTGGGTCGATCAACATTTTTAAATTTTTTTGACTTACTCAAAGAACTAGCTAAAGTGAAAAGATTTTAAAAAGAGAAATTTGCTGGCATATAGCTCCATAGATTTGTCACATTATTTGGCTAGAATTCTCTGGGTTTGGATAAGCATGGTTACTTGTTGGTGCCACAGTGGAAGACACATAGTCGATCCTTGTCTTTTCCCATTGATGAATGCAAGGCTTTTTGGTGCCAAATAAAGGGGTAAAAAAGAGAGAATTTTTGTCATAAAAAAGGATCAAGAAAAGTTGATGATCCATTGATCGATTTCTTAAACTGGAATTAACGTTTTTGGTTTTTCTTTTCTTTTTGTTCATAATTATTGCCTTTGCTAGATGACCACATACGCAATGAGCCAAATTAATGTTAAACAAACTCAAAACATTGGTCTTGTTTTTGACGTATAACGTACCTACTTTGTTTGAGTCCTGATTACGTACACTAAACTAGAAGCACTCTGTCCAGAATTCTCGAAATTATCCCAGAGAAGATGTTAGAAAATCTATGGTTTTTAATTAATTTAGTACGCTCAATCAATTTCTTTTTTGGTTCATCTCTTCCGTTAATTGAAAATGGAATACGATACACAAGTTAAGAATTTTCGTCTCTTACTCTTTTTTTTTTTAACAAAAGTTTAATTCTCAGTGTCTTTGGATATGCATGAATTGTGTTTTAAAATATATTTTCATACATTTTCATATAAAAAATATATTAAAAATATAAAAATATGTTTTGAATCGCAAACCCATTACACCCAATAGAGGATCCAGGAAAGTAATTTGATGAGGGCACAAAATTTAAAAAAATATATAAGTTAATCAGTAGATGTAATCTTTGTCCAAAATTAATGAATAAAAGATAAGTAAACAATGAATAAAAGATATAAAATATAAAAAACACAAAATGTTTAATGAATAAAAAGGAGATTTAAAAAAATTAAAAAATGAAATATTAAAAAAATTATTAAAAGAAATGGAACCTAAAAAGGCAAAATATTGAGATAGAATATCATTTTGCTTGTTTCCAGAGATCCAAACTAATTAAGGAATAAGTCTTTCTTAATTGTAATTTTTTATTCATTTGTTAACAAGTAAAAGAATTTAGTTATTATTATATACCTTAAAAGTAGATACAATAATTAAAAAGTCAAAACATATATTTGTTAATGAATTAGTAGTTTGTTATTTTTCCAACACTTATATCAATAATAGGTTTTACTTTTACGGTCCACTAGTATAATTAATTTAGTAATAAAAATGTCAATTTTTAACTTTTAAAAAATTTTAAATCTAATATAGACTCGTGATTAAATAAGACTGACTAGATTTTTTAAGTAGTTTTAACTCAATCTATTAATTAATAATTTTTTAGTATAAAAACACACTGTCAAAATTTAATAAAATACAAATACATATCATCATTGGGTTAGTGGGGGCACATGCCCACAGTGCCCCCATCCGCCACTGATTACACCCCTTTTTCTTTCCTATCATGTCCTAAATTCTTACTTCTCAGTCCTTCCTAAAAAAAAATTCAAAAAAAAAAAACCAAAAAAGAACAAGAAGTGGAAAAATCATCCATTTGTAGCTAGAAAGACATATGATTTTGGTGGGACAAAATCAGCAACTTTCAATTAGATTGGACCCTCCTTGCCCAGCAGCCTCCCCCCACACTATAAACTTTGTGTACCGGATTTTGAACTACAAAAATGCTCTTAAAAGCCATTTTGACATGTCTCATTCATTCTTTTGTTGTGTTTTTGGATGATAACCCCCTTGTTTTTGTAGCTTTGCATTGCGTTCTTCCACTCCATTCCAATGCATTTTTTTCTCTGCGTTTCTTAATCATACACGTGTTGAGAATTCAAATTTAATTTGCCCGACCAAATCCCATCTCATTTGATTCCCCATGCATACAGTGCTACATGTTGCAATCAATCTTTGACCCAATTAACGGATAGATGTCGAGTACAATGATTACATTTTTAATTTTTGTATAGAAAACTAATCAACAAAGAAAATAATAATTTTGGTCTCTTAAATTGTTCGCAATTTTGGCTATCAAATTTATACTCAAAAGTAGTTGTTAATAGAGTTGAAGTTATTAAATTTTGGAACGTAATATCAATTTATGTTAAATTACTTTATGTATAGTTGTTGTTAATAGAGTTGAAGTTATTAAATTTTGGAACGTAATATCAATTTATGTTAAATTACTTTATGTATAGTTTTGCGAACCGCATCTTCTAAATGAATAAGAGTCAATCCAAAAAAAATTAGCATGCTTTAGTTGGTATTTTAACTGCTCATTGCATGCTTTATTTATTACCTAATCTTATTTTTTTTCCTGTTTTTTGGGGAACATTTTTAGGATTAATTGTGGGTTGATATAAATATCTTTGAATTTAAATATATACAACATTTAAAATATTGCCTCACGTTAAATTTTAATAGCAAAAGTTTGGTACCCTCACATGAACCAAATTTATTTTCCAAGAAGATTCTGAAAGCCAGATAGAGCAGATTCATTCTCAACGTGAAAGATGCGATAATTGATTCCATATATTTAGGGCATGTAATTAATGATTCAATGTCTCTTTTGGACCACCGACACACAGTAAACAGATGCAATAATTGTTGTTAAGATGGTAAGAATGCATGAACATTAACTGGTGATGGAGCTAGATTGACCATTCTTTCTGATTTTAATTCTTTTCTTGTCATTTGTAAACCATCCCTAAAATTTTTTCAGTCTTAATTGGTCAAATCATTGATCATTATAAATAACAAAAGAATTCGATACCAATAAGCGAGATAGAAGATTTTGAACTTAATCAAACAGATTAATGAAGAGGGGTTTTTGTTGCTTCATACAATAACAAAAGGGGTTCAATTTTCACCTGCTAATTTACCTTCTTGGCTACGATGATACAGCTGGGAATGAAATACCAAGAGAACAGTTAAAGGAAGATGGCAACAGAAGGATTGCAATCGGTTTAATGAGCGTATATTTCTTTTTTTGGGATGGAAGGGAACATAGAAGTTGCCTTTAAAGGTACCTTTTCAATAATTCAGTGAAGAGGAGGGATCGAGAAAGGGCAGGGACAGGGAGCCTTACTCAAAGGATACGATAGAGATGTGAGAGAGAAAAAGGAAGATCTTGCTTTTGAAAGGGGAAAAGAAAGAATTGTTGCATGCAATGATATGATGATTTCATTGGAGGGATTGAAATTAATAAAGAATAATTGTGAGGAGGGAATTCAAGAGAGACCAATCACATCCTTCCTTACTCGATCCATTTTCGAATATTCTCCCACCCTACCATCTACAGTGAAATTTACATATCATCAAAAAAACAAAAAGAGAAGAAAAAGAGCCCTTCTTGTTTAGGCCATGATTTGTGATGTCTCTCCTGTTTTAGTTATTAAAAAAAAAGAAAGAAAAGAGAATAAAATAAAAATATTTTCACATATTGGTGAATTTCATGTTGAGGTACACTAATGCAAGGGTTAAATCAATGGTTGTCAGTTTGAGCTTTATTTTCTTTTTAACAAATTTAAATGAATTTCTCTTTGCCGATTTGGGAAAAGGGAAAAAAAAGACAAGTCCCATTAGCTTTTGATGTCTCCATTCTTGAATTTAGACTTGGAATTTTTGATGGAATTTGTCCAGAAATATATGTATGTAAATTGTCGGTGTCACAGTCGAAGCCTCCATAGTTTCAGGCCTAATTTCTCTCTTTTAGAATTATTATTCTTCAGGTCATTCCAGACAAAAAGTTGGGTATACATCTCCATAGCCTACATTACAAGAATCTCCGCATATCTTTGAAAAATCTAATGACTTGCTTTTCAGTTGTTCCATCTTCCATGCCAAAAAAAAAAAAAAAAAAAAAAATCCCTATTCCACGCACAGCCGATTTCAAAAAGTAAGAAAAAGAAACTTTAGCCTGCCTTGAATTTTGGCAAATCCTAGTAAAAACTAATAGGTTAATTGTAACGGTTCTCGAAAGAAACATTTAGTTTCAACTTGTCGTCATATGCGCTGATTTCTTTTTAACGATAAAACTTATTTTTTGTCGTCTCGTTACATCACATGTCAACAAATCATAGAAAATTTCTTGCAACAATAATTGGTTGATTGTAATGATTTTTGAAAAAAACAGTTCATTTAGATAGTTTAGTTGGTGATTTAAACCGTTTCTCTTTTTGACAAATGAAATTTACTTTTTACTGTCTCATTACCTTAAATTTTAACAAACGGTAGTAAATTTCTCGGGACAATAGCGGATTGATTGTAATGATTCTCGAAAGAAACAGATGAGATTGTTGAAGATTTTAGTGATGGTTTTGAAAGAAAAGTTTGGTCAGAAATGTTTTATTTTGTTCATTTGCTGGGAAACATGCTTTGGTGAAAAAGGGGAGGGGCGGCCATTGACACTGAGTGGAGTACTGGAGCAATATTTTCGAGAGAGCAATAGTACGTGTTTTTCTTTGTTTTTTTTTTTTTTCCTTGTCCAAATGATGACTAAAAACATTCTTTTCTCCCCAACTTATGTTTGTTTGTTTGACTTTCTATGATTTAATGGAACATATGTAAGCCTCCAATTAACTCCATTCTAAACTAAAAAAATGATGCAAGAATTTAATTAATGCTAGTTTTGCAATGACAAAATTAAATTTAATGAGAATATTTAGTTGTTGTTTTGGGAGAAATAATTGATTTATTCATCTTGAATAAGAAATATATTGCCTCCAAAAGGAAGTTTTTAATTTTTTTTCCCATTATTTCAAAAAATATATATACTCCCTTTGTCTTGGAAAAAAAGTTTATTTTTAGTATAAAATTTTTATATTACTCTTACTAATAATAAAAAATTAAAAAATAAAAATAAAAATATAAAATTATACAATTAATCGTGTATTAAGTGTATTGTATATTATAATTAAAAAAAAGTATTAAATTAAAAGAGGATTTCTTTTAAACTGAATGGAATTTCGAGAGAGGTTAAAAATCCTGAATTGGGTTTGGGTTTGGAAGAAAATATAAAAACCCAAGTGACTGGACTATGAGCCCATTTTGCACATGATGCGAAGCACAAGTCCAATTCAATAAACAAATGAACTGTTTTATTGGGCTCTAGTTATTAACTCCCACAAAACCGCCACGATCCAAGTTGCCGAAACAGTTGTGGAGGAGGAAGAATAACAATCGTTTGGTGAAAAGTAAGAGCCTTTTTTTCCTTTTTGTTTTTTTTTTTTCATCTGTATCATAGTTGCATGTTGTGCTTTTATTCATGGTCTTGTTCCATTCTGCATTTATTTTTGCTTGAATTTCAATATGAAAATTGTGAATGTGATTGATAATATTGAGGGGCTTTTTTCTAATAGAATGTTTTGGTAAGAGAGGAGGAGTTTGGCAGCATGCTTATAAGCTGTTTGTTTAAATGACTAAACCAAATTTGAACGACCTAAATAGGGACATGCGTTGATTTTGAAACCCTTTTGCTTATCAATAGCTGTGAAATAAAGAGCAAAAAAAGGGGCCGGAAATTAAAATAAAATTTGACCTCATTCAGTTGCCTTATGTAAATCTTGCCTGCAACTGATTTTCCTTGAAGAAATTCAAAATGATTTTACATTCTCCTTTTTATTTGTGCAAATTGTTAGTACTATGACATGAACAGTTCTTAAAGGGTTCGAACCAATTGAGGAAGAATAATTTATAGCTTTATTAGTAGTTAAACGTTAGCAATTAGTTATCAGTTTAAGTGATTCCATATCGTCTGCTTATTCTGTTTCCTACTGTATTCAGAGGACAGCAGGATGAGCAACTCTTCAGCAGGACTCTCATCAAAAGCCAAAGTGGGATCCTCCCAGGCACCAGAAACTTCATTTAAGCGCAAGCGTGGAATGTTTCAGAAAGACTGTGAGTTTTTTTTTTAATAGTTATGGTTTTCTACTTAGAGATGAAACAGTGCAGCACATTATATGTAGCTTGGTTTTCCTTGTCTAATAATATTATTTGATGCAACAGTGCAGCACATGATGTTCGGATTTGGGGATGATCCCAATGTATGTGTTGCTTTCTTTCTTCATAACATTCTGTGAGTCTGTAGTTATATCGTGAGCCTTTTTTTGATAGGCAAAATTTAAGTTGATTGTGCTCTGGTGAGTTGTTTGTTCATCCTGTTTTCAGATTTTTGATGAATTACATAAGCATAGTACATTCCCCTTGGAAGAAAATGTTATGATCTTGTCGGGACAGTTTGTGTATAGGTTTTCTTGAATTATGGTGAGATTTCTCTTGGTCAGTTTCCCATGCACTAATGAAAGTAAACTTTAGCCCGTTTTGGTTTTTTACCTTTTTTCCCCACAAAAAGAAACCATTATTTTTTAGATAAACTCGTAGACATCCTGGAGTCACTTGATGTAGGTTGTTATTTCCAAATAGCTCAAATCACTTAGAATCTGATGCCTATTTTCAACCATTAGAATTTTTTATGTGTTGGATTCATTGAAAAAGTTGTACCGGTTATGTGGTATGATGTACCTAACTTTTAATGATTCACAGGAAACTAGTATGAGGATCCTGGCTAATTGCTTATTCTGTATTCTCTAGTGGAAAATTGCTAACCCCACAGGACACTGCAGGTCTAGATTTGTAGAAAATACTTTTCAAGTTGTTGGCCTTTTACTAGACAGTTTCTTTTATTAAAGGGGTTATGTTAATTCTGGCTTGTTTTTTATATAGATTAAGCTTTTTGTTAAGTTATGGAATTACTTGTAGCATTTGTTATTGAATATTTTTTGGATTCCTGGAATGTGATTTTACTTTACTACACCTTTGCTGCACTTAACAGCCGCTTCCAGAGACTGTGGTTCTTGTGGAAGACATTGTTGTGGAATATGTCACAGATATGGTGAGCTGAAATTCTTCTGCAGCACTGAAACAACTCAATGCATTTACTGTAAATAATCCGTCCATGTTGATTTTTTTCCCCTCATGCAGCGTATTTAACTGTTGTAGGTCCACAAAGCTCAAGATATGGCATCAAAAAGGGGAAAGCTTCTGACTGAGGACTTTTTGTTTCTAATCCGGAAGGTAAAGTTTTCCTACTGCATACTCACAAGTAATGGTCACTGCTTAAAATAGCTCATGTTATAACAAAATTCGGTCCTCTGCCTTCTCTTGTCCTCAATTTTTTAGGACTTGTACAAGTCCTAGATTCCTCTCTTGTACATTCTTAAAGGTTCTTCCTATCTTGATTTCTCTTCAGAATGTGACTTATGCTCTTTTTCTCTATGGTTTGTAACATTAAGTACTATGATCAGTATTCATGACAGTCACTTCTTTGTGTTTGGTCATCCTACTCTGTACCTTTCAAAGCTGTTTTTCTCATGTTAAATTTGTCTAAGTACAGAGATTGCACTAATAGAAGTAACTGTAAAAGTATCTAACCTATCAAACCTTTTTTTTTTCCTTGTTGAATTTATGAAGTACAGAGATTGCACGTATAGTAGTAACTGTGACAATATCTAATCTATTTACAAATAATCCCGGATGCCTCTTAGTTTCTTGTTAGTATGGTATTACTTATTATTGTGAGATGCCAGCTAACTTGTGTTTCAGTTGGAAGTTTTATGTTGCTTCATTAACTTTCTGCACTTCACACAACTTTTGCTGCTGTAAATTTTGTATTAAAGTTATCCGGTATTTGATCACACAGGATACGCCAAAGCTTAATCGATGTACAGAACTGCTGTCCATGAATGAAGAGTTGAAACAGGCAAGAAAAGCCTTTGAGGTTGATGAAGAGAAATTAGCATCAATTGAGTGATAGCTATTACAGTCAAATCCCTTTAGGCTTTCAAGGGGGATACATCATGAAAGGGTGTTACTGCTGTGAATGGGATACTTAGTGAGATAATCCCAGGAAAAGCGCATTTTCGAAGTTCATCTCTTCCTGAATATTCTGAAGGTTGAGGCACTTTCTGTGTGTGTATATCCTGTTTTGATTTAATCTACTTGCAGCCTTTTATGTTTTACACTTTTATAATGATCTGCTTCTCACCAAAATTAGTCCCTTACAATTATACCTATTTAGAAGCTTACTTTTTACAAACAAACATAGTGCAAGGTAAGTAATTATGGATTGTCTTTTCATTTTGTATTTTTATATATTTATGGTTACTTCTTTGAGACAAAAGTTGAGAGACAAACATTTTATCGAGGATATAAAAATTGTTTCGAAATATAAAAATACAAAATGAAATGTTGGCATTGGCAATTCAGGCAAAGAAGACATGACCATGGAAGAACCTAAGGGTTATCTTCGAAACCCAGGATGTTCTGAAAGCAATGTAAAGAGGGATGCATTGAACTCTGTCTGACAGACAAGTTATTTACACAGGAATAAGAGACTCACAATTCTCTCTTATGCAATAGTATATATCGGTATCATACCTTGCAATGACATACAAATAATGCTCTAATAAGGGCTTTTAGAGAAAATATTCTGATACAGATTACTAATACAGAATGTTTTAGGTGGATCACAGGAACTGTCAGCAGCAACCTTAGCCACCATGCTTGCATGCATGGAGAAATGGCAACACTGCAGCTTTAATTAATCAGGAAGCATTTCTAAGAATATTTATCAATATCTTCAGCCAGTCTGGATAAAGTTCTCTTTCTCATCCTCAAAATCCAATAATTTTCTCCCTTCAGTTTAAGAATCTTCAAGAGTGGCCATTGAGTATAGTCACAATCAAACATGTCTGCACTCAAAAGTTTCAGTTGTCTGTTGGCTTTAAAGGAGACGTAAAAATCACTAAAATCTATCCACAAAAGTTATAGCAGAATCGAGAAGTACATTTACTTCCGGGGAGATGAATGTCCTAATTGATCCATATGCAGATGCACGATCCGATCCTTGGGAGATGAAGTCTTTACCACCCCTGCCTGACGCAGTATTTCTGAAACATGCATTGTCAACTTCTGTGGTCAGAAAGAGCATATACTGGAAATGCAAATTGTATGAAAATTCATCCAAAATCAATAAAAATATTGTAGAACTTTATGAAAATAGTAACTTAGAGCTCCAACAATGGAAATCTTATACATTGTTGCAGATATTGCATCCTAAACTAATTTGAGTAGTGAACCGATAAAAGCATGGAGATTGAATGTGTTTTTGCATACATCATGCTGCTCAAACCAACTTCTAAGGACGAAAGATCACAATCATATTTAACAATCACACACCTTCATACAGTTTATGAATATGTTCGAAAGGAAGTTCTTATGCAACATGATCTTTTTCTTGTTAAGTCATATGATTTTTGTTAGGTACCATTTTTTGTCAATAACTGAAATGATGCTGTGATACAATAATGCATAGCTCCCCTTCAGATCAGGTTTGAGCAACAAAATGTCAAAGTACTCGACTAATATCCAACAAAACAGAGCATTGTGATAACCAGAAAATATTAAGTGCCAGTATAGCCAAGTAATCAAAGCAACAAGTATATTTCTAGTTCAGGAAGCACTAACGAAGATTACCTCGTTTCCTCTTGAGCTCTTCATCAAGCTCCTCTTTCCACTTTCTCTGTCTCTCAGAGAAGGTTGAACTACCAGGGTTCAGAAACAAATATGTTAGTCCCAAGAAACATGAAGTAACATCAAAACTCAAAAAGAAACATAAGCTAAGGAGCAAGAAATAGTACACAGACCTTGGACTGGGTGACTCTTGCTGAGCATTAAAAAGAAGACCTTTCAAATCCCTAATCTGAGAAGACCGAGATTCCTTAGAAAACTGATGATTTAAACCACCAATATTTGATAAGAACTTGGAATGACTTCCAGGGCTACAACTATTAGTGATCTCAACAGCAGTAGAAAATCTTCTACTATGTACGCTATTTGGTGACCTGCTTTTTGGAGGTAGATTAAGATTATCTGAAACATTTTCCTTGTTTGAGGCACCAACAGGATTTATTGGACTGGAACCATTGATGGAATTATAAAATTCTTCATATAAAGGAGTTTGCAGCCTCTTGAGATCCAAAGCCTACATAGATTTTACAGAAAGAGAGCAATCTTATCCATAAGCATATGATTACATAAAGGAGACTATGCAGATGCAAAATTGTCATCAGGAAAAAATACCTTTTCAACCAGAAATGCCCTAATTTTTGATTCAGTTACTTCATCCTCATCATCCGCTACTAACTGCCCAACTGGAAATGAGAAGCCACAATCATCCTTGCCAGAAGGTCCAATGCTATTCCCAGGGTCTTGAAGAACTTGATTGGAGAACAAATTTGTTCCATGTCTCTCCAACTCTGGGCTTTCATCAAATTTGCATGGCCAATCGTCATCAGGCTCGCATATTGGATTAAAACTCTAGGTTTAGGGGGAAAAAAAGAGGAAGAGATTCAGCAACCTGATTGCTGTTAATGTTGCATATATCAAACGATATTTGGGATTATTTGCTACCTTGTTTACATCTTGAAAACCAGAACCAAACTTAGTTGATGAGCCAACCATCTTAAATTCATCTTCATCGTCTATCTGACACATGTCATCATCAAAGTTGCCTGACTTCCAAATAGATCCTTTTGCAGAAAATTTCTCACTATATACAGTTGAGCACCTTAAGCCACTCATGTCGCAAGCATCTTTCAAACCATTAGAATTCATCATTGTGTCAAATTTTGTTCTGCAAATATCAACAAGTTCCTTAAGAGGTATTTCCTGAAACAGATAATAAAAAAAAAAAAAATGAAATCCTCCCATAACCAATCCAAATATGAGCAAATACTTACGACTTGTTAAGATCCACCCTGGTTGCAGCAATCCTGTTCTTGGGATTGTCCTGGTGATTCAGTTTTACAACGGTCAGCTGAAAAGAAGACAAAGGAGCAGATATATGATTGAAACAAGAAAGTCTCAAGCATAGCTGACCGCAACTGAAGGGCGAAAAACTGGGTGAATTCCTTCATATTCTCCGGTAACAAAAGGATGCTGCAGATAGCCAACAGAAGATGTTAAAATATCAGTATGTAGTTTCTTTCATGTACCCCCAACCACCTACCACAGCTCTATAGGGTCTCACAAAATTGAAAAGTACGTTGGCCATAACAGCATAAAGAAATGAAGGATGCCTGCACCAGTACCTGTAGTAAATCTGATGCAGTGGGCCTAAGATTTGGCTCCCTGCAAGAATGCCAAGTTAAATACTAAAATATAGAGAAAGTAGGGGGGTGCCAAACGAGTGCGAGATAGAGTACCAAATCAAAATGTTTCACCAAGTATACACTATTGGTGCCATGAAGGACGGCCATAAATTTTTCAAATCAACTAAACAAACAAATGAACATACTTCTGCAAACATTTCAACAAGAAGTCTTTTGCTTCAGCAGAAAGTTGCTCAGGTATCGGTGGATGAGATTTAGTCGTTCCAATGTGGAAGAGAGCAGCAACCTGAAAAAGAAACCCCACGTCTTGGCATGCAATCAAACTCAAAGCAAACCATATGCCACTAAAAGGTCAACCTTTTAAGTTGTTCACTAGGTAGAAAAAGATAAAGTGACTGTGCACCTCTTGATATTGCTGGCTCCAAGGAGGCTTTCCAGTAGCCATCTCAATAACAGTACATCCAACACTCCATATATCAGCAGAACTATATTTCCATAAATGAGTCACTTTTTGATACAATAATGCAAAGTAACATGCCAATGCAGAACAAGACTACTTATTGTATAGTTGCATTAGAAGACAAATATTCGAGTTAGTTTGTTTTTTCTATTTTTACAAAAAAGGCAAAGAAGAAGAAGAAAATTGAGCTACATCTATTTACTCACAAAGTATGCCCAGTCTGGAGAATAACTTCAGGAGCCATCCAGTAAGGAGTGCCCTTCATTGACTTGGCACCAGTCATAGTAGCCTGTAGAAATTCAGGAAACCAGTTACAAATGGATATCCTCATAGAATCAGTCTAACAAACCAGTAATATTGAAAAGAAATAGTGCTACAGGTATCACACCAATTCAACAACTTTCTTAGATGCCCCAAAGTCAGCAAGTTTGATGCGTCCACTATTATCCACTAGAATGTTTGCTCCCTGAATAGATGCAAATATTATCAAGGAAATGCTTCAATACATCCAAAATTCTCCAGTTAAACGAATGAAGATTAATGAATCACCTTGATGTCCCTGTGCATAATATTATTCTTATGCAGATACTCCAAGCCTAACAACAGTTGTTTTGTGTACATTCTAATAACCTGAAAGACAAAAGTGGGGTAAGTTAATTTCTTACTACAATTTATGACTTGACAAGTGGAAGCTTCCCTGTAAGCATCATACTACGACTGCTAACTGCTAAGCCAACCAAAAGAAGAAATCCAACTTTTATACATTTGGACTCCTATAGATTGAATAATCAGAAATCACTTACTGACTCTGGGAACGATCCAAATTTTCCCAAAAGAGAGGAGATTGAACCGCCAGGAACAAATTCCAAAAATATATTCAAAGATTCCGGCTCTCTGGCAGTACCCAAGTATCTCTGTCAATAGAACAACAAATTAGAGGACAAAAAGGGGAAAAAATGATAAAAAAGGACTTATAACAACTAAAAACCTTGTTGCATTGAGGAACATGATGCGCTTTCTACTTACCACGATATTTGGATGCGAAAGATTTTTAAGTAGATTTACTTCTTCTTCGAGCTCTCTAATATGCACCTGCCAATTGCAAAAGAACAGAGATGGATCAAATTCGAAACAGTTTGCTTTCGTTTTGCACTCACACATAACAGCAACTACTACACTTGGAAAATTCAATCAAAGCCAAACTCATGCTAAGTCAAAATATAAAGTTAGAAACTTTAAACCAAAAGCGCATTCCTTTGAATAAAGTTAGAATGAATACCAAAACATTTCCATCTGCATTACTAGTTGAATTAACACACAAAACTTAGCAAAATTAACTAAAACACAAAGTTCCTTACTTGTGTTCTCTCTTTCGAAGCACTATTTGCAGCAATCGAGACCTGCAATTGACACAGAACCACTATAAAGACTCAATCTTTATCAAAGCTCCAGAACCACTAAATTACATTATCAAAATATTAATCCAAGAAAAAAAAACCCAAATAAATATATGTAAAAGTTGACCTCTTTAACAGCAATTAATTCTCCAGAATCGATATTCATTCCCATATACACCCTACCAAACGCCCCACAACCAATCAATTCCCCTTTCCGCCAACGAATCGGCGGCTTATCATCTTTCCTAACTTTCACCGTCTCGGTTTTACCAATCGGCGGCAATGCCGGTGCTTGCGGCTTGGAAAAAATTCCAATTCTGGACTTTCGAATACTCGATCCGATCTTCTCAACAAATCCATTGAACCCATTAGCAATTATTGTTCCATTATGGTCCACTGAATCTCCACTTCCTCCTCCTCCTCCTCCTAAGGGTTTGAAGACCAAAGATCGGCGGACTGAGCCAATGAAGTCTTGCATTTGGAGGGATTCTTGCAAAAATTTGGGAGCTTGGAGGGATTTCGTTTTAGGGGTCTGTTTTGGTTTGCATTTGCAGAGGAGAGTGAAGAGAGGAGTGGGAATGATGTTCAGAGAGAGAAGAGGGAAGAAGCGGGGGAGATGCAGTGGATTCAAAAAATAAAAAGATAATTGGGGCAATTGGAACGTTATTAGTTTGAATTTATGGAACTTAGTACATTCTTAAATTCTTTAGTGCTTAGCAATTTTGGCTATGTAGTTTTATACTGTTTTACTATTTTGGAATTTGTAAATTTACCCCTACGCACGAAATCCCCCTTATGAGTTGTGAGCAACTTTGGTAAATACTGTTCATAAACAGTATATATATATATATTTTTTAAGGTACTGCTGTTTCAACATACGAGAGTGGCTGAACTGTTCGTGTGCAGGTTGGATTTCACGTCAAGACATGAGGTGATAATTAGATATTTAGTTCTAGTTTCTGTCACCAAAGGCCATTAGTGGTGGGGCACTTGAGATGAGTAGCATCCCTTTTGTATAGTACTAGTGCCCCGATATAATCGGATTTTTGTATTTTTGATTGCTAGTCAGACTTGTCCCGTTTTGTCAGGTGCTTTTGCCCTTCGTGGGCCTTTTCCCGTTTTGTCAAGTGTACTTGCCCCTATGGGGCTTTGTCTTCGTGAGTTATAGCCATTTATTTCGATTGCGATCTACTGAAGTTTTATTAGCCTTTGAAATTTATTCACGTTAATCATGTCTTCTTTTTAATACACTATAGTGCTAATTTGACTAATAATAAAATGAAGTGTGTATTGGAATAGGTATAAATTGTGTTCTATGTGAATTTTGTCATTTTTTGAAATAGTAATTATAATATAAAAATATATTAAAAATATTAAAAAATATATTAAAAAATATAAATATATATTCTAAAATATAATTCAAAGTTCAAATGCAATCATAATGATATTATATACTAATGTTTGAGTACTTCATTTAATTAAGAAATCATAATTAACGTAATATATATTTATATAATAAATACTGAACAATCGCTACGAAATAAGAAATTATATTTTGCGATAAGTGTAAAAAATAGAGTGATATCTAATTAATATTTATTACTATATAAATATTACTCATGAAAAGATTTTGCTAATATTTTTCATTATGAGTTTTATCGCTGTTGTTAAAATTAATGACTAAACAAAAATAGAAGTCCAAAGTTAAAAAACTAATGATGTAAAATCCTAATTAAAAATTTTCAAATAATAAATAGTATTTGCTCAGCTAATTATGGTTTCATAAAAAAGGAATTTAAAAAAATGAGCCCCTTCAAGAAAAAGACAGAAAGATTAGGATTAGGATTTTATATATTTATTTATAATTTATAATTACGTAAAAGCCCCAAACCCCCAGTCGGTCATCCCGCTTCCCAAGACGCTGCGTGTGGAGCAACACTCTCTCCTCTCTTCAGGGCACCTCCTCAGCCGGCCTCTCCACCTCCAAAGCCATAGTAATAAAGTGCCCAATAAAAGAAACCCATTTTTTTGATCTTCCTCTAAATAGTTATCCCAGTAAAGTTGGATTCTTTTCAGCTGATCTTTCTTCTTGTTCATAAATTATGGATTTTGATTTGGAATCACTGTCGGAAGCAACTTCAGGGGCAGTTGGAGCACTGGTGAGTACTACTGTTTTGTACCCTTTGGACACCTGCAAGTCTAAGTACCAAGCTGAAATTCGAGCTGATCATAAGCAAAAGTACAGGTATTTTCTTTTGTTCTGCGGGATTTTTGTATGGGTCCCTCCTCTTGTGTTGTTTTTGTAGTTTACTTCTTTGGCATCTCATGTTAGTTCGTTATGGCTTCTTGCTTCTGCTTTTGTTATCGTAAAAATTTGATCTTTTCTACAAGATTTAAAGACCCTTTTCATGAATTATGTTTCCATTGCTGATTCCATGCCTTGCAGTTTCCTTTCTGGTGCAAAAATTTGTTCTTGTTGTGTTTTTTTTCCCTTCTAAAACTTGGGATGCTTTGAATATATTATGCTTTTCTTGGTTATTATTGTGTGTACTTGTCTGAGAAACTCGACATGATTCTATATGGCTACTGTTAAGTCCCATTAGCTTGGTAGTTGGTACTTCCATATGTTTATATCTATGTTTATCAGTTGTGTGTGTGTGTGTGTGATAAATCTGATCAAGTTGGTTGGTTTCTTTTATCAATTACACTTGCACTTTTGTTGGATATTAATGTTAGATCTCATTCTACGTTGTTTATAATGCATCTTTATTACTGGTTTTGCCATATGTTTATATAATTGAAATGTCTGAAAACATGGAGTGAGATTGGCAATATGCTCAATCTTGGTGAAGTGTCGAAATTCAGTTTTGGAATGGTATTGACTACCATAACACATCACCCAACTTGGAGCTCTTTTCCTGGAAATGAAGCCTGAATCAATTGCTCTTGCTTATGTGCAGGAACATATCTGATGTTCTCTGGGAAGCAATTTCTACCCGTCAGATTTTTTCCTTGTGCCAGGGTCTTGGGACTAAGAATTTGCAATCATTTATTTCACAGTTTGTTTATTTTTATGGTTATAGCTTTCTTAAGAGGCTGTACTTGAAGAAAAGTGGATCTAAATCTATTGGGACAAGAGCGAACTTGATGATTGCAGCTGCGGCTGGAGCCTGTACAGTTGTAGTGACTCATGTGAGTCCTTTGGATTCTTTTTCTGATGGTAGTGGCTTTTTGGGTTTTTTAGGATATTTATTACTACGTTTTGTGACTTTTAACTCTGTTTATACATTCCATTAACAATTTGGTGATTTCTCATTGGCTTCAGTTTTTCTAAAACTAAAACTGCTTATAGCAAAATAATTATTGAGAGTTTTGTTAAATCCTAAAAGATTTGAAGTGAATCTAGACATGATTCTACTTTTGGCATGGGTGGAAATGTTATGGTTTTATCTTTATTCTCTACAGTTGGCACTTTGCAGGAATGAAGTTAAAAGAGGTTCCAAATGTGTTGTTTATCAAGTATCACTTGGGTTTTGAAATGCCAATCTCCAGATGCTGGGGTTGTGCATCGTTTAATGTCCACTGCATTTGGTTCTGGGTTGCAGTATCCATTGTACTAATATACTTCTGGTTTGGAAAGTTTCTTTATGAAGTAGCCCATAAATATATGAAATTACTTTCTGTGTTATGGCATTCTGACAGAGAGGTTTTTGTTGTATCACTCTCCTTTGGTCTAATCTGATTATGAACCAATCTTTCAGCCACTGGACACAGCATCTTCAAAAATGCAAACAAGTGAATTTGGGAAATCTAAAGGTCTGTGGAAGACCCTTTCAGAGGATTCCTGGGATGAATTATATGATGGTCTCGGCATATCTCTCCTCCTTACCTCAAATCCTTCCATCCAGGTACTTTCTGCTGTGCTTTTCCGTTTGAATCTTCTGAAAAAATCTGTTTAAACATTTTCACATTATTCATTTGCAAAAATTTTCATAATTATGAATGGTTAAGTTAATTGGGAAATAAGGTAACTTGGAAAAGCTCCATCAGCAATGACCTCCTAATTCGGTGGCTCCTCATATCATTTCAAACAATCTCAGAACTCAATCTCAGAACTCCCCCCTTTCTCCCATAAAAACACTGCGCTTTGTGAATTCAATGAAAGTTTGCAGCTGGAACTCTGATGTTTTGCAGTATACAGTATTTGATCAACTAAAACAAAGGATGCTGAAGGGAAAAATGAGAAACAAGAGACATGTGGAATCATCTCCAGAAGCTCTGTCTGCTTTTTCTGCTTTTGTGTTAGGTGCAGTCTCAAAGTGTATTGCTACCTGTGTAACATACCCAGCAATTAGGTGATTGTCTGTTCATATCTTTCTTAGCAATTGCTTAATCTTTATTTCTGATTATTTGCTAATCTGAATGTTCTTGAGGACTTCATAGAAATATGTTGTGAAAATGATACTACATATTTCTATCAAAAGCTTCTGGGATTAACTTTGTTGCCTCCCTTTTTGAATTTAGCATTCTTCCGATATAGATGACATCATAATGTTCATTGATTTCCAATGAATAGGTGCAAGGTGACTATTCAGTCTGCCGAATCAGAGGAAGATGTGGAGGATGAAGCTCAAGTAAAATCTAGGAAAACAATATTAGGAGCAATATATGCTATTTGGAAAAGGGAAGGACTGCTGGGTTTTTTCAAAGGGCTGCAGGCGCAGATCCTTAAGACCGTACTAAGCTCAGCCTTGCTTTTGATGGTAAAGGAGAAGATCTCAAAGGCCACTTGGGTCCTCTTACTTGCACTTAGGAGGTCTCTCTTATTAACCAGGATCAAGGCCAGGTTAAAGAGCTCTTAAAATGGTGACAATGTAGTTCTGTGCATGGATCCCCTGAAAACAAGGGATACCTTTGGCTTACGCAGCTTATAAGGATAAAGGGCAGCCTATTGTATAGAAACTCTTGCATGTGCAGGGTCAGAGAAGGGTCGGGCCATTAAAGGCTGATGTACACATATGGCTGATAAGGATGTTCAATAAATTTGAAGAAAAAGGCCGCTAGGTTAAATTTTCAGAAGAAATTTCATTCTTCCTCGTATCATCTCGTCACGCTCACCATTTAAGTGATGGGATGGTTGCGTTCTTTTTCTGTAATAATATTTTATCAAATGAATCCTTCCTTTGTTCCTGTAAATTAGTAGGCTTCCATCCTTGCCACCTAAAGCAGGCTGCCTTTGATTTCACATTGACCATCTTATGGATTTTTCTGTGGTAATTAGAATTTGCCAAAATTATCGAGTGATGATGAACAAAGATGATCAAGATGCTGGAAGGTGAAAGTAAAATAAATGAGTTTCACGAGATTGACCAAGGAATTTATGTTCTAGGTCCCCTAGTACAGTCGATGGAAGTTGGGTCAAAGGATTTTTTCGTTTGGTGGGGAAGATAGGCCGCCAACTTCGCGGGTTTAAAAGGTTCTTACATCTTTGACCCTGTGAAAATAACAATTACGCAAAACAAGAGAACGAATATAAATAACCAAAGTGATTTTTTTGGCTGAAAAACAAAAAATTGTAATTGCATATCTTCCTTCATTGGATCAATTAAATTCTGTCAATCTACAAGATTAAGTGTACATTGTTGACAGCCGGCTAAAAAAAATTATCTCAGCATAAAGAGTAAGAAAAGTGTAAAAAATCACCTAGTTCACACGAACATCCAGAATGACACAGACAGAAACAATATATGATATAACAGACCAAGAATTGATACCAAATTGGCTGAACTATTATCATTAGTTGCCGTTGCATAGCTTCCTTCTGGTGTGTCCGTGGTCAAGACAACAACAATCCAGTCATTTTTTGAACCAATTCCAATTCCCGTAAATTTGGTGTCATTGAGGTTACTTGCGTACTGTGTATCAGTAAAGTTGGACAGAACAACACTAGGAACAAGATTGGGAACACAAGTAGGCATTATAGCCCCATCTCTTGTGGTGGTGACATTTAAATGGCATGTCTGTAGAGCTTGAGGATAGCTAGAGAACTGGGATTCAGTGCCTGGTACAGTGTCGGGTCCTGTGCTGTTTGTACAAGGTTGATCCTTGAATTCGTCTGCCATTCCTTCAGCAAGGCACCTTGCATTGTCATTCTCTTTTAGTGATGTCAAGTTTAAGGAAGTTCTGTAACTGTTAATCTGCTGTAGAAGATTCTGTTCTTCATCTGCAAGATATGGTGGAAAAATTTAGAATGTGTTCCATAACATTACCTTCCTCAATCGTTAGGATTGAAAAAACAAAATGCCATCATGGTTGTCAATCATGCAAGAGATAGAGGTGAAAACAGAGAGTCACAACCGGGATTATTTAAAGGAAATGGAACTGTAAATAGGAGCAAGGAAAGTTCTTGCAAGCAAATGTATGCACGAAGTGTTTAAAGGCTTCAAGCTTATATTTTCCCCAGACCCCAAATGTAATTAGAAATCTAGAGGAGTAGAAAAGTTGAATTTATAATTTAAAGTTGGAACTTGTGATCATCACAAGATTGGCAACTTGTCTTGTGGATGTGTTAAAAAAGATCTCAAAGTCAGGTTAATTCTGAATCAACTTGTTTTCAGTCATGGCACGACAAGATGTATGATACCATATAGTTACTAACATCAAGACAAAGAGCAAGATTTCATCATATCATAGACTACAATAAATAACAACCAGATCTGTAGATTATTCTGACAAATCAGATCAAATTTCACGTTCCAACTACATATAAGTCTCTGAATAATCTTAGTAGTAGATCAGACTAATGCATCTGCTTAAATATCAAATTCAGTGAGTCTTGTGGAAGTCAAATGGATGGAGAATGGGATTCAATATCAGATTACATGAGTCTTGTGGAATTAAAAGGATAGAGAGAGTAGTTGCATAGATTCATTTCAAAATAGGGAAAGCAGAATTTATTGGTAATAAAGGGAAAGAGTAAATCTTGAATTAGGAAAGAAGTCAAATGTGATCACTTAGAACTTCAGATCATGATTGAAACAGATCCAAAATGATCCAACAACAATAATTTCGCATAAGTAAACAAGAAGGAATGCCAAATTAACAGCTGCGAGGATGAAAACTCTGCCAATTCAAGTCAGTCCTGAAAATGTGCCACAAACTATCAATGCAAATAAACAAAAATAAACAAAAATAAAATAAAATAAAGTTGACACTAAAATATCGTACCATAGAAGAAGTAAAGATCAGATCGTTAATACCCAAATGGATTCAAAACTACCAAAACTCACGAGTTTCGGATAAACAATTAACCAAAGATCCATTCCAAGAGCCCTTCAGACAATCCAGATTCAAAATATCCATAAAGAAAAAACATAAAATGAAAGAATAAAGATAGCCCACATCACAAAACTTAAAAAGTAACAGAAATAACCAAAAAAGAAAGACAAAAATCAGATCCTCCATCTCAAATTGGACATTATATGAACTTTTAAGTGCATAGTGTTTAGTGATCATTCTAAGCTCCAATTGAACAATTCAAAATGAACCCACCTAAAAAAAATGCAAATTTACTCTAACAACGACAACATTGAACATCATAGTGTTCACTCATTGAAACATTATCATCAACCCAAGAAAGCATAAAAATTGAGTCTTGAAGGAGAAAAAAACAACAGCAACAATACTAATACCTGCACATTTGACGGTGTGGGTGATGAAGAGAATGGAGTTGAGAAGCAGAGAAAGAAGGAAATAGCGTGAATGAGACGCCATTGTTGTTGTGGAATGGAATTGAAGTGAGCTCGTAGGTTCATCGTGGGGAGGATTTCACAAAGGTTTATAAAATTGGGGTGAGCTGGAACGCTGGAAATCGGCAACAAACATGTCAGTCATTAAACGGCGTCGTGTTGGTGGGATTTCCTTTTCAGGTTGTCGTTGGCTCTTAATTTTTGGAATTTGGGAAGAATTGGTAAAATGATCCCTTAAGATACATAAAAATACTTCTAAGCGTAAAATTTTATATCAATGTGAATTATTTTCGGTTCAATTGTAAAAAATATCACTTAAATTCTCTCAAATTTGATAAAATTCGAGCTTTATATATAGTGTAGAAGTGAAAGAGTGACACAATTTATGGAGCCTGTTTTTGTCATAATGGAAGAAAGAAAATTGAATAAAAAGGGCAAGTTCATTCATCTGATGCTCAAAGTTAGGTGAATCACGGATGTAGCACAAACAGAACTTTGTCAAGCGTAGGACAATGACATAGGGCCTAGAATGTGTTATTTTTCTCAACACCCCAAAAAGATATAGATATAATATCAAACATTCCCCTTGAGATTTTATCAAATAACAAATCAGACTCTGAAGTTCGAAAAATAACAAATACCTTCTTTGACTTATGGTCAGACAAATTAATTTATCAAAAAAGCAAAAAAGACGAAAAAGTCCTCCACAAATCTTCCTTTCCCGATTTCTCCCCCCCCCCCTATTTCTCTTGAGCTCTCCTTTGTCCTTTCTTTCTGTCAAATTTTCCTCCATTTCTGTCATTCTTTTTTTCTTGAGCAATTTCAGCCAATGCCAGGTCCTCATCCAACACCAAATCCAAATCTAGCTTTTTAGATGACATTGGAACTCCTTTCAACTTTCAAAAAAAAAAAATAAAATTATTCAACCAACATCCTATTTCCGTCTTCGTCCAAAACAACCAGATAGATGCAAACCCCAATCATGGAGAAAATTATGCAAACCGTTCAAAACAACCAGAAAGATTTTTTTTTTTTTTTTCACAGAAACAAGCATATCCAAAATCATATGTTGGCCAATAAAATTAGAACCCTAAATTAGAAAAAACAAAGTTTATCCAACTATTTAATTCCCAATCTAAGAGCTTGTAAACTTGGTCACGGTCTTGGTACCCTCAAAAACAACATGTTTTGCAAATTCGCCAGGAAATACAAGTCTCACAGTAATCTAAATCTCCCTGGAAGTGATGGTGGGCTTCTTATTGTACCTCACAAGCCTAGAAACCCCTTAGGCCAATTTCTCAAAAATATCATTGATGGAGAGGTGAAGAAGGAACTGGAAGGGACGGCCAAGAGGAGAGGTGCAGGTGGGGAGGGGATTGATGCAACAAGGCGGCCAAGGAATGAATGGGTGGGGGTGGAAAGAAAAAACATAAACAAAAAAATTTGGGCGGGGTGGAAGGGCGGCGGCGGCTAAGGGGAGGGGTGCAAGTAGGGCTGGGGTAGGGGAGATGGGGGAGGGAGAGATGTGGGGCGGCCGGAGGGGGGGGGGGAATTGCAAGCAAGTTTGGGTTGGGGGGGGGGGTGGTGGTGGGGGTACGATTGGGAGAGGAAGAAAAATGGGAGAGGAGAGGAAGAAAGAAAGAAGAAAAATGGAGTGGCTAGGGAAATTGAATGACTGAAGAAAAGGGTATATTAGTCCACAAAAAAAAATTCACTATTACAAATAAATTGTGTTAATTAACTTATAATCAGGGGGGATTAATGTTATTTTTCTTTTCAGTGAATGGGGTATTTGTTATTTTCCAAACCTCAGGGTCCGATTTGTTATTTGATAAAACTTCGAGGGGGTGTTTGATATTATCTCAAAGATATATATGTTCAACATTTTCGGGAAGAGCCATGAGGAAGAAAGTGAAATTGTTAAATTTAAGTAAAGGAGGCATGACATGGTTATTGAGTTTGGAGCATCAATTTTGTTCAATATATAAATTGGACTACATTGTAGTAGAAAACAAGGAGGAGATGCTACATTGGCTTGTTTTCTCCTAATTGTATAACGCATATTTTATCATAGTTGACAATGATGCTGTCTACCCTCAGTTTAATAGCAAGGCTATCAATTCTAGGACTAATTGATGATCTCAGAACTCTAATCAACACAAATAGATGCTAGACTTCTGCTTTGGTACATTATTTCCCAAGACAATCTAAGCTTTGAATACAATTTTTGCCTGCAAATTTTGTGGAGGCAGTCCTTCAAGTGAAATAATAAGGCTCTGACTTTCAAAATCTTGAGGGATACCCTCCCAACAATGCAATACAACATGATCACTCAAACATGTTTATTGAATATTTGAGTGAATATACATGTGGTTTGAGCTTCTAAGTGGACCAAAAATCTTCAAAACCCATAGGAGAAACCAATAGAATATTCTTCAGCCCAAAAGCCTTTTAAGAGGGCTTTTTAGTAAAACAAGTGGATTTTCTCCTTTTGACGGATCACATGCAAACAAAAAACCATTGGTGGATGAAAATGTTTTCAGATAAATGTGGCTCAGTCTTTCCAACAAGCATGCAGTCCATGTAAGCATTCTCCTAGTCCTCCCAACGCCCCAGCATTGCATCTTCCAATTCAGACCATAATATTCAGCTGGAACTCCAATTTTTCTGGTAGAAAATGGCAGTAGCCTCAGATGGCCGGCTTGCCTTATTGGCTGCTGGAAAGTTGCATGGCACTGTTGCATTGTCAGGGAAAAGAAACTGGAGTGTAGTGAAGTTCTGTAATGGAGAATTGATGGGGCAGAAGCTCAAGTGCACAAAACTTGAGCAAAGGCATCAGAGGAGTGGTGGTGCAGGGACTCCTGTGTGCATGTCCCTCACTGCTGACTTTGTAGGTGAGGCCAAGGTGAGTGTTACTGATAGTGGTCTATGTATGCAACAAATTGGGGGGATTCATTGCTATACTTCGTCTTACGCAATTCAACATATTTAAGTCCTTTTCTGGGCTGCCAGTGACTGAAACACGATAACTGTTTCTTCTAACAAATGCTGCGTTTGTCGCCTAAGATTGGTCATGTAGATTAATCAGTAAGGTTGATCATTGTCCTCCCCATTCTGGAATAGAATCAGCATAATTTGATATCATGATCATGTTTCTCATTTATAGTTCGTCCTACTTTTGGTCAAGTTTTTTCCTTTCTACATTGAATCCAACATACTAAATGCAGCTAAGGGATCTGGAGATGGAGAAAACGGATCCCAGAACCGTTGCTGCAATCATACTTGGAGGTGGAGCTGGTACCCGTCTTTTTCCTCTCACAAAGCGCCGAGCGAAACCTGCCGTATGTCTACGCTATTCTTATTCATATCAACTTTTTAATCTTCTTTAGAATCTTCATTCATTGCCACAGACAGGTAAGTCTTGAAAAGATAATCAATCAAATACTGGGCATAACATTTTCTCAGAACTTCTGTGCGACACTGACTAGAGAGAGCAAACATTTTGTTCCTCTATGCCGGTTTGATTGGTAGAGCATCAATAATCAAAGGACCATTACTTCTTGTTCTCACAATTCCAGGTACCTATTGGGGGAGCATACCGACTAATTGATGTGCCCATGAGCAACTGCATCAATAGTGGTGTCAATAAAGTTTACATTCTTACCCAGTTCAACTCAACATCACTTAACAGGCACCTTTCAAGGGCTTACAACTTTGGCAGTGGTGTCACTTTTGGAGATGGATATGTAGAGGTATGCACCTTTAAAAATCTCCCTTCTTTCCTTGTGCATCAAATCAAGTGCTCTTCTAGTCATTTCTGCGGTGCTACATTCACTTTAGGTAACGAGTCAGACAGCTGTACAAATTTTTCATTTGATTTGTTGACTGCTATTTTGCTCCTCGCAAGTTGTATTACAGGTCTTAGCAGCCACTCAAACTCCAGGTGAGGCAGGTAAAAGATGGTTCCAAGGTACAGCAGATGCAGTACGCCAGTTCCACTGGCTTTTTGAGGTATCAAACTATTCACCCATGCTTAGACTTTGTTTCAACTGCTCAGCCAACTCATAGATCACTTGAATGCTTTACCACATATCTCCATTCAACATTCATGTATACCTATTCCCTGAATCATGAAGCAATTCCAGGCCATATTGCTCAAAAACCACCTTCTTGAGTAGATGACGTGCAAACAAACATAAAATTTGACAAAATCCATATTTGCTATAATTTCAAGACAATATTTCAACAATTAGCGTAAGTGAGAGGCATCTGTTTTGTCTATGAACTTGTAAATACACATGATCTAATACTTTGACAAACTGTAGGATCAAAGAACCAAGGAGATCGAAGATGTACTCATTCTATCTGGAGATCACTTGTATAGAATGGACTATTTGGACTTTGTTCAGGTGAAGATGTACCTTACCTTACCTCAGGGAATGGTTCTTTAGAGATAAATTACCTCTTATATACTAAAATATTCCCATTCACAGAATCACAGACAAAGTGGTGCAGATATCACAATAGCATCTTTGCCAATAGATGACAGGTAGGATATGCTTTTATATTTCTACAAACAGCTTATGAAAAAATCAATCACAGATAGAACTTATATGGACTTGGTTCAAAGCTAGAAAAAATGATTGCTATATTAAATTTCTGAAGTTGACAACAAAAATTTTAGTTGGATAACTATGAACTGGCCAACTTAACAAGTTCAAAGCAAATATTCCAATACTTAACAAGTTGACATTAAGACTTCCAAGTCCACATTGACCACCAACTTAACAAGTTGACTGATAAAAGACAGCTTAATCTGTATTTTTTGTCATGATAGCCGTGCATCAGATTTTGGGTTGATGAAGATTAACAACAAAGGAAGGGTACTTTCCTTCAGCGAAAAACCAAAAGGAGATGACTTGAAGGCAATGGTAATAGCCAAATTTCTTAACAACAAATTGTCATGACTGAACATACACCAAAGTTCCAATATCAATAACAGTAAGTACTTTAGGCAGTTGACACAACCGTGTTGGGACTATCTCAAGAGGAAGCTCAGAAGAAGCCATATATTGCTTCAATGGGGGTTTATGTCTTCAAAAAGGAAATCCTTCTGAACCTTTTGAGGTGATATCCTTTCTTCATGGGTTCAAATGACTTTTGAGATTAGGACTGTTATGGATGGCGAGTGATGTTTCTGAATTTTAGCCATGCCAGACAAAAATAAAACTATACTGTACTGTTTTTATCTGTTGCTTCAGATGGCGTTTTCCTACAGCAAATGACTTTGGATCAGAGATAATTCCTGCCTCAGCAGCAGAATTCAATATAAAGGCAGGTTCCACAACTCCCCTCCCCCCTCTCCCCTGGGTCTTTTTTCTGAGGAAATGTTTTATAAGAGTATGACATCTCAACAAAACTTAAGCTACTTGTGCATTTCATACCACTAAAAAACTCAAGCTGGAACTTCTATTCCAGAAGAAAATATGTTCTGCAGCATCAGTTTTTACCTGCATCTGCTGTTGGTTTTCAGCCTAAAAATGCAAGGTTTATCTTTGCAGGCTTACTTATTTAATGACTATTGGGAGGACATTGGGACAATCAAATCATTTTTTGAAGCAAACCTTGCCCTTACAGAGCATGTAAGTATCAAACACATTACTTTCCACCTACACTGATCCATAACTGTGTATATAGACAAAGTTATAAAACATCTATACCGCAGAAAGAGAAGGGAACTATAGAAACTTAAAATTTCAGTCTTGTTCACATCAAAACCAATGGAGAAACAAACAGAAAATAATTCAAGACTGCATATTGTTTTTCAAATAAATGATTGCTAGATCAGTACCTTTCGCCCTTATGTCTTGCAGTATGGGCGCATCAAATGCGTAAGGCAAGTCTAGAGTAAATGACTCCAACATTGACCCTCACTGATTTTATTTGCTGTCTTTTTCAGCCACCAAGATTTAGTTTTTATGATGCCACAAAGCCAATTTATACATCAAGGAGATACTTGCCACCATCAAAAGTTGACAACTGCAAGGTTATTTATTCATTCTCTCTGAACTGTGGGACAAATTTGATAATAGCAATTATCCCATCCTTTTTAATTTTTTAAGGAAAAGACATGGGTAAATGCTTTCTTGTGAACACATATACATCTGCAGATTGTCGACTCAATTGTGTCACATGGTAGTTTCTTGACCAATTGCTTTGTGGAACACAGTCTTGTTGGCCTAAGATCCCGTATTAATTCCAATGTTCACTTAAAGGTACATCTTGAATCATATCAGCAATTGCAGATTACATGTATACTCGACAACTTATAGGAATTTCTTTACTCCATGTTGGTTGAAGTTGCCGAGTATTTTCTGTAGGGATCAGGAGTTTTACTTTTTGTAATTCTAATGCTGGGCTTTTGGTATTCTTTCGTCTCTACAGGACACAGTGATGCTGGGTGCTGATTACTACGAAACTGACAGTGAAAGGGTTTCACAGTTGGCTGAGGGAAGAGTTCCTATTGGAATTGGAGAAAACTCAAGAATCAAGTACGAAAAACTCAGACCATTCTTTGCTTCTGTTCTACATTCACATGTAATCATTTTGTTTAATTATATGGCTAAGTGCATCCTTTTCTTCTTTTATCAGATGCTGCATTATCGACAAGAATGCCAGAATAGGGAAAAATGTCATCATTGAAAATTCAGAGGTACTTTCTCCAGATCTTTGTATCCAGTTATGCTTAAAAGAAATATGCTGATTCACCTTTATCTAAGTGTCTACCTTCCATCCTTTTTTCTTGGTATGGCTTTCCACCTTTCAAATCCTCTTGCAACACTATTTTAACCATTAAACTGACGGAGTAAACAGCATATATTTCAAGGTTTGAAGTGTCAAGACTAATGGCACTTGGTCGGCTTACATCGAGTAAGGAAACTCGCATATTCATGGTCTTCCCTTTTCTCCCTGAATAATTTGCAGGGCATACAAGAAGCAGACAGATCTTCAGAAGGATTTTATATCAGATCAGGAATCACAATCATATTGAAAAACTCAACAATAAAAGATGGACTCGTGATATAAGCTGTGCATCAACTTCCATACTTGGGACAAGGGGAAAAAAGGACTAATTTGGCAGAAAAGAATGGGATCAAGACATAGTGGAATAAGAGTTATATTCCACTTCAAATAAATGACGGAACCAGTGCAAAAGGTTCAATTCATTTCATCAGAAAGCATGAATCTATCTTTTCTCTGTTGGAAGTAACAACTCTATTCTCTTGCATGACAGGGTAGCATAAGTAATTATTAGTATCATGTAACCATGTAAACATCCAGTTGTTTGAGATCTCTCACAAATTGCATTAAGCTTGAATCCACAACATGATTACATGATTTTCTCAGTAATACACCGCTCTTAAATTGCCCAGGTCAAGAGTATTAAGAAATGGAACTAGCAATATTATATGTCTACCTCACATTTTTTACTACATCGTTATAACTAATATACTACAGCTTTAATCTTAGGTTCTATGCACTTGATGTGCAATTCCCAACCATCAACATCCATAGAGAAATTGAATAGATTAATAAATTTTAGAATTTTTTTTGCAGCAGTGCATGGTTTTCTAACTAATGTCAACAAGAATCATAAAAAAGGAGGTATAAAGGACAATAAGCAAAAGTAAAGAATAAATTCAACTAAACCCAACTAAATTAGAACTGATATTACTGAGCCCATAAATGAAATAGTCGGTATCTGTACATTCAAAGGAATAACTCTTCACAGGAAAACTTCAGTTCATTTTCAAATTTTTGCAATACAAATCGTTCTTCAGCTGCAATAATGTTGGTCACAAAGCATTTATCATCTGAGAATGGTTTCCTACCTGTCCTTCCAGCTCGATGAAGATAACTTACTGCATCTCTTGGGAGATCAAAATTGTAGATATGAGTAGTCTCTGGCAGATCAACTCCTCTAGCTGCTATATCTGTTGCAGCCAGAAGATAGTCTCCTCCTCCTCTAACATCCTGCATGGGAAAATGATAAGATTTAGAATTTTCTAAGCTGGAATGCTGCCACTGGTGGAAAAAATATGGGTTTTTCTCTCTTCCCCATCACCAAATTTAGGGCAGATATACATCCAACTCTAGAGCAATACTTACTAATAGGCTTGCTGCTCGCTGATTAAAGTTTATATCTTCCTCCAAAACAATCAGTTTAGAGTATCCCATGTAGGAAACTTTTAAAAAATCAATTAACAGGTTTAGTGGTGGGAGATTTCCAGCCTTCTTTGATTTTTCTGACTGCAAAAAATGAATGCCAAAAGAATCTAGCTTTAATAATTAGATTCACAATTCATGCAGATGTTCGAGAAACTATTCTTTTTCTTTCTTCTTTTCGAGAAAAAATAAATGAACTCATTAACAATATGATGCATGTTGAAAACATTATAAGAAATGTATAAAATGTCATTTGCAATATTTATGTTGCATTGCGTCAACGTAAGCAGATGAAGACTGAATACCTAACTTTCAAACATCCTTACAGTAGAATTGTCAATGGAGAACAATATCTTTAGTATGCATGAAGACAGAGGCAAACAAGCCATGGTGAACTACATCCTATTGATTGTAGTTCACTAAAACTTACACAGTCATATACCATTATCTCTTAAATATAAACATCCTGGTACACCAAAAGAATAAAAAATAAAATTAAAAATAACATGAAACACTAACTTGTTCGCCAACGAAAACTATTGCAGATTGAGGTGCATCTGAATGTAACAAGGAGAGCAATGTTGCATGCCTCTCCCTTTTGCCACACACCTGAAACCCCAAGACGAAAATTGAGTATGCTAAAGAAACATAAATACACCTTATAGACTAAATATGCCAAAGAACAAAAATGAAGTGAGCCCCAAAAGAGAGTTTGAGGCAGACATCGAGATAAGAAAGAAGGTAAGTATACCACAAGCAAATAAAATGTTATAAATTAAAAAGATTGACATTCAGGATTTTAGACACTGTCTTACCACAAATCTATGATGTAGGCATGATGGCATTGGTTTAAGAGCATTTACATGGACATGAACTACATCACGCTGCCATGGTTACCACGGTAAACAAGAGATCATAATCAATGTAGATAATAAAGAATCCATATAACCACAAAAATAAATCATAAAAATAAAAAACCACTGCTGGGCTAATGAAGAAGCTTCATAATTAGTAGGTAACTAGAAATGAAGTAAAAACTAAATAGCAGCAACCCAGACCTTGGTCCATTTATGCTGTATACAGTCGTACAGAAACCGTTTGGGCTGTGGAATTGATGCACTAGCAAAAATTGTTTGACGGTTGCCGCTTGAAGAGAATGATGTCAAAAGCCTTCGAAGAGAATCAACTTGCCTTGATGAATTGAACATGAAATCAACCTAAAAGTTGACAAAACTGTTATATCATTAATCATATTCAAAAAACTGAAGAAAAATCTTCAGTAACTGATTTTAAAAATTGACAAAAGATTTTATGAAAAGAGCAACATAAAATTTCTATCTAGAAGATGTTGAGGTCCATTTCATCTTTTACTTCTCAGGACTCAAGTTGTAAAATAAATAAGCATCCAGACTTGAAGAAGAAACTAGATCAGTTCACCTCATCAATTACCAGCACCCGCATAGTCTCTAACCTACAAAGCTGTTTCTCAAGCATCAGAGACAAACTTCTCAGTGTTGCAACTACTATAGTTGGAGGTTCTGCCTGCATGAAGAAAAGCACCTTGCTAAGAAAACAAGAAATTACATTTAAATACAGGATGCTAGAACATAAATCAATTTCATCCACTATCAAATGGAACAATATTCCCTAGAGACAAACAGATGGAGTCGAAAGTAATTGCCTTGTGTTTACATTCCAAATCTACTTAATCTCACAGAACGCAACATGGTACCAGAAGAAAAAGTGAGGAACTCAACAATATTCATAAAATGCTTCAATATATCTGTCATGACCCCAGTGAAACAATCGCTTTTACAATTAATCTCATAGGACATAGATTTATTTTGCCACTTGGAAAGTCTATTCATATCTGAAAGTTGTGGTCATTGCCAATAAATGCTTGTTTCAAAAAACCATACTGCCTTCCTCACATACATAAATACGTGGTCAAATCTATGATATTGTCATGCAATGTTCTCCCATCACTTCCAGATCAAGTTTGAATATACAAATGACAAAAAAATCATTGAAACTTTTGTACCTTTAACCACTTCTTGTGTCTATTCAATGTTCCTCCATCTAACAGAGCCATAACAGAGCAGGACTTCTGCCTTTGTTCTAACTCCAAAGGTTTAGCAGCAAGTCTTCTGGCAACTTCTGTAACCTAAATATCAGACACAGGCCATAAGATTCTCTATTGTACATGAATTATTTGCAGATACCTGAAAGATTAAGAAGAAACACAATTCCTACTTGCATGCCAAGCTCCCTTGTTGGCAGAACAATCAGTGCTTGAACACCAAATTTCTGAGGGTTAATTGCTGAAAATACCTGCAGAAGATATGCAAGAGTTTTTCCAGAACCTGTCTAGAGGATCAAATTAAAAAAAATTTGTGTTAGAGGCTGCAACTCATATACCAAAAAATAATGCATATTTTGGGCTTTATTTCCTTGGAAACAGCTATGCTAAAGAGGAATCAGGAGGAGGACTTGGGCAGATGTCTAATCTGTACAAGTGAACAAAGAATCTAAAACATTTAGAAGTTAAACATAAATGATCAACAATAATCACACTGCTTATAAAAAATGAAACAACAGAAGTCTGGATCTTTCCCCCAGAGCACCGATGGCAGGCAAGATGATCCAATCAAACAAACAACATTTATCTTCCAAATTTTCTTTTATTAAAGAAGCATATTGACCTGAGCATGAAGTATGCAATCTTGGCCAGAGAAAAGTACAGGTAAAGATTCCTCCTGTACATCAGTAGGCACAACGTATCCAATTTCTTCCATCCTGCATTCGAGTTATAACTTCTTTCACTAAACTTAACATTTGCATATATATTATTATTTTCCACCCAAACTTTACCACAATGCTTCAATGAAAATGGTGAAAAGAAAATTGGAAAAAAAAATAAAAAATCTAACATATATTAATCGTGAAAACTTAGCTAGGCAATAGAAAAACTCAGCAGACAATTATGTGATTCATCACTTGGGAAGCCTATTCTGAACTGAAAAGCTAACGAACGGTTGAAAATCAAAATAAACAAGTTCTCAGAAGTCTGAGAACTCATTTCTCTAAATACTAGTCACCATTAATTTAAGATGCTTTATAACCAGAAATTTAATCCTATATGAATTATCCAGGATATGTAAATTTTCCATCTTTATACAGAATCTTTAAAAAGATAAAATTTTTTAAAACAAACCACTTCTAGAAACACTTAACGATATTCTCAACCTCACTTTAGTTTGTAAAGATTCCATTTTGAACACATTAAATTATATACGGCAATGCAACTTTAACTTAATCTTTTCAAAATATCATATCCTGAATTTACATAAACTATAACAAAGCTCAAAAGCTGTCTTTCCTCAAGAAAACATAAAGAAAAAAGATGCAAAGCTTAATTTTTCACATATGCTCTGGCTTAAATCAGTAAAATACTTTGTGGGGCAGCTTAAATTTTGAACATCCACATTCATTCATATCCAAAAAAAAAAAAAAAAAACCTCCATGATCCTCCGTTTAATCACTATAATTACACATTTTCACAACCAAATTAGCTAAAATTGCACACCCGCCAGTACGAATTCAACAACAGAATCTTTTTTGACAAGATAAGGGAAATGGGAAATCTGGCCTGTTGATAACGTGCTCAGGCACGTGACCTTCACAGAGTTCACGTAGCGTAGAGAATCCCTCCTTTCCAGCGTCGGCTGCTTCTGTGAGTTGTCCTGAAGAAGATGCCAAAGAAGAAGCCCCCAGACGCTTGCATTTAGTCCGGTTCCTACCGTTACTAACTAGGAGCAATTTGCTGCGGTTAACGTAAGAAAGACACAAACAACTGCGCCGGAATTTGGCCGAGGAAGTCCATGAAACCGAAGGAAGATGAGTCGCAGAAGAGCATAACGCCATGGCCGTTCCTTGAGCGTTTTTTCAGTTACTTCAGTAGTTTTGCCGAGTTAAAGCATCTCTTAATTTGGGCCTTGCAGCCCAAATTTTGGGCTTTAAAAAGTTTCTTTTATGTATTGAATTTTAAAACTGCTTTCAGTCTCCAAGCCCAAATCTATTTTAACCCATACAGCCCAGTCCGTTAATTAAGATAAGGGTGACTTGGGTTGGGCCCTATCTTCTGACTCTAAATTTAAGCACAGGGCTTTGACACAACATTGGTTAACGGGCAATTTGGCCTATCAACAAAGCACCGAAATATTGGTTAATGTTTTCAAAAATGAATAATGAGTCGAGCAATTTGAATAGTATATAATTTGGCCTATCAACAAGTACATATTGGTTAATGTTGTTAAGGATGTGTTGTGAGATTACTATTATTGAGACCAAGTCAATATTTTTTTTTGTTTTACATTCATTGTTCTTATATGTGTGCTCTCTTACCTCACTCCTATCTGGCTATCTGTCGTAAAGTAATACTAGGGGCCAAACTAAGGGTATAATGTATTTGAGAAAAGTTGTATTAATTTGTGTAAAAATTTTAGTGAATATTTTTTTTATAAAAAAAGTATTTTAGAAGAAAAAATGAGAGAGAAATTTTTTTCAAATTATGCGAGAAGAATTTGAATGAAAAATTTTAAATTTTAAATTTTAAAATAAAAATGTGTTTAGAGTGTGATATTTTTATTTGAGAAAAAAGTTACTTTTTTTAATTACAAATAAAAACTTCTTATCCAAACGTACTCTAAATATATATATATATATATATATATATTTTTTGTCTTGATACAATTGTTACTTTACTCTATTTTTTCCTACTCTATTTTTAGACTTTGAAAACATCTAACTAAGTTGTACGAGAACTGAGGACTGAACCACCATACCTAAGTAACTCTAACAGACAGCTGTTAGTCAAGTTCGAATCTGGTGGCCACTGAAGTAGTTTCTCAGCGTTACCATTAGAATTTAGAATTCCAAGCCTTGGGGGTAGACCAAGTCAATCGATGGGAAGCAAAATTAATAGTTCTGTGAAATTGTGGCGTAGATTGTTTTACTCAATATTGTATGGAAATCTTTTTTTTTTTTTTGAAACAATAGTATATTAAAAGGCACAATAATAAATATACAAGCTATGAGAACGTAAAAGATTTTGTAGTATTGTTATTGAAAATAGCACTATAAGCCACAAAAATAAAAGTCCACAAAGGCCAAAAGCCCCGAAAGCCAACTCAACGAGTAAGAAGAAAAAGAAAAACAAAATAAACCCGCATTAAACGAGAAGGATTGACAACTTAAACGACTTAAATTTAACCGAATTTAAACCCACACAAGACGAGAAGGGTTGAGGACTTGGATAATCTAGAAACAACCCAAAGTACTAAAATATAAAAATTTAATTATATCGAGACACTAATACTATACACAAATAATACTATGCATACCAAGTGGCCCAACCTGCACAAGACGGGAAGTCTTTGTTGACCTCTATGCATAAAGCAGTAGACTAGTAGCATCTTTGCTTTTTGATCATCTTGAAATTTGAGCTCCAAATTTGACTAAGCTTAAAGGAATCTCTGGTTTTCTTCTTCACACACCATGAAGGACTTTGAAAATGTGTCTCGCTCATTAATATCTCACCTTTTCTTTTCTTTTCTTTTCTTTTCTTTTTCTTTTTTCCTATAAGTTGTTATAACCACAAAAAGGGAAATACCAAAACACACACAACACATTGTGCTTAGTTTTTTTAATGCATTTGAAGTTATTGCTTTAATTAAAGAAATATATATTTCATACATTTTATGTATTTTTATTTTAGTATATTAAATTAATTACATAATTTATTCTTTTTTAATTATAAACAGTCATTTATAATTATTTCTAACTGACCATTATACGTGATATAATGAATGTATAAAATATATTTTCATAATTAAGGTTTTTTTTCTTTTTAAAATTCGATGCTATTGTGATTGGAGATTCAAAATGTAATTTATCAAAATAACTCATAAAATTCTAACCATTCGACTCACATTATTGTACTAGTAATATAAGCCACAAATCTATAATCACTTGAATCATTTCATTTATTTGATTTGATAATGCCAAAGTTTATTTTCTAAATCATTTGAGTGGTTTCTAATTAGTTCTATAATTTGCACTTATTTGGCTTATTGAAATTTGTTGCCAATGAGTCCAAATGGAGGAACACAAAATGCATAGCTACTACGAGGTTCATCCATCATAGGGCATAATACTTCAAACTAAAAAACAAGCTTATACCTTCCTTGATGAACTCTTACCATATTAAGTTAATCCTACAAATTTGTCAAAATTCCACCCAAAGGGGGAAAGAACAAAAACAAAGTGAGCAAAATAAGGTGGAATTGAAAAGGTAAAAGCGTTGATTGATTCCACCAATCCCCTTCTCAATAGGAAGGAATAAATATATAAATAAATTGCCAATTTTTTTTTGGCATAATATACAAAAATTTTGATTCAGAATAATTTTCTTTCAATTTTAAATACAAGACTTTTCAATTTGTAACAATTATATCAAAATTGATGTCAACTATTAAAGTTGAAAAAAAGACAAAAAAGCCCTCCAATATAAAGCATATAATTTAAAATTCTAAAATAAATTTTTAAAAAGACAAAAAAGACAAAATTTAAAGACAAAAATTTAATAAACTTATTTACACTATATAATAAATTTTTTTAAACAAAAAAATAAAATTTGAAAATGAAAATTTAATAAAATTTAGAGACAAAAATGACAAAAAAAATTTGAGGTTAAAAAACAAAGTATCTATAAAAAAAAAATTGAAGTTAAAAATCAAAGTATCATATAATAATTTTTTATCTGTTTACATTAAAATTTTTAACAAAATTTTACATAATTTTATTAAATTTTTTCTTTTAAAAAGTTAATAAAATTTTTTTAACTATATCAATTTTGTGTCATTTTTGTCTTTAAATTTTACTAAATTTTCATCTTTAATTTTTTTTTAGTTTAAAATTTTTTATTATATAGTGTAAATAATTTTATTAAAATTTTGTTTTTAAATTTTGTCTTTTTTGTCTTTTTAAAAATTTATTTTAGAATTTTAAACTATATGCTTTATTTCCAACTTTCAGATATTATCCCTTTTTTTTTTTGATTAAAAAAATTGTCTTCCTCAGATCAACCAACATTTATTAACAATAAACATTACTAAAAAAAGAAAAGTACTAAAATCTTCTTTCTTTATTTTTTTTTGTATTTTTCCAATTTTATATTCTTGAATTTCCTTTTTTTTTTTAAATTAAATTATATTCCTATTTCAAGTATTCTTATAAGTTGTAATCTCCGTTTCTTCCTATATTTTTCCACACCTAAAGGAACTCTCTCCGTGTCCACAACACACACAACACATTTCACTGCGTGACTGAGCTGAGTTTTCAGTATGTCCTTAGCAATGGCGACTGATAACTTCCCATCATCATCTGATCATATCATGAAGGCGATCATGGCATCATCATCGCCATCATCATCGTCCTCTGCTGCTGGCAATGGTGTTGTTCTTGCCGTCTCCGACGATGGTTGTAGCATTTGTCTCGAGCCCTTCAGTTCACAGGATCCTCCCACTGTACTCTCTTCTTATCTCTGTATAGTATATCTTTGTGTGTGAGTGTATTTGAATGTATGGAGGGCCGGGCTCTCGGTTTTGATCGATTATGAGACGTGGGATTTTTTTTTTGGGACAAAATTTGATGATTTTTCTATCAAGCTCTATTTTTTAGTATTGTTTTGTTTTCAAATTGAGTAGATTATTATGGGATTGCTTAAATTTACGGCCTATTTTGCAAATATGGTTTGATTTGAAGTTAATACATCTGTTAATGTGTTGATCGTCCTATAGTTTTGTTGTATTAGTTGTTTCTTGGAAATTGCTAAGATTGCTTTGGGATATCTGTTTGTGTTTCAATTGATGGGGGTTTTTTTTGAGGTAGTTAGTCCATTTTACTTGTTGGGATTTTGGGATGCTTTGATTTGAAGTGCTAGATACTATCTTTAGTTGCATTAGCTGACACTCATGCTTTTCTTGATTGGGATATTTTTTACATTGCTTTTTATCGTCCATTCTTCATGATTTATTAATGACACTATTTTGGTCGTTTCACCTTTGGTGCTTTTGTTATTCTCTGAGAAACTTTTCTCCTGATTTCTCCTACTCCACTTTGAAAATGGTCTTTGGTGTTCTTAGATTTTAATAGATCCATTACATTGTCACTGCTGACAGAAATGTTTTTGGCTATAACTGGCCTGCCCCATGGTTTTGTTGTAGTGATTTAACATTATTTTGTGCTTATAAGTCAATATCTTCAGAGCCCTGGAATTGTAGTTGGGACAAGGATTTTTCTTGTTTCATAGGTCTGATGAGTAGTTATTGTTGATGTTAGTATGAAACGTATCAGTTGTTTTCCTTTTCAGGTGACGAACTGTAAGCATGAGTATCATTTGCACTGCATTCTTGAATGGTAAGCATCTCCTTTGTGAAGCATGGTGATGGCTTCCTCCCTCTAACTTCTATTCTTATTATGGACGTGTCCACTTGCATAAATAAATCAGCGTCATGATTTAATGGATATTACCTTTAACTGGATGGTAATTGTTTTCAGGTCTCAGAGAAGTACTGAATGTCCAATCTGTTGTCAGCTTCTTGTCTTAAAGGACCCTGCCAGGTATGCCAACAGCCCAATATGCTGTCAGCTTCTTAATTTGTTTCCTGATTTGCTGCATTTGATTGTTTCAAACTGTTTGAATTCTCTCTCCAGCCAAGAGCTTTTAGAAGTTGCAAAGAGTGAAAGAAGCACAAGGTCAAGAAGTAATATCCACATTGTTCGTGAGGATCATGAAGTTAGCCATGTATGTTGTATTGCAGTTAAACCAAAAAGTAGAATCCTTACATTTTCTAGGCCTGCCGCTGAGTAATCCTAAATTAAAGGAGTGTGTTTTTCAGGCTGCTCCTTACATAAATAATTCTGATTTGGAGGAGGAAATTCTGCAGCATTTTGTTGCTGCTACAAGCAGAACCCGCTATAATGGCCAAAGGAGAAGGCAAACATCATCAGGAATAGATACTTCAGAAGCTTTTCCTTCTGTCTCTTTTGCAACTATGTCAAATATGCGTGCCAATAACTTCCACAATGAAATGGAGAATGTAAATAATGGGTTGGAAACAGGTGCATCAGCAAGTACAATTGAACCAGAATTGTCCCCTATGCTTACTGCTGAAAATGGAGTTGGTCCTGTTAACCATAGGTATCAGCCAGAACTATTATTCTTTTTATGCTACTAAAGTTAGCATTGATATAGAAACAGCTTAAAACCTGTAGCAACAGTTCAAGCTTACCGAACAAATATCAGTTAATATAACTGTTATATCTAGGTAATTATCCACCTGATTTACCTTCAGGAAGTCATACCTTCTCTGTGTTTAAATGATGTTACTCGTTTTCCAAAGGGATTAGATACACCATTTAGAGCCCTTCTTCTGATTAGGCAAAAAGTTCCAAAAATTTCTTATCTTTCCTTGTTCCTTAGCAAAGCTAGTGTATTCAGTATTACATTTCAGTTGTAGCTTGTGAACATAGAGTTGAAGGTCAAACACAATGAACTGAATGTATTTGTTATTCAGCATAGCATTATTTGTTATATATTGTCAAAGAGGTGGTTACTTGTCATTTCTGGCTAATTGGTGTCTTTAAATTGCTTCGGACGTATATTCCTTTATTCATAAAGAAGAAGCTTGTGATGTTTTACAATTGAAAGGTTCCTAATTTTTAACTACCATCTAATGATCACCTTGTCTGCATTTTAACTTCAAGTTACACAATCTAGTCAATGTACTACTGGTAGCTGCCCATAATAATGGACCTTGCCCTCATAGAACTCTAACCTTAAGTGTGCTTAATTACCGTCTAATGTGTAGCCAGTCTAGCTGATGTAAGTTGCAATATATTTTGGTCGGGTGCCAGCTTCTTATCTGCTTTTGATATTCAATGTGATTGTGTTGCAAACTAGAATATAATTCATGATGCCAGTAACAGAAATTGTTTATTTAATGTTTAATGGCTCATTTATTCCCGTGGTAACTTCTAGGATATAGAGCATGTTCCTTCTTTTTGTACCATCTTAAAAATTTCCTTCAAGAATAATAATTTTTCTTACTCATTCATGCTCATATAGGTTTCTTTTTGGCCAATCATCACCTGATGGTCCTCGGAGATTGAGTTCCTCTGAGTTCATTGCCTTTTCAGAGTCTGTCAAAGCTAAATTTTCAGCTGCTTCTGCCAGGTAAATGTTATTCTTGGCTTTTTGTTAATGCTTCTTTTACTGAGTGGTTTTATTCTTAATTGTAGATCCATTATGCTACAGGTATAAGGAATCAATTACCAAAAGTACACGTGGTTTTAAAGAAAAGTTGTTAGCTCGCAACTCTACGGTCAAGGAACTGGGTAGAGGAGTTCAGCGTGAGATGAGTGCAGGCATTGCTGGAGTTGCAAGAATGATTGATCGATTTGATCTGTCATCAAAAAGAACTGGTGTTCCTGTTCCATTTTCAACTACTTCAGTAGAGAAACCAAACCTTGCTGACAGACAACAGAGTTTGGTGCAGAGTGGTATATCTGACTCTTCGGGGGCAGTTTATGGGGACACCACGCATAGTTCTGATATTTCCCCACTCAATATCACTACCACACCAGGCCAAGTGGAAGTTTCTCTTTTATAGGGTCTCTTACATCTACCACGTAACAAATCTACTTTTGTTTTTGCGTCCAATTCCTTTTTAGTTACCTCAACAGGTTAGCTTATCTTATTATCTTTAGTTCATTTTTTTTTTTCAGATGTAAAGTTGATACTTTGGTGGTTGGGATTGCTGTTCAACGTATGTCTATGTTTCTCCTGTGAAGCCCTAATCTGCAAGTGATGTATTTGATCATTGTACAAGGATTGCTGATCTGCATCCAGCAGTGACTTAACTTCAGAACCTGGGGTCCTAAAAGCGACCAAAAAAATCATGTAATTGCATAGCTCTTCAATGTGCACAGTTGATTATCGGTTACCATACTTTTAAATTAACAATTTGTGCTTATGTTGCCTGGTTCTAAATGGATGGTGGAGGATACATATCGTTCTGCTAATCTCAGAACACAAAATATCCCCACTTAAAGGCAATCTCTGGCTTTCCCCTTATTTCTGTTAATTCTTCCCCTTTATAAATGCACTTTTGTTGTTTTGGCCAACGAGTGTTGGATCTTTTTGTTGAAGATCTTGCAGAAAACTAAGTATCATGGGAAAAAGGATAGGGTGGTTGAACTCTAATTGCATTAGCGTTTTCAACACAAAAATTGCCTCTGAGATCGAGATACCATGCTGAAGCTGACACGGATTATAATCATTGTTAGAAATGGATGCATGAGTTGCTGTAGTTTCATTTGCTTTGGATAAGTACACTAACACCTCTGCAATAAAACAGAAGTCATCTTATCACCTATATATGGACCTTCAAATTGAGGAAAAAGATGCAGAATCGTCCTAGCATTTGTGTGCACAGATGCTTCTGAGATTGTAAGGGGCTTCGTGTATCAACAACCTAGTCTTCATACTTTTTTCTGGTGAACCTGTTGATTGTATCTTATCAACTTCGTGTGGCAATCAAGCATTTGCAATGGCAAACTTAAGTATGAGTAAAGTTTCGATGTCTTCGTCCCGTTGGAAAGGGAATAAGCTGAATGGATATTAGCGCTGTTCAACTATGGTTCACTCGTGCATCATATAGAACATTTTCGGAGGATTTCTTATGGACAAATCATATGAATAGGTAATGATTGATTGGATGTGAGGTACAAGTCAAGGTTTATATCAAATTGGAATATCTTGTAAACTCAGCTGTTAAACTTGCCCTAATGGTTACCCAACCAATGTGATGTTAGAGTCAGGAAGAGAGAGGTTCGAAATTTAGAGTCAGAACTTTTTCAGTAGGCATAATCAATTAACTTGATTAATTCAAAAGAACAAACAAATCCACAGGATTCCCAAGAAATTTTTGAATTTGTTCTTGCACATTACGTGGATAGTCACGACATTGAGGAATAGATTACATTCATTATTTGGCACAGTCTCAACAACATTATAGCAAATGATCAATAACATTGGTCGAAAAACAGCAGATGCAACCATAAAAGAACTGAGTGCGACTTCAATAATTTTTTAAGGAACTAGCAAGAGAAGTTCAAAAGCAAACTGGCAAGTTTCAGCAATAATAAAATCTAATTTGTTCCCTAACTGATACAAACAAGAAGGAACTGACAAAACAGAGATGCTCAGGTGAAGTCCAGAAAATGAAAATGAAAAACAATAAACCATATACTGAAACCATCTAAACTAATGTAATTGTTGTCTAAACAGTCAACAGGTATAATTAAAACGTTAATTATGATCAAAGTCTTTGACCTTTAACTTCTGGAAATATTATCCCACACAATTTGCAGATAAGATCCTGGGCATTTCTGACCTATGGTTATTCCAACATTGTGTTTGTTCAGCCATTTCACAATTTTGGGTTGGGAAGAAACTATTTTGTGTCTCTCTCTTCACCAACAAGTTGAAAAGACTCCTACAAGTATTTAAAGCATGAATCCATCTGCCAAATGTTATTTTTCGGTTGGGATAGCAGAATATGCTGCAGAAGTATAGATAACCTACTACATCCCAAAGCCTAAGTTGAGATTCTTGAGAAGGTTATTGCTAAATAAGAATTGTCCATATAAGGTCTAAAAGGCATCCGCTAACAAAAGAACATAATCAAATGTCATTTCAAATAACCACATTGAGAATCAAATTGTCTTACTAGCATTAAAAATATAGCCATGTTGGTAGAAAGCAACAGGCTGCTGGTGGCATATGCTTTGGTTTTAATTCTTTCAGCTTGAATAGCCGGCTTTTACCTTCCAAACAGATAAAAACAAAACTATGTTTTTAGTGACTCAACTGAGGTTTCAAAGATCTAATCATTTCATGTCGTTCGTGGCAAGAAGTAGAAGAGTAAAGGCATTTCAGGAAGATACATTATTGCATTCTAGTGAATGAGAAAGCATCTGGAAAATTTTTGTTTGATTGTACTGTTCTTTCTTGTCTTCTTTGTGTGTTCTTTTGGCATTAAAAAGGTAGAATTTTGCCACAAAACCACACAGAGTTGAAGAGAGAAATCAGCATTCAACATTCATCAACAAGTTCAATTAGTCAACCTGGAAAACATGTCATTTCTTGCTGAGAAAAAGCAGAAAAACCTGCTTCTTCCTTCAACATCATTGGGCATAGTAAAAAAACAGTATGCAAGCAAACAGATGCGTAAACAAAGCTCCATTACCAGATCATCAAGCATTTCCCCTCAAGAAATTTCTGTTGTTGATCTCATCAAAATAGCCAGAGAAAAAATGTCACATTGCATCTCTCAGAATTCTGATTATATTTCTTATCAGAACGCTGTTCTGCCATTTGAGCAGTCCAAAGATCTTGAGCTTGCAGTAATACTTCAATCTGCTGCTCTGAGCTTCTCCAGACAACAGTTTGATCATGCAAGAAACTTGCTCAGCTTTTGTCAACCTTCTGCTTCTCAAAATGGAAATCCGCTTCAGAGAGTGCTCTACTATTTTGCTGAAGCTCTCCAAGAGGGCATCATGTCAGAGATGGGAGAAGTGGATCTGCAAGAAGCACACAAAGGGATTAAAAAAATCAAGCATTTGAAGAAACTTTTACTAATTTGGAGACTGCAATGGTGGAATGTCATGAAGCATTGCCCTTCTGTCGAGTCACTCAATTCCCTGCAATTCAAGCCATAGTGGATAGTGTGGCATCAGCCAGAAGGGTTCATTTTGGGAATCAAAAGTGGATTTCAGTGGCCGATCTTGATGCAAGCTCTAGTTAACAGGAATTAGTATCCCCTTGAGTTTCTCAAGATAACTGCTGTAGGATCATCAAAAGAGTTGCTGGAGGAGATAGGTAAGAAGTTGTCAGCTTTTGCTGAGAGCTTGAACATTCCATTTGCATTCAAAATAGTAGTATCAGACTTGAAGAACCTAGATAAAGATCTCTTTGAGTTAGCAGCCAATGAAGCACTGGCTGTTTACTCAGGGTTGCGTCTGGGAACCTTGTTAGCATGGCCTTATCACTTGGAATCTCTGTTAGAAACTATTAAAAAGCTCAAGCCTCGTGTGATGGTGACCATTGGAATCGACTCAAACACCAACACGCCCGTTTTCCTGGACCGCTTTAATGCATCACTTTCTGTTTCTGCTGCTCTTTTTGATTGTCTTGAAGTTTGCATGGACCGAGACAGTAAGACTAGAGCAATTATTGAAGGTGTCTTTCTGCGAGAAGGGATTCATTACCTTGTCACATCCAAAGGTGAAGAGAGCATTCATCGCCAAGAAAGTATTGGTTTTTGGAGAGCTTTCTTAAAAAAATTTGGCATGGTTGAAATAGCTCTCAGCAACTGGGCTTTGTATCAAGCATCCTTGGTTGCTAAAAGCAATCCTCGTTGGAGTTCTTGCAATCTTATACTAAATGGAAAAGGGATGACTGTAGGGTGGAAGGGAACTCCAGTTCATTTCCTCACCGTTTGGAAGTGTTGATTCATGTGCTGCTACCTTAATTTGAAGAAATATTTTCACATGTTGCAGTGAGTCCAAGTCGCACCTAGCATTTGACAGCGTCTTATATTTGATCATTTATAACATTCTCTACGTATTCAAGTATGTAATCAAATTAAGAATGGATGACATGAATGAAATATCAGATTTGGCACTTCAATTTCTGTCTCTTTGCTTAAATATTCAACGTGCTAGCGTATATAACTAAGAAAACAAAAGGAAAAAGAGCTGAAATTTTGAAAGATTGGTTTCAAATTGGGAATTAGATTCACTCTCCTTTAGATTAAATTTACCCACTATAGTGTATAATGAATCAAGGACAAATTCCCTTTAGAATAAGATAAAATTTGGTTGAATATTTGATGCACTTAATATTTTAACCCATTAAGAACAAAAGGAAAGATTGTGCAGAATTTTTTAAATGTTAGAAGCTTATTACGACAAATAAAACCATAACTAAATTTTTTATAATAGTTAGATGTTGAACAGTTGAACTTGAAAGGTTTCAACTCAAACCGAGAGTTGTAACTCTTATAACTCTAAAGAAGTTACAATTGTAGCATTCAAATTGGTTCTAATTTTTGTAACTTTAAAAAATTAGTAACTCCAACATTGTAACTCTTGTAACTGTAAAAGAGTTGTAAAACTAAAAAAGTTGGAGAGTTGCAAATTCTCAACTTAATTTTATATTTTTCCCAAAATTTTGGAAATATTCAACACAAGAGAAGTCCATAATGATGCTCATTGGCAGGTTTGTCGAAGCCCACAAAATTAATTACTGGTCCTGAAGTAATTTCAAATTAAATTTGCAGTAGTAGCAGACCAGGTCGAGTCCCAAGGGAACCAAAGTATAGTACCAAGTTTTGAACAATAAATTATAAATAAATAAACACGGGGATTTTTAGATAATAATTAAATTACTAAAATTATAAAAATTGATAAAAATAAATATTAAAGCAGTAAAAATAGAAAATAATAAAACTTACCTAATTTACAGAATTTCCAATCCAAGGGTCGATATCATTCAATTACATCACTGATCATAGGTCACGAAAAATAATTTTGCAACTCAAATATTTAACTTGAAATTTATTAGGATAGCCGTAATAAATTCCCGTTTTCCTAAAATAATTGACCGAGTCCAGCACCCTAAATCAAAACTTACCATCAATTGACTGGGCACGATAGCGTTCCATATCAATTTAATGATAGCATTACGAACTATGAAAACAGTTAAACCAAAATTAAAACAAGAGATAGTGCGATGAATTAATCTTGTCCCATTAATTCTCCTAAGCTAAGCATGCATATTTACAAACATAAACAATTTTAACTTAGTTGCTACTTGGTCCATTTATTCATGACAATTACGGATCACTGAACTCATGGATAGCAATAGAATAAATAATGAACAATTAAATTGTCAGATTAATTAATCATCAATTATTCATAAAATTAAATCAAGAATTAACAAGTATTTGAATTAAAAGCAAGAAAATAAATTTAAGAACAAAACCTCACAGTGATCGCAATTGAAATCAATCTTTCCCTTGAATTAGAAAAGAAGAATTTAAGAAAAACTAAACTAAAGAAAAGACAAAGAAGAAAAGAACGTTGGTTTCTAAGAGAAAAGAAATTCTACACTTTTGGGCTTCATAGGTTGGCCTATTTATAGCAAAGGTAAGTCCTAAAATATAGTAATGATAATTGTTACTAAAACTAATTCTACTCTAAAAAGGAAACATAAGAAGAATAGAAAATATACTTCTAACTAAAATAGAGTGCTTGTTTCCTAAAAACTTGCTGCAATAATTCTTTTCCTTCTCCAATTTGTCAGCTTCCAATTTCCTTCTCTTACTGGAACTCTCCATCAATTCTTCTTCCTTCAATTTTCGCCCTTTTTTCCTCTTTTTCTCCAATCCTCTATTTTTCATACCTAAAACAAAAAAGTATATCAATTTCAAACAATTTCACATTGTAATCAAATTAATATGGAGAACATATTAACAAAAAATATGCACAATTTAAGCTCTATCAAATCCCCCACACCTAAACCATGCTTGTCCTCAAGCATGCATTAGATCAATATCTTCCTCTCCATCCCTTTCCCCTTCTCAACCCATTCACAAATAACCAAAGTCATCACACATTAGAAATCAAGATTGGAATAACAATCCAAAAAACAAGTATTCATAGCCCAATGGTCTAACAAGACATACGCATCCCATTGATCCCAACAATTTTATTGAAATCAAATGCAACAAAATTTGATAACTTCTCACAGGTTACACTCTAAGCACTCAAAGTGTTTAGGGGTTCAATATAGCACTCAAATCAAATATAGCATGTTATTACCATAGGCTTGCTTATATATCACATCTCCACCACTTATAAATATGAATCCATACAACAATCAAAGGGTCTTTATAAGGGTTGTAGCGGGGCTTAGGTAAAGGTAGGTAAAAAGAGAGGAAAATTTTAGGCTATAGACATCAAGATATGTAAGAACTTTCTTGCATGACTCAAAAATAGCAACACTAGCATAATAGAACCACTTTTTTTTTATTCCACATAACATGCATCCTTTTTTTTTTCAACTTCATCATATAATTGAATGTTTGTATACAATGGAGAACACTTACTTTGTCCAATCGTCATAGGGAATACTTTTCACTTTTCTTTTCTTCTTTTTTTCTTTTTTCTCTTTTTTTTCACACTTTTCATCATTCTTTTTTTTTTTTCTCTCTCTCTTTTTTTTTTTGTTTTCTTTCCTTTTTTTTTCCAGTGGTTCTTTTCCTTGAAATCAATAGAAATTATCATACAATTCATTCCCACATACTCTTGACAAGGGGTTCAACGATGGTAAAAAAACAACGGTTTATGGCTAATGATGTAGTGTTATAACAAAAAAAGGTTAAGGCTAACTATGGGTATATATAATAGGATGGCTTTTTAGAAAGTTTAAAATGGCTAATCCTAAATGCCCTTATCATTTCAAAGCATGAATCCACAATGTAATCTCGACATGCATAACAAAGCAAGTTCTAGAATGAACATACCATATTCAACAATACTCAACAAAGAAATATGTGAGCAAGAAAAGGAAATGCTCTTAGGCTCAAATACTCACAATATGGGTTTAATGTATCAAATATTGCACATTCTAATTCAATTCAATCATCAAAATCAACGAGATGCTTTTAAAAATTTTCAAAACAAAGGCTAATCGTACTCGCCCCTTTTCATACCTTCCAACTCAACTACTAATGCATGCTAACCAAGAGTTACTTTAAACAAGCATCAAAAGAGTTAGGAAGTTCAAGGAAAGAAATTAATATCAATTCAAGCATGATTGGGCCAAAAAACAAAAAATTTAAAAAAATTTAACCACAAAAGCACACCAAAGCACAAAAACACCCCCCCACACCTAAATCATACATTGTCCCGAATGTATGAAAGACTATAAGCTCACATTCACAAGAAGTAGTGAAAATATAAAGATAAGGAGGCAGAATAACTTCCCTGAATCGCAAACATACGGGACGAAACATCCAAGGGAAAGGAGGGTAAGATGTCCTTTAATGTGGTGAGAGTGTCAACAAAAATTAAAAATAAAAAGTACTTCTTCTCAAACGATGGGTACCTACAAATCATAGAATAAAGTAATCAATAATCAGGCAAATAACACTCCCAAACTTAATCTTTAAAACTCAATTAGAAATTATAGTAGTAAAATAGGATAAGAAATGACTTAGGATAGAGACATAATAAGTTCATAAAGATAGAGCAATGGAATCCAAATAAAAATCACTCTATAGCCCTTATCACTTTCTTTAGTTAGATGATCATAAACCACTATAATTGTAATATCCAAAGAAAAATTGAAAAGGGTCAGAAAGATGAATGAGTTAATAGTAGTTCAACATACCAAAGCACCAAGAAAAATATGAAAGTGTGGTTGAAATAAAATAAAAAGGGACTAGGCAAAAGAAAAAAATTGAATAGAAACAAAATCTCCATCACATGATAACATGGTGCACCACATGCTACTATGTGAAAGTGGAAAAACACTACAATGAAAATGCACAAAACCATGCCATAGTTGGCCACACTATAACATGCTTTCTTGTAAAACACATTCTCAATGAAGTTCATACATTGCAAACCACTATTGTTTCAATTCTTCTAACCTATAGCATTATTGTTTAGCACACATATTACAACCCATTTATTCCAAACTAGAAACTCAAAATAATAGAACTCATCAACCCATTCAAAAACTCTACAATTAGTCCCTTATTCAATTGCAAAAAGGAAATGTAAATCTTGATGGGGAATGACTGGTTGGGGAAGAAAGACTACTCGTTGTGTCATGATCAAACAAATAAAATTACCACTGCAAGAGCACAACAAATAAAAACACAATGACATCAAGCAATTAAGAATAGCGACAAAGGAATTTAGAAAAAAATTCACACAAAAAAATCAAAAATAAATAAAATAAAGAATAATAATAACGGCGAGGACTATGCGGCATAGCCACGGTGTTACTCAGTTGAACCAATTCGAATTGGTTTTCGTTGCTTCTGGTTTCCATTGATCACGTGCGGCCAAATCAATTGGCTTTGAAGTGTTTGCGCCAAGCTTAGTCCAATTTATTCAATCAAATTGGAGCGTCCAAACCGTCACGGCATTTATGTTGAACATCCTAGTCCTATTGCGCCTCTGCGAAACCTACTCCACCTACACCTCACCTTTGAAACTCATGGAAGTTCTTGGATCGGAAGCGCAAGATGTAAGTGGTGGCGCAAAGAGGAGCGGCGTCTGACTATGGCAAAGCGGCAGACGATGTATACAGCAGATTGTGCTTGGGCGGCCAAGCTCACCTCACCACAACCGCTCGCCATTGCCTTCATCATCCGGGCGAATCGGTGTTCTTGGAGAAGAGGTCGTGATTTCGCGAAAACGCAGAGAGAAGGTGAAGAAAAGCAGCGATTACAACTATGGTGAAGTGTCGTAAATATTAGGTGGAGCGGACGGCGAAAAAAATAAAAAAATAAAAATAAAAATAAAAAAATAATGGCGGCGTGATGAAAGAATGAAAGGAAACGACGCTCAGGAATATGACAAGAGCGGTGGTAGGCTAACGGCGGTGGTGAGCTTGATGGAGCACGGATGGTGCGGCCGGTGAGCAAGAATAGTGGAGGGCGAGCGGCGTGAGGCTGCGGCTTGATGAGCGGTGACACCGTGCGGCGTGATCTAGGCGAAGCACGGCGATGGGCGAGGCAACGAGCGGAGGAACCACGGTCTTGGCGGAGGCAACTGCGTTGAGGTTGCGAGCGGCGAGCAATCTGGCGGAGAAAGCGGTGCGGCAACACGCGGTGGCGGAGGGACGAGGCGGGGAGGCTGCCGATGACAGACACCAGTGCTGCCGATTGACGGAGACACGGCGTGTAATGGCGGTGGTGAGCCGATTTGGAAAGGCTGCGGTGGATAGGAGTCTAATTCTGAAGAAAGAATTGGAGAAAAAGGAATTGGGTCCGTGAAACCCGTAATTTTTAAATTTTTTTTTAAGTAGGAAAATATTAGTAATATTAATGTTCAAAACAAGAAACTAATTGATTCCCCGGCAACGGCGCCAAAATTTGGCAGGTTTGTCGAAGCCCACAAAATTAATTACTGGTCCTGAAGTAATTTCAAATTAAATTTGCGAGTAATGAGGACAGTCGAGTCGAGGAACCAAAGTATAGTACCAAGTTTTGAACAATAAATTATAAATAAATAAACACGGGGATTTTTAGATAATAATTAAATTACTAAAATTATAAAAATTGATAAAAATAAATATTAAAGCAGTAAAAATAGAAAATAATAAAACTTACCTAATTTACAGAATTTCCAATCCAAGGGTCGATATCATTCAATTACATCACTGATCATAGGTCACGAAAAATAATTTTGCAACTCAAATATTTAACTTGAAATTTATTAGGATAGCCGTAATAAATTCCCGTTTTCCTAAAATAATTGACCGAGTCCAGCACCCTAAATCAAAACTTACCATCAATTGACTGGGCACGATAGCGTTCCATATCAATTTAATGATAGCATTACGAACTATGAAAACAGTTAAACCAAAATTAAAACACCGAGATAGCTGCAGTGAATTAATCTTGTCCCATTAATTCTCCTAAGCTAAGCATGCATATTTACAAACATAAACAATTTTAACTTAGTTGCTACTTGGTCCATTTATTCATGACAATTACGGATCACTGAACTCATGGATAGCAATAGAATAAATAATGAACAATTAAATTGTCAGATTAATTAATCATCAATTATTCATAAAATTAAATCAAGAATTAACAAGTATTTGAATTAAAAGCAAGAAAATAAATTTAAGAACAAAACCTCACAGTGATCGCAATTGAAATCAATCTTTCCCTTGAATTAGAAAAGAAGAATTTAAGAAAAACTAAACTAAAGAAAAGACAAAGAAGAAAAGAACGTTGGTTTCTAAGAGAAAAGAAATTCTACACTTTTTGGGCTTCATAGGTTGGCCTATTTATAGCAAAGGTAAGTCCTAAAATATAGTAATGATAATTGTTACTAAAACTAATTCTACTCTAAAAAGGAAACATAAGAAGAATAGAAAATATACTTCTAACTAAAATAGAGTGCTTGTTTCCTAAAAACTTGCTGCAATAATTCTTTTCCTTCTCCAATTTGACAGCTTCCAATTTCCTTCTCTTACTGGAACTCTCCATCAATTCTTCTTCCTTCAATTTTCGCCCTTTTTTCCTCTTTTTCTCCAATCCTCTATTTTTCATACCTAAAACAAAAAAGTATATCAATTTCAAACAATTTCACATTGTAATCAAATTAATATGGAGAACATATTAACAAAAAATATGCACAATTTAAGCTCTATCAAATCCCCCACACCTAAACCATGCTTGTCCTCAAGCATGCATTAGATCAATATCTTCCTCTCCATCCCTTTCCCCTTCTCAACCCATTCACAAATAACCAAAGTCATCACACATTAGAAATCAAGATTGGAATAACAATCCAAAAAACAAGTATTCATAGCCCAATGGTCTAACAAGACATACGCATCCCATTGATCCCAACAATTTTATTGAAATCAAATGCAACAAAATTTGATAACTTCTCACAGGTTACACTCTAAGCACTCAAAGTGTTTAGGGGTTCAATATAGCACTCAAATCAAATATAGCATGTTATTACCATAGGCTTGCTTATATATCACATCTCCACCACTTATAAATATGAATCCATACAACAATCAAAGGGTCTTTATAAGGGTTGTAGCGGGGCTTAGGTAAAGGTAGGTAAAAAGAGAGGAAAATTTTAGGCTATAGACATCAAGATATGTAAGAACTTTCTTGCATGACTCAAAAATAGCAACACTAGCATAATAGAACCACTTTTTTTTTATTCCACATAACATGCATCCTTTTTTTTTTCAACTTCATCATATAATTGGACTGTTTGTATACAATGGAGAACACTTACTTTGTCCAATCGTCATAGGGAATACTTTTCACTTTTCTTTTCTTCTTTTTTTCTTTTTTCTCTTTTTTTTCACACTTTTCATCATTCTTTTTTTTTTTTCTCTCTCTCTTTTTTTTTTTGTTTTCTTTCCTTTTTTTTTCCAGTGGTTCTTTTCCTTGAAATCAATAGAAATTATCATACAATTCATTCCCACATACTCTTGACAAGGGGTTCAACGATGGTAAAAAAACAACGGTTTATGGCTAATGATGTAGTGTTATAACAAAAAAAGGTTAAGGCTAACTATGGGTATATATAATAGGATGGCTTTTTAGAAAGTTTAAAATGGCTAATCCTAAATGCCCTTATCATTTCAAAGCATGAATCCACAATGTAATCTCGACATGCATAACAAAGCAAGTTCTAGAATGAACATACCATATTCAACAATACTCAACAAAGAAATATGTGAGCAAGAAAAGGAAATGCTCTTAGGCTCAAATACTCACAATATGGGTTTAATGTATCAAATATTGCACATTCTAATTCAATTCAATCATCAAAATCAACGAGATGCTTTTAAAAATTTTCAAAACAAAGGCTAATCGTACTCGCCCCTTTTCATACCTTCCAACTCAACTACTAATGCATGCTAACCAAGAGTTACTTTAAACAAGCATCAAAAGAGTTAGGAAGTTCAAGGAAAGAAATTAATATCAATTCAAGCATGATTGGGCCAAAAAACAAAAATTTAAAAAATTTAACCACAAAAGCACACCAAAGCACAAAAACACCCCCACACCTAAATCATACATTGTCGAATGTATGAAAGACTATAAGCTCACATTCACAAGAAGTAGTGAAAATATAAAGATAAGGAGGCGAATAACTTCTGAATCGCAAACATACGGACGAAAACATCCAAGGGAAAGGAGGGTAAGATGTCCTTTAATGTGGTGAGAGTGTCAACAAAAATTAAAAATAAAAAGTACTTCTTCTCAAACGATGGGTACCTACAAATCATAGAATAAAGTAATCAATAATCAGGCAAATAACACTCCCAAACTTAATCTTTAAAACTCAATTAGAAATTATAGTAGTAAAATAGGATAAGAAATGACTTAGGATAGAGACATAATAAGTTCATAAAGATAGAGCAATGGAATCCAAATAAAAATCACTCTATAGCCCTTATCACTTTCTTTAGTTAGATGATCATAAACCACTATAATTGTAATATCCAAAGAAAAATTGAAAAGGGTCTGAAAGATGAATGAGTTAATAGTAGTTCAACATACCAAAGCACCAAGAAAAATATGAAAGTGTGGTTGAAATAAAATAAAAAGGGACTAGGCAAAAGAAAAAAATTGAATAGAAACAAAATCTCCATCACATGATAACATGGTGCACCACATGCTACTATGTGAAAGTGGAAAAACACTACAATGAAAATGCACAAAACCATGCCATAGTTGGCCACACTATAACATGCTTTCTTGTAAAACACATTCTCAATGAAGTTCATACATTGCAAACCACTATTGTTTCAATTCTTCTAACCTATAGCATTATTGTTTAGCACACATATTACAACCCATTTATTCCAAACTAGAAACTCAAAATAATAGAACTCATCAACCCATTCAAAAACTCTACAATTAGTCCCTTATTCAATTGCAAAAAGGAAATGTAAATCTTGATGGGGAATGACTGCTTGGGGAAGAAAGACTACTCGTTGTGTCATGATCAAACAAATAAAATTACCACTGCAAGAGCACAACAAATAAAAACACAAAGACATCAAGCAATTAAGAATAGCAGCAAAGGAATTTAGAAAAAAAGAATACACACAAAAAAAATCAAAAATAAATAAAATAAAGAATAATAATAACGACGAGGACTATGCCGGCATAGCCACGGTGTTACTCGGTTGAACCAATTCGAATTGGTTTTCGTTGCTTCTGGTTTCCATTGATCACGCGGCCAAATCAATTGGCTTTGAAGTGTTTGCGGCCAAGCTTAGTCAATTTATTCAATCAAATTGGAGCGTCCAAACCGTCTGGCATTTATGTTGAACATCCTAGTCCTATTGCGCCTCGCGAAACCTACTCCACCTACACCTCACCTTTGAAACTCATGGAAGTTCTTGGATCGGAAAGCAGCAAGATGTAAGTGGTGGCGCAAAGAGGAGCGGCGTCTGGCCGGCTATGGCAAGCGGCACGATGTATCTGCAGATTGTGCTTGGGCGGCCAAGCTCACCTCACCACAACCGCTCGGCCATTGCCTTCATCATCCGCGAATCGGTGTTCTTGGAGAAGAGGTGTGATTTCGCGAAAATGCAGAGAGAAGGTCAAGAAAAGCAGCGGTGCAAACTATGGTGAAGTGTCGGAAATATTAGGTGGAGCGGACGGCGAGAAAAAATAAAAAAATAAAAATAAAAAATAAAAAAATAATGGCGAAGCCGTGATGAAAGAATGAAAGGGAAACGACTTGCTCCGGGAATATGACAGAGCGGTGGTAGGCTAACGGCGGTGGTGAGCTTGATGGAGCACGGATGGTGCAAAGAAACGAGCAAGAATAGTGGAGGGCGAACGGCGTGAGGAGGCTGCGGCTTGATGAGCGGTGACACCGTGCGGCGTGATCTAGGCGAACACGGCGATGGTGAAGCGGCAGCGGAGGAACCACGGTCTTGGCGGAGGCGCTGCGTTGGGTTGCGAGCGGCGAGCAATCTGGCGGAGAAAGCGGTGCGGCAACACGCGGTGGCGGAGGGACGAGGCGGGAGGCTGCCGATGGGCGAGACACCAGTGCTGCCGATTGACGGAGACACGAAGCGGTGTAGCGGTGGTGAATTGCGATTTGAAGGCTGCGGTGGATAGGAGTCTAATTTACAGAAGAAAGAATTGGAGAAAAAGGAATTGGGTCTGTGAAACCCGTAATTTTTAAATTTTTTTTTTTAAGAAGTAGGAAAATATTAGTAATATTAATGTTCAAAACAAGAAACTAATTGATTCCCCGGCAACGGCGCCAAAATTTGGCAGGTTTGTCGAAGCCCACAAAATTAATTACTGGTCCTGAAGTAATTTCAAATTAAATTTGCAGTAGTAGCAGACCAGGTCGAGTCCCAAGGGAACCAAAGTATAGTACCAAGTTTTGAACAATAAATTATAAATAAATAAACACGGGGATTTTTAGATAATAATTAAATTACTAAAATTATAAAAATTGATAAAAATAAATATTAAAGCAGTAAAAATAGAAAATAATAAAACTTACCTAATTTACAGAATTTCCAATCCAAGGGTCGATATCATTCAATTACATCACTGATCATAGGTCACGAAAAATAATTTTGCAACTCAAATATTTAACTTGAAATTTATTAGGATAGCCGTAATAAATTCCCGTTTTCCTAAAATAATTGGCCGTGTCCAAAGACCCTAAATCAAAACTTACCATCAATTGACTGGGCACGATAGCGTTCCATATCAATTTAATGATAGCATTACGAACTATGAAAACAGTTAAACCAAAATTAAAACACCGAGATAGCTGCAGTGAATTAATCTTGTCCCATTAATTCTCCTAAGCTAAGCATGCATATTTACAAACATAAACAATTTTAACTTAGTTGCTACTTGGTCCATTTATTCATGACAATTACGGATCACTGAACTCATGGATAGCAATAGAATAAATAATGAACAATTAAATTGTCAGATTAATTAATCATCAATTATTCATAAAATTAAATCAAGAATTAACAAGTATTTGAATTAAAAGCAAGAAAATAAATTTAAGAACAAAACCTCACAGTGATCGCAATTGAAATCAATCTTTCCCTTGAATTAGAAAAGAAGAATTTAAGAAAAACTAAACTAAAGAAAAGACAAAGAAGAAAAGAACGTTGGTTTCTAAGAGAAAAGAAATTCTACACTTTTTGGGCTTCATAGGTTGGCCTATTTATAGCAAAGGTAAGTCCTAAAATATAGTAATGATAATTGTTACTAAAACTAATTCTACTCTAAAAAGGAAACATAAGAAGAATAGAAAATATACTTCTAACTAAAATAGAGTGCTTGTTTCCTAAAAACTTGCTGCAATAATTCTTTTCCTTCTCCAATTTGACAGCTTCCAATTTCCTTCTCTTACTGGAACTCTCCATCAATTCTTCTTCCTTCAATTTTCGCCCTTTTTTCCTCTTTTTCTCCAATCCTCTATTTTTCATACCTAAAACAAAAAAGTATATCAATTTCAAACAATTTCACATTGTAATCAAATTAATATGGAGAACATATTAACAAAAAATATGCACAATTTAAGCTCTATCACTCATAGCATGTGTTTAATCTATAGCTTTTTAAACTAACTCAGTTCTTGCAGAACAAGAGTTGAATGACACTTGAACCCGGCTAGACAATTCACATATAAAAATTTGAGATTTCACTAAATGAAACTTCACCCTTGGAAATTTTCTGAGAAAATCTGCTTACTAATATACACGGGAAGTTATCACAATTAAGTTTAGCCCATGAGAATCAATACTGCTACAGGGATATTTGCGACGTCAAACACTTCATGAAGGTAATTATGCACAAATTATTTACAGAAAAATTAAACTAAAGCTCTACCAAACAGATTTCAACCATGGCATCACTCAGATGGCTTAGAGTTCGGACAAAGCTTTTTGCTTCATTAAGTGAACTACTTGGTCTCTAAATATAAAGTTAGTTGCAATTAGTTCTCACTCTAAAGAGCTTATGAGACTTTCCCCCACACTAAATTAGGCTATTTCTACCATACCAAGTTTTTCCCTTCAAGAAAGCTCTCCAGGAACAATACAAGAAAGCTCTCCATTTTTAAAGTTATCAGCTGACCTTAACTATAGTCTTTGCAGTACTCCCCACGGAGAAAAAACCAATGGGCAAAGTGCCAATTTTTTTTTTTTGTTTCAAGCAGCATGACTATGTGACCTTCACAATGTTTCATTTGATTCAAATTTGTTCTAGGTTTTCAGACACATCAATTAGATTAGTTCGAAGAGAAATAGAACCTACTACAATTCCAGCTCAAGATTCCAGAGCTCGTGCAACAGTTCAGTAGAAATTTGGAGCAAACCTTTGTCTTTTATTTTAATCAGTATATTACCATTGTTAAAATTCTACGATAGTTGCATATGGAAAAAAACAGGTTGATATATATATATCGACTAATTATCTATCTCTCCTGGCTTCCGTTATGAGTATGAAATTATCATTATTGTTACAAGAGCAAAAGTTAAATGGTACAGTATCTTTGGCAAGGAACATCTCTCTCGTGTTATGACATTAATTAAACACTCAATGTCAATTTAGAGCCCTCCAACTCAAGAGTATCCATATGATTTTGTATCGAGTCCACCATCTAAAAAACTTGGGAAAGATCACAGCTTGATGCTGATAGATTATGATTTTCGATAAGCTGCCAAGGACCCCAAAACAACCAATCTGTGACAAAGTTCGTTATTTAAGTGAGGCCTGTAATTGTCTTGATGTATGTTGAGTGAACTAAAAAGATAACATTCAGCAGTGAACAAAACAACAAGTTGCTGCCTATACGTGCTTGGATTTTTCATCCTTTTCCCTGCCCTGCAATATATAGCCGGCTTTTCAAGCTAAAACATCAAATGATGAATGTTTTACGCGTTCCCAAGCTTAAAATTTGTTTTCACAGAGAAGTTTTGGCTTCTATAAGACATACTCGTGTTACTCTCAAGAATGAGTTAATTCGTTAAAATAGTAAAGGGATTCCTTTTTCTCGTTTCTTTTGTGTCCAGTTCGACCTTTACAAGATTAATATTACTCTCATGATTACACATTGATGAATTTCATGAAACGAGGAAGCATATAAGAGATATATTTATTATTTTGTTGTCTTGAGTAGCTTCTTTGTTCTTTCTTCATCTTTGCGACTTAGCGTCCTCTAAGATTGTAAAATATTACAGTTTGCACGCGGAAATTCCTTAAGATCCCATATAAAAAATGGACGAAGATCATGATCGACAACTTGAACACCAAGCAGAAGAAAGCATGGGTTCACAACATGCAGGAAACAAAAGGAAACCCACACCAACTTCTTATCTTGTTGAGGAGAAGAATGAAAACCTTTCTCTTCCTGCAACATCAGTAAATCTTCTAATGAAATACTACGAGAACAAAATGATATGTAAGCAAAGAGCTAATGCAGCATCCAGCACTTCGTCTGATGGCTGTGGAGAATTGTCAACTGATGGCACTCTGAAAATGGCAAGAGAAAGATTACGGCAGTGCAACACTAAGAATTCTGAAGTAGCTTCTGTTTTGTTTAGTGACTTTATTGATGCTAATTCTAGCGTGTCATCCGAGAGGTCTGATGATTTTGAACTTGCACTATTACTTCAAGCTGCTGCTCTCAAGTTCTCATATAGACAGTTCGACCGTGCTAAAAGGTTCCTCAATATATGTCAATCTACTGCTTCACCTTCTGGCAATGCGCTTCACAGAATTGTATTTTATTTCTCTTTAGCCCTGCAAGAGAGGATTACTCGAGAAACTGGAGGACAGCTTGTGCCAGATGCCAGAAAAGGAAGACAACTAGCTATTGAGGAGGCCTTAAGAACTATGCAGCCTGAAGTGATACAGTATCACCAGTTACTTCCTTTCTGCCAAGTCACTGAATTCGCAGCAATCCAGGCCATAGTGGATAATGTGGCATCAGCAAAAAGGGTTCACTTGGTTGATCTGGGAATCAGGAGTGGATCACATTGGCCTATTATGATGCAAGCTCTTACTGCAAGGCATGGATGTCCACTTGAGCTTCTCAAGCTAACTGCTATTGGAACATCCAAAGACAAGGAGATAGGAAAGATGTTGATATCTTTTGCAAAGTCTATGAACATACCCTTTGAGTTCAAACTAATTGAATCAGACCTGAAAGATGTTAAGGAAGAGTTTTTTGAGTTATCAGATGATGAAGTGCTGGCGATTTACTCAGAATTGCGTCTGGCAAGTTTGTTACCATCACCCGATCACTTAGTAACTTTTTTGGGAACTATTGAAAAGCTCAATCCATGTGTGATGGTAGTGACTGAAATTGAAGCAAATACAGACTCACCTATATTCCTGGAACGTTTTGACGCAGCACTTTCTATTTGTGCTGCTATTTTCGATTGTCTTGAGGATTGCATGGACCGTAATAATCCGTGTAGACCAGTTCTAGAAGGAGTATTCATCTGGGATGCAATTCGAAATGCTATCACCTCTGAGGGTGAAGAGAGGGTTATTCGCCATGAAAGGCTTGATTTCTGGAGAGCTTTCATGTCAAGGTTTGGCCTTGTTGAAATAGCTCTGAGCGACAATGCTTTTTGTCAGTCAAACTTGGTTATTAAAAGAAATCCCCGTTGGGCTTCTTGCACTGTAGAAGTAAACGGCAAAGGCCTCATTGTGGCGTGGAAGGGATCCCCAGTCAAGTCTGTCTCAGTCTGGAAGTTCCAGCATGATTAACAAATTCTTAGTAAATTTTGTTTTCAGTGTTGTTGAATAAAATGCTTTACTATTTTCAGCAGAATACATTATCCTGCTATTCTTGTTAACCTCCTCTCAACTATGATTCTTCTAGTGATAGCTGCAATGAGATGACAAATTGCTTCAAAGATCACCAGGAGCTTCCTGTCAACAAATCTCAATTTAGCGAGCATGTAAAGGCACACTTTTTTCTTTCCTCATTAATCGGCTGAATTTATGGGTTCCTGCAGTAGTTCGAAACATTTCCCAACACTGACAGGTAGCTCTAGCTTCAACGTATCTTACTTTTGTAGGCAAGTGTGTTGTGTTAAATCTTAAAGTTCATCTCAATTTCTTAGTCCTCCGCAATTGTAACAAGTAGAAATGTCATATTTCTCCATTTGTTATATCTTGATAAGGACTTCATTTGCTAGATTTCACTCAGCAGGATACAGCTTAATCTGGTCTCTTTAGTTTCAAGATATAATGCAGATAGTACACGTGTGACACAAAAGCATATAAATGCGTGACACGAAGTTCAAGTGGAGTGTTTTTGACAGCATGCATTTTCTCACAAATCCAGATCATGTTTTCATGTTTTCAGGTTTATACTTGGGGAGTTTTTCTCAAAAAAGACTTCCAGAAAAAAACTTTCTATTATAGTTTGAAGAGGTCTTGTTTAATCTGCATTTTTCCCTTTTCGTATGATGTAACCTGCGGAAATAAAGTTCAGTACTACGTTCTTCAGATTAGTTCAAATTGTAAAAACGACCACTAGGGTTCCATGCAACATGCATGACATTGGAGAAATGGTATTATACGTCACTAGTAACTAATGGTCATCTCGTCTTTAGTTCTTGTATTATTCTAAAATCCTCTACCAAATCTCCAACCTAGTTATGTATCTCTGCGTCATACTGGGATTCTGTCAATTATGGTTTACACCAGATTTATATATTTATAGTATCTGAAGTCACGTTTTGGCCATCAGTTCTGCCATAGAAATCCAAAACGGTGCCATAGAAGCAAAGAAGCAAAATGATCCAATTCAGTAAGTTCTGAAGTCCAAAATTTACAGTTGTCATGCAGATTGGTATCATGAGTGAACAACTTTTGGACTCCAGTGCGCTGTGCTTCTTTTACAGGTTTCAAAAAAGTTTGATTCTGAATGCACCTGAAACATGATGTAACTTCTATTTTGTTTTAAGTTTGAGTAAAAATCTCAATCTGAGAGAAAACAACAAAAGGAAACCATGAATTCCCAGAATCTTACAATTGACAAACTCATAGAACTTACTGAAGTGCCTAATCTACAAACCAACAAAGTAAAATGATTTACAAACAGTCATGTATCCAGATCTTATTAACTGCCTGAGGAACTCAAATCATTCAGATCTGATCCAAAATAACATCCCCACCAGAAACCTTGACATCAGAAGGAGCTTGTTCCAGATTAAAAGCCTTAACCTTTCCATCAGCCACATAGGCAGACCACCTGTTTAGGAAAAGTATATTATAAAAAAAAAAATCAGGGTCACATAGAAGAGAGAAACCAAGTTAAACTGTCTCTTTGCAGCAAAAAGAAAATCAAGATGCATAACCAGTAACTGTTACTGGCATTTAGATTATATGCATGATGTTAGCAGCTTGTAGGGGTTGAAACACTACCTCATTAAAAGATTAAGCTGCTGCAAAGGAGACATATATTTTTTTAAGCAGTCTAATTTTCGATAATACCAACCGTAAGAGATGCAGAACAACACGCAACACGCCACATTTATGAAATTAATTTTATACCTATGAGAGCGAGGTCCAAGCAAAGCAGCAGAGAGATCTACAATTAAGTCCAAACTTTTGTGAAGGCTCCCATCAAAGTCTCCATAGAATTCTATCTGCATTGATCACAAGAAATAACCTCAAATTTCATTCTCATTTTCCACAAAATACTAGTGACTTCAAATGGCACATAAGATGATTTGTATCACAGTTTCCTTTGCATAAGAGTGGAATAAATGTAGTTTGTCATCTGATAAGGAAAGAATATAAACAATTGTCTTTTCTCCAGTGGAAATATTGGATAAATTGGAACAAGAACCTTCGGTTGAAAATAAACCCCCACCCCCCCCCCCCCTCCCTCCCCCCTTTCTTTCTTTTCACCCTACAGGAAAGTAAATCACATTTGGCAATCTTAGCAAATAAAATGCTGTTCAATCATTATATCAGAAGGTAAGATGTATATTTATCTGTATGTGCAAACACATTCATTCACGATTTGTTTCTTGTCAATCTGTACGTTTGTTTCTTGTTTCAGAGGATATAAAGTCTTATGAAGGTACATCTAAAGATCCATATTATCCAAAAAGGGAAGATGGAGAAGGATGGGGGCTGCCCCAACTCTCCTCTCTTTAACTCAGACAAAAATTTGTGCTTTCCGTTAATGATATCTATCACCATGACCCTTGAACAACAGAAAACAACTTTGATTTCGACATAATCTAATATGCAATAAGAAGATACTTTAGAGAATTTTCTTCAGACATGCCACATTAAGGACAAATGTATTTGATGTATAAAAATAAAATAAATAAATAAATAAAAAGGTTTGATGAATGACATAGATATTTAAATTTTAAGTTACATGAATCACAGGAAAGCATCTGCAAAAGATCAGCCATTAAAAGAAGATGAAATATATATTTCTTTATTAGTAAGGCTAATAAACTAGAGTTTATGACTTACGGCTTCTTTAGCTTGAAGATTTTCTGCCCAAGCATTGAGTGTATAGGGATCGTTGACAGCTACACAAATCACAGAATCAATACCCTTAGCCTTGAACTTGTCAATATTATTCTTGTAACTAGGAACGTGCTGTGCTGAACAAACTCCAGTATATGCACCCTGGAAAAATGACAAACAAACCTTGAATGAAGGACATAAATCTCTCCACACAAAAGTTTAAATAAAAATTCCCTATTCCATACTTCCACTTATATCAAGGGAATGCAGCTATCTTCCAGAGAGTTTAAACTCTTTCTAAAGCTTCCATAACTAAATGTATTATAAAATATCCTCCCCAACCACCTCAATGACTCCAAAATTCTGACACTATCACTTCAGATGCTTGCTAACTTTTTGTGCATGTCCAGCACCAATAACCCATTTCAAGTCAACTCAAATTCTCATGAGAAACCAAATAAGATCTTCATAGAAATTACATTTACTACATGAAAGAATATCATGCAAATGCATCCAACCAATACAAAATAATGCAGCAAAAATTTGACATTGTAAACATATGTCAACAGTAAAAGCGTCTCAAGTTTAGAGGTAACTGATGAGTTAATTTTCTTCTATTACTTGGTCTGTATACTGCAAATACAAAACATTGTATCCATCTCTTTCTCTGACAAACATATAAAATCTCATAACAGTTCATTATCCGATCATGCTAGTAATTTCCCAAAGCAGTTCCAAATTTGCATATCAAGATATAAAGAATAACAATGCAAATAAACATCTGGGGTGAAAATAATCTTACAGGTAGGCCAAAGATTACAACTTTCTTTCCCTGCAAATGAAAATCAAGCACCAAATTAAAAAATCCCAATAACTAAATTTCATAAGATAGAGAAAAATCACTGACAAAGAGGGACCTTGAAGATATCAACCAAAGGCGTGGTGGCAAATTTGGAGGAGACACCTTCATCCCAAGTACGAGCCTTCTGGAGAGAAACATTTGGGGCAGCTGACAACAAATCTGTACCCACCGCAACCGACGCAAAGGCCCTCCTGGATGTCTCCTGCAGACCTCTGGCCATCATTGACTTCACCATTGCTGTTCTTTTCAGCAGAACAGAAGCCATGGCTTCTTGATGATGATATTGATGGTTTTCTGGCAGGGATGAAGTCCCAACTGAAGAACGTTTTCTTGACTTTGGTTTGGGAGGTAACGAATCGATTTTGCAGCTGAATTGGGAAACAAATTTTCATAAAATTACTGTAATTAATACGTGTGACTGGATGATTATTTTAAAACTAAATTATTGCACTTTATAAAATATTTGTTTTTCCAAAAAATGAGTATAAAATAATAAAATAATAAAATGTTTTATGTAAGTGACAAGGAAATTTTATTTTATTTTTCCATAAAATGTGATAAAAAAAAATCCCCTTTTAAATAATATTTTTAATTTTACATTCGGCTTAAAATTGTCTTAAACATATCTTTTCAATTCTCAATTTTTATAAAAAAAGTTTAATCATTAAAAAATTTACTTACACTATTTTTATAAAAGTTAATGATTAAAATGATAATTTTTTAATTTGAGGTAAAAAAAAAAATTTACTAAATGAAAAAGACCAAAAATACGGTTTGGGCTTATGATAATACGCTTTGGGCTTTTGGGGTAGGGCTGTGCAAATGGCTTGATCCGGTCCGATCCGATCCGATCCGAAAATTTTCGGATCGGATCGGATCCGACCGGATTAAGTTCGGATCGGATCGTGATCCGAATTGATCCGTTATATTTTTTTAAACATTTTTTTTAACTTTTTTTTTGCCTTTTGTTTTTTGTTGTTTTTTTTTTACTTTTTTTTTTACATTTTCATTTTCATATATAAACTCTATTGCTTTTTGCTTTTTTTACTATTACTTTCATTTTTTTACTTTCATTTTTTTACTTTTTTTTCTTCCTTTTTAAATTTTTTTTTTTGCTTTTTTTTTTTGTTTTACTCTTTTCTTCTTCCTTTTTTTTTTTTTTGCTTTTTGTTTTTTTTACTATTTCTTTTATTTTCATATATAATGTTAAGTGATTTAATTTAGATTTTAAATTTTCATGTTAAAAATTTATATATTTTTATATAAAGATAATAAATAATTTTTATTTAAATTTAAATTTTTTTATTTTTTATGTAAATTAATTAGTATATTTTCATATAAATATTTTAATTTTTTTATCACAAATTGACTAATTTTAATGAAATAATTATTTAAATAATAAAAAATATCAATTTATATTTTATAATTAATATTAATTATTTTCAAAAAAAATTTCATTTAAATAAAACGGATCGGATCGGATCGATCCGTTGATCCGATCCGAAAATTTCGGATCGGATCGGATCGGATCAGCGGATCGATCCGATCCGCTGATCCATTGAACACCCCTATTTTGGGGATCGGCTTTCGATGGGGTGAAAATGTGAGGCTTGACTAATTTAGGGGGGAATTTTCTAATTTTGAGGATCCAAATTCAATACGGCGATTTGGAGTAATATTAATTATCAAGAAATTAAGGGTTGGGACGAATATTTTAAATTTAAACCTCATCCTTATCGGCGGGTATAAGTAGGGGTGGCAATGGGTTCGTGTTTCGGGTTCGCGGGTCGTGTTTTGACACGGGTATTACAGATTTTACACGGACCCGAACACAACCCGCGAACCTGTTCGTGTTAGAAAACGTGACCTGAACACGACATGTTTATTTTTCGGGTAACACGACACGACACGAAAAGACCTATTTAAAACGAAAAAACTTAGAAAACCTATATAACTTGTTTAACACGATAACAACCCATTTAACACGACACGAAACGACCCATTTAACACGATACAACACGAAAAACCTAAAAAACCTGTTTAATACGATAATGACCCATTTAACACGACACGAAATTAATGACCTATTTAACACGAAATTGATGACGTATTTAACACGAAAATACTTGTTTGTTAAACTTTAATACACCAAAAAAATCTAAAAATACCAACTAAAATTTGAAAATTATTTCCAACTAAAATTTAAGATATTACAAGCCAAAAAGTCATAAAAATACTTTCCAAATTACAATTCAAGCACTAGCATCAAATAAAATGTCAAGAATTACAAACAAAATCTCAAATATCCAAATCCAAAGTCTTACAAATTACAAATATCCAAATTTAAAGTTACACAAACCAACTCTCCAATATTCAAGTCTAAAATCATACAAACCAAAACGTTTCCCAAATTACAAATCAAATCTCAAATATAAAAGTCCAAAGTCATACAAATTACAAAACAAACCTCAAATATCCAAATTTAACATTACACAAACCAACTCTCCAATATTTAAGTCCAAAATCATACAAACCAAAACATCTCCCAAATTACAAACCAAATACCAAGCATCCAAATCCAAAGTCACACAACCTAAATTGTTGAGATAATTTAATCATAATCAAAATTCGAAATCATATTCATCCTTCATTCCGCCTTAAGTGATCTGAAAGTAAACCATTAAAACTTATAAGATATGGTATGATTAACTATTTATAGTCAATAAAAAAAATTCAAATATTCATATATTAACTCACCAACCAACATCAATGAAAAATCATTCAAATAATAATCAAATTCGTTCTTGAAACTTCTCCAACGTCTGCTTCAATTTCATCACTTTTGTTGGCATTTGGACCCATGATACCTTCAGTAACTTCATCTAGATGAATTTTTGACATTTCTACAACAAAAGAATGAAAATTATAAATTATACATGTTTCAAAATAAAACATATAAAAAAATAATTAACTAATATTACCTTTATCTCCAAACATCCAATCTCTACTACAAATCCATGCTTCAACAATCTGTGGAGATAATGAACTGCGATACTGATCTAGAATTCTACCACCAAGACTAAAAGCAGATTCTGAGGCAACAGTTGATACAGGAACACATAAGACATCCCTAGCTAGTTTAGCCAAGTCCGGATAACGATATTCATGAGATTTCCAAAATTCAAGAATTTGACCCATTGATGATGTATTTAATAGTGGCTCATCTAAATACATTTCCAATTGGCTCTTTTGTATGCTAATAGCATACTCTAAATTCTTAAATTGTTCAAATTCCTATCACATCAACAAACATATATGTTAGAACAGGTGAACAAAAATATTAAATATAACAATGCAATAAGACAAAAATATTAAATTTTCATACCTTAAAAACATCCATTGAGAGCTCGCCTTCATTTTCCTCAACCCCATTAGTATTGGCCTTGTTCCTGTCTCGAGAAGATGAAGTGGATGCTCTAGATGTTTTGGATAGTGTCATATATTCATTAAAAAGACCAAAAAGAGTCTCTCTAACTCGTGCCAATTCTTCAGACCCAGAACCATAAAGCTTGTTATAGCTAAATTCAATAAATTGAAACTTATATCGAGGATCAAATACCACAGCCACAGCCAACAACATATTGAATTCACACCAATATTTGTTGAACTTAACAAACATATGTTCAGCTATGTTTTTCATGAAGCTATCTAAACTCTTACACTCCTCAACCAACTTTAATTGAATAAGAAATACTTGAGGAAAATACAAATTGGCTGTTGGATAATAAGATCCCGACCAAACATGGGTTGCAGTGTAAAAAACCTCAAGAAAGCTACTAATCTTTTGAACTCTTTCCCACTATTCCGGAGATGGACAACTTTGAAAATTTGAATCACTTAATTGCAAGTGGCAAAATGCAAGACGATAATAAAGAGCACTTGAAAGCATCTTATATGTGGAATTCCATCTAGTGGAACATCTTGAACCAAAGCCTTTTTAGAGTCCAGAGATGTTTGCTCTACACATTGGATGAACCTTTGCTTTCTTACTTGCGAACCCTTGACATATTTGACACATTCCCTTATTTTAGCAACCGCTATGTCAATTTCCTTTAGTCCATCTTGCATAATCAAATTCAAAATATGTGCACAACACCTCACATGAAACAAAACCCCATTATGCATCAATGCATTTTTAAACATCAACTGCTGTTTAAGAATCTGAGCACAAACATCATTTGCAGAAGCATTATCCAACGTGATAGAAAACAATTTCTTTTCTATACCCCATCCACTAGCCAAACTGTAAATTTTTTCAACTAAAGAAATCCCATTATGAGGAGGAGGCATATAAGAAAAATTCAAAATTTTCTTTTGCAACACCCAATTTCTATCAATATAATGTGCAGTCAAACTCAAATAGCCATCAGTAACAATAGAACTCCATACATCAGAGGTCAAACATATTCGACTATGACATACACATAACTCATGACGAAGTCTTTCCATTTCAGAAACATGTATCTTTTTTACGTCCGCCTTTGCAGTGTTTCTAGTGATATGTGTCACTTGTGGTTCTAAATAAGGCGGCTAAGTGAAACTGTGAAAGGAAGGAACCGACTACCTAGCGGCGACTCAAAATCAAAAGCAAAAGCAAAAGAAATGAGAGAGTGAAGATTAGGGTTAGTATAAGTTTTTCTAATTTTACAAAATTACCCTAACATAATTTTTTATATTACTAAATGGGTTAAATAGGTTAAACGAGTCAACTCGTGGATTGACCCGAACACGACCCATTTATTTTATTAACGGGTTAAGTAGGTCAGTTCGCCAACCCATTGGGTTGACCCGAACATGACCCATTTATTTTACGTGTCAAATGGGTCCGACCTGATTTCGACCCGAACCCATTAAAGGATAAACCTGTACTTGCTAAATCCGTGTTAGATTCGTGTTGGGTTTTCGTGTCGTGTCGTAAATTGCCACCCCTAGGTATAAGTATCAGAACTATTCCTTGCGCGCTTCCATACTTTTCACCTTTGATCCCTTGAATTCATAATTTTCAAAATTTCGATTCGATGTCATCATTTAGTAAAATAGTTTCAATTTTAATTTTACTTTTATTATGTGAAAAAATATAATTAAATTTACTCAAAAAAAAATTTTCATATCTAACATAAATTAAAATTTATTATTATATAAATAATTTAATTATATTTTTCATTAATTTTTAATAATAAATAAATAAATTAAACATAAACATCCTTCTATTGCGACCATTACAAAAATATAGAAAAAATTATATAAAATGTTATATGGAATAAAAATTAAAATAAAATTATTGAATTATAAACTATACAAAAAAATTTACATATCTATTCATATATTAATTAATAATTTTTCTAAAAATAATTTATAAATTATATTTTTTTTCAAATCTTCTAAAGTCTTATTAATTGATGGAATATTAGCTTTATCCTATGTCTTAAACTGTTGTTTTTTCTTTTCTTGAAGAAAAATTTGCTCTCAACCATAAAATCAGAGAATAGGTAGTCACGTTTTTTTCCTTTGTTTTCTGATCGGTTTTCCCTTCCCTTATATGTTTTTGATTTTATCATGAAGCAAATGATATTATTTAATTTGATTTTCGACTGATCAAATTTTAAGTACTTGGTTTGACTCTTCAGACATCATTAACGTTTTTGAATGTTACGAGCAGCTTCGGCATGAAATATTATTGGGCAAGGATGTATCCGTTGGATGGTTAATCTACTCTAATTTAGATATCATAGTTGCTAGACTATGTGATTTATTTTTGTTTGATGAAATGATAGCATTTGTAGTGGGCTTAGTTTTGTTATTTCAGATTAGCATGTTGGTGGATGAATGCCTTCCGGAAACTGATGGAAAAAACTCGGCTCAATAGCCTCATTGAGCAGCTGCTTTGGGTTCTTTCAATTTCTAGTTTCTAAAGCAGTGGGCAAGTTTGCATATTTGCATGCACACATACTAATTTTGACATTGTCTCGTCTTTGTTTTCTTCTGTGTGCTGGAATGTATATTATGTACTGTTGGCACCCTTTATTTCATTTTACATAAGCATCAATTTGATGCCGTCTTTGATCTTATTTTAGGGAGATGGAGAAGGCAAAGCCGAAAGAGATACCTGGAAAGGATATTCCCAAGGAGGAAAAGCACTGGTTTGCCCCTTGAAACCTGGAATTAAACAGGAACTTGTACATTTTATCAGCTCCACACAGTTTGTATTGTAGTTAAGTGCAAAACTGAGTAGCTTGGACTTTATAAAATTTCCGAAGCCGACGTACAGCTAAACTGAGGGTTGATTGGTAGGAATGTGGATACTAAATGACATTTCTGTTGAGTTCTGAAACCTTAGACATTCTGGTCTGCAGATTGAGCCTTGAGCATTGTGCCTATGCCACAATATAAATTTATGGTAAACATTTTTTCTTCTGAAATGCCAATTTCATTTTCGAACGTAATAGTCCATATCATGGCGTATAATACGATAGCACAACAATGGAACTCGGTTGATATTTTGAAAGCTATTAAATGTTGGTGAACTGAGGCTCACTTTGGGCGAATGATAAGCATAGAACTCGAATATAAATTTGCCCTATTAATTTTCATGAATATGAAGGAGTGAGTATACAAAGTACATATAAATTGCAAGTTACACTGATATATATAACAAAGAAAAGAAATTAGATTGTTTCATTAAGCTAAATGCAAAATCAACTTTTAGGATACAGTTAAAAAAAGAAAAAAAGAAGCCCAAGAGACTTCCAGTTTGCAAGAAAGATGGAAATATTCTGTCAGCATTGGAGGGGGTTCATATATCATAATAAATGAACAATCCTAGCCGTGTCAGATTCATGTCAAAGATCATTAGTTGCCTAATTTGTAACAATCTTCAACCACCCTTTGTCGTTGACTGCCCCCAAAAGGTTAAAAACATTGCAAGCCTTCATACAACCCTAAGCCAGAAGCAAAGAAAATTCTCAAAATGGAGTAATATCACATTGAGTGCGCAATTTAAGCACTTAAGAATAACATGCAACTTTTTAACATACTTGCTTATACACAAGTGTCATGAAGAACTTCATTTATTACAAAAAATAAAACAGTATGTGTATGTTTAAGATATTTTTAGGTTACGAATACTTACTACTTTTTTTGGGCATGCCATTTTGTGATACTTTTGTACCAGTTCCATTGGAAACATAGACCTGCAATACGTAGAATACCAGCGCCAACCACCTCAACAAAGGCCATCAGGGCTGACCTCTGAGGAGAAAGACCAGCAGTTGCAATGGACAGTAAAAATCCCTCGAAGTTGCAAGGAACAATGAAACTACCAGATTGGATGCCATTCAATGTTTTCTTGGCAACTTCTTCAGCTTTCATTGCACCAGAGGAAGCAGCTATTATACTGGTAAGCTGTGGCCTTCTTTTATTCTCTGCAATTATCGACAAGTTTAGCAGCAGTTGCATTGGTAAGTTTAATCAAAATATAAAACCAGCACAACCATAGATGACTGTCTCCAACATGTACTTTAAAAAAAAAAAAAAACCACATGCAAACCGAGGCAAAAAACTCCAAATGAAGAAAGTGTACTAGCAGTTGTATGACTTCAACTACATGCCACATCTGAGATGCTGGTGCTCTAAACTTTGAACCCCTCTTTTCATCCAGTATTAGTCAATATCTTATGTGCACTTCCATAATGAAAACTAATATTATACATATCTCTCTCACACTCCTCCCAAAAGAAGTAAATGGATTTGTACGCAGGAATCATGGCAGACACACGTGCCAATGGCAAGTTCGAGCTAGAGCTTGCACTTGTCAAGCACTACTTTAGCCCAATCACACAACTAAAGAGCACTTCTTTTGTAAACGCAAGTAGAAAATGACTACATTCAAACCTTCAGCAAGGCCTGGCGTTTCAGTGTCTGGAGGAAATATAAGGGAGATATGAATGTCATCTCCGATGACCTCTTGTTGCAGGGCTTCTGCCATACCCCTCAGGCCAAACTTACTAGCAGAATAGGCTGTATAACCATAGATGCCAACCTAGGAAATGTTGTGCGGGAAGAAAAAATCATTCAACAGTGTCAAAAAGCATAAAGGAACATAGTTCTCATGAAATGCAACACAGAGAAAAGAAAATCCAGTGAATCAATTACTCAAGGAAGCCAAGTAAGAAAGGATTCTCAATTGCTAGCTCAAGGAAAATTCTTAGAAACAGAAGATCGAGGTTGTCTCCTACATTCAGCTAAATAATAATAAAAAAATGGAAAGATCAGGAAAGATCAGGAAAACAAGAAGACCAAAACAGAAAAGCTAAATCAATTTTAAAGCTTGATTATACAGCATAAAGTAATAAGTATACAAATTACTCAGTATTACCAAACTAACAATGAATAAAACTCGTGTTTGGGATACTTACCCAAGTTGTAAGCGTGAGACAGTTTTGGCTTAGGCAATTGGAACCAACTTCACACACGAACAATAGAGTAAAGCAAAAAGTGGACAGCAATAAACACCTTACTTTCTCACTTCAAACTGACTACCTTAAACCCAAAGATCAAATCTTTACCAAAAACCCACCATAGTTTGGGCATTAAACCAATATATCCACAATCATGACGCACAGGATTAAACAGATCCTAACAAAATTAATCTTAATATCAACCTCGTTAACAACAAAGTATTCCCTTTACCAAAAAGCACATAAGATTGGTTACGAAAGAGCATTAAAATCATAAAAATAAACATACCTGACCAGCCTGAGAAGACATAATGGCAATAGAACCAGGACCCCTACCAGCTCTGTTCTTCATATGAGGCAAAGCAGCTTTGATCAAATGAAAAGTTCCCATCAAGTTCACATCAATCATGAACTTAATTTCCTCCAAAGGTTGCCCTTCCAGTTCTTGAGGTACAAAAACGCCCTGATTACAAACCAAAACATCAATGGGTCCGGCATCATTAACGGCTTTATCAACAGCATCAAAGTCTCTAACATCAGCACTGAAAACGGCAACATCCCTGCCAGTTGAGAGCTTGATGGAGTCCTTGGCTTCTCGCAGCTTCTTGGGATCACGAGCGAGGATGGAAACTCGGGCTCCAACCAAAGCGGCTTGGTGGGCCAATGCCAAACCGATGCCACTGGACCCGCCGGTGATGAAAACGTGGCGGTTTTTGAGGGGGATTTTGGTGGGTTTTGGACGCACAATTATGGCGAGAAAAACGAGGAGAGAAATGGGAATCAGGAGGATGAGGAGAAGGAGAAGAAGAAGGAGTCCCATTGATGTTTGCTGATGTTGACCGACGGAAGAAGCGAGGATTATGAAGGCGGAGATTGGGCCATTTACGACGTCGTATCACCAGATTTGTTCAGCCGGAGGGAGCGAACGAAAGATTCCAGTTTTTTTTTTATCAATTTTGACCGATATAATGATTTGCAGATATTTGGTTGGGCCGGTATCTTGAGGTGGATGTATGTTTGTGTCAAGCATTCAAGTGGAACGATCGTGTCATAGTCCTGACAGTTTGGATGACCAGTCATTTGTGTTTGTTGCTTATCTATGGGCCTCAATGTCATATACAATTAGCCTTCTACATCTAAAGTGGTCTATATCTTATTGGGTTCATAGTTGGGCTTTCAGAAACCGATCGTGTGATCTTAGGCACATGCCCAATTAAGGATAATTTTTAATGAAGAAGAAAATTTAAAAATTTAAAACTAAAAGTAGTAATGATTAAAGAGAATGAATGCTTTCTCGTGGCTGATCTTAAATCTTATTCTTTTTAGGTGGAGATAGTTTAAAATTTATTTTTATATTTTTTAAAATAATAGTTGTGATGCAAATAATATATTAAAAATATAAAACTATATTTTAAAAATGTAATTCACACACACCATTTACGCTCTAATATTGTTGTTTTTAACGATTACTTCTTGTGAAAAGTAGTTTGTAATTTTTTGTGTAAGAGTGAAAGTTGAAATTAATTATAACATGAAAAATAAAAACGATTGGTACATTGACACCATTGAAAATCTTACTATATTTCTTGTGGTTCATGCTATTGTTTCTTAAGGGTAGATATCATTTCATAGATGGTTACCCAAAAAAGAGAATTGAGAAGAAAAAAAATATATAGTAGTTGTATATATAATAGATCACTATGAGTGATGATGAAGTGTTTGCTTGGTTGGTTTTGTCCCAACTCCCAAATACCATCCCCACTTTGTAGGACAAGATTGACATGATTTAGGTCATATTCCTTTGTAGAAAATGGGAGATGGAAAAGCACTTAGAATGATAGGTAAAGTGGGAATTCCGAATTCAAAATGAAAATATTAAAAAAAAAGGGGTAAAATCAATGATTAATAATTAAAGGTCTTTGTTTATGTTTTATTCTTTATACAACAACAGTTAATCTTCTTTAAACATAAAAAAAAAATGGCATCCTCAATCACTGAATTATATTTTGAGCAAAAGTAATCCTAGGCAAAGTTGGCATTGGATTTGAAGCTAAAGTTTGGTGATGAAACAATGGCACCATGTAGATCATAGTGTTTGATCTGGTGCTCGATTGGTACACATGATTAGCTTTATACAACGTTAGCTGTAACAGTAGCTGTGCCCAGTGGCCCTCACTCAATGTTTATCAAATCAATCTCTTCTCAAGTGGAGGGTACTGTGTAAGATACCCTTGACGTGAGAAATCCCACATCATTATTTCCCTTTTTTTTCTCCTCTTGTGGTTATAAATAATTCATCTAGAACTGGACTAGTATTATCTCAAAAATTCTAGATTTAATTAGTATTTGGTCATGATTCTCAATGGCATGAACCGTTAAGAAATGATAGATGTGACAGATGGTTAGCATGAGGTGAGGGAACAGATTTGACAACACTCTATTAGTGAGGTGCTTAGTTAGCGAAATATGGACAATGCATACTTGCATAGCACCTCATCTGTTACTGTTAGTCACTTTCTTTGGAAGTTGCTAAATGTGTATTAATTTCAAAATGAATGGCAAACCACAACAAAACAGGTTGCACAAATTACAATGCAAAACATTAATTGGACAGAATTTTAAAACATATTTTAAATAATTTTTATAATTTTTATAATTATTATTTTAAAAAATACAAAAATATATTTGCATATAATAATTTTTTACTTTAGATTTAAGATAGTATTTTGTTGGTAGATGAAAGTGTGTATGTACGCTATTCTGTAGTGGAAATTATAACTTTCTATATTTTTTTCATTTGTCATTTAAGGATTAAACTTTGTTTATTTTTATTTTTAGGATAATCAAGGATACATGATAATGGATTAATCACTATAGTCCAATCTTTTTGTTTCAGATAGTGATGTTGTGTGGACATTCTAGTTAAGATTAAAATCCAGGCCAGTTCATGCAACAACAGCCTCCAAATTGATATGGCAACTGCCAATCAAAGATGAACATGCTTATAAATATATTTGGAATATGAATTGAGTTGAGCAACGTTATGATTGCAGATAATTGGCCTTTGTACAATGTTCTATCTGTCGGTGTGTCGGTTTAGGCTTCAAGAATTGGTTAACGACAGCCACTGTGAGGCCTGTGATGCCTGGACATAAAATACAGCCTTTTTATTTTTTGTTTTGTCCTTCTCTTGAGTAATCTTAATGCATCCGAAGGAAAAATATAGGTTGGATTGTGATGTTTCAAGTTAAGATATATACACAACCCAATTCTTGATGAAACACAGTACTACTGAAATATTACTTGGTTCAGCTTCGTGGGTTGGCTTAAAAATTTACTTCAAGACGAAGAAATCATTGCTAGCTAATAGCCAGGCTGTCAATGATGAAATGGAATACTCCCTCTCCTTAAATCAGTTTTGTTTTTATTACGATGTCGATGTCGAGATATACTTCATATAATTAATTCTATACAACGACGATAAATGAAGCCTTAATTGTTATCATTGTTGTGCGTTTTGTTTTTTATTATGTTTCAATGATAAGTACCCAATATTGTTCTTGTTCTACTTTCATAGGATCCGCTCCAACTGCAACCAGATAATTATTTATAGGTGAGAAGTTTTTAGGTGAAGAAGATAGCTCAAAATTGGAGGGACAAATTAAATGGCCTAATGTGTCATTGACCCATAAAGCTAGTTCCATATTTTTTGGTCAAAAATGTCTTGTCAATGTACCTTTACCGACATATTATTCATTCGGCAGATCTTAGAAAAATAAGAAAAGGGAATGTGTAAGATGCTGCAGCCATGTGATTATGTGAAAGTGCCACTGAAGGCCAGCTGGTGCCTCAAAGACAAAATTAAAGGGAACCCAGATCACCGTCATTTGCCTTTGTTGTATATTTATGAACACGATCACACATATGGTTTATAGTATAGAGTATGGTCACTAAAACTACAGGGACTGATTAAGGTTAAAGTAACAGTACTAAGCATTTCTTCTTGCAAATGCACACACTAAGATGTATGAGAAAATGATAAATCAGATGTGAATTGAATTGTTTCCCAACAAAAAATAGAAAGGGATGAATCTCTTTAGCATTAACATGTCAAGCTGCTTCATACACATCATACAATTCCACTCTAGAAAAGGGAGGTCCCAACATTAGGTTGACCATCATCCCTCAAGCTAGCACACATAAATAGAAATGTTTCCCTATTACATGATGACCCTTTACTACATAATGAATAGAATCAATCCTAACACCTTAATTTGTAATGCTTTTTAGTAGTAGAGTTTCCTAGAATGCACCACACATCTCCCAACAAAGGTTACAACATATGCTTGCATGCTTTCTTGAGCTCTTGAATTAGGTAGTAATTGAGCTTATTGATTTGGTATCTACATAGACTTCTTGAGCTCACACAATCAAAGAATAAATAGTAATATATAGTTATACTACTAGTTAAAAGTTTCTAGGATTAAATGAATCATAAGATGCCTTATAATTGCAAGAGACATGAGGAAGTAGCCCTCCTTTTGAATTGTCTTGATTCTTTTGCAGCTTTGAGTTGGAGGAATTGTTGTAAGAGTTTCTTCCTTGCCTGTTCTTTCGTCTTGGTTGAGATATTAATGAACGAGGGATGAATACTCCTGTTCCTTTGCTTTCCCTTCTGCAAGTTTGCTGATCATAAACAAATGGCAGTGTTTGCTGGGCTGCAGGATGGACTGCTTGAGAGAATCCCTGAAGAACAATCATGAACAAAAATTACATCTTCCCAAACATTGGTGCATGAGACCTCAATCTTCAAGAAGAAGGCCTTGTGGACAAAATTTAAGAGCAAAAAGAATCCAATGGGTTGAATGATTATTACCTGCAGAGAAACCGAAGGGGAATGAGTAACCAAGTCTTCATCATCATCCATAATAAGACGAGAGATTTGCTTGCTTAAGTCTGCAAAGAACACATCATCATCCAATTCCACTGCTATACCTTCCATTATGTCTGTCTGTCCTCACAAATTAATTTAAGGATATGACCTAATGCTTACTAGCTTGATATATATCTGTGTGGGCACTTGCCAAAGAGAGTTGTACTTCAGCCTTGTATATATTTGAGTGGAATAAATGCGAAGTACTTATATAAATAGTGGTGATCCAAGGCAAAGAATGGGTTTAAGTAAGGGTCTATGGGCTGTACATGTGAGAGGTGGGGACAGAAGGAAAGAGTCGGCAGTTGGCTGGCTAATCTGTATGGGAGAACCCCACAAGGATCATGAAGTGTGTTAATGATATTATCCAGTTGGGAAGGGAATGAGAGGAAAAAGCGGCAAAGCAAACAACCAACAGCCCACACTCAGATATCTGATCCAAATTCCAAAGGACCAAAGATAGAATTAGATAGGCTTCATCGTCAGAATATACTTGGGTGTGAATGTAATGCCACTCTTTCCCATCTCTCTCATCCACTTGATTTGAGTTCATATTTCAATCTTTGCATGTGCACGACGGCAAACATGCACTTTTGACTATAGTTTTGCTTGCCCTCAAGCTTTTATGACGAGTTAGTGCTCTTCCTCTCATGCATTATAATACTAAAATAGTAAAAATGGACCGCATATGTAATGAGTCAGGTTCTCTGTAAGGGCATGCACCGTGGCCCCTTTTTGGGGTCAGGCCTCATTCAGCCACATCAATATTATATAAAAATTTACTCACGCCGCACTATTCACGCAGTCATTATCAACTTTTTTTACATTATATTAAAATTAAAAATACATTTAATAATACAACTTTAATAATTTGTTGGACCATTATTAAAAATATTTTTTGGCAAATAAATTTACATTACATGAAAAACTTAAATTTACATTACATGAATTTAAATTAAATATAAAATACGTAAAACAATCAATAGAAAATAAATTTACATTACATTAAAATTAAAATTTAATAATACTCTTAAAAATGAAAATAAATACTCTAAATTTAAAATGAAATACGTAAAATGAAAATAAATACTCTAAAGCAAATATGAAATTCTTGAAACAATAAGTAAAAAATATATTTACATTACATTAAAAATAAAATTCTTAATAGCATGATTAATTTTTTTATCATACATTATATATTTAAAACAATTAATGGAAAAACTTTTCACGCCTTTAAAATTAAAAATTTATAATATACTTAAAACATGAAAATAAATACTCTAAATTAAATATAAAATACGTAAAAAAATCAATAAAAATATTTTTTACATTACATTAAAACTAAAAATTAATAATATACTTAAAACATAAAAATAAATACTCTAAATTAAACATAAAATACTTAAAACAAATAATTAAAAATAAATTTACATTACATTAAAACTATTAATTAATAATATATTTAAAACATAAAAAAAAATACTCTAAATTAAACATACAATACTTAAAACAATGAATGGAAAATAAAAATATCATATTTTACTCTAAAAATAACGTATCGATTTGTAGAAAAATATTTCCTATTTTTAGTAAATTTTGTTTTTTTTTAAAAAATAATAACATTTTGCGCATGGGTCTTTGCGCGTCGTTTGGCGTCGTCTTAGCAACTATGAAACAAAAAAAATGGGGCCACGTCAGCAATTTTGCTGACTTGGCAATTTTGCGGCCAGGCCCCAGGAGGAGAAATAAGGGCTGTGGTGCATGCCCTAATGAGAAAGTGACTTTAAAGTTTGATACACTGATCTTGCGCCCATGAATAGTTAGTCTTGTCTTGATTGATCATAATGGAAAATTAAATCCCATAATATATACTTCTCACTAGAAATTTCTTAGATATTCTTTCCTGCTAGTTCAGATATAGTAACCATAAGCTTTAACCTAAATTACTTCTTCCACTCTAGTTATGCCTACTTAGGATTCCTAAAATGATTGAGTTCAAAGTTTTCATATAAGGCATAACTATGACAATTTTGGACAGCAGGATACATCATTTTAATGGTGCTGATGGAGACCTGTATGATAATAATTTGTGTATCATTGAGCTTGTGCTTATCTTCTGAACTTCAAAGCCACCGAACAAAGAGTAAACACAACTAAGAAGCGAATTTATACATTGATTTGCTTCTTAATATGACTCAAGTTAGTATTTTCAAATTCTTGCTGCATATATCCATATGTATGTTGCAAGTGGCCACAAGGATGGCTGGCTAAGAAAGGCAGAAAGGGCCTACACACTGCAGAAGGATGCGGTGCAAAAGTTTTTGCTGCCATATTATATATTTGAAACAGGGATATGTTTACTCAGTCCCATTCAAGGTATTGAATGAACATTGTCAGGCTAGTCCAAGAGTGATAGCAGAAGGGTGAATCTCCTATTTTATTGGATACAGACATGATAGCCTCATCAAAAAGGAGTAGTCCACTTTCAGCCAACAAGTGTTTTTATCATCTTAGTCTGAGGAGATGCACAGATTGGGTGGAGGATGTTAATTCCCTCGGTCGGGTATCAAGTCAAGATTTCGATATCAACCATATGTAACTTTTATTACAGTATTATTGTCCCTCAAAGGTCATCTTGGGTAAAATGGAGTTCAAGTTGAAAATGAGAAAAGCCTCTAGCTTTGGTTTCTTGTGCTTTGACTCACTTCAAGTGCGTTTGGTAGGTACATGCACTCATTTAGTGCAATTAGTAATGGCCATGTTTTCCTCGGTTGTCAAATTATGAACAGAATTGGTAAATGTATACATAATAACAAATACTAAAACGTTTTTCAGCATGAGAAAAGTCGACAGTCAAAGATGCCGAATTAGTGAAATTCTATAATCATGAGGATAAATATTAGAAGTCATATACAAGCTTGTTTCCTGATAGAATACCTCTAGATTTTTTATGCAAGTACCTAAAAGGCAGAAAAAAGCTAGTCGCTCCTCGCTAAAGGAGTAGCTCAGGGGTTTCTTAGGAAAGGCGTGGTAACTTTTGGCAAATGCCGTGAAGTACAGTTCATAAAATTTCACTCCATCAATCCTTTCCTTCAGCATAGATATCAGAGAGATATAAATCGGACCCTTTACAACAACAGAATCATCTTTTACACCAACTAGCATCATGTATAAGATTCAAACGGATGGTAACCCAGAGCAACAAAAAATTATGCTCCACCAGCCATATCCATATCCACAACTCCATCAATTCCCTTGAACACAATCCTTAATTTCCTCGAACACGATTGCTTCTTCTCACCTTTTCCTGCTATGCCTGTAACGTTAACAATGTCCTTCCGAATTTTTCCCATTAGCTCAAAAAGTGGCCTGTCTAAAAAAGGCCGTGTCTGTTCTTCAAGTATTGGGGGTGCCTGCATGTACAGGTTTGTCCCTCGGTATCTGACGCTAACTCTAGTTAAAAAGAGTTTGGGATGATCCTTGAGCATATCAATGAACTGTTGCAATAAGAGAATCAAGATACTCAAATAAAATTAGAACAAATATAGGGTGTAAGAGAAAACTGTATTTCAGTTATGATATAATCTGATAATCAACGGATAGCACTTCTTTCTTTCTTCAGGATGCATAATTGAGATTGCAGAATAGCTACCAAAAAATGGCTTTTCTGCAATTAAAGAATGCAGAAAAAGTAAAAACATGCCTGTATCATTAAATTCCTGATTTGGTGAGTATTCAAACAAGAGAGGGCCTAAAAGATCAAACAGTATATAAATCCCAACCAGAATACCAAAAAGGATTTACAAAGAACCAGTCACCAAGTACGGTGGAAACAAAAGGAGCAGCAGGCCAAATAGCTTAGTGTAATTGCCTGGAACTCTAAAGTCAATTAGGTTCAATTCTTGATTCTCTATTTTGTATTGAAACAAAGTTGATTTTCCATTTACCAATTCTAGGGGACAAAGAGTATCTAGCCCAATTCTCTTTAGCACTCCCCTCTCGGTCTACATAAAGAGGAAAATGAATATGAACCACTACGCAAGAAATTTCCCAAACAGGAAAAGGTTGCTGGTTTGTCTCTGTCCATAAAAATCTTTGTAAACGATGTAATTTGCGAATATGTTTTACACTTAGAACCAAGCTCTACAGGAAAAATGATAATGAAGCAGACCTTTCTTAGAGTAATTGCAGCGTCCAGCTCAATAAGAACACCAGGACCACAAACAGGACACTCTTTGTCCCTCACAAACTCCGTCACTTTTGTATGGAGTCCTTCAACCCCATTATACCTGTCAGCAAAATTCATCATCACATATTAGTGATCAGATCTTACAAAAATGCAATGAGATACTGCTGCATCAAAAATCCATGAATCCAAGTAGTGGTATTGCTTCTTAAGATGGGAAGAATAAAGACAGAAGAGTATATCCAGAACTTATCAGAAACCAAAAAATAGCAGATATCAATATTTCTGCTTAACAAGCAAAATCAAAGCACCTTGATTCGAAAGAGTACGAAGATAAAAGGTTTTCACATTTCAAAGAAGTTTAAATCACAGATAGCACAGGGAGAAAACACACTCTGCTGTAAGTCTTTCAAACTGCTTCAAGTGAGGTTATAAAAGCTACAGATGAAACATTTGGTGAAGAGCAAATGCTTCAAGGATGAGAAAACAAGAAATAGATCATTAACAAAAGACATATCAGGGTCAAAATATAATAATTATACTACACAAGTTATAGACATAAGTGGAAACAAATCAAACATAATTTACTGTAGATACCCCCTCCCCAACACCATTTTTCAAAACATCAATATCTACAACCACTAAAAATCAGTATTTGAAAATGAAAAAAGTGCCTGTCAACACTAAAGTTGAAATATATAATAAAGATTGTTAATTTTGAATATTTTCATCGGCATTTCTTCATCTATAGGATGCAATCAATGAGGTTGATTAATACTGAAGGCAATACTCACGTCAAATAATTCAATAAGGTTTTGCTACATCCAGTTACAATTTTCAAGGTTTCCAAAGCACATGCCGCTGAAATAATAGCATTGGTTGAAGCTATGGCGGGTATAATATTTTTCACCACACCCTGCAACAGGAAAGAGAATAAACATCTGAAAGTATCAGTGTGTTACATACATGGTATATAGACAAAATAAATGAACATGCAACGATAAACATAATTCTAATCAAATCATGTTAAAAAAAAAAAAAAATTGCCTATCGAGGCCAGATAACAAGTACCAATCTGTACATCATAGAATGCCATTACAGAGCTCAACTCACCTGTGTCAGAGAATATGTAACTCCTGGTATCCCAAAAAGCTCAGCTCTTTTAACAGCCTGTAGTGATGTAATCACATTAGCCCGAGAAGCCAAAAGAGAAGAAATGTGGCGATTAAAGATAAAAATGAGAGAAAATGAAATAATTTCAACTCCAATTTACCTCAGAATAAACCCATTGCATATGATCAGGGTTATCCGGATCAAAAGTTTTACCACAATGAACCTGACAGTCAGAATCAAAAAATGAGAATAGAAAACTTGAGCTACAGCCCCCCTTCAGAAATATTACAACAGAAATTAAGTTGGCTAAGGAACAACCTCATCCCATTTAATCAGGTGAGCATATTCTATACAATGTGCAGCATTTCTTGGAGTTTCTGCAAGAGTACACAAGGGGAACTTCACTTGCGGAGGAAAAAGCCAAATTGTACACTCAAAGCATGGTGTGATTCCTGGTAGAATAACTCTCGCGTGTCCCTTAAACCCTTCTGTTCCGCCATCCACCAGAGGTTTCATTGTATCCATTTGAGGGTTATCATCAGAATCATACTCTGCATGTTGCAAGAAATATCATACAAACAAAATTAGCCTAAGAAAACATATAATACAGAGAGAAAGAAAGGTGGGTTGGGGTGGGGCAGTAAAATTCCAACTTCATAGGGCCAAGTTACCACTTAAAAAAATAAAGATAAATTTTTTTTAAAAAAAAATCCAGAAGATTGAACTTAGGATTTCTTTACCACCGGGAAAAAAAAATGTTGTGAAGAATCAATTCTCAGAATATGACCTTTTGCTTTCACTTCATGAGAAAAAATTACAGAAAGATGGCTTCTGAAAGCATTTGTTCTCTTTATTCTAGAAGAACATGTGATGCATATATTACTCAATTGAATTAATTACCTAACTAGATATCTTATTCCAAAGTACATTTTAATTCCTTTATTTTTCCAATTGGCTTTCCCACCTTATATTACAGTCACTAATCTTCCCAGACATCAAGGACTTTATTAATGCCAAAATAACCAACAAAAATCCACATTACAGTACAAACAGATAATTAGAGAGAATTGGCAGGAAATGAAATAGAACTAATAATAAGGAGAAGAATAGAAGAAACTTTGCATCATAGATAATTTAAGCACAAACAGGAAAGAAATTCCTAAATATTTGATGACTGCCTGCCTAATCTCATGCATTTCCACTGTGATAAACCAAAACCTCACAATGTGAAGAAGTCAAAATAAAGAATGTTTTATGAGTGACATACATTCAGACAAGAAGCTAAAAACAATTTAAAACAGTTGGAGAAGCATTTAGAACATCTATCATAGCCAGTAATGCTGTTGCCAGATAAGAAGAAAAGTAACCTAGAAATCCACAAGCCACAGAATTTATGAAGCTCCGAGCCTCAATGGAATCAAGACCAAGAACAATGATGTTAAAATCACTATAGAACTCCATCGGTTTATCCTCAATTCGACAGAAATGGGGCGTGATATTCACACCACTAATCCTTTCCATAACTCGTTTTGCAGCAACTTCAGCCTTTGGCTTCCCAACATCTTCAAGCCTACAGACGCACATGAATCAGTACTAAAGAAACGAAAAACTGATTCAAAAACAAAAACAACCAGTTTGCATTTGGCAATTCACACGCAAACAATCTACAAGATTGTTCAGTAAAGGTTTTTACTTGTGGGGTTCTACATTACTACAAGTCCAAATACTTCATCACATTTGTAAAAACAAAAAATCAATCCGCATAACACATTATCTCAAAGTCCCAAAGAACCTATCTTTCTCATAAAATAATAAGTACGACATTAATTCAAAAACCCATAATACAACAGTAAACAGCTTACCTAAACAGAAACTGACGATTAAGATTGGTGACTTCAATCCTGTCCATATCGATGACTTCCAGGTTTGAAAACCCAGATAAAGCCAAATCCTTTAGCAATTCACACCCCAATCCACCCGCCCCTACCACCAACACTTTTACATACTCCTTCAAATCATTTATCATCTGCCCCAAAAATTGCAAAAGAATTAAATTTCAACTCTTCTATGTTAATGCACCGTAACTGTTTTGGTTTAAGAGAAACATTACCTCCGAAGAAGCTTCGAAGGTGGGGGCCACTAACGGACCTGGGCGTTGGAAGAGCTTATCGAGGTCTCTTGATCGACTGGTGGAGTCAGCCATTGAATTTGAACGGGAACACCGACTGGGCTCCGAGCTAAATTCGATGGTTAAGGCTGAGATGCAACAAAACCCAAGAAAGGATTATTTTGTATTGTAATACTAGCGGAAGAAGGCTTTGAGTTTACGCTACTATGGGTTTGTGGAAATCCGTGCAGAATTGGATAAAAAGCGGCTCCTGCTCGGGCGTACTGTTTTGGCTCACTTCAGTCCTTCGAGTTTCAGATTATCAGATCATGTTGTTTTTTCGATATAAAAGTTTGTCAGATGATAGTTATTTTGAAAATATAAATTTTTTTTTTAGAGGTGAAAAAATTCAAAAATTAATAACTATATCACTTTGTATCATTATAGCTACTCACGATTTTAGATGAGATTAGTGTTCTTTCATAATTACGCACTTTGAATCACAATCGCTATACACAATTTTAGATGAGATTGGTTTTCTTTCATGAAATAGCAATTTTGTAGTGGGCTAAATTCTAATATTCATTCAAAATGCAAAATAGCACATCGTTTGAAAATGAGTAATTCAATCAAACTTTTGATCATTGAATTTCATTCGAAAGAGAGCTTTACAAAGAGAGCATTGATTCTTATCAAAAATAGACGTAACTGAAGTTGTTCAAACCGGCATCTACCAACTAAATTCTAATACTGATTCAGAATGCAAAATGGAGCTAACCATGGAGCCTTTGATTCACCAAGAAGTCAAAGAACTGATATTGGCAACAACAATTTGGTACAGGATTTGATACATTTCAGTGACTACAACAAGAAGCTACATAACAGAAATAGCTTATTGACAATTGGTTCTATCACCTACGGCAATGGTTTTGTTACTAACCTATACTTCAAAGACGGAAAGAAAACCACAGAGTCATTTTATATCACTTGCCCCAAAAATTTCATCTTTCACTGTAAAACCAAAAAGAAAATGAAAAGATTTAAGGCTCATCAGACCCTAACTTGCATAGGGTCAGATGATATCATCTAATAGTTTCATCGTTCTCATTGTTTTCCTCTCATTTGTACAGGAGAATATCATCTCTTTGGCGCCTGGAAGGAGAAATTATTTCCAACCGCCACATAAATAATGTACACTTGCTAGGAATCATGCCTGTGCCTGAAGTCGTTGTAGATTCTCATGTTTTAGAAGAAGAGCATACAGCAGTTCATTCCAAGCATCTGGGACGCCAGGCAGACACCAATGACTACAGTCCTGCCTGTTGGGAGGCGCAGGGCCGACACTAGGACCTAAGTAATACAAAGACGAATGGCCATCTTTTCTCCTTGACGTCATATGAGTTACATTCAGTACTTCTATGGCTTTTACCTCTGACATGTTTGAGTGAGCTAACACTAAATCGGCAAATATTTTATATTTGCCCCAGTTGTTGGATGGCACCAATGAAGCACTTAGGTCCGGAAGTGTCTCCAAGTGACAGTGTCCGCCACTTTTCCAGTCTCCACCCCTGTAGAAACCATGACATGAACAGCTTAGTTCAAGCAAATATTACGGCTGATCTTCTTACGAACACATTTGCATAATTGTAAAAGAAGATCATTAGAGGAATAAATCTCTACATTTCCAAATTATTTGCAACACATACTTCATTTTGTGACACTTTGACACCCACACCCCCCCGGCCCCAAAAAAACAGAAACGAATCAGTACCAATTCAGTCCAGTCCTTAAGGACGCATTTATATTCAGACAGAAAAATAACACGGAACAATCACATGTAAACAATACTAGGCCAAGTTCAAAGTGAACTAAATGAGGTCAAATCGCAAAAAGAATAATACATTGACAAGATTATCAGAGAATGAAGTCTGGGGTGCAAAGTGGATCAACCACAGGAATACAAAAAACATATGTGTAAATACAGAAAGTGACATGACAAATTCTATGCTGGCATCTAGGAAGCTTATAAAAATGTACCCTTTTCTTAAATCAGAAAGTACCTGAAATGCACAGGAGCATAGGTGCGGAAGAAGACTTGTGTTTTGTTTATATTCACTTCCTCACGGACCCAGTCCATAACTGTCTGTAATGATCTCTGATATGCAGTGTCAACTTTCATATCCATTTTTACTTCTGAACCTTCTTGAAAGTAACATCCCCTGACAAAGATATTTGAGACTTAAGGTTAGGCAACAGTAAAGCAGTAGAGGCATCACTTGCCTTGACAAGAATTTTAATTTGATCAACAGAGTCATGTTTTCAGCATTCATATTGACCATTATCTCTTGCCCTGCTTATATAGAGATTCAACCGTTAGAAACACAACTTAATATCAGAGTGTTATGAGCAACCCATGCTTTTATCCTGTTACTTCTCTCCACATACTAAACGCATATCAAATGGAAATAGATTTGCAAACAGGTATAAGTGTTGGAATTACCAAAACTCAGAACTTCACACATCCTCTCACATGCAAAAAGGATGTTGGAATTACCAAAAGTCATCTTAGAAGAAAAGTATTGGAGACATAATCAATTACCCTCTTATTGTCTTCTCATAATTCCACCAATGCCCTGTATTGAAAACAATAATATCTGCATCTTTCCATCTCCAAGAACTCCAATCCATTTGGTCTAACTTCAAAGTAGTTCTAATTTCTGATGGAACTCCAGCAGGAGGCCTGCTCTGCAAGACCAGAAAAGGAGCCCTGAAGTACTCCAAAGTGCAATTATAATCTTTGAACTTGAAGATCAAGAATCCTTTGTGCTTTGTGATAGGATTCCCATTCACTTCATAAACTGAATCCTTGTTGGTAATAACAGAAGAAAGCATGCAAAGAAGTGACTCCCACTGGTTTCTTCCAATGGAATCTCCTGCAAATACCAGCCGTTTGTTCCGCATTTTATCCAACATAATCTTGGCATCAAATCTGTATGATTGATGGGGTATAGTGTATCATTATCAATTACTTTTCTTAATACAAACCAAAATCTACAAATACCAAAAGCACAATATTATATGATGGAGACACAATAAGCAAATAATTGACTTGCATGATTAAATCCACCCAGCAGTCTCCAAATCCTAGGACTAAATAAAAAAAAATATATCTGATCAATAAATTGGGCACAAAATTTGCATACAATCTACCACTTTTAGAGACTAGAAAGCATGAGCGCAGATGATCCTTCATTCTACACATTTTTCAAAAAAGAAAAATACCCAAGTTCATTACCCAAAAGCCTTTTACATGCTCAATTCACAATATGTAATGGACCTAATTTACCTGCTAATTCTCATATCATTTGAAAGAAGATCGTTACTTTCAGAAAAACAAAAATCCAATTCTACGGAAGTAGCGGCAAACAGATTGTGTTTAACAACATTACAAAAAATTCAAGTAATAGGTCACTTTCATTTCACAGAAATTTAACTTATCATGTCATATGTGGCCAATGTTTGTCACTAGTGGACAACTGAGGAAAGGTCAACAAAAAAAAAAAAAATTCTCAACCAAGCCTCAAAGAACCCGTGCTACTATGTCCCTACTGTCAATAATACATTTGGTCCCAAAATATATTAGGCACGGACCATAAATCTATTCTAACACATACAAGCAGGAATCAAAATCAGAGAGTAACCAAAAAAGGCCTCAAAATCTGATGCTATTCAAATACAAATTAAGACAGAAATACAAGTTAAACATCGATTTTGATAACAATAATACAGTTTTCAGCAGAAAAAAATGAACTTTCGAGGGTAAGAAAAAAATGAATGAATGAATGAATGATTCACCTGGGTAAGTTGCAATCCTTTGGTTGCCAACGCCACTTAGTGTAAAACGTATCAGGCCGGCCATTCTCAGAGCACCTAAATCCTTCATCTAAGAAACTGCAACCTCTGGATTGATACAGAGGATAACTATCATCCCAAACCCAATCACCTTCAAAGACATTACATCCACCACCACCCTCACTCAAGAAATCAACTTTTCTAATCCTCTTCTCACCAGCTTCATCCAATTTCAACCACAAAAGCCTTTCAGACTGTCCTAAAAATCTTGAACCTTTAACCACAGCTTTAGAATCCAACAAAAAGAAACTAAAAATTACACAACCTGCAACTACAAGAAATCCCAGAATCGCCAAAGAGGGCTCAAATACCCTCGAGCACTTCATTTTCTTGAAAAAATCCATAAAAAGCACCTCTTTAAAATTGTGCAGAAGGTCTCAGAAACATTTAGAAACTATAGCACAAATCAGCTGACCCTTTTGTTTATTCGGCATTAAAGAGGAAAGTTAACTACATATGGACCAAAAAGAGTAAAAAGAACTGTGGGGTGCAAGCAAGTTCAAGAAAGCAGCAATAATCATGACTAGTTCTCTCTGAATCATGGCTTTGTTCTATGCTTCTTTACTTATCGATGGAGTAATGGGCTAATCACTAAAAACCTTTTCTTGCAGGCAAAAAAAAATTGATTAGTTACAATCAAAAAGAAAGAAAGGGGTGCAAAGAGAGCAAGGTACTACAACTTCCAATGGAAAAATAGTAAAGTGAAATAGAGACAATTAGGAGGAGGTGGGAATAAAGAAGAGAGTTGGGCGAGAGTGGAATGATGAAAAATTGCTACAATAAATTGAGTTGGGCAGTTCTGGAAAGTGGGTTGAAGGGCCGGTGGCAATGAGTAGCATTTTCCATATCTTGAACGCACCCAAACACCCAAAAATGCTTTTAATATTATGTCAACTTCACCCGGAGGAGACAATAGAGAAAACAAATGCGTTAATCATATCGTGTTTGTCCATTAAATTCCACTATCTCAAGCAGTTTACGAATAAGCAGGGATAAGGAGAGAGTGGTACGCTTCCATAACCCCCTCTACCTCTCCTTGAATTCAAAAATACAACTGTTTTTAGATCACCCCAACCAAAACATACCCAAAAAAAATAAAGCAAATTTCCAACTGTATTATTTTTGTTTTCCTTACATGAACTGGCATTTAACTGAAAATCTTAATAGATTCAGAAAGTTTATCTAATGAAATTGTTACAAACTAAAATGTGGGTTCTACTTGTCTTCTAGCAAATTTAAGGGGACAAAAAGGACATATACGTGACATGATACTTATTCAATTTTTATATCATCTTTTTCTTCTTAATTTTAATTTTTGCATTCAATCTCCCCCTATAAGAATAGGGATGAAATTTCTTTGTTGGTGTGCATGGTTATGAAAGTTAGATAATAGAGAGAGTTTGCTTATCAATGTATAGTCATGAATTTTTTTTTTAAATGGCGTTTTAAAATCAAAAAGACATATTTTTTTTTAAAAAAAAAAACTTTTTTATACATTTAATATATATAAAATACGTAAAAATACATTTTGAAATAAAATTAATAAACACCCTTTGTTGCCCTCTAAGGCTGTAACCAAGTACAACTAGGACAAAAACAACAGGCTTATTTTAATGTTTCAAAACTCTGAAATAATCCAAACTACTAGAATATAAAATATCCTTGTTTACTTTTATTAATGCATAGTACTCTACACACCCCTTTTCTCTAAACTATTGTTTCCTTGATATAATCAAAGTCATATTTCATTCCTTAGTGGTTGTATTGGCCTGTTTGTCAACTACCAACCCCACATTTGTTGGTACAAAATGCATCACTCCGAAAGATGTTCCGTCTTATGCCATTTATGAGTTGGAGATATAGAAAAGATTTCTAACATCGAACAAACCATGGAAATGGACTTGCATTATGCATTGGATGAAGGCCTATAGATAGGATCAGGGTAGAATTTTTTAATCCCCGTTCCTTCTTGGCACAAAAAAAAAAAACTATACTACTACTACTATTATGATTATTTTTTAGTATAAAAAGGGTTATTTTTTTCTTTTGTACAAATCCCATTTAATTATTTCTGTATGCCATCAAAATCATTTTTTCTTTTTCTTTCCTAACAAGGCATGAAGGCAGTAGATTGATTGATTAGGCTCATATTGGGGTGAACATGGCCATAACGGGCAAGAGAGTGATGGTAACGGATGAGAGAAAAGTGACCCACGTTTAATTGGATTGTGACAGCCAAAAAAATAGAGCATCATCCATTTCGCACTTTGACATGCCTATTGGAATATAACATGATACTCCATGTGCTTGCTGTATTCATAGGATTGTATAAGAAGAGTAATTTATATGTGAAAAAGGTAAATATATTAGTCAATGTATGTATAATTTATGAGGACAAATTTATTTGTTTTTATATTATATTACTTGTTATATAGAAATTAAGAATACATCCTTTTATATTGCTTAATGTGGCAAATTTCCCTTTTGAGTAATTGGATTGGATCATGTAAGTTCAAAGAGGACAAAAGGATATTCAAAAAAAATGTTTGATCATAGTCTTTTCACAACATGATTAAGGGAATCGTTTTCGTTAAACGTATGTTAAGCATAAAATAGACAAAATAGACGTTATTTGCTTGTTATTTTCTTTTAAAAAAATTCTTATTAACTATCTTCTTGATAGGATTGGAGAAAGAGTGGCACAATGGAACAATAAAAATATGTAATTACTTGATCTAAAACAAACATTGATATTAAATTATAAACAAGATGACCAAAAAAATGAGACATTCATATTCAAAATAGACATGGAATTTTGGTAACTTTCAATGCATCCAAGCTCTTAGGAAGCCGCAATAGTGACTTGGTCCAAGTGAATTGCATTTATGCAAACCCCAAACAATATAATACGAATTGGATTTGATGGCCAAATGCCGATATCATTGAAGTCGGCAGAAATTTGTATTTAATGGCACAAAACGTGGGTCTTATGATCTCACTTGTCTGATCTGATCATGTTCCAACACTTGTCAAATGATCTTAGCGTTAGACATGCTCTAAATCAAATTTCATCTTGTCACAACGTAAAGCATACTCTTTTGGCTAATTAAAATATTGCTCAACACTATTAAGCCAATTCAAGAAAAATATTATATACATTGTACAAATAAAATTCACGAAAATCTTTATTCAGGGTAAAGCACAGACTTAAGAAGATAAAAGAAAATCAATAATAAGAAATTACTATCGAAATTTGAATTGAATGTTAATAAAACAGTACATCAAAGTTGCATTGCACCATTTCAAATGGTGTAACTAAATTTAATTAACAGAGATCGTTTATAATCTTTGAAATACAGTCTATCTACTTATATATTTATTATGTCAAAAATAAAGATACGACATACATAGTATATTAAAAAAATAATGTAAAGATTCCGTTGGCAATTTAATTAATGATGTGAGTCTACCATCTTTAATTGCATCATAACTCTAACAGCACCTTCATGATTCAAGAAATCTTACCTTAAAAGATTAAAATGTTCAAAAAGAAAGGATCCTTCTGTTTAATCTATTTCAACAGAAAGAAAGAAAGAAGACCCCAACTCAATTCGTTAACAGTGGCCGAATGAATTGGGACAATTAGAAGTCAAGATTCTCTATTTCCTTATGGTACTTATTTGGGTTTCATTCTTTTGAAATGATGTTGTTTACTCAATGTTCTAAATGAAATAATATCCCTCCATAGCCAAATCTTCCTATGCTAAAAGAGATGGAGTGTCTTCAAACATGTACACATTGCTGTTGCTGGTTTTGGAGCTTCTCTTTTCCCTCACTACATGCCAGATAGACCTTTGGAGCTTCCTTGTTGATTCCTTACGGTTTTCAAACGTTGTTTTTGAGGGATGTTCACTAAAGATTCAATTTTGTGGTTCTAAGTGATTTTATGTTGGATTGTATTGGGAGGTTGATGATACTGGATTGGATATTGGTGTTAAATTCTTGTCATTGATGTTTCAGTTGTGATTTGTTATGTACTTCATGGCTGCCAATTTTTGTAAGGTTGGTTGCTCTGCATGACATTGGCTGATTTATTTGTTGCATATTAACTGATTGTGCAAATAACTGGACTGTCAAGAAGTCTTAGAAGGAAAAAAATGCAAAAGTTTATCCCTTCATTAATTAACCTAGGATTTCATTTAGGGAGCAACAATGTTGTAGAGGCTAAATGAAAACAAAATGGTAGTAGAGTGGAACATGCAACATTTTAATTGGTATGTTCGACTATTTGTCTACTTTTGGCCCTTTATGAGTATCAATAAATCTTCCAATCTGAATATGTAAATTTTACATGTGCTGCAAGTTTACATAGAAGTTAATTGAGTAGAACCATATTCCAAACCGCACTTTCGCTATGTTTGCTTTGTGTTTTTATTTGTAAAAATTTAATTTTTTTAATCACAAAAATAAAAAAATCTAAATAATTTTTTATTTTAAAATTGAGATAATCGACAAAATATTCCCTCATAAATTAGCGAATAAATTTTTTATCTCTCATATTTAAAACGATAAAAATATCTTTAACATTTTATTAGTGTATTTTTTTAGTCATCCGATACAATTTATTTAATTTTTCGTCAAATTTTAATTATTGTAACATTGCAACCTTAACGAAAAATTAGATACAATTGTGACGAAAATTAAAAATACATTAATAAAATATTAAGGATATTTTTATATTGTTTTAAATATAAAAAATTAAAAAAAAATATTCTCAATTTATAAGTAGCTTTGTTGGCGGAGTTCTAGGACTTGAATTAGTAATTCACGTGCTCATTGTCTTGTGATGGAATAATACACCAGCAACGTAACGTACAGGTGTGTTCGTGTCTAGCTTCGATTTCAGCTCCAAATGCACAACTTCTATATATATATTATTGACCTCCACAACGGCATCCACTTGGAAAAATAATGGCACGTTTGTTTTTTTGACCACAGAGGAGTGTCATAAATGTTTGACTTAGGGTTGATGCCATTCAAATCATTATCAATGACAATAAGAGCAATACCAAGAAGACGTTGATAATAGATGAACTTTATTTCATGAGTTGACTGAAAAAAACATTGAATTCATGGGTTTTGGCCATACCTGGTGGTTGGGTCATGTATATATCTTCAACAATATGACCATGCAAGAAAGCATTTTTGATGTCCAGTTGACGAATAGGCCAACGCTGTACAAGAGCGACAGTTAAAATTAAACGAATCGTACCTGGACGAATGACAGGAGAGAAGGTCTCTGTGTAATCAAGGCCATGGATTTGATGATAGCCTTTTGCAACAAGACGAGCTTTGAGGCGGTCCAGGGTACCATCTGGTTTAAGCTTGGTTTTAAATACCCATTTGGAGCCAATGACATGCATATTAGGAGTGCGAGGGACGAGTTTCCAAGTTTGATTTTGATGAAGAGCAGTGAGTTCTTCATGCATGGCATTTTTCCATCCAGGATGAGACAAAGCTGTTCGGACTGATTTTGGTTCACGAGGGATAGTGGGAGAAGAAACTACAGTCAAAGCATATTTAGGATTAGGCTTGACAATACTAGCCCGAGAACGAGTAGTCATGGGGTGAGAAACTGAGGCAGTTTGTGAAGAGTGATCAGGTATAATGATAGGAGGCACAGCTTCAGGGGCAGAAGACGCATCTGAAGTGGAAAATTCAGCACCTGGTGATAGAGCTTCATGATTCAGTGGAGGTAGAGGTGGATCATAATTAGTGGAGGAATCGGATGGCGAAGGAGCATTAGGAACCGAGGTAGACATGGTGGTTGGTAAGGGAATGTGTGACAGGGGAAGAGAAATGGACTCTGGTGCAGATGGAGCTGATGCAACGGTGGAAGATGACAGCCAAGTATCAAAAATGTGTGCCACATGAGAACCGGATGGAAAAGAGTTAGGTGATTTAAACGGAAAGACGGTTTCGTCAAACACGACATGTCGTGAAATGATAAATCTGCGAGTAGATGGATGAAAACACTTATAGCCTTTGTGTTTTTCACTGTATCCTACAAAAACACACAAAACAGTCTTAGGATCAAACTTGGTATGTTTTGTATCCCATGTGTAAGGAAAACATTTGGAGCCAAACACTCGAAGAGATGTATAATCTGGATGATGCCCATGCAACATAAAATATGGAGTATTAAAATTAAGAGAAGACGATGGTAATCTATTGAGAAGAAAAACAGCTGTAGAAAAAGCTTCTAACCAGAGATATAGAGGAGCATGACTGTGAAATAACATAGTCATACCTAATTCTCTTATAACACGGTGTCGACACTCAACCATACCTGTTTGTTCGGGAGTATAGGGACATGAAACCTGATGAACAATACCTGTGGTAAGAAAATGAGACGAAATAACGTGTTGCTCGTGGACTTCTTATCACCAAACATATTCCTTCGACTCATTAGGTTGCTGATCTCTTTACCAAATCTGTCCCGAAGACCATCTTGGCTCACTTTCTTCCCAAACTGTGCCTCCAGCCTCGGCTCAGTTTGCGGGAGAGTATTAGCAAACCTGATTTTATTGGAGAAAAGAAAGACTTGGATGCTGATGCCATGGCATGTAACTTTTCATGCCACAACATGAAATCAGTTGACAGAATTACTAAAAAGAAAGGATTATGCAAATCAGATCATTCAGATCAGGGATATGATTGGTGATGAAGATTTCTAGGAGTAACAACTTCCTACATTTATGGTAATTCAGTTGATAGTGGAAATTACAAACAATCCATATCTTTTCCCCAGCATTAGTGGCTAGTTTTACGGAAGTAATTTAAGCAACAAACAGCATTATATATTCAGCTTCTTCAATAAAAAAAAAAAATCAAACCTTTGAAAGTCTTCTTCAATTCTATTTTTCTTCTAAATTATTGTCATTGATGTTTCAGTTGTGATTTGTTATGTACTTCATGGCTGCCAATTTTTGTAAGGTAGGTTGCTCTGCATGACATTGGCTGATTTTCGTGGTCTATTTATTTGTTGCATATTAACTGATTGTGCAAATAACTGGACTGTCAAGAAGTCTTAGATGGAAAAAAAATGCAAAAGTTTATCCCTTCATTAATTAACCTAGGATTTCATTTAGGGAGCAACAATGTTGTAGAGGCTAAATGAAAACAAAATGGTAGTAGAGTGGAACATGCAACATTTCAATTGGTAAGTTCGACTATTTGTCCACTTTTGGCCCTTTATGAGTATCAATAAATCTTCCAATCTGAATATGGAAATTTTACTTGTGCTGCTAGTTTACATAGAAGTTAATTGAGTAGAACCATATTCCGAACCGCACTTTGGCTATGTTTGCTTTGTGTTTTTATTTGTAAAAATTTAACTTTTTTTAACCACGAAAATAAAAAATCTAAATAATTTTTTATTTTAAAATTGAGATAACCGACAAAATATTCCCTCACAAATTAACGAATAAATTTTTTTTATCTCTCATATTTAAAACGATAAAAATATTTTTAACATTTTATTAGTGTATTTTTTTAGTCATCCGACACAATTTATCTAATTTTTCATCAAATTTTGATTATTGTAACATTGCAACCTTAACGAAAAATTAGATACAATTGTGACGAAAATTAAAAGTACATTAATAAAATATTAAGGATATTTTTATATTGTTTTAAATATAAAAAATTAAAAAAAATATTCTCAATTTATACATAGCTTTGTTGGCGGAGTTCTAGGACTTGAATTAATAATTCACGTGCTCATTGTCTTGTGATGGAATAATACACCAGCAACGTAACGTACAGGTGTGTTCGTGTCTAGCTTCGATTTCAGCTCCAAATGCACAACTTCCATATATTATTGACCTCCACAACGGAATCCACTTGGAAAAATACTGGCACGTTTGTTTTTTTAACCATAGAGGAGTGTCATAAATGTTTGACGTAGGATTGATGCCATTCAAATCATTATCAATGACAATAAAAGCAATACCAAGAAGACGTTGACAATAGATGAACTTTATTTCATGAGTTGACTGAAAAAACATTGAATTCATGGGTTTAGGCAAGTTTTTTAAGTCCCTCTTTTTTGCCTTTTGAACTAAATCCAGCATCTTTTTGCGGTTGCATTTATCACTAGATAAGCCTAATCAATGCTGCCATACTGATTTTTAGAGGAAAATTTATGGCTTTCAAGTTTCTGCCTTTGTATTCTTATTAACTCACTTCCAATGCATCTGACAAACACAGAAAATACGAACCTTTCTCTTCCTATTGTACTATAAGGGGGTGTTTGGTTGGTGGATTTGGGGGAAATAGAATGGAATGAAAATTATTGTTTGGTTATTGGATTTGAGTTTAAGAAAAATCATGGGGGTAGGTTTTGATAAAACCCACTCTTCCCCTGGGTTTTGCTGGGAATGGAATCATCTGGACTCAAAACGACATTCTAAATTTTTTTTGTTGTTGGGGTGCGGGCAACGTGTCTGAACCACTATTTTACTTAATTTTTTTAAAAAATAAATTTCACTAATTTGTAGAAAATATTTTTCCTTACAAATTGACATGCATTTTGACTATTTTTTGAACAATATATGATTTTCTTAAATATAATGTAATGTAAAATAATAATATTTTTATTATAATATTAATATTAAATGTTAATATAAAATTTATTAATATTAATATTAATATTAAATTTTAATTTTAATATAAAATCTATTCTATTCCATTACAAAATAATACCAAACAATATAATTACTATCATTCTATTCTATTCTATTCCAAAACTTTCTTTCTATTTTTAAATCCACCGTTTATATGAAGCGCCCCTAAATATGGTACAATATAGGTACGAATGAGAAAAATGGACAGGCAACCAAGATAATTCAATGGTAGAACCAAAATTTCACTTGCTATATAACGAAGCCCTCTATCTAATTCATAGCAGTTGCCTTGAGAAACCACATAGATTATCATCTTCAATATTCAACCTAACAAAGCTACCAGCATGTGGACTTAAACTTGAAAAGCATATGCACCAAAACCACAAAATTGAAAGTCGGCCCTGTGAAAATGACCAAAGCAGTATATCAATTTAGCTCCCTAGATATCCATGCTTCCTTCGTGACAACACAAGCATTCCCAAAGTTGAGATCACAAAGGTCCCACATTTGAACAAACTTTCACCGAAGAGCCAATTTTGATCAACAATACCAAACTCCACCACACACAAATTACATTAAAACATTAAAGTTGTTTAAGATAGTCGATTTGTTATGAAATTTACTTATAATTGTACCATTTAATAGATTATTCATTTCGTGACGATAGCAGAATATCGTTAAAAAAAAGTTTGAAAATACATATAAGTGTATTTATATTATACTAACGAATAATTTTATTTTTTGTGCGATTTTACTGTGTGAAATTATACACATTATTTGCCCTTAATTAATTCTATAATAAAGATTAAGAAAAACCAACGACAACAACAACATGGAATATTGTACCTTCTAAGTTCTAAGTATTAGTTTTTTTTTTTAACTTCAACTTACTCCAATTGATTCAATTGGCGGAAAATGGAGATAATCACTTCCTTATTATCTCCGTTTTAGAGCCACTTGACATATCGATTCAAAGTATGCATTAATGTTTTTTATAAAAGAACCCCCACTTCACACACACACACACACAAAATGAAAGGAAAAGTGTGCCAATTCTCTTGAACTTGTGAAAAATGTCAAGGACTATTCTCACTCAATTGGGAGTCATTTTCATTAGAACTATTGTTATTATTTTTATTTTTTTGTGGGTCAAATTTCAAAGATAAGATGGAATGGAATGGAATACAAATACTCTATCTATTCCAAAAAAGAAGTTCATTTTGAAGACTTTTATTTATTTAAAAAAAAAGAGTTCACTTTTGAACTAAAAATTTAAAATATCTTTACTAATAATAATTATGTATATTTAAAATTAAAAAGTAAGAATAAAAAATGTAAAATTATATATTTAGTAGTACATTAAATGAATTATATATAATAATTAATAAAAAAATTATATTCTAATCAAAATGAACTCTTTTTTAAGAATGGAGGGAGTATTATTTTAGCATTACCAGTTGCCTTCCTTGTAGGTTTTAAAATTTATAGGGTGAAAACGATCACCCCCATCAATTAAATCAATTATTATTCTTTCCTCATTTTTAATTTAACAAAAAATCTTTTAAAAAAAAAATAGTCAAAGCAAAGACCAAAAGAAAGAGAGTTGAACGATTATGCTCGCGAACTCCTCTAAGTGGATTTAAAACATAATGGGCTTTCTTCAGCTAAATTGGGCCTGATCTTTACAATAAATACGTACTCGAGAGGAGAGAATTACAGCTTGTTTGGTTGGAAGGAATTACAATTCATTACAGCCTTATTCAGAAGCATGCCCTAACTCCTTTGTTTGGTTCAAAGGAATTGAAATTCATAGGAATTCCAATTACGTCCAAGGGCTGAATTAAAATTCAGTTCCATTAGCTCCGAATTGGAATTCAGGCGCAGCTCGTAATTGCCAAGTCTTTTTTCCTCCCAATTTTATCCTTCAGCTCCATCTTCTCCTTTAACATCTCCCAAATTCTCCCCATCATCTCCTTCAAATCTGCAGCTGTAACCCATCGTCTCCTTTAGAAATTTTTCTCGATTGGTTGCGGTACGCTCCTACTTCACTTGATTTGCTTATACATTGTGAACTCCGTTCTTGCTTTACTTTTTATTTTTTGGTGGAAAACAAATTCTAGATGAGACTTGAACGGCCCCAAACCCAAGCTGCTCTCTCGGACACATACACATACACACACAGATCACATATAGATTCTGGAAAGGTCGATCTTTCTTTCTTTCTCTCTTGTGAGTGAGGGTTCTGTTGTTGTTCAGTTACAAAAGCTGCAAAAATAGAAAGGGCTTCTCTTTTCATGTGTACTTTACCTTTCTTCTACTCTGTAAATTGCCACCTTTATTGTTAAATTCGGTAAGGTAGGTTTCCTTCATTTTCCTTTTTCAAAACCAAACTGATGACTGGATCTATTTTCTATCAGTTGGTTTGATATTTGATATTTAAATTTCCAATTTGTATTAATTGTAGTAGTTATCTCTTTTTTTCCCCTTCATCTTTTGGAGAAGTTAGAGTTGAGATTTGATTAGAAACTTGATGTTATTATTTTCATATACTTCTGGTCTGGATATAACAATATTGGTTTTCTATGCAGAAGTTGGATTATTATTTTTGTTAAATTTTTTCTGTTTCTGCCTACGGCTAACCAATTGAATTCATGTAGGTTACAAATCTTCCAATTCATTAATAGGTTTATCCTTTCCTTTTTTCTACATACAAGTTCACATGGGATGATTTTAGCGTCTGAGTTTTGGGTTAAAGATAGATCTTTGTGATGAATGTTTCAACTTTTTGTATGTTGTTAAGCTCTGAAGTTGACATGAAATTCTGTAGCCTTTGGCTTTGATTGATGTTCTGAGTTTGTTACCCCCTCTCTCTCTCTCTCCACCCCCCCTCTTTCCTCTTTTCTTTTCTTTTGGACCGATAGGTTTTTGGTTTATGTCACATTGGGGTAGGCGGAGTCCCATTGTCAATCTCTCTCTCTCTCTCTCTCTTTTCTTTTGGACTTATAGGTTTTTAGTTTATGTCACATTGGGTTTGGCGGAGTCCCATTGTCAATCTCCTAGTCAGTTTTTCTTATGTTTCTGAAGTTCCTTATATGAATAACTGAGAGAATTTCACGAGTATTTGTTGGAGAAATGAATGAAATGCAAATGCCTGGAGAATCGAACTTTCTTTGTTTGTTCATAAGGGCCTTAAGAAGTTATCTTTGTCCTGCTGTGCAAGATTCTGATTGTCTATTATGCCTTTTAGCTTGGGACATGACTTGTGCTAGTTGGTTGTCTATGTTTTTTGCATGTGGAGTATTGTTTTTATTATTCTGTGGTGTTGCTTTCAAGCCTTCAACAGAATTGGTTGTCATTAAACAGGGTCCATCTTGGTCGTGTTACTATTGTAGGAAGTCTTGAAAGATTATTTTAGACCATATTTGTGTGCCTTTTGCATTGTTAATGTATGGGCCTTTGCTCAGTGTGGCTTGTATTAACCTTGTAATCTTGTCTTGAGGATTCTTTTATGTATCTGTCTCTTTTTTTGAATTTTTTTGTGGTTAATATTCCACCATTGCATTTGCTTTCCGTGGATGATTGAATCGGAATTGTCTTCCCTGGATTCACTATCTCGATTCTTTTATCTATCTTACAGTCTTTGGCATTTCAGTTTTGCAAGATTGACAACTTTGGTACATTGATTATTGATGTTACAAAAGAATTCAATAAATTCAAGTATTAATTTTAAAATATTCATAAAATAAAAATACTTAAAGACTTGAAAATTGGGCGTATGATCAGATAGAGTGATTACTTTAATTTGAACATATGGAGGTCCATAGATTGGCTAACACAGAGACCGTGGTTTGAAAGAAGCAGCAATGTGGAGTTAAATTGTCAAGAAATTACTAATCTTGAACTGATTTTTGCATTTGATTCTGGATGTATTGCTGTGGTGTATGTTTACTTGTTTTCCTTGATGAGATGTCTTTTGATATGAAAGTATGCAGGAAAGATTGATTTTCGGAACTTATTTTTAGAATTACACCTCCAAGCTTAAGCTAGAGGAACATGTTAAGTGCGTATCTTAATGCTTGGAAATGCATTTTTGGTGGTGTATACGACATTTTTGACATCTTTGCAAGAGATTCAAGATTCAATTTTAGTTTGTATATCATGTGAAGTATGATGATTTTGGATGAGGCAAAGATGATTGAATTTATGGTTAAATTTGTCTTCCTTGAGCATCTGAGAGTATATAGATGCATAATTTGGTGTGACAAACTGTTTTCTTTGCACATGGATGCAATTAATTACACCCTTACAGCTTGTTTGATTGGCTAACGCTGTACCAAATTTATTGCTTTACTACATTGCTAATGTGGAATAGATTATCAAATTATTTTTTTTTGCAGTGATGGCTCGCTTGAGTTTGATTAGAAATGCTCAAAGGAGAAAAAGAATTGTAGGTGTATTGACAGTGTGGACAGAGATGTGTAGTGCTGCAAGTTGGATCTTATGTTTATTATCAGCTGTGGCTTCTGTTTCTGTACATACTTATAGGCCAAGGGTTAGATCTTATGTCCTAGATTTTTATGCTAGTTGAGATTATGTTAAGCGCCTTGTCCATGATAGTGATGAGACATGTATTTCGAATGTTAGGATGAATAGACTTGCTTTCTTTAAACTATGTGAGATGCTAGAAAATATAGGGGGGTTAAAGTCAACACGAAACATGCTTGTAGATGAGCAAGTGGCAATGTTCTTACATATTATTGCCCATCATCTTAAAAACCGAGTCATAAAACTCAATTTCAATAGGTCAGGAGAGACGGTGAGTCGATATTTCCATAAAGTCCTAAATGCATTAATGCGTTTACAAGGTAATTTTTTCAGAAAACCTGAGCCAATTCCCTCAAATTCGACTGATCGTAGGTGGAAATGGTTCAAGGTATAGAATGTCTTATAATTATGTTAACTTACAACTAATTTATACTTAACTAGAGATTCCTCAAAAATTTTATTCCCATGATTTTTAGAATTGCTTAGGAGCTTTTGATGGCACACATATCAACATTAAGGTGCCATCTGCAGATAAACCTAGATATCGAACTCGCAAGGGTGACATTGCAACGAATGTGTTAGCTGTTTGTACTCCTGAAATGCAGTTTGTTTATGTTCTTCCCGGTTGGGAAGGGTCCGTAGCTGATGGAAGAGTTCTTCGGGATGCAATTAATAGGCGACATGGACTTAAGGTGCCTAATGGTAAGCTTGCACCCATTTTTAAACAGGAAATGGTTTAGGAAAATTTTTTGAATAAGTTTAGTTTTACTTAAGTGTCAATTAATAAAGTGTTTTTTGGTTTATAGGGTGTTATTACCTAGTTGATGCTGGTTATTCAAATTCTAAAGGATTTCTTGCACCTTTTAGAGGTCAAAGATATCATTTGAATGAATGACGTCAAGGTTATCAACCAACTACTCCACAAGAATTTTTTAATATGAAACATGCAGCTGCTCGCAATGTGATAGAAAGGTGTTTTGGACTGTTACACATGAGGTGGGGTATACTTAGAAGTCCCTCATTTTATCCGGTTAGGATACATAATCGGATTATTATTGCGTGTTGTATGGTCCAAAATTTTATTAGGAGAGAGATGAGTTTTGATCCTATGGAAGCGGAGTTGAGAGAAGATTTTGACACCAACAGAGTAGTTGAAGAGGATCCAATAACGTATGTTCAGCCCTCTGAAGCTTGGACAAATTGGAGGATGGAATTAGCAAATCAAATGTTCAATGATTGGCAAGCATCTAGGAATGCTGGGAATTGATATTTGTTAGCATAGCTTTGTTTTAAGATTATGTTGTAACCATGGTCCATGAATAATTGCATTTGTCATTTACAAAATGTTATTTATGGATTTCTTTCGTATTTTCAATTTTTCATGACTTTGTATTTTGTTAAGCCATTAAATTTTCAAATTTTTTAAAGAATGGCAGGAACTTCATCATTTACAACCACTTCTTCAAAAGGAACAAAACACTCTCGAAGATGGGTGCCAGAGGAGGATACTATTCTAGTTTCTTGTTTACTTGATTTGTGCATTTGTGGTACATATAATGCAGATAATGGGTTTAAACCTGGATACTTGGGAGAGCTTGAGAGAAATATGGCCAAAGTATTGCCAAATGCCAACATTAAGGGTAAGCCTCACATTGAATCACGATTGAGGACTTTGAAGAAAGATTGGGGTATTGTTTATGACATGATTAATGGGACAAACACTAGTGGATTTGGATGGGATGAGCATAGAAAAATGGTTACTGCTGATGATCCTGTTTGGGAGTCTTATTTAGCTGTAAGTATCTTGAGTTATTGTCATTGAAATATCATATCTTCTTAGTAGATTAAGGCTATATTTAATCTTTTGTTATTGTTTGAATAGGCTCATCCCAATGCTGCCCAGTTCAGATTAAGGAGTTTTCCTTATTATAATGAACTTACAGCAATTTTTGCCAAAGATCATGCAACTGGAAAAGATTCACAAACAGCTGCAGACATCATTGAAGAATTAACATCAGAACATGATGTCAATGAAGAGATAGAAACAGAGAGTAATTGTGTCGGCCAAACAGAGTTCAGTTTAGATGACATGGATATCTCCACTGCACCATCCATGTTTGGGCAGAAAAGGAAAACACCCATTGAGGCTAGTGAACCAATTTCTGCTGAATCACTTGTAAAAGCTGCTAAGGTAATGAGTGATAACATAAGGGAGGTTGGAGAGAAGTTGAGTAGAAGTATTGGCTCTGAAATGGTAATTCAAGACAAGGTTCAAGAGCTATATAGTATGCTAGCTGAAATTGAGGGGTTATCGGAAGATGAGAGAGAAATTGCTTTGAGGAAAATTCCTGATTACCCTAATCAAATGCTTGTGTTTTGTAGTCTTCCATCTAACCGAAAACTTGCATGGGTGAGAAGGTTTCTTGCTAACCATTGAAGATGGAAGTTTGGAAGCCAATGTGTCATGTCATGTCTTATAATTATATTGAATTCTACTTTTGTAATATTTAGTATGTGTTTTGCGCTGCTAATTGAATATTGTTGAATTCTACTTTTGTAAAACTCGCAGCGTTTTTTGGCTGCTGAATGTGGTGTGCTGCTGCAGCATTGGCTACTTTTGCGCTACAGCAGAATTTGGTTTTTTGTTTTTCAGTTTTTTGGCATGCAGTAGTAATGTTTAATTTTTTGGCTGTTTTTGGGAATTTTTTTGGCTTCTTTTGTGTTGCAGCAGTTGTTGGCTTCTATTTTTTCAGTTTTGTCACTTGCAGAAGTAATGTTCATTTTTTTGATTGTTTTTAGGAATTTTTGGCGCTTTTATCTTCTGCGATTGGTGGTATTTTGTTTTTCAGTTTTTGCCATGTAGTTGTAATGTAATGTTTTTTTGGCTCTCTTTTGTGCTGCAGCAGTTTTGGCCAGATTTTGGCTATTTTTGTCTTTACAACTTTCCAATTTTGTAATGTTTTTGTCTCACTGGTTCTGAACTTTTGGACAAATGCGCCTGGTATGCAGTTTTATACTGCAAACTACGTTAATGGCATTGTTGGTAAAGGAGGGGCTGAGTATGGAAAACATTCTGGTGCATGTTTGAAAACTCAGGGGTTCCCAAATGCCATTAATCAACCAAATTTCCCCCTATTGTTGTTCGACCTGGCGAGAAGTATCAACACAGCATGCTGTATGAGTTTTCAGTTGCGTAAAAGTATTTCGGACACGTGCATGCGTAAATGCTAAGAATAAAGTGGTAGTTTGTTTTCCAAATTTTGGATAAAGATATTTAAGTGGACAAGAAAATGGTAGAAACTGAAGGATGTTTTTTTCAACCTTTTATACATTTTCTCACTTGTGTATTTTGGTCTAAAGTGTTTCATTTTGTGCTGCTGCTTCTACCATCACCACAGATGTACATGTTACTAGCTCGGTCAAGTTCTTCCCAGAAGCTAAACAGAAGTGTCTGAACTGGTTGATGTTGAAAAAACTTTGGGGAGATAAAGAAATTAAATTTTTAAGGTCATTTCATCCTTATCCTACTTTCTCCTGCGTGGGCATCCTAAAATGATTTCAGTAAAATTGAAACCCAAGCAAGGAATAGGTTGAAATGTGAGGATGAAATGCATTGAGTCGAGTCGGCGACGTTAAAATCAAGCGCTTTTTGGGAGGCAACCCAAGCGTATCCTTTTGTTTTTAGTTTAGTTTGTTTTGTTTTGTTTTGCTTTGCTTTGTTTTGTTTTATTGGTTAATTCAGTTTTATATGTTCATGTGGATGTAGAGATTAATGCATATAGTTTGCATGTGTGCTATAAAAAAAGAAAAAAAAAAAAGAGCCCAAAACCCGAAGGTTTGGACCGCCGCGGCGGTCATAATATGAAAAAAAAAAAGAGAGAGTCCAAAACCCGAAGGTTTGGACTGGCCTTGTGATTAAGTGGTCTACACTAGACGCGCGGTGATTAACAAACAGGTATAAACCCGTCGGCTCCCCCTCATTTTTCCTCATTTCTTCCCTCATTTCACTTGATTTCTCTCAAAACCTTTCATCCTCATTTTGCATTTTACAATCTTCTTCAAGTCCAATCCATCTTAAGTGATCCAAACACCTTTGTAAACATTAAATCAACACAATTCCACCATCAACTCCATCCAAGAATCCAAGGTATGAATGGTTGAACTTTTCAAATTTCCTTACAATGGTGATTTTGAATTGCTTTAAATGTGATTCCTAGTGATGGATATTGATTAGATATTGTGTAATTGGGTTTGTTTGGGCTGTTTGTTAAATGTTTAGGCTAGGGTGCTTGCTAATTTTGTGAAATTTCAAGTTTTTCACCATGCACATCATGTGTTTGACAATATGCCTCAATGAGTTATTTTGGATAAATTGTCAATTTTTGTGTATTCATTTGAAATCCTAGAAATTCATTGATGCACTTTAACATAATGTTGCATATAAAATTGAATTTTAAGTGAAAAAACTTGATGAATTCTTAAAACCTACCATAGGCATGTCACCAATTAACAATAATTTGTAATATGTAGCATATACTTTTGGGAGTTAATTGAGACATTGTCTTTCTTTAGGAACAATCCAATGGCATCTAGGCGCACCTCCGATAAACGCAAACACTCCTCGGCGTCCACTCCTCGGCCTGAGCCGTTGGAGCAAAGTGCCAAGGAGCACGCCTTGCGTGCCTTGCAAGATCGCCCGATTGTTGCGGAGCGTGGCCTAACGGTAGAGCCACCACTGGACACCTATGTCCGGAGGCATGGTTGGCTTATGTTTGTTGATGCACGCCGATCCTTGGGCAAAGGAGATAGAGAAATTGTCCATAACTTCTATACGGAACTCTCGGTGGCGACCACGGTGTCTAACAAGATCAAATATGATGGCGCCACCGTTAACTTCTCTCCAAGAACCATAAATGCATTGTTCGAGCTACCTCCGGCTATTGACGACGAATACTCCCAGTTCATCTAGTCCGACTACGATAGTACAGAGATTACACGGGAATTGACTGGAAGGGAGCAACACCTTCTCCCGAATTGGAAGTATTTGAAACGGAACTCGCTCACACCGAAGGCCATGCTACTGAATGCCTTCGTGTGTAGCAGACTAATGCCAACCATCATGAACTCGGAGGTGGCTTGGAAGCGAGCACTACTGATATATGCCATCAGTAGGGGCATGTCAGTCGATGCTGGCAAAGTGATAAATGCAGAGATCCAGCTAGCCGTCGACTCACCAAAAAAGAATCAATCCTTGGGATTTCCGTCGCTCATTACAAGGTTATGCTTCACAACGGCATCGATTACCAGGAATTTCAGCCGTATGGATTGCATTCTTTTGAAGGTTGACCTCAAGTTCAAAGATTTCCAAAAAGGGGCGGGGTCGCAAACAGAGTCGTCTAGCAGGATGCCCACACGAGATGAGGAGGATAGTGAAGAAGAAGATAGTGAAGGACATGATGATGAAGATAGACTGAGTAGTTTGGGAAGAAGTGTGCATGATCTCCAAAACACAACTCAAAGGCTGGAGAAGCGAGTAGGCGATCTTCAAGGCACGATGCAAGACTTCCTACAATTCCAGGCGGCATTCATGACATACATGGCAAGTGGACAACAAGGTGAACCACCAATTTTTCCTAGGCCACCGCCGACACCTCCAGACCAACCTTGAGTTCATGTGGGCTACAGGGAAGAAGATTTCTTTTACTCCTTTGAAAAACTTGTGATATTATGAGTAGTTGATTAGACACGTGAGTTGAGATTGGAAATGAAGCTTGTGCATATTTTCTTTTGAGTTTAGTGGTAAAGTTTATTTTTTGTTTTTTGTTTGGGAATTTTGTTAATATAGTTTCTTGAATGTTGTGAATAATGCACTCCCTAGTTTTAATGTTTAATGTTTAAGTTTATTTAAGGTCATTTCATCCTTATCCTACTTTCTCCTGCGTGGGCATCCTAAAATGATTTCAGTAAAATTGAAACTTATTCACTTAGACATCATCATAATGGCTATGAGCTCGCCCTTGCTTTCTCCTTCGTTGGGCAATTTTCTGGTAAACTGGACCCAAGATAGTTTGAAGACATTTGTGGTTTCACATATGTTAAATGGCATTTACTCCCAAAAGCATCAGTAACAACCATTACTCTGACTTCAGCTGTTCAACAAATGGACCCGAAAAAAAAACCACATCTTAATGAAAATTTAACTTTCTTTCACAAAAGGGGGGAAAGAAAAAAAGGAAGAGTACACATTGAAGACCTTGGCCAAAAACAGGAAAAAAAACTCAAAATTGCAATATATCATGTACTACAAACTAGTTCATTCTCTTCATGAGTTCATTGATATAATCTTCACGGTTTCCAGCATCTCCACCTTCAACATAGTGATTCCTCTTCTTCTTCAAACCACCAAGAGGAGCCTTAAGTTTAAATGGCCACAGAAAATTGTTAGCCTCCATAAAATGAGGTCCAACTGTCATGATCTCATGAACAAGGTCTTCAATGCAGATAATGCCATGCTTGCCCGAGTCTGCCAGGTTAATGCAAATGGAAGTAAATCCTCCATAAATCAACACATGTGAACAGAAGATCCAGAATTCTTGAAATACAAAGTACCTTTTCAATGATTGAATTATCAGTGAATGCTATCCTCTGCTTGTCTACCTTGCCATAACCTCTCTTGTAAATCAATTCCTTAACACTCCACAAATTGGGGTAGCTACAAACAAGTAAAATGCCTTTATTTTTACCAGTTAAAACAGAGAGATGCGAACCACAAAGCGCTGAAGATTAAACAAAGACAACTAGAAAACACCCTATACAATCCCATCTAGTCTCTCCAACCCTTTATAATGAGGATGCACCTCCCAAGTGTCAATTCTGAGGCAATCTGCAGCATTTCAAAAAAGACAACCAGGAGAGAAAAGGGCAATTAATCTCGATCCAACAGAAGCTGGAACCATCACAAAATTAATGAACTTGAAGAAACTACTGTAGCAAAACTCAGCATCTAGAAATAAATCTCGTTTCAAGAAAAGAATAATCCTCATAAACACCGAATAGAATCTGTATGCAGCATATGGACTCTGGAAAATAGGCTAGTCGTCCACCTCAAGCTGTTATATGATCAGGAAAATAGTTCACCTAGGAAACCAATAGAACGAAGACAGGGGAGCTGACAGGAAAAAACATCCAAAAAATCGAATAAAAACAAACAGCAGAATAACATACTTTCTGTGAGATTCAACAGCTAATTAGACAAATCCTTCATGCAAACAAAGAAAGATTGCATAATTGGAAAAACTTGCAATTGGATCTTTGACATTCGTCACTGTCAATATCATCAAAGGGCTTTCTTCATATACAATACCACAGATGGAAGCCATAATTTAAACCAAAGAAACCTCTTTCAGATTCCAGTTTCTAGGACTCACTAGATATGCGGTTTTAGCACTGGTTTATAAGTCCTAATGCAAGCATAGATTGTTAGATATCTCTACTGAGTTACTAGAGGTCTCGTGTTGGATGCTCAAACCTCTGAATAGATGAACATTACCAATACAAACACAAAAACAACCAAATCCTCTTGCAGAGAAAAACAAAGTGGGAGAAACATAAAATCGAAGAATTGCATCAACAATTTCCAAAAAAAAAAAACGAAAAATCAATAATTTCGAACCTTTTGTGAACGTGTCAATCAGTCAGTACGTCTGCTTTGTAGATAAGCTTGTGTTGATACAGTGAGGAATGCAATAACAGCTCATAATAATGGACAATGAGCGGGGGTCAAATAATTTAAGCTATAAAACAATTTAAATGATCAAGGGCACGAGGGAGGTTTTAATTAAGGAAAAAAGGTTTCTAATAAAAAAAAAATTCAACAAACAACGACTGAAAGCAACAGGAGAAGAGAAGACTTACTATGTTTTATTTTAAGCTACAAATATGGCAAATTTGCAAAAGATCACAAGCATCAACCAGATATGACCTGCAAATCCAGAACACTTACCAAGTTCAACCCAAAATAATAGCCTTCCACTTCCCAAATAGACAAACATCTAATTCAAACCAACCCATCCCACTACAAGACAAGAAGCTTCCCAAATAAACTTGAGTACACATCCCACAACAACCCACCTCAAAAAAAAAACCAAAGAAAAAAAATACATCAAACAACCCACAACTAAACTTCAGCTAAAAAGGCCAATTGAAACGATGTTAGTGGAAAGAATCTAAAGATACAAACTTACATGAAGGTTTCCTGAACAAATCCCAACAAAAATATAGAAACCGAAAAAGAACCCACGACTAAAATTCAGCTATAAATCTTTTAAAAGCCATATGCTTGAATGCCCAAAAAGCTGAAAGAGCTAGCAAAATGACGAAATTCAACTCAATTATAGCTAGTCAGACATACCCCTTCACTCCAATATGAAAAAAAACAAGATAAGAGCAGGTCCTATTTGCTTTGCGGTGACTATTCTTGCTAATTATGATGAGAAAAAAGTGGCTCCTGACAGTCTACTTAGGTCAAATTGTGACGAGCACCAGAATGTTATAATAATGACCTTTCAAAATTTGGCTCATAACAATTTGGTTTTCATATTGAGTGCCCCTTTTGAGCTGTAAACAATTTTCACATCCCAGAAAACTAATTATAAACCATATCATCCAAACAAATCTATGATTTTAGTCTAATTCAGTGGTCCCAATTTTATCTGTGACATTATTTCATGGCAATTATTGCACGTTCAAAACCATTAGAAGCAATAGGAGTCCCCACGACAAATCCCAAAAGCCCAAGTGCCCACATGAACAAAGCCGCTAGTGATTATGTCAAGAATTTCAAGAACTGAGCAGGTAAGGATTAAACAAAGGAAAAGGAACTTAGAAACCCAGTTTATCACGTTAAATCTCCATCCTTCCCAAAGGATCCATACGCCGCCTAAGCCCTCACCATCGGCAATCTACAACAAGAGACAGAGAACCAGCGGAGAAAAAGGCAAGATCCAACAAAAACAAAAACCATCACAAAATCGGGAAACATATACATAGCTATTAAACCATCACAAAGCCCAAGAACTCGAAGGAAAAAAACCGTGACCGTAGCCAAACCCAGAAAAAATCTTTGGAACAATTTTCAGCCATGGATGGAAGCAACCAAGAAAAATAATAAGCAATAACCCTCACGACAATCGCAGCAAAATAGCAGAGCACACCAAAGCAGACAAAGAAAGGAAGAAATTACCAAAGTTTGAGCCAGAAGTTTGAGATTACCACGACGGGAATATTGGAGTTAAAATGGAAGCAACGCGTGACGTGCCTGTCCTTTTTCAGAGAAGAGCATATTATTCAGATGGCAGGAGAAGAGGAGAAGAGAGGGCATATTAGTCTTTTTCATTTTAAGATGAGAATATTTTAATTATATTAATACAATTCATTATGTCTATTCATCCCAACCAAACACAAGAATAACAATTACATCCTATATAATTCCTTTGAACCAAACCACTGAAAACCAATTCCAACCTAATTCAATTCCCATCGAATTGAAATTCAATTCTAGCCTTATTCATTACAGCGAACCAAACATGCCGTTAGTTAACCGGCCTTTTTAAGGGGTCTGATCCAGGACCTATGCTTCCGCACTATACCTCTTGGGCCGCCCAAATCTATTTAGACTCATTCTTACGCACTCAGGGGGCGCTTGGTATAAATGGTGGGTTTAGGAATGGAATGGATTTGATAAAAGGAAAGGTTTGGAATAGAATGGAATGATAATAATTATGTTGTTTGGTATTATTTTGTATTGGAATGGAATAGATTTTATTTTATATTAAAATTAAAATTTAATATTAATATTAATAAATTTTATATTAAAATTATAATAAAAATATTACTATTTTACATTATATGATATTTAACAAATTATATGTTGTTTAAAAAATAGTCAAAGTGCATGTCAATTTGTAGAGAAAAATATTTTCTACAATTTACTGAATTTTTTTTTTTAAAAAAAAAAGGTAAAATGGGAGTTGCAAACCTTTGGGGGGTTTGCAACCCCCTTGACATGTGGCGCGCGCCCATTGGGTGCGCGTCACATCGGCGCTGACAGGCGTTGTAAAAAGGTAAAATGGGAGTTCTGGCTTTGGGGTTTGCAACCCTTGTGGCGCGCCCATTGGGTGCGCGTCACATCGGCGCTGACAGGCGCTCAACGCCTGTCAGCGCCTTACATTTTTTTTTTTTTGTTTTTTTGACTCCAAAACACGGTCATTTTTGCTCAATTTCATACCCTCCTTGGTGGGTTTCACAGAAAGGAGCCTAGGGGGTGGGTTTTTCCTAAACCCACCCCCAAAGGTTTTTTAAAACCATTTCCAACAAAAAAAACACCATTTTTCCTTTCAAACCTTTCCAAACCCATCCTATACCCTCAAACCAAACGGCACCTCAATGTTCAAATAAATAAGAGGTTAAATAGATATAAATGGGGTACAAGAATTTTAAAATAATTTTAGACTTAATGTATGGTCAAAATATTTTTAAAATTTTTACATTGGTTCGAACACACAATCATCAACAAGCATTCGTTGTTTAACTACTTTATAATAACTCATCACATTATGTAACCCATCGCAAGTCACTGTTCATTTTCCATGTTTTCCATGTTCTGAATTCGTTTTTTATCATTCTTCTACCGATCGAATCTAAATGAATAAATTAATTAGTCCAAATAATTGTATAAAACTAATAAAATTTGATTGATCTAAGTTTATCTAATTTATTATTTGTTATATTACTATTTTTATTTGGTTAATCGTTGAATAAAATCAACAAAAATGAAAAATATTTTCTTCCTTTTTGCCCTTTTTATTTTATAATATTATTGTTGATATTGATATATTAAATAATCCGGGTCTTTTACAAAAAAAAAATTTTGTATTACAATAGAAACAAAAGTAACGTAAATTATTCAACAAAATTATCAATGAACTTATATAAAATGATTTCACGAGATTCAACTAATTATTTTGATCGTGAAATATCATTAAGAATTCAGGTTATCAAACGATTTCCTGAGTCACTGTTCATTTTCCATGTTTTTTACTCGTATAGCCTTTGGTCGTCAAGGTTCATTATTTCTTCCGTTCACATCTCACTCACCAATTCTTCCTCATTCACACATTTGTTGTTGGAAGAGACGGCAACAAACTTCACCTAGTTCTACCACAGTAACTCATGATACATCATCATGAGACCGAATATGAAGATCAAGTTCAAAGCACCAAGCAAAGCTAAAGATTGCAACTAAAATACAAATGTACCAGAAGAAATACAAGTTTTACAGCAATTTGTTCTTGAAAATTATCCAATTCAAAGAAATAACATTCAGTTAATAAAATTTCAGGTTTCAAGAATTACATTAATGCTTCAGGTTTCAAGGATCACATTAATGCTAGGTGGTTTCTATGTAGCTACTCAAGAAGCACATGAATATTTATCAACATTAGAAGCATCGTTAAAGAAGAACTGCATTATTTACTTCCTTAATTCTCCATAACCCTTTTAACTTTCACAAAAAGTATTCTGTCAATTATCACTTTTAGGGTCACAATAATTATCTAAGAACCCAAATATCCAAATATTGACTCTTAAGTTACTGTCTCCATAATCGATGATTCAACATAAGCATCAATTTTGCTTCCAAATCCAAGGTTCTGAGTCCCATACAGGAGTCTTCTATACCTTTTTCTTGTATGCATCATTCACAGGAGACATATAACCTCCTATTACGCAAAAACCTTCAGAATTTAGTGCATCTCTCGCCAACTCTAAGGAGAAAAATAGAATAAATCAACAGAGATATACACATATCCAAATTTAGCTCAAAACTATAGAACATAACTGCCAATTTATTATCACAATCCCTCCGCAGTACATGCTAATTTAAGGAAGATATTCCGCATGAGGTCACAGAACAACAATCCCCACTTTGTACATTCTAATGAACTGGAAAGAGTTATTTAAGTTACCCTTCATAAGTTTTAAAAATAAAATAATAAACAAAGATAGATAAAAAATACTTACCAAAACATCGCATGTGCATGTATGTAGGAGGATTAAAGCTTCCCGTTGAAACTAGAACTACATAAAATTTCCTGAAGAGTAGAGATATGAAGTCAATGGAAAGCACACCTTTTCACAGGGATTGAAAACAATAAGTAAGACAGCCTAGTGATGCGTTAGTTAATAATCCATCTGGTAGAAGAAAATTATATCATAACTGCTTCCAGGTAAAGTTTGTGATAAATGCACTGAAAAGACTAATATTAGAAACACAAAAAGAGGCACACCTAAATTCTTCCTGATAAGTATGTTTGACAATCTACATTACGCAAGCAAAGATCATCATCACCATACATAAAAAGTAAGAAAGTATAGTCAAATCTCAAGAATTCTAAGACACCCACATTTCACTAGGATTATATTTTAAGAGGATGAAAATCCTTTAAAGCTTCCAGGTTGCTATCAACCCAATACGATCTGGAAATTTTTATAGTATGATATGCACCCCCAGGCCTGTCCAATCTTCAAGTCTTCAATGATTGGCCATGCTTCGTTTGACTATAGGTATGTACAAATTGTAGAAAATGATTGATACCATAAAAATTATAACATGAGATGAGGGAAAAAGTTGGCAATAATTGATCAACTAACAAGAGAATAAGTTCATAATTTGGCAATAATTGATCAACTAACAGGAAAATAACAGTTGACGCACACACATAAAGATGTGTAGAAAAGTTTAAATGGATAGACATACTTGAAAGCTTTTTGATGAGGTATAGAAAAACTGAACTTACTTGATTCCATCGCCTTGGGTTTCAATTTGATCAACAAATGTGGTAGACAACTTGTCTACTGGCAACATCATCTTCACAATAGTTGGCAGGCAGGCAGACTTTTCAGATCAGTAGCAGCGATCTGGAAAAGTTACAAAAGTATATAAAGCCAGCAAAAATTCAAAACGCCAAACTTCGAGGTTCAATTATAAATGTTGTTGCTAACAAAGCAATGATTCCTAACATCCAAAAGGGATAACAAAAACACTCAAAAGTTGCAACTGTCTATCCAACAAATTTCTACTTAAAGAATAATCAGAAAATACATTCACAATGAAACATGTGGTCAGCAGAATCAAATAAAATGCAAAATATTTCCTTCACAAAGTGGTCAAACCTCAGCATTTCAATTTTCAGAAACCATCGAGAGATGCAGCTTTAAGGTCTAAATCACCGAGAGATGCAGCTTCTTTAGCAGTTTCTCATTTTATGTGAACCCAAATGTATGCAAGAACGCTTTCAATCAATTTTCTTCTTTTTTTTTTTTAAAAAAAAAATTTTTCATAGAAAGTCATTCATTTAACTGAGAATAGTAGTAGTTCTGAACAGGGTTTATGCTGTCAGGATCTTACCTTAACTCTTCATCCAAGTATGTTATTTCCAATTGTCCACACCACTTCCCCGCACCTTTATGGGTATCTGAGAAATGATAAAAGAATGTCTCATTATACTGATTGATCTAGATCCTTAATAAACACATGTAAAAGCCTAATGCAGAGCAGGTGCTACTCCTCTATAGTTGATTGCCATTTACTACAAATGAAACATTGTTGAAAGCCATGGAAAACTGTAAGCAAGGACCATTGTCTCTCAGGTAAATTAACAATGGAAGATAAATTTACAGCAACATGCAACAGAGGCGAATGTCAAGTAATGTGATTATGCAACAGGAACTTATACAATTGCACAATGCTGAAAAAGATACCAGAATAAGTCATGGCATTGAAGGCCATTCACTTTAAAGTTCTGTGTGCTTACAGATCAGCTGACAAACTAATATAATGCAGTTGAGTACAATAATCAGTAGACGTCCAAGAGAGGAATAAAAATTTCACCTACCACTCCTGCAATCTTGAAAGAGTCAAATTTAACAGCTACCCTTCTAGCATTCAGGGGAACTAAATTGACTGTGGCCTGGAGAAAAATAAACAAACATCAAGAAAACTGCAGAAACGGTTGAAGGACAATGCATTCTTTCCGCGGTACTATGGAAATTTGGACTCGCTCAAACATAAATACTTCCCGAGATTAGACCTTCTACATATGTTGAGGTCTTCTGCAGAGGAAAGGATCCCCCGACCTTCTGAGCCGTAACAATGCATTTAAATTTGGCGCACAAATTAATAATACTAATACCACACCTGGGTTTGCAGAATTGACTTTGTATAAAGAAGCTTCCACTCGCCATTCAAGAAACTGGACTTGAGTGGCTCCTTAACTTTATTAACTGCTTCCAACTTGCGAGCAATCTGTACAAAAAAATAAAGGGTTCAAGAGCATCAAATTAGACAGCAGACGGGTCAGTCGGATACAATTAATTATTGATTGAACATACAGCAATGGCGTGCTGCATCAATTCCATTCTGGGTGGCCTCACCTGATCTACGCGTTCTTCGTCTTCAGGGGTGGCCTCAGCACACGATCAAGTGGAGCAATAGCCTGAAGAAGCTCCTGCTTGAGGCTGTCAACGTCTTCTTCTTTGGTGAAGAATAGACTGAAAGAACGAAACTTTAGTCCTCCTCTACCTCAAACACAAAGGAGCTGGTAGTATAACAAAAGATATTTGTACAGGATTCATAGTCATTAGTCAATCCAGGCGTTTCGCGGGAAAAACAGCCGTTAGCAAAACGACATCGTTTTCCTCACAGCAAGCCAAAAAAAAAGTCACGTGCAAATGCATGTGATATACCAACCAAACTGGTACAGTACCCCTCATGGGGCTTTTATATGCGAGTACTGTTGGGTTCCCGTAGGAAGTGCTGGGTGTCCATTATTTGTTTATAGTAATATGTTATTGTGATAATATTTTTTTGAATTTTAACTTATTTTTTGAAAAATTTTGTGAATTTTATATTAAAATTTTTTAATTTTCTTTTGTGTTGTAAAAATTATGCATAAAATTTGAATGAAAAGATTATATAATCGATATAATTAATCATGTTCCGGTTAGAGATTATAACAAGGAAAAGATATCAAGAAAATGATTAAGAATAAAAATTAAAAAAAATGGAAAAATTTGACATTGATTTACTTGGTTTAAGATTGTAGTTTTTAGTTAACATTTTATATCCAGAGGAGTATCATAAATATTTGATGTAGGATTGATGGGATTCAGATCATTATCAATGATAATAAAAGCAATAGCAAGAAGACTTTGGTAGTAGATGAACAATATTTCATGAGTTTGGTGACTGAAAAAACCATTGCATTCATGGGTTTAGGCAAGTTTCTTAAGTCCCTTTTTTCCTTTTGAACTAAATCCAGCATCTTTTTGCGGTTGCATTTATCACTAGATAAGCCTAATCAATGGCTGCCCTTTTTGCTTGCTATACTGATTTTTAGAGGAAAATTTATGGCTTCAACTTTCTGACTTTGTATTCTTATGTACTCACCTCCAATGCATCTGACGAACATAGAAAAGATGAACCTTTCTTTTCCTATTGTATTAAGTATGGTCCAATATAGATCTGAATGAGAAAAATGGACAAACTAGGCAACCAAGATAATACAATGGTAGAACCAAATTTTCACTTGCTATATAACGAAGCCCTCTATCTAATTTATAGCAGTTGCCTTGAGAAACCACATAGATTATCATCTTAGATGTGTGTGACACTGAGTTCTCTCAATATTCAACCTATCAAAGCTACCAGTATCTGGACTAAAAAACCATATGCACCAATACCACAATATAGAAGGTCAACCCTGTGAAAATGACCAAAGCAGTGTATCAATTTAGCTCCTTAATATGGTCATGGCTCCTTCATGACAACACTAGCAAATTCCTTCCACAGAGCATTAAAAATTGTACCTCTAATCCTGGTTTTATTGGCCATTCCCAAGTTGCTAAGATTAAAAAGGCACCTCATTTGAACAAACTTTCACCAAAGAGCCAAACATTCAGTACAGTAAAACATGAAACTCAAATCAGATCACCAAAATTGATCTTTATTCTTCAAAAGTTCTATGATAATGGATCATCCACACTACTGTTACATGAATCAAGAATCAAAATTTGGAACACTCTCCTGCATATAGGCAAGATCCACACTTTTTTCCGCTGACACAAACTTTACCAAAGAAGCATAAAACAGGGATCTTTCATCTGATAATCTATTTTACTCCATTTATACTAAATTGTGGGCTAATATCCTTCAACAAATGAACAAAGGAAAACAAAAAAAAAAAACGCATCTTTACTCATTCGTCTTCTAGAATTAATAGTCCAACCTCAAATTGATGGCCCATTATAAACCTCAATATCCCACAAACAAAAAGCAGTATTAAAATTCCTATACACAAAATGAAATGAATAAAAATAAACACTCACAGACATACAAACAATAATCATGTCATTTACTCAATCTGTGCTAACTTCAAAGAAGATGGAAATGTAAACCATATTGAGCGAATAAACCCAGATTAAAAAAAAAAAAACAGTTTGATGATTTTGTTGCAGTTACATATTGATTGAAAAACATAAAAAGAAAAAAAAGGAAAACCATAAATGATTTTCATTCAGAGAGTTTTTCAGAGGCTTCCTCAGACTGTTGTTGGATGAGTAGGAGCTCTCGTTGCTGCTGCTCCTTTTGTGCTCTTTCAAGAAAAGGCTTGAACCCCAGTTGCAGAGTTAAGTATCCAAATGCCAAAGCTCCTAATACTACAACCCCTGACCTCATAGCATTCATCTTCACCCTTTCTCTCATTTTCACAATTTTTGCTCTTCCAGAGAATGCAGAGGACACAGAAATAACAACAGGCTTTTGGGCTGTCTTTTAAGATACATTAAACTGGACAGAGGAAAGTCGTAATATAGGTTTTTGGGCTGCACTGGGCCTAATTACCCTGCGGGCTGGAATCCCATTGGTGAAATATTCTGTATTTTACAGTTTGTACTTCAAGAGAGGAATCGAATTTTCTGGTACTGAATAGTGAATAGGTGAATCCACTCAGCCTTTGCTGCATCAGCATCGTTCATTACCATGATTTTCTTTATTCTATGAGCACACCCTTTGATTTACATATATTACTTGGGTCCCATTTGCAACGTATTTATTTATTCTTGATTGAATTTTTATATGTTGAATCAGGGGTTGGAATTGGATTTTGCTGGTCAGAGCTAAAGAGCTTTATGCTGGGCTATTATACTGCTGCTGCTGCGGTTTATAGAAGGCAGAATTTCATCATAAGGTGTCTCGGAGGCGGTGGTTATGGTCATAGTTTTTGCAGGAAGAAGGATAATTTCCATCATCAAGGTTTTATAATCAGAATGCAATCTGCCATGAGTGGTGGGAAGTCAATGGAAGCTGATTCGACGAATATTCTAAGATCAATAACCCCAACTTTGGACCAATCTAGACATAAAGGCCAAGCTGGTATATATGTTTGTGACATTATATATGCAAGCTTATACATGCATTATATGGTACTTTCATTCAATTTGTAATGGCATAAGATGATTTCGATTCAAGTCCTTAAATTGCAGGTGTCTTAGTTGTTTGAAAACTTTCCACTCATGACTGCAAATTTACAAAGTTAAAATTGGCGGAAAAAAAAGTGATCTTTATTGTGTTTTTAGTGTGTAGTAGCTAATATCTTTGGGTTGTGCTATGAAACACATTGTTACTCAACTGGACTGATAAGAAACTGCAAAAAGTGGAGAACTTTCTTTTGGTGATAACAAGTGTAGTCTTCAAGTGAAATGTGAAATTTACTTGCTTACCTTCCTTTGAATGTTCTTGTAAGAGGTGAGAAAGGAGAAGCCTTCGACTGATCTTGTTAGTTATTGTGAAAATGTAAGGTTAATTGACTACAAGCATCAATCAGTTTGTAGTTTTTTTCATAGTGAGGCACAAGCAATCTGACTTTGTGTTCTTGTGGAACAGGAAAAATAGCTGTTATTGGTGGCTGTCGTGAATACACTGGAGCTCCATATTTCTCTGCCATTTCAGCTTTAAAACTCGTGAGTCCTAATCTTACTCCTTTCTCTGCAGTCTTTTGTGTGAACATGTTTCTATTTGTCTTCATCTCAATATATTCTTGATTATGAAGATTTTCTGCATTGAATGTTCTTTAACTTTTAATGCATTTTCTAAAAATGCATCCTAATCTACTAATTCAGGGTGCAGATTTGTCCCATGTATTCTGCACTAAAGATGCTGCTCTTGTCATAAAAAGCTATAGTCCTGAGTTAATTGTGCATCCCATCCTAGAAGAATCCTACAGCATCAGGTGATATCTTAATTATTCATCTTTTGGTACTTAGTCTCCCCTAAGTTTTCTCTATTTCTGGGGTTGTTTGGCTTTCACTTGGATTTGGATATCTAACTTTTCCGAGAATCTACTTTCAGGGATGAGGATAAAAGATCAACATCTGCAAAAGTTATTGAGGAGGTAGATAAGTGGATGGGGAGATTTGATTGTCTAGTTATTGGTCCAGGCCTTGGAAGGGACCCATTCCTTCTTGTGCGTATCTTTTAACCTTGTGCTTTCAATCCTAAGTTTGCCTATGGCAACTGCCTGGAATTTTGTATGGTTTTATAAAGGTCAATATCTCCATTAGGCACATATGCTACTATGAATTATTGAAGTGATAACTGTCAAATGTGATGACACCGGTTGCATAATGTAATGCATAAGGCTGCCTACTTAAGTTTTTGATAAATCTACGGAAATTTATAAATTCTGTGCTTTAATACTGTGTATATAGTGTCTTGCTTTGCTTAGAACCAAAATGTGGTCAGACCAGATAAGAGTACAGTTAAACCATTTGGAAAATACCAGCAGGCTATCTCTCTGTGCATGATGTGGCACCCAAGCTTACTAAAGATTAGGGGGTTCTTTTATTTTTGATGGACTAATTCAGTTTGTTAGTATTGTATGGTCTTATAGTTTCTTCAGATTTATTAATGTCCTTTTTTTTTTTTTTTTTTTTGGCTTAGATAATGTCTTTTCTAATGGTCAAGCTTTATGTACAGGATTGTGTGAGTGACATAATGAAACGTGCAAGGCAGTCCAATGTCCCAATGGTCATAGATGGTGTATGTACCTTCAGGAAGAACTTATTTTGTTTCAACTGATGCAGCTGAGCTTTCCTGCGAGGCATCTCTCTTGGAACCTGATCCCTTTGATGTGGTTTCTTTTCAGGATGGGCTTTTTCTTGTCACAAATTGTCTTGATCTAGTTAAAGGTTATCCCTTGGCTGTCCTGACCCCAAATATTAATGAATATAAGCGGCTTGTTCAGAAAGTACTGAGTTGTGAAGTAAATGATAAAGAAGGAGCTAACCAATTACTATCCCTTGCTAAAGGGTATGTGAGAAATTTGACATATTTCGGCTATTGTTCATTCATTTAATAATAATTTTATTGATTAGCATATAATCTGAAATGCCATGCAAATAATTTTGATATTTTTTCTTCCTTTTTCGAAACACAGGTAACAGGTATTAGTGCTTATGATTGATTGTGTCAAACACTCATACATCATTATATAATATGTTTTAAAACTTTCTTGTGGTTGAATCACCCCTCGGAAGTGAATGGAATGACTCTTAATCATGTTTTTCCCTTCCTCCTTAGTTTACAATCATTTGACAACCACAGGATCTGACTGCCACAATGCTGTGTGTGATGTCTGAAATGTGTTTTGAGTTCTTTAGTTTGGGTAATGTATACAGTGCGGGCCTTCTATTCTGAGCTCATTCTATTGCGTGATTGTACTGCTGTTATAATGATTTTTGTCAAGTTTATATCTTCTTTCCTTTAATTTTCAGTTTAGCGAAATACAGTCCAACAAAGTAAATCTTTTCTTGACTAGGATTGGGGTGACCATCTTACAGAAAGGAAAATCTGATTTTGTCAGTGATGGTGACACAGGTAAACATATGTTGATTTTGACTAGGATTGCATCTGTACATGCCTTGAATACTAAGTGGTGAATGTTTTTGATATTCTCTATCCTTCATTAGTTAATTTATTGATTTTGTCAATTTGAATTTGAGTAAGGAAGATTTGTGGGCCATAGACCTGATTATTAGTTTGGAATAATCCGAACCTTTATATTGTACCCTTCTATTGTTTCTGAATTACAATTCACCTCGAGTTCTGCTACTTCCTGCGTAAACTTCATCTATTGCTTACCCCCTAAAACTTGTACTATGTGCCAGCCTACTATAATTAGCTACTAGGCAATTAGTGAACTTTCATGTGGGACTTTTTCCATTTTGATATGATATCAAATGCACCTTGTTTCCTTTGAGTTGATGAATTGCCTGCTATATTTTGCTTAATGCAGTTAAGGCAGTGAGCATTTATGGTTCTCCTCGCCGCTGTGGTGGTCAGGGAGATATACTTTCTGGAAGGTAAGTTTAGCTCAGAAGTCGTCTGTTTATATACTCCTGCTCATACCAGTTCAGTGGTTTGTCTTGTCTTTCTCACAGTGGACTGTGGAGAGGGTCTGAAATCCTCAAACTCTATCATTTTCAATCGTGACATAAAAGATATCTGTTGCTTTTGTTGCTAGTGTTGCACTCTTTCTATCTTGGGCTCGTCAATGTGCTGGTAAAGAAGAGCTGGGTATGAATCCAACAATCTTAGGCTGCATTGCTGCATCTGCAATATTGAGAAAGGCAGCTTCTCTTGCATTTCAGGAGAAGAAGAGATCCACCCTTACAAGCGACATCATTGAGTGCTTGGGAAGAAGGTTGGTACTTTCTGCATTAACTTAGTTCTACTGTAAGAAAAAGTAACAATTTTTTCTTTTCTTGGTTCATCCTTGCTGCAGTTTGGAAGCAATATGCCCTGTTACTACATAACATCTTGGAAACCCATGTCAGAAGATCCTACATCAGTGTGAATAAATGGAAGGGATGGTATTGTATCATGTTTGACATTCTCCAAGTATATGTTCAACTTCAAATTCATGATTAGCGTTGCTGTACAAGAGTGCTCGTTCATCATGCGCAGTGTATATGCATAAGAAAACATGGCACACAGTAGAATTATAATTGTTATGGAATTGGAGAATTTTATTATTAAATTTGATTGAATTATATGGTTTTTGTCCTTATTATTTTACCTATTATCATTTTTTTGTCCTTTATGGTCCATAAATTAACACATTTATCCATAAATAAATGTTAGCAATGAGTTGATTATCTAACTTAATATATTTTTTAATCAATTATTATAAAAATAGAATTTTTTTACCAATTCATCAATTTTATGCATGGTACACCTTATGTCTTATGGGTTTGAATTAATCTATATCATAAGTTATGATCTATGGGTAGTAAATTGTAAATTCTTATCCTATTTTATAGAGAAACTAGAGAGTTGTATATTATCTTTATCCTCCTCTATCACACAGAATAAGAATAATGTAAGCTCACCTAATTCATTTGCTCACGCCTAGTTTTATTCAAAGCAATCAAGCAGTTTCTTAATAAGGCTCCTTTTATCAAGGCATAAATTTTTTGCCAGTTGAACTTACATTAAAAGAAGAGGAACAATTCTGAGAAATAAAAAGCTATATAGACAAAGCAATGATCAGCATTCTTCTATCATTTACCCATCAATATTTTTGAAGCTTCCAGCAGCATTTTGCCTCCATGACCACCACAAGCACTAGGATTTTCCTAGGGAATCAAGTCACAAAAGAAAAGAACAGTCGCCATTGTTTTTATTGTTGTTGTTATTATTATTATTTTAATTTGAAAAACTTCTAGATAATATATTTTAGAAAAATGAGTTGGTGATATTTTACAAAAGATACAACAGGCTCTGCCAATTCGGTCATTTATTTCATTATTTGAGGTGATAATATGGTAAAGCTGCCATGGTGATTTGTAAATTCTTTTCTGCTTCAAAGTGTGGTTGTTAATGAAAAAGTCTGTTTTGCATATTGGGATTGATATTTTGCATATCTTGCTTATAGAAGGAGCAAATTATGTGCAGAATCTTTAGCTCTTTTTTATAATTTACATTCACTCTTTTCAATTTCTTCTTGTTTTATCTTTGGCATGAAGTGCTAGATGGAAATAATAATAATAAATAAATAAATAAATTCTCTGTTCTTTTTAAGAGTGCAAGTTAAGTAGATATTCATAGCGTGAGTTACACCTAAAATTGAGAGCCACCCTTTAAATCCAAATATCAATCTTCAACTTGTTGAGTAAAGAGCATTTCAATCTTCTCACCAAGAGCTCTAAAATTTGCTTGTTTAACATTGAGATTACTTTCCCTGCAGGAAAACCAACACATATGTTGAAAGAGTTTGACCTGAGCACATTGGCATCATTGGAAAAACAATGAAGAATTATAGAAACAAGAAGGGTATAATCATATTTTAGAACAAATTTAGGCATAAATTAACGAGCTCTCTTTAAACTTGTTCACTTTGTTGTAAGAAAATTAAAGCCTACTCGATCATTAGTGAATGCTACAAAGAGATGTGATAATACATCAGTCGAGAAGACCCGCAGCATCTCTAACTAGCCCGTTAAATTCTTGTGTTGTGGCTTTAAATCTCTTGTCCAAATTTTATGCCTCAATTAGGATTTTTCGAAGATGTAATCGGTTGAGGACATTCATAATTTCTTTTCAATGTGCCTTCCAATGGGGAAAAAATCACAAGACTTAATTTTTCTGAATTACCAGGATATTCCAACTATATTTTTCTTAATTCGTATCAGAGATATAATGATTTTTCTTAGATTTTTTTAGTTAAATCGAAGACAATATATGTCGACATTATTGATATTTTTTTATTCAAAACATTGTCCACCATAAGTGATATTGCAATGTTGATTAGAGTATAATCCCTACATAGATGAAACTTTAATGTTTTATCAAGGCACATCTTAATTGGGAAACGAAATTGCACTGCATATCTTATAAACCCTTAATATAAATAGGAAAACAGTGTGAAAGAGTTATGTAAAATAGAATAAATCAAAATACCATAAAAGATGTAAAAAGTTATTAAAGAGAGTTATGAATCAAATAGTACATGAATCACAAGCATAATTAAAGATGGGGTTACCCACCGAAGATTTTTGACAAACTTAACCAAAGCAAACACATTACACACTAGGTACTTGACACTACTAATGGAAACATCAACAGGGCAGCCATTCCCAGGGACCCCAACGACCAAATGATCACCCTTCATCATATTCTTCTCTGCAAATGGCAAAAAAAAAAAAAAAAAAAAAAAAAAAAAGAAGAAATTGTATGTAAATGAAGAAAACTGGGTAGAGAAAGCATATGGAATGCATCATAATAGACACAGATGCTTACCAATTGTGCTAAATTAATAATCACCTTCTCCTTCGATCAAGCTTTTTCACTCATTTTCTTAACCTTTTAATTTTATTTTAAAGAAGAAAAGAAAAGGAAAATTCTCTACTGTTTGAATTGGGGTTCTTAAAATTTAGACTAGTTGAAAGAATATTATTTTTTTTTTAAAGTTTGAAACTTAACGTGTTTAACAAAAGAAAAATATTAATTAGTGACAAAATAAGAAAGAATGAGTTTGGGCAATGAACCATGAATGGAGTACCCATACAATTTGCTCCACGCTTGTTAAAATTAATTTTTTAGGGGCACAATAAAATATTGCCTTTGTTAAAATTAATGTGGTAAAGTTAATTTACTTCTAAAATATTTACTCCTATAAATATTGGCACGGAGCCTGATTATAGTACTACACACCGACAAGCTACTAAATAGGAATTTAAACAAGAAGATGACAATTAGGATGAATACCTGATTTCTGGTGCAATCACAATGGAGGGTACGTGACCTACTTTGTAGAAATCTTCTCCTTCTTCACCCTCTGGAGTCTTCCTAATTCTCTCACAGAACTTTTCTGGCATGCCCCTTATCTCCAATTCTTTGAGTTTGCTCACAAATCGCAAACCATCTGGAATCTTCTCTAAAGAAGGACAAAGTACAATTTTAAGACAAGAAAGATTGGGCAAGGCTCCACTTTCCACCTTCCATTCCCTCAAGTAACGGAGATCATCCAGTAAAAGAAATCTAAGTTGAGGAAACCCAGTGCTAGAGCAAATTATCTCTTCTCCAACAAAGGCGTTCCACCTCAACCAGAGACTTTGTAAGCTGGGCAGCTTTTCCAGTGTTCCCATCAAGTTTATTTCAATCCTAGAGCCCCGAAGTTCCAATTCAACCAAGTTTTGGAAGAAGTGGGTTTTGTACTCTGGCAACACTCTTAAAGGACCAAATAGAGTCAAGTGGCGCAGATTGCTGCCAAACAACTTCTCTACAAGAGCCAACCACTTTTCTGAGCTAAGAAACTCCTCGCCCATAAGAAGAAACACGCTTGCCTCCTTTAAGCTTTGTGAATCTGAGATAAAATTGATGATTTCTTCACATTCATTCTCTTCCGATATATCCAATGATTTTATCACCTGGATGTTACTCAATTTGTGCAAGTCTTTAATTTCACACACACTAGAATCCAAGTTTTCTAATGTCTCAAGCTTACTCAATCCAAGCAAGCGGAGTTTTCCACAGATTCTTGGACGAGGATTCAAAGTATCGGGAAGATACAGATGCCTTAAATTCTTCATCTTCCACAGAACATTGCTCATGAAAAATGTAACCGCATTACGTAAATCAAGGGTTTCCAAATGTTCCAAGTTGCCTAAGGATGAAGGCAGCATAAAAAACCGGGAGTCTTTGAGACAAACATATCGCAAGTGGATAAGGTCACCGATTTCTAACTTGAATACTTGGATAAGGAGCCGAATGGCATCATAGAGCTTATCTGGAGCACTAGGCGACATCCCTTGAACAGTCAAAGCTCTAAGCATCTTGAAATTGTTAAATTTAGTACTTGCCATAAGTCCATCATAATCACCTCCACCAAGCCTACCAAATGTGAGGGACCGAACATGCTTAATCATTTCTCTCTTTGGAGGAACGTACTTAGATACATCTTTATTATTCAAAAATATGGCCATTCTATGACATTTGCTCCTTGAACAATTAGAATCCACTATCTTTGGATTGTTTTCTTCTCGATAATCAACGATCTCTATAAAATTTTCATTCCTTGCCTTGGCCAAGCACAAATCTCTCATAAGGTCATGAAGTCTACATGATTGGAATTTTCGAAGTGCGGGTCCCTCTTTCAAACTCACCTGAATCATGCAACGCATTACTAACTCACCCAAGTAACGTTCCGCCACATCCATCATTGATTCATCTCCAATTCGATCTTCTTCAGAAACCATTCCTTCAGCCATCCACAACTGATACAATGTCTCTGTTTCGATATCGTAATCTTCGGGATATATGCTTAAATATAGAAAACAGGGCTTCAATTGGTATGGCAAGTCACGGTAACTCAAAGCTAATATCCTCTGAAATTCTCCTTCTCGTCCAATGTTTTCACCCTTTGCAAGATATGATTTGATGTTTTGGTAGACGAATTTCCACTCATTTAACTCGTGCTTTGTTGCCAGAATTCCTCCCACAACAACCACAGCTAATGGAAGTCCCCCGCAACATTTAACCATTTCTTTCCCTAACTCCTCAAATCTATGGATATCATCCAAGCCTACGTATGAATGAATGACACATGATTATGATGAAATTTTGACACATGCAGTGAATAAACTGAGGAATTTATTTATTTATTATTATTTTTTTTTTTGGTCTCCTATCACTCACATGATTAAGAACATAAGAAATCAAGGCATGAAATTGAAAACTTTCTTGCTGGTGCAAGTTCATAGGTATTGAGGATGCAAATTAAGGAAGTATCAAATTTTAAGCACGAATGTCCTGGACCTTTATAATTACCACAATCCAATATATCAAAGGTGGTTTTGATCTGTTTAGAAGGTTTAAGAATGATTTGAGTGATAGAGGATCGTTTCTAAATTTCAATAAGAGAAGATATGGAAGCATTAATACAATCAATCAATCAATCAACTATGAATCCATAGTTCAACAAATCTTAAATTAAACACATCCTAAACAAGTTTAAATTGTGGCCTTTTTTTTCATTACTCACTAAATTTTTCTCGTTCATGCTAATTGTCCTTAGATAAACAAATCGCCCTATCTAGATCCTTTGTTACTTATTTTACTCTAAAACTAAATCTCCAATTGCATTAAGAGTGGAATGCACATGGGAAAAGTATACAGCAATAAAAAAAAATGAATGCTAACGATAGAATTCAAATGTAACATTGAACTAAAAACTCATACCATGATCATTGCTGTGTCGTCCACTTAAGGCTTTCTTCTGAAGTAGCTCCCAACTTTCATCATGGCTTAGAAGTCGGGGTTCATGGTGGAAACCGTCTGGCCTTATGCGGATCGCCACATTTTTATTCCGAGTGGTAAGCAATATTTTGCTTACTGGTCTCTCTGTTGTTGGGAATGCATTTCTAATACATTCCCAGGCATCCGCTGACCAAATATCATCAAGAACTATCAAACATCTTTTGCTCTGCTGAATCTCATAGAGATGTCGGACCAGCTGATCCTCTGTCCATTGTTTCAAAATTTGTTCGCTATTCTTCGGATCTATTTTTACCAATATTCCTTGTAACACATCTTTGGTTTGCCACTGTTGTGATATGCAAACCCAGGCAAAAGCATCAAAATGTTGCCTCACATTTTGGTGTTTGTATACTTTTCTTGCAATTGTGGTCTTTCCTATACCCCCCATCCCGTAAATGGAGACAACATTACAGGGATTTACGTCACGTCCATCGGTCAAATGCTGCACCAGCAACTTGACATCATCCTGCATTCCAACAATATCCTCCTCCTCAACATGAGAATAAGTCCGCCTCATCAACTGTTGTTGCCTTGAACTTGGACCTTCCCTCTCTATTATATCTCTGATCCCATAGTCATGAAAACTTCTGGTAAGATCAGAGATTCTGCTATGAAGATTTGGATCTCTGATCCTACTCTGTGACGCATGTAGCATTCACTTAGGATACAAGAGTATCTTTTCAAGCAATTAGCAATGCCTTTTCCCCTCCAGGATGCAACTTTGAAGGCAAAGACTTCTAGTGCATTTTCAGCATCATAAGCAACAATTTTGCTTTGAGAGATCCACTCCCGAATGACCGCATCCTCATCTTGTCTCGAATCAGCATCTCTCAACAGCGACAGCATTAGCCTCATCTTTGATTGAAGCTGCTCAGCTTGCTCACTCACACCTCCTAGAAATTGGGCCTCTTCTTTCAACAATTTGGTGATATTTTCTAAAAGAAACGACACGACAGGCTCTGCCAACTCCGCCATTACTTGGAACTGTAAAATGGTATAGTTTCTCAAGGGGTGAAAGAATGAGCAAATTCAAATATTTATTTGTATTACACACATATAGCCTCAACTGGAACACTCAATGATCATTCTTTAAAGTTGAAACTCGCAGATTTTTTTTTTTTTTAAATTTACCTCACTTTATCCCAACTCAATTATTTAACTTTATTCGTTCAATTCTGCTTCCGTTCAAACTTGGTGTGCCGATAACAGATCTGGAAAAGGCTTGTGGGGTTCAGGATGATGTGGGTCCAGCCGAGGATTCAATTAAGTCGATGTTGATTTTTGTTATTATTTTTTTTTAAACAGGAGGGACTAATTCTTTTAAATCATTAGCACTTTTGCCCTAAGTACTAACAGGCACGGTATCAGAAAATTTGATGACACATTCGTTCTTCAGACTTGATCCCTCATGAAGAGAAATTGTGTCCACCGCTTTTGCCATTGATCCAAGCCCGGGGGCAATGATGTTGATTGAACTGAGAAGGTTTTTTACTTGTACATGTAAAATAAAGTTACTATCACAAGATACATTCTATTCTCTTATATTGTTTTCAAGTAATAGTCTAACAAGTTTTTCCCTAGGTTTTTAACTCTTGAATTCAAGATAACGCATCCCCCCAAAAAAATAAAAATAAATAAATAAATAAATAAATCACTAGTGAAATACCATTCATGCACATTAGTTGGTATAGAAAATTACTAATTTGTTGGTATAGCTTCAAATTAGAAGCATAAAAAATTGCACCATTAATATGCTTTGTATAAATAAATAAATTTGATGATTAAAATACCACTGAACTATAGAATTAAAGAAAAGGAAGGGAAAAACAAATTCCCGTTCCTTTTCTCACCACTATTTGCATCTTTGCAAATCCTTCCACCTCCATTATTGCCTTTTATTTTCGTTAGATAAGGGGTAATGATATTGAGACTTCCTTTTATGATATTGACACTTTATTTTTGTTGAAAAACATAATTACTAATGTAATTTCATACTTTTAACAACAGGTAAAAATGTACTAATAAGAATAAATAAATTTTCAATATCATCAATTTTAGATTATTATCCTCTTTTTTTCTTTTTCTTTTTTTTTTGGCTCCTTGCTAGTAATCACATTCTTTTCTTCAAAAGTTTAGTGACAACCCCTTATCCATTGTCCCTAAACTGGCATTCCCACCCATTTTCCACAAGATTCAATATATTTGATTGATTTTCGATATTTAAAACTTTTAATTCATATTTCAAAGTTTCGCAATTTAATTTTGGATCGTTCTTGGGTTAAACTTGCCCAAACCCATACATCATGTCATTCAAACGTTATCGCATGAAATTGAAAGATTTTTTAAATATTCTTGAATCTTGTTATGGCATAAAAAAAAAATTCAATTTCATGTGATTTTGGTGGAAAATTAGACCCATTGATTGGGTTGATTTTATCCAAAGAACTAACTAAATCAAATTATTATATCCAAGATTAAGTTGAAATTATTCTAATATCAAGGACTAAATGAAATTTAAACATAATTTACTTCAAATACCTTGTATACATACATAATGTAAAAGATATTAAAGTTATTATCTCCGGACCATTTTATCCACTACTTGTTGGCTTTGTGAAAATAATTTATTAAAGTGAATATATTCTTAACGTTTTAATAAAGTAATAAAGATTAATATATTAAGCACTTGTTGTAGCAAATATGAAAAAAAAAAATTAACTTTCAATTGCTAAATCTCATTAATCTCATAGACATATACAATTTCCCTTCAATTTATTTTAGACAATACATTAAAAAAAATACACATATGCTATATTATTACCACACAATAAACAAACGCATATTTCTACGCACAATTTGTTGAGATTGTTTCTGCATATATAAAATCCTTTTGTATTTCTTATAGAGATCGGAAACACCATATCTCGCACATTTTATTTTTGAAATTTGTTGAGAATGGGATTTAAAAGTAATATAAAGTTCTATTGTCATAATAGTAATTTACTTGAATTTGAATATTGACATAATAGGGCCAAAAGTTTCTTCCTTTTTATTATATTCTTCTAAAAAAAGAGTTCACTTTTTATTAATTACAACCTTTTTTAGTTATAAAGTACAACACATTTAATTCATTATTCAATGTATAATTTTAAATTTTTATCTTTACTTTTTAATATTGAAATCTTTATTATTATTAAGGATAATATAAAAATATAATTTTATTTTATTTAAAAGTAAACGTTTTTTTAGATAAAAGAAGTTTTGAAAAATAAACTTTTTTTCTTCCTGAGACATAAGGAGTAATGGTCATATCTAAATTCGCATGTAGGAAGTTGTTTGTTGAAATATCGTAGGTTAACTTTTGTACCCCCATCACAAAGCATTACAAACTTCCTTGAAATTACTCTTTCTTACTGCTTCTTGTGGACCTCTATTTTAATAAGAAAGACAAACATTAATTAACACTTTCTCTATTCTAAAAAGTAGTCCATTTTATTTTAAATATAACATTTTATTAATTGTTAGCTATAACAAAGGATCAAATAAGAATAGTAAAGAATACTTTAGAACTATAATAAAATATAAAATTAATTAATATTTAGTAAGTTTGAAAAAGTGTAAGAAGAAATGGTTACCTCTTTCTACCCTTTCCCTGTGCTCTTTGTCCTGGCATCCAAGTATTCTTTTCCACGAAAAATCGCTGCAATTGCACACTTGAATCCTTTGGACAACATCGGACCCCATAGGTTTGTTTTCCGTCTTTGTCCTTTGCATGATTTTGGACAATCAATCATACGAAGCAGTAGGGACGGCTTCGCACCATCGCCAGAAAGTTTGAATTCAGATCCCATTTTGGCCAATCACAGATTGCATTTCATTGTCATTAACATCTTATCATCTTCATCGCCTTGTCGTCATGGTTTTGCAATTATTGGAAGCAAGAGTTCACCATCCCCCTAATGTGCATAAGAAAATTGCAAGTTGTCCCTTGTAGTTTTCGCATTGGGTTTGGAAAGCGACGGTTCACCTTCTCCGCAAAATTTATGTATAGAAAATTATTACAATGTAGAAATGTAGATAACATTTTTTTTTTTTTCTATTTTGGACCCCCACTTGTCCACTGCCAACATTTCCCACTAGAGTATCCCATTCCAATGCAGTAGATTTACTGCAAAATTTTTACCTAAGTACTGCAGTATTTAGTTTTAGGTGAGTAAAGTTGTACTATTGATCAAAAAGTATAAAGAAGAAAAAAGAATTTCTTGTCTGATTAAGACCTTATCTATTTCATCGAATGGTTACATCAAGACCTACAATTCAATCCCAACTCAGTGAAGCTCTCACAGATCATGATTCTCACACTCTTTTGCTTCAGCATTTTTGGACTCTTAATATATCAAGCCACGTTTGACATGGTATAGTTTTTTTAAATCACAATATACAACACGTTTAATGCACAATTAAATATGTTATTTTATTTTTTAATCCTTATTAATAAATGTAATATAAGAATTCCATACCAAAAATTATAGTTGATAATATTTCTATAGTTCTAATGGAAAACCAATAGGATGGGAGTTATTGGGTTTCTCATACCCATTAAAAATACCAATTGGGAATAAATGAGAATGATGTTATTCAGATGAGAATTTATTTAGTGAGTTATGGGATACCATGGGTCCTAATGGAAATGATTGAATGGGTAATTACTGAGTAATATTAAATAATCAATTATTGGAGATAATTTAATAAAAAAGTATTAATTTAATAAGATTTAATTAGGAACATTTAGTAGTTTCTTATTAGAAATTTATTGGGTAATTAAGTAGAATCTTATTAGAATTTAATAATAGCATCTAATACGCATCCTAATGAGAAATGAGATTATCCATTCCTATTATTTACCAATCCTACCCAATATTTAAATTAATGGGTATTTAATTACCCATTCTTATTAATTTTTCACCCATTAAATTTCCACCCAATTTTCACCATTTCTCACCCAATTGCCACCCATACAAAAAATGGACCTTTTTTTGGGATAAAAAAAAATTAAAAATGGAGATGCTTCTTCTTTTTTTTCCCCAAAAGTTGGTAATTACATTAAGATTAAATGGTATATTTAGTCCCACAAAAATAGGTTTTTAACTTATTTGGTACCACAAATTTCAAAATAATCTTTTTAGTCCCTTAAATTACAAATATAATTATTTTAGTCCTTCGTCCGTTATTTCGGACGGAATCCGTTTGCGAGATGCACGTGCGCACAACGTGACACTTTAATGAAGGGCAAAACAGTCTTATTGCACATAACTACACAAAAAACCCTCAAAAGTACCACAAATTACCAAATCCCTAGATCATGTTGAGGCATTTTATCAAACACTTTGCCTTTATTCACAAGACCTTTCTTATTATCAAAATTTCCAAATTCACAAACAACATAATCACCACAAGCTAAAAGATTTTCAGAGAACCATTAAAAGATTGACAAACTTGGTGACCAAGCGGCAGAATAGTTACCAAGCGGCAGAACCATTAAAAGATGTCACAATTCTACCGCTCGATTTAACAATGCAATTATTCAGAGAAACTTGGATTCACAAACTTGGTTGTTTCCTTTTAGTATGTCAGCCGCTTGATCACAAGAGAAGGTACAATGATCCTCAAAAGTTGAAAAAAATGGTTCTCTGGAAACTTGGATGTCAGCCTGGCAGCAAAGCTACTCAAGCACAACAGGTTGAGTAGCTTTCTTCATCCATTCTATCTCAGATTCATCCAAATATGGTGCCAGGATTTCTCTACATTTTGTGTGATAATCATTCAACCATTCAATTTCTTCAGGTACCAGAAGGGTTAGGTCAATCAACTTGGTCTGATAAGGTGCCTGAGGCCAAAGAAACATCGGATCTGGTATAAACAAGCAAGCAAGCCAGCCCGGTTTGCGGAACCATATAACTGCATTGTTAAAAATCGACTTACCCATGTTATACGCTCAAATGCTAAGTAACCCTTGTCACCAAAATCGAACTCTGTTTCAGCTTCCTTGATGATGGGCACATTCTCCAGTCTTACCCCGAAGTTTCCATCCTCATAATACCTCACTTGGGTTGACAAGGATGATGGTCGAATTTCAAAATTTCGGGTGAGTTGCAAAAATCCAAAGGAAATTCCTAGTAATAAGCAAGCATCAATATTGTAAAGCAACTGCAAAATAACAATAATCCACAAGGACTTATTAACAGCCGACAATCAAAAAGACAAAATGCAATACAGCTGTTGGATAGAGATTCCGGGCGGGGGCAGATCTAACTTCCAATTTCGGTAACACATCACCCTACGAGAGAGATCCACAGAAGGCGTAGCGATGGCGTGCACAAGACAAGGAAACAACCGAACAGGATCTGAGAACCCTGGCTAATTTGGGCCGATTATACGAGTACACGGTGCTAAAAGATGTTAATCCAAAGACGATAAGCATAACAAAAGATTGGTAGGAGTACAGCTGGCCTTTGAATATTATGGTTGGAACTCGATTACCGTCAACGTCTTCTTCATAGGGGAGCAAGGACGTTGCCGCAGCAAACAAGGCTGAGATTATTAAACTTTTCAAAGAGGTGGGATCAAGGTTGGCGTATGGTCCAGTGGATACTTGATTTGAGGGTGCCTAATTCCTCCATTGTCAAGACGAAGAAGAAGAAGAACGGACGAAATGACCAAAAGCCCGTGAAGAAATTAATCCAGAGGAAATTCATTAGAATCTTTGGAGGCTTTTTGTGTAATTATGTGCAATATGACTATTTTACCCTTCGTTATAGTGTCACGTTGCACGCACGTGTATCTTGTAAATGAATTCCGTCCGAGATAACATACGAATGACCAAAATAATCATATTTATAATTTAAAGGACTAAAATAATTATTTTGAAATTTGTGGCACCAAATAAGTTAAAAACCTATTTTGGTGGGACTAAATATACCATTTCATCTTACATTAACTCTTGAAAGTTAATATTTATAAGCAATGTCCCTCGAAATTGAACTCTTCTTAGCACTATGTATGGCTAAAACTACATGATCACATGTCAATACCCCAAATTCCATCCTCTAACCCACAAAATACAGGATAGCCAAAATGTATAAACAAAATATAGACAACATTCATTAGAATAGGAAGACCTCCGATCAGAATATCGACTACATCAATGTCCTGAAATGGAGATGCTTCTAAAAAATTAAAAATTATTAAATTCCACAAAAATACTAATATCACTGTAAATTCAATCACAAACTTTTTATGAGTCTAAACCCATGAATCTGATACTATGGATTGAGGTCTCATCAATAAAATAAAATAAAATAAAATAAACAGTTTTAAGAGTGCTTTCGTAACTCATCCGTGTGAATCTTAATTTGCGTAACTCGTCTGTTTGAAAATTTCTATAGTGAATTCCTTTTTAATAGTTCTTCAACATATAGATCCATATTGTTAAAACCAGTCCACTAAAACAATATCAGACCAGCTGGTTCGACTGGAGTTGGCCATGAGTTTAGTTTGATTTTTATCAAAAGAATCAAATTTAAAAAATTCAGTCAAATCTTGGTTTGACCAGCAAAAACCAAAATTGATCACTGGGTATTATCTTTATTCTTACAGAAAATAATCTCAATGGTTAAAAATTATTGTTTAACCCAAATTTTTTATAAAACTTATTATTTTTTACTTTTTATGTGAATATTTTGAATTTTTGTACTTATAAAGTTTTTACTGCTTTAAAATTGAAGATCTTAATGTTTATCCAAACAAATTACTACAATTTTTAAGATATTCTTTAGTTAAAATATTTTTTATACTATTTTTCACACAATTATTCAATTATATATTTGCAATTTTATACAATTCAATTTGTACTAAATTTAAATTTAACTTCAGGAAAAAAATAATTTATCTCTACTATAGTTACATATTATAATTAATATTTTATAATTAGTCTATATTTATTATATCATAATGATGTTATTTGATTTTTTTTATCATAGATTCGATTGGTTGTCCTCTAACCTCTTGATTTCACTAGTTCATATTTTGATTTGGTTCTAACAACACTAATTAGTTTAGTTATTCTGGATTCGGGTTGGGCCAGGGGAGATGACATTGATATTATACTTGTCAGCTTCTCAATGCATATTTTCTCATTCACAAAACACAAGCAACAGTAACAGAGTTTGGAAATGGAAACATAGAATGACCTAGCAAATGTAAGCACAAGGTTGTTTCGGTGGCGGGATGCTGAGGTCTGTCTTTTGAAATCGGAATCTATCAATCCTCATTCTGCTTCTAGATTGCACTGAACAGGTAAAAATTGTTTTAGTAGCTCTTTTTATGGTATTTCCAAAGCATCACTTTTCGAAAGTGAAGTAATCTTTTGTTGCAAGGAATCATAGTCACACAAATTGTACTTATGGATTGAATGTTTGAGGCACTAACTATCAACGTGAACAGAAAATGGGAGTAGTAAAAATAAGGGTGAATTACATTCACTACTCTTGTAGTTTGTTAAGATTACCAATTGACTCTAAAATTTAGGAAAACAATTAGTACCTCCTTAAATTTGACGAATTCATAACATTTAATCCCCACTGTTAGTTGAGTAACATTGATTATAGACTTTTGACTAATTCAATGGTTAATTTGTTTGAAATTTACAAATTACCCTTTAAATAATGATATTTGAATTACATTTAACCTCTTGAGGTTTGTTTTAATTATAAAATGGACTCTAAAGTTTAACAAAAAGATCACTCCCTATTTTTTTTTTATTTAATTAGTGTTACAAAAAAGTTAATAACAATTATTGATAAACAAAATTTAGACAATTCGCTCTACAATTTAACAATCTCACACCTTACCAAAATAGATATAAAAGTTTAGATGTTGTAATATTTTATTATGCTTGTTTTTTCATTTCCATTCAAATAATTTAAACTCAATCAAATAAATAGAATTTTTAGTTTGACAACCATTATATCAAATCATAATAATCAAAATAATTCTTAATTTTACTACTATTACATCAAATTCTAATAACTAAAGAAAAATACAATAGATTTAAATAAATAATTATTTATTAAAAGTTTATAAAGATATACAAATAATAAACTTAATCAAAGGGACAGTAATGGTAGAGTAATATTGAAGGTATAATAAGAAATTTAAAAAATAATTTTTTCAAATTTGAAAATGATGAAATAGTAATATGGTAAACAAATTATTAACTTTACTATTCTGTTTTCTAAAATTCTAAAGATACGTATTCATATTATATTTTTATTACTTTTCAGTTTATTGGTTTATATTATAAAATAAGATTATAAAATTATTTCTCATGAAAGGAAAAGAATAAAAAAAATAAGAATATGAAATAAAAAAAAATAGAAGTTATTAAATTTATTAACTTTACAGATCATTTCGTAATTGGAAAAAATCCTTTTGCTTGGTACAATCTTGGACTGCTGTACAAAAGTGAAATTGGTGGTTTAGTGTAGGAAGCTGCTGAATCCTGAATGTTTTGAGGAAGCCGCTCTTCTCCAGGAATCTGCTTGCTCACTCACGCCTCCTAGAAATTGTGCTTCTTCTATCAACAATTTGGTGATATTTTCTAAAAGAAAAGACACGACAGGCCCTGCCAATTCCGCCATTACTTGGAACTGTAGAATGGTATAGTTTTTTAAGGGGTGAAAGAATGAGCAAATTCAAATTTTTATTTGTATTAGACACATATAGCAGCAACACGCACGAACACTCAATGATCATTCTTTACTGTTGTTAAAACTTGCAGATTTTTTTTTTTATTATTTTTTTTAAAAAAAATTACTTCACTTTATTCCAACTCAATTATTAAGTTTATTCGTTCAATTCAGCACCCCTTTATACAGAGTGTGTCGATAACATATTAGTTATACGATGGCAAAAGAATATTCGGATGGATGCCAGGACAAAGGATGATGGTATTATAAGCTATAAGGAGAAAAAGTCGTCGGCAAAAACTTCTCCTCCACTTTCAAGAAGTCGTCGGAAAAAGACTCTGTGGGTCTAGCCCAGCCCAAGGATAAAAAAATATCATTTTTGAGCTAGTTTGTATTTTAAAGGTAATGGGGAGAATTTTAGGAGTTTGTATTAGAAGTGCCAAACTTAGATATAGTTTGGAAATTAAGTGAATTCAACTGACAAGGTTTTTAGCTTGTACGAGTGAAATAAAGTTACTATTACAAAATACATTCACTTATTGTTTTCAAGTAATAGCCAAAAAATTTTCCCCAAGTTTATTAATTCTTGAATTCAAGATAAGGCATTCAAAAAAAAAAAACATTCCCTAATGGGACACAATTGCTACACATACATAAAATTACCAATTTGTTGGTCTAACTCCAAATTGGGAGCACTAAAAAAAATCGCAAATACAGCTGGCATCAATATGCTTTGTATAAAAAATGATATCTTTAGGAAAAAAAATTTAGATAGTTCTTAAAAATTTAAGTTATTTCAATGGATTAAATAATAAAATTTTTAAAAATTATGTTCTCTTCAGTAATTCCTTTTTTCCTTGGCCCTTAAATTTTTTTTTATTTTTTTTATTTATTTTAACTTAATTAACGAAAGTACATTATATTTACCTTTCTTGAGATTTTATAATATTACTAAACAAACCATCAAATAATTTGACAAAATTATCAAAACTTCTTTAATTAGCAGAATATTTAACACATAATATTCTCCCACTAATGGACCTTCAAAATAAATAAATTTAATGGTTAAACTACCACCTAACTATAGAATTAAAGAAAAGGAAGGGGAAAAAAATCCCCCTTCCTTTTCTTCACCACTATGGCATCATTGCAAATCCTTCCACTCCATTAGTGCCCTTTCTCTTGGTTAGATAATGGGTAATGATATTGACACTTTATTTTATAATATTATTACTTTATTTTTATCAAAAAATAAAGTTAATAATATAATTTTATATTTTTAACAATATATAAAAGTATTAAGAATAATAAATAAAATATCAATATCATCAATTTTAGAATTTTTTTTTTTTTAAGAATTCCTTGCTAGTAATCACATACTTTTCTTCAAATAAAAAAATATATTCCTAAGGATATGATGCCATGATGTATGGAGGATTAGGAAAACAGTTTTGGCTGAATTTATAGGGCTGAATACTAAGAGCATTTCTAAATTTTGGTTGTTGAACAAACAATTAATCATTACCATTAACATGTAATAGTTGGACATGACAACTAATCGCTACATAATTGCCCCGTGAGAAGCTAATTAACTTTGTAAATATTGTGCAGTTTACTATTACAATATATTTCTAACTATTTCAAAAAAAAAAAGAAGTTAATTAACAATATTAAAATTTCTCAATCACTAAACATAAAAAGAAAAAAAAAGAAACACGCATGCACACGAAGAGAAATTTAGGTCCTTATAGTGGGTAAACTTTAACCAGTAAAATTATAAGCATGCTGCAAAACTTTCCCCTATACCGTGCTGCCGGGCACAATATTTGTTCTGTGTCATTCATGTAGGACTGCTTGTTTTATGCATTAATGGTTGGTTGATCGTAATTTTGACAAAGATATAACTTTTTCAACCAATACCCTCAATCTTTGTTTATTTGTTTTGTTAAACACAAATACCCTCTGTCAATGAAAGTTATTAAGTGTGGTGATTGCAATTTTATATTTAGTGTCACGTATGATCATATTTTCCCCCTAAATTTTTCATAAAATTTCAGAACTTTTCCTATAAACCAGTTTTATTAGGACCCGAAAAATCTGAATATTTGAAACTTCTCCAACGAAACTCACAATACTCACAATACAACGTGCATGTTGTTCCAATTACTACAATAAATATTACTTATTCTGATAAGGAAAAAAGGTACAATTTTTATTTGGTATAATTTTTTAAAAATTATAATATACAATACATCATTAATTATATAATATATAATATTTTATTTTTTATCTTTATTTTTTTAATTTTGTGTTATACATTGTCATTATGAATAAAAATAATATAAAAATCTTACATAAAAATTGAATTTTGTCTAGAATTTTAAAAATAAACTTCTTTTTTTTTTTTTAAACGAAGGAGTAACTCATTGGAGATAAATGGTTAAATTTCATTTATTAGTTAAAAGGCTTAAATTTTACGGTTAAAGGCTCAAAGAATTCTCAATCTAATATAAGGAGTTGGTCCAACTGACAACAATTGATTAACCAAAAATATTCGAAATAACGTTACGTTTAAGACGTGGGTTTTATTATACTGGGTTCCAGATTTCCTAAGATAGACCACCATACATTACAACCTCCCATGTGAGTAGAGGCTCCAAGTTCGATTTTACATTACAATTCTCAATCTAAAATAAGGAGATGATTTTTTATTTTTTTTAACTTTGAATACCAAAGTTAAACATTACATAGAAGGTCAATTTAAAAACTCACTCTGACACATTTAATCTAAATTAAGACATGCACTCTGATAAAAAAGGACAGCACCCCTTAGTTAACTTAGGTAAAAGTAACAATAACCCTAATTTATCGGTCTCTACTTGCATAGTTCCTCTCAACATCAACAAGATAACCGAACCGCAAATTCTGACATAGATACTGGAGGGACCGAACTCTTGTCTATGTGCGAATTTATGCTGCGTGTTATCGTGTTTGACCCACCTCTCAAATTAGAACACAAAAACCCTACAATATGGAGGCCTTGCCTGAATTATTATGAACGAATCACTGACTTCGAAATCCAACAACAGCGATCATGATGCTTCACAGTTCTCCTCCCATACCAAGAACATCCATTTTTCAATCGGAGAAACAAAACCCAATGAATGAGGGACAGCTGGAAACCAACCAAAAAAAAAACTATTTACAGAAATCGCACGTTCAGTCGCACCTTTTCGCCCCTATACACAGTACTTTTTGTGACCAGCAGCCTTCCGGCCCTTCCTTCCCTCAGTAATAAATCAAATAAGGAGATGGTTCAATTGACAATAATTAATTAGCTAAAAATACTCGAAATAACGTTCTGTTTCGGACGTGAGTTTTTTTATTATATTGGGTCCAGATTGCCTAAGAAGATGATGGGTGGGTTGAGAGAAGTGGGCAGCCGGAGGGGTCTGTTTATGTTTTTTTAAGGGGGCAGCCGCTTTTTTTTACCTCAATTTTTTTTTTTATGGGGGCAGCCTCCTTCTTTGACCTCAATTTTTTTTTTTAAGATTTCAGTGACTTTTATTGACAGTTTATAATTATAAAGTTCTGATAAAGAAGTTATTAGACTAGATTTTTGTTATTCTTGTTGTTTTTTTAGGTTCTAATGTTATTGCCTTAATCGATCTGTAAATTTAATGAGAGTTCAATTTTAAATATTATTATAATGAGTACTTTTGTTAGAAAGATTTTTATATAAATATTATCTTTTAAAAAAAATACCACCATGCAATAATACAACCTCCCACGTGAGACATTGGTTGACCACGCATTATTGGACATAACAAGTGAGTTGCACGAGTCCTTCGGGACAGGTTGAGTGGTAAGTGGAGCGGTTGCAAGACTGTAAGTTTGTGTGTTCAAATTCTAATGTTGTCATTTGATCTTTCGTCTGTCACACACAATTTGCTTGGTGTGATTTACACGTTCTTTATAAGGGTCCATGAGAATGGAGTAAACCCTAATCGACAAAACAAGTGACACGAATCTTTTATTTTATTTATATTTTTTAATAGCATGATCAAGAGAAGCAGGTTATGTTGGATTCTTAACTTTAATATTTCTCCGCAAATGCGAGTTGACATTATTTATAACTTTTGGTGGTTTTAATATTCTCATGATCTTATCACATAACAATTCAATCGTTAGGTATCTCCATTATTATTTTATTATTATTATTGTTTTTTCCAAATCCCATTTTGGCTTAAAGCCCATAGGTTTGGTTAACAAAGGGGAAGGCTGGATTTTTAGTATGCGCAATATGGAAGATACAATTGGAGGGATATGCATGATCCAAGTTTCATTTATTTGCTTGATAAATTTTAACCAAGTTTCTTTTCTTAAGAAAATTTTCTCAAGGGTTAGAATGGCAATTTTTTCATCCCCTTTTTGCTGTAGTCATTCAGAATGGTTTGTTCTCAGATTTTTATTTTTTATTTTTTATTTTTTATTTTTCCCTAACACTTGTTTTTTTATATGCTATATTAATTCTTCCCATTATTTTCCCCCTTTTCTTGTTAACAATTATCTTCTTTACCATCCCAATTGGCTGAGGTAGTATTATATGTTTTATCATCTCTAATGTCAAGAAAACTTCTAGTATTCATGCTACTGAGTTTTAGAAAAATTAGAAGATGAAGAAGACATATAATTTGGGATGGAATCGATTTTCTAAGGACTTCGCCAAATCGTGAACTCGGTTGCAAGGGGACCAGAGGCGGTACTAGAATGAAAAATCAATATTTATGCTATAACATTGAGGGAAAAATATAATACTAAATTCTAAAAAGTATATAGTTTAAAATTCTAAAATAAATTTTTAAAAAGACAAAAAAGATAAAATTTAAGGACAAAAATTGAATAAACTTATTTACACTATATAACAATTTTTTTAAAACTAAAAAATAAAATTTAAAGATGAAAATTTAATAAAATTTAGAGACAAAAATAACAAAAATGACAAAAAAAAATTAGGTTAAAAAACAAAGTATCATATAATAATTTTTTGTATTTTTGCATTAAAATTTTTAACAAAATTTTACATAATTTTATTAAATTTTTTCTTTTAAAAAGTTAATAAAAAAATTAAACTATATTAATTTTTTTTGGTCATTTTTGTCTTTAGGGATGGCTTTTTCGTCTTTTTTTCAGTTGGAGAACATTATTGTTTCACATTTTAAAGTTCAGGTGTCATGTTGTTACAATTGAAAGGTGGGTCAAAACGATTACAAGCGCCTAAGTTAAGGACATTTTAATATATTATCCCTTTTTTTTTTTCAAGAGTAGCAAATGTATGAGTTTTTTGGGTATGGAATTAAAACAAATAGCTATCTATTGTGATAGTTAAAGAGCCATACATTTGACAAAAAATCAGATACACCATGAAAGAACCAAACACATTGATATCATTTATCATTTTGCTCGACATATTTTGTCTTATGGGTTAACTTTTGCAGAGATTGTTGGGATTGCATATAATCCATTGATTAAATTCAAGCATTGCTTGGACTTAGACAAGGTGTGCAGTTTGAGATAAAAATCTATCGTGAAGTGTGAGAATCTTGTGATGGAAAAGAAGCCAAGATAGAGATTTGTTAGAATTATATCATGTTTCCAAATTAGAATGAGATTAGAGAGATTTCTTTAATTTCCTAATTTGGTAGCTACGTAATTGTATTATGAATTGGATGCTAACATTTAGAAAATCTTACCTTGTAACATTTAAGGGTTTTTTTTCTCAAATGATAGAGATTTGAAAGAGAATTTTAGGGGGTTTAAAGAGAGATTTTTACATCGAAATGGTGTAATGCAAAGTTGGTAGGAAGTAGATTATGTATACGGATTTGGGATTAATGCATATTAATTCTTTTTTTTATATAATTTCTAAAGTTATGAATAGTAGTATCGTTGTTTTTACCGTAAATATAGGCTTAATTTGAAGCTGCTCAGCTTAATCACTCACAACTTCTAGAAATCAAGCTTCTTCTATCAGTAATTTGCTAATATTTTTTAGAAGAAAAGATACGATAGGATCTGCCAAATCAGCCATTACTTGGAATTGTGGATTGCTATATTTTCTCAACGGGTGAAAGAATGAGTAAATTCAAATACTTATTTGTATTAGACATATATAGCAGCAAGAGGAACACTCAATGATCATTCTTTGCTGATGAAACTTGCAGATTCCTTTTTTTTATATATAAATTTATCTTTCCCTTTCCCTTTCGTTTAAAAAATATTAACTGTTCCAACTCAATTATGGACTTTATTCCTTCAACTCAGCTTCCCTTTATCTGTCCAATTTATCCTACTTGTTCAGCTGGTTTTCAGAAGCCGTTGATATCACCCTGAATATTAAATTTTAAGACTCAAATATTGAACCCGAAGTTCGACCAAAATATATATATATATATTGAACCCGAAGAGTCACCAATTTGTTGGTCTAACTTCAAATTAGAAGCATAAAAAAATTGCTAACACAGCTTGCACAATTATTTGGTGTAATCAAATTCCTGAATCTGCACCAAATGAAGAAGACCTGGCCTGTATTTTAATAAGAAAGACAAGCCCAGCAGTGGCCCGACTTTTTCAGTATGACGTTCTAGTTCTGTGCAAATTGCTATTTGACACAACCACCAACAAACCCCCCGAACACACACCCACCAAACCCCACCCCCCCCAAACCACCCAGGCCTGCTAGTTCTAAGCAAATTGCTATTAACTACAACCAACACTACTGCCCCCTTCTCCCCACCCCAACCCCCCAAAAAAAGAAGAAGAAGTCCTTTTTCACCACCCACCCCTAGCTTGTTTCTATTCGGGGCGGCTATGAGAGTGCTCATGAAGTGTCCAATTGATGAGATGGCCAACGGTAGAAGGTGAATCATGGAGTGGGCGCGGGCGGAGGCAGGGAATGATGGGAATCCAATCAATGAAAAAGAGTACAAGACAGTTTATATGTATTTACATGCAACTGAGCCTCAAAAAGTTTATGTATGAACATTTGAGACTATTTGGTGGAAAATATAAAGAAATATATATATATATATAAATTAAATTTTTAATATTTTTAATCAGATAATAATAATTAAAATCAATTCAAAACCTAAGTATAAGATTAATATAATTTTGATATAATAACTAACAAATTATAAAGTCTAAATTCAACCATACAAATTAAATATAATAAAAAAATTTTAAATATTACAACATACAAATATCAAATATAGTTTAGTTTAAAACAACAAATCATAATCATAATCATAACCATAATTTTAATATAATTATAATATACTAATAATTAAAAATTATTAATAATAAATTAAAATTTTAACTAATATTAATAACATAATATATATTTATATAATAATATATTTACAAATATATAAATAATATATTTATAAAAATTTAAATATAATATATATATTAATATATTTAAAAAATAATACGATAAATGGGCCGCCTGTCTCGTTTAAATGCAGGGGAAGTTTTTCTCCTCCCCGCACCAATTCCATCCGGCACTACGGGGTTAAACTGGGCGGGTTCTCGCCGTCCCTATGAATCTTGCATTTGTTATACATACAACAAATAAAAAAATTGCCCAATATAAAAGCGCAAATTGAATTACAAAGATTTCGGCCCAGCCCAAACTAACGTTAAATCAATAAAAATTAATCATTTCAAGCCCACAGAGCTATGCCTGACCTGGGGTCTACTTAAGGGCCCCATATTACTGGATTGCTTATATATAATGGGAAATTTGCAAATATAACACATTTGGGAGTGCATAGTTAAAAAATAGCACCGAGTATAATTTGTTTGCAACAATAGCAAGTTAACGTAGTTTGACCAAATAAAAAGACCTAAATAACTTTTATTCTTTACTTTATCGTTTTACTTCACTATTCTTCTTCATTCCTTATCCATTCTTCATCATTTTTTATCAATTCAAACATTCCATTTCACACATTTTAATCTTCATATTTGCTATATCATGCATACATTTGACAAAAATAATGATTGTTTGTTAATTATAACTCATTTGATTATGAATTTTAGAATAAATACGATAAGTTAAGATTTTGTCGAACATATGTTGAACACACGTTGAGCACATGTCAAGCACATAAAATTATCTATGTGCTCGACATGTACTCGAAATTTTTTTCGATAAATTGTAGAGTACACGTCGAGTACATAAATAATTCTATGTGCTCGACATATGTTCGACAAATCTTAACTTATCATATTTTTTTTAAAAAAAATTCTTAATCAAATGAGTTATACTAAGCAAAGAATTATTATTTTTGTCAAATTTATGCCTGATATAGCAAATATGAAAATTAAAATGTGTGAAATTGGATGTTTGAATCGATAAAAAATGAAGAAGAATGGGTAAGGAATGAAGAAGAACGGTTGATTGAAACAATGAAGTAAATAATAGTTATTTAGGTCTTTTTACTTGGTTAAACTACATTAACTTACTATTGTTACAAACAAATTATACCCCGTGCTATTCTTTAAATATACACTCTTAAATGTGCTATATTTGCAAATTTCCCTTATATAAGAGATATTATGATTTATCATCTATTTGATTTGGTAATATATTAAATCAAACCTTGTGATTTGACAAAATATCAATCGCCCACTTTGACCATTAGCCAACCAAACTGAAAGGCGCAAAAAGCCCTCAGGGAGTTAGTTGTTATTTTACAAACCACAGGAGGTTAGTTGTTATATTATAAAACCTCGAGGGTGGTAAATGATATTAACTCTAAATTTTTTTATTAAATTTTTAAAAAGATAAAAAAAATTACAATTTAAAGAAGAAAATTTAATAAAATTTTTAATACAAAAAGACAAAAAATTATTTTATAGTTACTTTATTTTGTAACCTTAAATTTTTTAAAAAAAATTAAGAATGAAAAGATATCAAAAATTTTTGTTGTTAATAATTTTTTTAAAAATTTTGAGATTAAAAAACAAAGTAACTATATAATAATTTTTTGTCTTTTTGTATTAAAATTTTTACATATTTTTATTGAATTTTCTTCTTTAAATTTTAAATTTTTTATCTTTTAAAAAATTTAACAAAAATTTTTAGAATTATTATCATTTACCACCCACGAAGTTTTGCAAAATAACAACTAACTTTTCGTGGTTTGTAAAATAACAACTAACTTCTTAAGGGCTTTTTACGTCTTTCAGTTAGGTTGACTAACGGTCAAAGTTTGAATTGTGTTATTTACTGGATTTTTGCTCAAATTTCTTGGACGGCACTTATTTCTTGTTCAATTATGCTCTCGATTGCTCGTAAAAATGGTGTAAAAATACACCTTTAGTTATATCACCACAACTCCATACACTTAAAACTCTTATGCCCCCAATAAGTCTGTAATAATCTCGGTTACCTCATATAAAGAGCTTGTTTGTCTGTTTATTTTCACCAATTAAGTCGTATTTTCAAGTTGAAACTAATGCAACTGGCTAGCTGAATTTAACAAATCAAAATTATCTATTTCCCATGGTGGCTTAATTTGTATAGTTTTACAAAATATCCCAAGCTTAATTTATGTGATAAGAAAAAAAAAATTTTGGTTTGTACACTCTTGGATTCGGAAGATTGTGACAGTTGATTTCTTCTATAATTTGTTTTTCGGGATGCATTATCCATATTTTATAAGGATGTTTATTTTGATCCGCACATCGAATCGGTACGCCAATCCAATTTGAAATTTCGAATCAGAACAGATCGAGTCAGATGAATGCATTTTCCGAATCGGATGATCTGATCCATTTTGATCCAAATGGGAAAAAATTGTAATATTTTTATTTTAAAAATAGTTAACATTAGTTATAAAATATAAATTAGTATTCTTTGATAATTAAAATAATTTTTTAATTAAAATTAGTCAATTTGTGACAAAATAAATTAAAATATTTATATGAAAATACACAAATTAATTTAAATAAAAAATATAAAAATGAAAATATTTAGATGAAAATTATTTATTATTTGTATATAAAAATAGATAATTTATTTCTATCATTTAAAATATGGAGTTTATTTAGTTTTTGTTTCTAATATTAATTTTATTTTTTAATATTTCAGGATATGAATTTATCAAGAATTTCAGTATTTTCTCCTCATCTTCGTGGTCTGTATTGTCCACCCCAGGGGTGCCAGCATGGAGTTGAGTCAACTTGATAGTTGACTTATGAATGGACGTGGGGTTGTTTAGGGATTCGACCAAGTTGATAGTTGGAGCTAGCAAAGTCAAATATAACATAATAGTTTATATCTGTACCCCTAATAACACATTCGAGCAAGTTCGACTCAAATTTCATCAATTCTGAATTTACATGTGTACTTTTAATAACATCAAACTCCAGTCCATAAAAGATGTACAGAGTTATTAAAGAGAGTTATGAATCAAATAGTACGTGAATTACAAGCATAATTAAAGATGGGGTTACTTTTGACAAAGTTAACCAAAGCAAACACATTACACACAAAGTACTCAAATTATTAGTACTATGTTTGAATAGTTGACACTATTAATGGAAACATCAACAGGGCAGGCATTCACAGGGACCCCAACGACCGAAAGAACTCTCTCCCAAAAAAATCTTGCCTAGTCGCTGCAAATGGAAAAAGAAAAAGAAAAAGAAAAAGAAATTGTATGTAAATGAAGAAAAGTGGGTAGAGAAAGCACATGGAATGCATCATAACAGTGGTAGAGCAGGCTAGAAAATTATATTAACTGTGGCTAATTGAATGTCCGAAATTATAGAATTACAAAAATATTAATACACTAATAATAGTTCATTTTTAAAATGAACCGTAAGTTAGAAAATATATAATTACATATTGATATTTATCATTAACGTAATAATAGTTCATTTTTAAAATGAACCGTAAGTTAGAAAATATATAATTACATATTGATATTTATCATTAACGTAACTTTAAGAAATTCTCAATAAAAATCATTATATTCAAAACAGCAAATGAAATCAAGTAATTGTAATTTACATAATTTTTTCTACATTTGAAATTTAACTAAGATTTGATTTTATTACTGAAATAACTAAATAAAAGATAGTAACGTAAACAAGTGTATTACTTTTTTTTCTTTTTCAAAATGCTTATGTAACTAATTAAAAAGAAACAATTGAAATTGAGCGATATCTCTTTCCTGAATTTTTCCCTTTTCCAATTGTGCTAAATTAATAATCACCTTCTCCTTCGATCAAGCTTTTTCACTCATTTTCTTAACCTTTTAATTTTATTTTAAAGAAGAAAAGAAAAGGAAAATTTTCTACTGTTTGAACTGGGGTTCTTAAAATTTAGACTAGTTGAAAGAATTTTTTTTTTTTTTTAAAGTTTGAAACTTAACGTGTTTAACAAAAGAAAAATATTAATTAGTGACAAAATAAGAAAGAATGAGATTGGGCAACGAACCATGAATGGAGTACCCATACCATACAATTTGCTCCACGCTTGTTAAAATTAATTTTTTAGGGGCACAATAAAATATTGCCTTTGTTAAAATTAATGTGGTAAAGTTAATTTACTTCTAAAATATTTACTCCTATAAATATTGGCACGGAGCCTGATTATAGTACTACACACTGACAAGCTACTAAATAGGAATTTAAACAAGAAGATGACAATTATGATCAATACCTGATTTCTTGTGCAATCACAATGGAGGGTACGTGACCTACTTTGTAGAAATCTTCTCCTTCTTCACCCTCTGGAGTCTTCCTAATCCTCTCACCGAACTTTTCTGGCATGCCCCTTATCTCCAATTCTTTGAGTTTGCTCACAAATCGCAAACCATCTGGAATCTTCTCTAAATTTTTACAACGTACAATTTTAAGACAAGAAAGATTGGGCAAGGCTCCACTTTCCACCCTCCATTCCCTCAAGTAACGGAGATCATCCAGTAAAAGAAATCTAAGTTGAGGAAACCCAGTGCTAGAGCAAATTATCTCTTCTCCAACAAAGGCGTTGTACCTCAACCAGAGACTTTGTAAACTGGGCAGCTTTTCCAGTGTTCCCATCAAGTTTATTTCAATCCTAGAGCCCCGAAGTTCCAATTCAACCAAGTTTTGGAAGAAGTGGGTTTTGTACTCTGGCAACACTCTTAAACCAACTCCCAGACACAAGTGACACAGATTGCTGCCAAACAACTTCTCTACAAGAGCCAACCACTTTTCTGAGCTAAGAAACTCCTCGTCCATAGGAAGAAACACGCTTGCCTCCTTTAAGCTTTGTGAATCTGAGATAAAATTGATGATTTCTTCACCTTCATTCTCTTCCGATATATCCAATGATTTTATCACCTGGATGTTACTCAATTTGTGCAAGTCTTTAATTTCACACACACTAGAATCCAAGTTTTCTAATGTCTCAAGCTTACTCAATCCAAGCAAGCGGAGTTTTCCACAGATTCTTGGACGAGGATTCAAAGTATCGGGAAGATACAGATGCCTTAAATTCTTCATCTTCCACAGAACATTGCTCATGAAAAATGTAACCGCATTACGTAAATCAAGGGTTTCCAAATGTTCCAAGTTGCCTAAGGATGAAGGCAGCATAAAAAAGCCAGAGTCTTTGAGACAAACATATCGCAAGTGGATAAGGTCACCGATTTCTAACTTGAATACTTGGATAAGGAGCCGAATGGCATCATAGAGCTTATCTGGAGCACTAGGCGACATCCCTTGAACAGTCAAAGCTCTAAGCATCTTGAAATTGTTAAATTTAGTACTTGCCATAAGTCCATCATAATCACCTCCACCAAGCCTACCAAATGTGAGGGACCGAACATGCTTAATCATTTCTCTCTTTGGAGGAACGTACTTAGATACATCTTTATTATTCAAAAATATGGCCATTCTATGACATTTGCTCCTTGAACAATTAGAATCCACTATCTTTGGATTGTTTTCTTCTCGATAATCAACGATCTCTATAAAATTTTCATTCCTTGCCTTGGCCAAGCACAAATCTCTCATAAGGTCATGAAGTCTACATGATTGGAATTTTCGGTGCGGTCCCTCTTTCAAACTCACCGAATCATGCAACGACATTAACTCACCCAAGAACGCTCCGCCACATCCATCATTGATTCATCTCCAATTCGATCTTCTTCGAAACCATTCCTTCACCATCCACAACCGATACAATGTCTCTGCTTTCGATATCGTAATCTTCGGGATATATGCTTAAATATAGAAAGCAGCTTCAATTGGTATAAGTCACAGAAACTCAAAGCTAATATCCTCTGAAATTCTTCTTCTCGTCCAATGTTTTCACCCTTTGCAAGATATGATTTGATGTTTTGGTAGACGAATTTCCACTCATTTAACTCGTGCTTTGTTGCCAGAATTCCTCCCACAGCAACCACAGCTAAGGAAGTCCCCCGCAACATTTAACCATTTCTTTCCCTAACTCCTCAAATCTATGGATATCATCCAAGCCTACGTATGAATGAATGACACATGATTATGATGAAATTTTGACACATGCAGTGAATAAACTGAGGAATTTATTTATTTATTATTATTTTTTTTTTTGGTCTCCTATCACTCACATGATTAAGAACATAAGAAATCAAGGCATGAAATTGAAAACTTTCTTGCTGGTGCAAGTTCATAGGTATTGAGGATGCAAATTAAGGAAGTATCAAATTTTAAGCACGAATGTCCTGGACCTTTATAATTACCACAATCCAATATATCAAAGGTGGTTTTGATCTGTTTAGAAGGTTTAAGAATGATTTGAGTGATAGAGGATCGTTTCTAAATTTCAATAAGAGAAGATATGGAAGCATTAATACAATCAATCAATCAATCAACTATGAATCCATAGTTCAACAAATCTTAAATTAAACACATCCTAAACAAGTTTAAATTGTGGCCTTTTTTCATTACTCACTAAATTTTTCTCGTTCATGCTAATTGTCCTTAGATAAACAAATCGCCCTATCTAGATCCTTTGTTACTTATTTTACTCTAAAACTAAATCTCCAATTGCATTAAGAGTGGAATGCACATGGGAAAAGTATACAGCAATAAAAAAAAATGAATGCTAACGATAGAATTCAAATGTAACATTGAACTAAAAACTCATACCATGATCATTGCTGTGTCGTCCACTTAAGGCTTTCTTCTGAAGTAGCTCCCAACTTTCATCATGGCTTAGAAGTCGGGGTTCATGGTGGAAACCGTCTGGCCTTATGCGGATCGCCACATTTTTATTCCGAGTGGTAAGCAATATTTTGCTTACTGGTCTCTCTGTTGTTGGGAATGCATTTCTAATACATTCCCAGGCATCCGCTGACCAAATATCATCAAGAACTATCAAACATCTTTTGCTCTGCTGAATCTCATAGAGATGTCGGACCAGCTGATCCTCTGTCCATTGTTTCAAAATTTGTTCGCTATTCTTCGGATCTATTTTTACCAATATTCCTTGTAACACATCTTTGGTTTGCCACTGTTGTGATATGCAAACCCAGGCAAAAGCATCAAAATGTTGCCTCACATTTTGGTGTTTGTATACTTTTCTTGCAATTGTGGTCTTTCCTATACCCCCCATCCCAGAAATGGAGACAACATTACAGGGATTTACGTCACGTCCATCGGTCAAATGCTGCACCAGCAACTTGACATCATCCTGCATTCCAACAATATCCTCCTCCTCAACATGAGAATAAGTCCGCCTCATCAACTGTTGTTGCCTTGAACTTGGACCTTCCCTCTCTATTATATCTCTGATCCCATAGTCATGAAAACTTCTGGTAAGATCAGAGATTCTGCTATGAAGATTTTGGATCTCTGATCCTACTCTGTGACGCATGTAGCATTCACTCAGGATACAAGAGTATCTTTTCAAGCAATTAGCAATGCCTTTTCCCCTCCAGGATGCAACTTTGAAGGCAAAGGCTTCTAGTGCATTTTCAGCATCATAAGCAACAATTTTGCTTTGAGAGATCCACTCCCGAATGACCGCATCCTCATCTTGTCTCGAATCAGCATCTCTCAACAGCGACAGCATTAGCCTCATCTTTGATTGAAGCTGCTCAGCTTGCTCACTCACACCTCCTAGAAATTGGGCCTCTTCTTTCAACAATTTGGTGATATTTTCTAAAAGAAACGACACGACAGGCTCTGCCAACTCCGCCATTACTTGGAACTGTAAAATGGTATAGTTTCTCAAGGGGTGAAAGAATGAGCAAATTCAAATATTTATTTGTATTACACACATATAGCCTCAACTGGAACACTCAATGATCATTCTTTAAAGTTGAAACTCGCAGATTTTTTTTTTTAAAAATTTACCTCACTTTATTCCAACTCAATTATTTAACTTTATTCGTTCAATTCTGCTTCCGTTCAAACTTGGTGTGCCGATAACAGATCTGGAAAAGGCTTGTGGGGTTCAGGATGATGTGGGTCCAGCCGAGGATTCAATTAAGTCAATGATGTTGATTTTTGTTACTATTTTTTTTTAAACAGGAGGGACTAATTCTTTTAAATCATTAGCACTTTTGCCTAAGTACTAACAGGCACGGTATCAGAAAATTTGATGACACATTCGTTCTTCAGACTTGATCCCTCATGAAGAGAAATTGTGTCCACCGCGCTTGCCATTGATCCAAGCCCGGGGGCAATGATGTTGATTGAACTGAGAAGGTTTTTTACTTGTACATGTAAAATAAAGTTACTATCACAAGATACATTCTATTCTCTTATATTGTTTTCAAGTAATAGTCAACAAGTTTTTCCCCAGGTTTTTAACTCTTGAATTCAAGATAACGCATCCCCCAAAAAAATAAAAATAAATAAATAAATAAATAATTCACTAGTGAAATACCATTCATGCACATTAGTTGGTATAGAAAATTACTAATTTGTTGGTATAACTTCAAATTAGAAGCATAAAAAATTGCACCAGTAATATGCTTTGTATAAATAAATAAATTTGATGATTAAAATACCACTGAACTATAGAATTAAAGAAAAGGAAGGGAATTCCCGTTCCTTTTCTCACCACTATTGCACCTTTGCAAATCCTTCCACCTCCATTATTGCCTTTTATTTTCGTTAGATAAGGGGTAATGATATTGAGACTTCCTTTTATGATATTGACACTTTATTTTTGTTGAAAAACATAATTAATAATGTAATTTCATACTTTTAACAACAGGTAAAAATGTACTAATAAGAATAAATAAATTATCAATATCATCAATTTTAGATTATTATCCTCTTTTTTTCTTTTTTTCTTTTTGGCTCCTTGCTAGTAATCACATTCTTTTCTTCAAAAGTTTAGTGACAACCCCTTATCCATTGCCCCTAAACTGGCATTCCCACCCATTTTCCACAAGATTCAATATATTTGATTGATTTTCGATATTTAAAACTTTTAATTCATATTTCAAAGTTTCGCAATTTAATTTTGGATCGTTCTTGGGTTAAACCTGCCCAAACCCATACATCATGTCATTCAAACGTTATCGCATGAAATTGAAAGATTTTTTAAATATTCCTGAATCTTGTTATGGCATAAAAAAAAAGAAAAAGAAAAATTCAATCTCATGTGATTTTGGTGGAAAATTAGACCCATTGATTGGGTTGATTTTATCCAAAGAACTAACTAAATCAAATTATTATATCCAAGATTAAGTTGAAATTATTCTAATATCAAGGACTAAATGAAATTTAAACATAATTTACTTCAAATACCTTGTATACATACATAATGTAAAAGATATTAAAGTTATTATCTCCGGACCATTTTATCCACTACTTGTTGGTTTTGTGAAAATAATTTAAGTGAATATATTCTTAACGTTTTAATAAAGTAATAAAGATTAATATATTAAGCACTTGTTCTAGCAAATATGAAAAAAAAAAATTAACTTTCAATTGCTATATCTCATTAACCTCATAGACATATACAATTTCCCTTCAATTTATTTTAGACAATACATTAAAAAAAATACACATATGCTTTATTATTACCACACAATAAACAAACGCATATTTCTGCGCACAATTTGTTGAGATTGTTTCTGCATATATAAAATCCTTTTGTACTTCTTATAGAGATCGGAAACACCATATCTCGCACATTTTATTTTTAAAATTTGTTGAGAATGGGATTTAAAAGTAATATAAAGTTCTATTGTCATAGTAGTAATTTACTTGAATTTGAATATTGACATAATAGGGCCAAAAGTTTCTTCCTTTTTATTATATTCTTCTAAAAAAAGAGTTCACTTTTTATTAATTACAACCTTTTTTAGTTATAAAGTACAACATATTTAATTCAGTATTCAATGTATAATTTTAAATTTTTATCTTTACTTTTTTAATATTGAAATCTTTATTATTATTAAGGATAATATAAAAATATAATTTTATTTTATTTAAAAGTAAACTTTTTTTAGATAAAAGAAGTTTTGAAAAATAAACTTAATTTTTTCTTCCTGAGACATAAGGAGTAATGGTCATATCTAAATTTGCATGTAGGAAGTTGTTTGTTGAAATATCGTAGGTTAACTTTTGTATCCCCATCACAAAGCATTACAAACTTCCTTGAAATTACTCTTTCTTATTGCTTCTTGTGGACTTCTATTTTAATAAGAAAGACAAACATTAATTAACACTTTCTCTATTCTAAAAAGTAGTCCATTTTATTTTAAATATAACATTTTATTAATTGTTAGCTATAACAAAGGATCAAATAAGAATAGTAAAAAATACTTTAGAACTATAATAAAATATAAAATTAATTAACATTTAGTAAATTTGAAAAAGTGTAAGAAGAAATGGCTGCCTTCTTTCTACCCTTTCCCTGTGCTCTTTGTCCTGGCATCCAAGTATTCTTTTCCACGAAAAATCGCTGCAATTGCACACTTGAATCCTTTGGACAACATCGGACCCCATAGGTTTGTTTCCCGTCTTTGTCCTTTGCATGATTTTGGACAATCAATCATATGAAGCAGTAGGGACGGCTTCGCACCATGGCCAGAAAGTTTGAATTCAGATCCCATTTTGGCCAATCACAGATTGCATTTCATTGTCATTAACAACCATAAGTGATAGTGGAGGAGGATTTCTTTTGCCTCCAAAGTCCAAACTTTTAATTTGGCCTCGTCACTTCCACAGGGCCTTTGCGAAAGATTTTTTTCATTTGTGGTCATAAAATGTAGCACCAGTCTGAATGAAATTCATTGACAAAGGTGATGGAAACAGGATCCCTGATCCCTCAGCTATAAATTAATCCGTTGTTAAGATAATGGAAGATGCGTGCCCTGATGTGTCCATTTGGTTAAAGATTCCTATCTCGAAGAATAATTGAGAACTTGTCATAAGTGAAGCAATGATCAGGCTATATCTGCTGTAGTTTTAAACTGTTTTTGAGTAGAGTCATGCTAGCATTTGCAACTGATCCTTTTGGATTCTTCATGAACATTCATGCTGGAGCAGAAGTGTCATTGTTTGGTTTGCAACTCGTGAGTTTTGGTAGAGGTTTTAATTTCTAATATTCAAATCAAAACAGACTCTCTGTTGCTCTATAATTTCATCACAGTAAAAACAAAATTCCCATGGAAGCTATCAAATATCATTCCTGGAATTTCTAATATTACCAAAACATGGAGCTGCCACTCTATATTATGAATGCCAAAATTTTTTTTTATGTTTTACCTATTATCATTTTTTTGTCCCTTATGTTCATTAGTTAACACAGTTATGAAAGCATATCGTATCTTGCAAGTTAAAAAAATTATACTAATTCATTGGCATTTATGATTCTTTTTATTAATGCTTATACATATAAATAAATATAAAATATAAATCGGTAGAAAACAAAAATGGGCATAGTTCCTGCCGGCTTTGCCAAGCTTCTTATTGCAATCTTGGGTGGGTTACAGTGATGCAATTGGACAAGCAGAACGCACTCCCCCCATTAGTTTAATACACTTTAATTATGTAAAAAACTATTTTATTATTATTTTTCGGTTTCCTCTTCTTTTTTTTTTAAATTTTTTAATTTTGGGTGGTGGTGATAGAAAAGGAAAATTAATCGATTTGAGGAAAGGAAGCAAAGAACAGACATTATGGCCTAAGCCTTTTGGGTTTCAGTTTGGGAGTAATAAATTGTAAATGGGCATCCGTTTCAATTGATTCATATGTCAGGAATTTACTTAAATTCATTTAATTGAACTCTATCTTTTTGTGGATCCTTGCCAAATTAATACACAGTAGCTTCATTAATTCGATAGATTTGAGAATCTCCTCAGTGTGCGTACTAAATATAAAATTATATATTTAATTATGTATTAAGAATATCGTATATTACAAGTTAAAAAAATTATATTAAATCAAAAGAAATTCTTTTTTTGGGACGAAAGGAATATTTATGAGATACATTCTCTTGTTGTTTTCAAGTAATAGCCAAAAAGTTTTCCCCAAGCCATTCATAGTTTATTAACTCTTGAATTCAATATAAGGCATGAAAAACAATTAATAGAAAACAATTGGTACACAATAACTACTACACAAGATCTGAATTAGTCACCCATTTGTTGGTCTAACTTCAAATTGAAAGCATAACAAAAATCGCTAATAGAGGTTGCACCATTAATATGCTTTGCATATAAAATGATATCTTTAGGGAACAATTTAGATAGTTTTCAAAAGATTAAGTTATTTCAATGGCTTAAATAATAAAATTTTTTAAAATTTTGTCCTCTTCAATGTTTCTTTTTCTTCTTGGCCCTTAATAGAATTTTCTTCTTTTATTTATTTTAACTTAATTAGTTAAGGAGGGTACATTATATTTACTTTTCTTGAGACTTTGTAAATTACTAAACGAATCATAAAATAATTTGAAAAAATTATCAGAACCCCTTTATCTTGCCGAATATTTAACACACAATATATATGCTTCCAACAATGGATGTTTAGGGACAGCCCCATGTCCATTGCCCCCTAAACTAGCATTCCCAACCATTTTCCACAAGATTTATACGTAAGGTAATTAACACTCTCATCCATTTACTTTGTCACTATTTTTGATTGATTGTCGATATTTAAAACTTTCAATTCATGTTTCAAAATTTAGAAATTTGATTTTGAATCGTTCTTTGGTTACACCTGCCCAAGCTCATAGATCATGTCCTTCAAACATTATCACATGCAATTGAAAGATTCTTTTTAAATATTCTTCAATCTAGTTATGGCATCCAAAAAAAATATTTTTCAATTTCAAGTGATTTGGTGAAAAATTAGACCTATTGATTTGGATTGATTTGGGTAGCTTCAAGTAGCAGCGGCAGCTCTAGAACTAAAATGTGGAAATTCAGCTGGAAGCTTAATGTGAAAAATAAGCTGAAACATTTCATATGGAGGTGCTGCCACGACATATTGCCAAGAAAGAAAGCGCTGCAAAGCAGAAAGCTGAATTTAGATACTATATGTCAAATGTGCAGCGAAGAAGAAGAGAACTTAGAGCATGTTTTCTTTAATTGTCCAAGAGCAAAAACAGTTTGGCTGCTCGCTCCGGTACAATGGCACAAACCTGAATCTGAAGTTAGGAGTTTTGACGACTGGTGGCAACAAATCAATAGCAGCTCAAAGCATTATTTGGGGCAAGAAAGATGCCAATTAACGGTATACCTACTGTGGATGCTATGGAAATCCAGAAATGTTTGGATCTTTACGGGAGAGTGGATGAAGGAGAAGACAATAGTTGACATAGCAGTGGACGAGTGGATGGAATTCTATAAAATAAGAGCAATGGATCCTATATGTAACTAGGACTGGACGCATGAGCTTGGTCAGTGGTTTACAATAGGAACGTAGGGGAAAATATTTAAGGATTAATGTGGTGATATTAACCGTTTACAAAGCCAAAAGGTTAGCATAGCCACTTGTTTTCCTAGCCTAAACTTTTGTGATAGAGAAGAAGATATGAGAGATAGGAAGCTTTGGCCAATCTTTGAGTCAAAGAGGGTTCAAATTCTACAAGAACCATTGTTGTATCAATTTGCTTTGTTTTTATAAAGTTAATATATTGAATCTTTATGAAAAAAAAAAGATTTGGATTGATTTTCTCCAAACAACTAAGTAAAATCAAATTATTATATCTAAGATTAAATTGAAATTATTCTAATATCAAGGATTAAATGAAATTTAAAGATAAATTACGTAAAATACCTTGTATACATACACAATGTAAAAGATATTAAAGTTATATTTCTTGACCATTTTATCCGATACTAGTTGGCTTTATGAAAAGAAGTTGAGTGTATATCTTCTTAACATTTCATAAAGTAATAAAGATTAATAGATTAAAGCATTGTTTTAGTGTGTTTTTATCCTTTTCTTTATGAAATAATTTCAGCTTTTCCAAATGGTTTTCTTTTTCTTTGCTTTTCCTTTTGACATCCACGGCCACTTCTCCTCCACAATCGATCTTCTTTCTACCCTTTCCCTGCGCTTTTTGTCCTGGCATCCAAGTATTCTTTTCCATGAAAAATCGCTGCAATTGGACGCTTGATTCTTTTGTACACCATCGGACCCCAGAGGTTTCTTTTCTCTGTCTTTGCCCTTTCCATCGTTTTGACAGTAGATCATAAAAAGCAGTAGGGACGGCTTCGCACCATGGCCAGCAGAAGGTAGCGATGGTGGAGGAGGATTTCTTTTAATTTGGCCTTGTCACTTCCACAGGACCTCTGGCAAAAGTTTTTAAATTTTTGGTCATCAAATGGAGCACCATTCTGAATGAAATTCATTGACAAAGGTGATGGAAACAGGATCCCTGATCCCTCAGCTATAAATTAATCCGTTGTTAAGATAATGGAAGATGCGTGCGTTGATGTGGCCATTTGGTAAAAGATTCCTATCTCGAAGTACAATGGAGAACTAGTCATAACTGGAGCAATGATCAGCCTATATCTGCAGTAGTTTTAAACTGTTTTTAATTAGAGCCACGCTAGCATTTGCAACTCCTTTTGGATTCTTGATGAATCATTCATGCTGGAGCAGAAGTGTCATTGTTTGGTTTGCAACTGAGTTTTGGTAGTGGTTTTAATTTCTAATATTCAAATCAAAACAGACTCTCTGTTGCTCTGTAATTTCATCAGAGGAAAAACAAAATTCCCATGGAAGCTATCAAATATCATTCCTGGAATTTCTAATATTAGCAAAACATGGAGCTTCTATTCTGTATTATGAATGCCAAAATAACTATAGGTCATGCAAAGCTAAATGAAATGTGTTGTACTTGTTTAAGGGGAAATTTTTTTTTTTATATTTTACCTTTTATCATTTTTTGGTCCCTTATGGTTCATAAGTTAACACATTTATTGCTTGATCTTTTAATTTTGGACAGATTTAGTATACTTAAAAGATAATTAATAGTAAGATAACAAACTTAATCATCAAAGTCAACTAAATTAATTTTTTATTTTTAGATTAAAGAGAAATTTGCATCGCCTTTTATATCTCTGTTAATCAGTCACCTAGCTAATCTAATTTTCAAAATTTTCCCCTTACATATTTTTTATTGAATACCAACTTCTTCCCCCCCAACACCCCCCCCCCCTCCCTCTTAATAATGTATTACCATTTAAAATAAAATAATTTAAACATTTAAAATAGATATTTTTATTTTGTAAAAGAAAGTAGGACTAATTTACTTCTGTCTCAAAAAAAAAAAAGAATCTAATTTCAAAAATCTTGTTTGTTCCAAAAAAAAAGAGTCCGCTTTTGGTGTGGGATTTTTTACTACCTTTACTAACAAAATTAAATATAGAAATTTAAATTTAAATTTATATGAGCTCATATATTGAATTATAAATTATAACTTCTAGAATAAAATATTTAGTCTTATAATCTACAAAATAACCATTTTATTGCAAAACTAATAATAACTATAATATATAAATTTAAATGAAAATTACGACAACTATAATTAAATTATCACAAAATAATTCTCCAATTAGAACAAATTATAAAATAATAATAACAACAACAATGCCCCCTTTGGGGTAGTCAAGTTGGTGTGGTGGGTGAGCGCATAACCATAATGTCACGAGTTCAAATCCCCCTAACACCTTTTTGGTTGAGCCCATCGCACAGGGTTTGCTTGGTGTAGTTTACTTCTCCTGTGAGGGTTTGCGGGCTATTCCACTGGAGCGGGGTCTTCCAATATCAATAGGGTGATTGTTTCGCACCTCTATCTTCCAAAAGAAAAAAAGATCTTTGAGGGTTGGTTCCTGAATCCGAAAGAGAGTACTATCATCGCACAGGGTTTGCTTGGTGTAGTTTACTTCTCCTGTGAGGGTTTGCGGGCTATTCCACCGGAGCGGGGTCTTCCAATATCAATAGGGTGATTGTTTCGCACCTCTATCTTCCAAAAGGAAAACAGATCTTTGAGGGTTGGTTCCTGAATCCGAAAGAGAGTACTATTTCTATATTAAGTGAAGGTGCTCTTGACTCGACATTAGTTGGTAATGGAAATAGTCCATGATGGAGCTCGAGTAGAACATATTAATTCATTTTTTGGAGGAAGAATCTAGGGTTAATGCAAATCAATAAATTAGAACAACTTCGTGATATATCTTAGATATAAAAATCAAAAGGATCCCATTCGAGCAAATTTTCCATTCAAAAGGAAAATTAGGGAAAAAAGTGGATCTGCAGGGTCCCAAATGAATTGACTTATTCGAAAAAGGCCTTGTTCGTTAGAAGATCTATCTCGGCCTGATGTAGTTTACTTCTCCTGTGAGGGTTTGCGGGCTATTCCACAGGAGCGCGGTTTACCCAATGCACACCCTTGGGTAGCAGCTGCTGGTTCCCTTGTCAACAAAATAATAATAATAATAATAATAACAATAACAACAACAACAACAACAATAGCAACACCAACAATAAAAACAACTCAACACAAATCATCCAAAAAATATCATAGAATCAAAAGTTATCCTCTTTTAAAGACGGTAAGTACAAAAGCCCGAATATATTGAGACGCTATTAAACTTACATTAAAAGAAGAGAAACAATTCAGAGAAATAAAAAGCTATATAGACAAAGTAATGAGCTTTCTTCAATCATTTACCCATTAATTTTTTTAAGCATCCAGTAGCATTTTGCCTCCATGACCACCACAAGCATTAGGATTTTCCTTGGGAATCAAGTCACAAAAGAACAGAACAGTAGCCATGGTTTTTATTGTTGTTGTTATTATTGTTATTTTAATTTGAAGAACGTCTAGATAATATATTTTAGAGCAATGAGTAGGTGATATTTTACAAAAGATACAACAAGCTCCTAGCTCTGCCAATTCCGTCATTTATTTGAGGTGATAATATGGTAAAGCTGCCATGGTGATTTGTAAATTCTTTTCAGCTTCAAAGTGTGGTTGTTTATGAACAAGTCTGTTTTGCATATTGGGATTGATATTTTGCATATCTTGCTTATAGAAGGAGCAAATTATGTGACAGAATCTTTAGCTCTTCTTCATAAGTTACCATTAAACTTTTCCGAATGCTTCGCATCCTCTTCACTCTTTTCAATTTCTTCTTGTTATATATTTGGCATGAAGTGCTAGATGGAAATAATCAATTTTTATTTATTTTTTTTGTCTCTTTCCCTTTTAAGAGTGCAAGTTAAGTAGATATTCATAGGGTGAGTTACACCTAAAATTGAGAGCCACCCTTTAAATCCAAATATCAATGTTCAACTTGTCCTGGCATCCAAGTATTCTTTTCCATGAAAAATCGCTGCAATTGGACGCTTGATTCTTTTGTACACCATCGGACCCCAGAGGTTTCTTTTCTCTGTCTTTGCCCTTTCCATCGTTTTGACAATAGATCATATAAAGCAGTAGGGACGGCTTCGCATCATGGCCAGCAGAAGGTAGCTATGGTGGAGGAGGATTTCTTTTAATTTGGCCTTGTCACTTCCACAGGACCTCTGGCAAAAGTTTTTTAATTTTTGGTCATCAAATGGAGCACCATTCTGAATGAAATTCATTGACAAAGGTGATGGAAACAGGATCCCTGATCCCTCAGCTATAAATTAATCCGTTGTTAAGATAATGGAAGATGCGTGCGTTGATGTGGCCATTTGGTAAAAGATTCCTATCTCGAACTATAATTGAGAACTAGTCATAACTGGAGCAATGATCAGCCTATATCTGCAGTAGTTTAAACTGTTTTTGAGTAGAGCCATGCTAGCATTTGCAACTCCTTTTGGATTCTTGATGAATCATTCATGCTGGAGCAGAAGTGTCATTGTTTGGTTTGCAACTGAGTTTTGGCAGAGGTTTTAATTTCTAATATTCAAATCAAAACAGACTCTCTGTTGCTCTGTAATTTCATCAGAGGAAAAACAAAATTCCCATGGAAGCTATCAAATATCATTCCCGGTATTTCTAATATTAGCAAAACATGGAGCTGCTACTCTATATTATGAATGCCAAAAATAACTATAGTCATGCAAAGCTAAATGAAATGTGTTGTACTTGTTTGAGGGGAATTTTTTTTTATATTTTACCTATTATCATTTTTTGGTCCCTTATGGTTCATAAGTTAACACATTTATTGCTTGATCTTTTAATTTTGGACAGATTTAGTATACTTAAAAGATAATTAACAGTAAGATAACAAACTGAGTCATCAAAGTCAACTAAATTAATTTTTTATTTTTAAATTAAAGAGAAATTTACATTCACTTAATCGATCACCTAGCTAATCTCATTTTCAAAATTTTCCCCTTACATATTTTTTATTGAGTACCAACTTTTCCCCCCTTAATAATGTATTACCATTTAAAATAAAATAATTTAAACATTTAAAATAGATATTTTTATTTTGTAAAAGAAAGTAGGACTAATTTACTTCCATCCCAAAAAAAAATCTAATTTCAAAATTCTTGTTTATTCCAAAAAAAAAAAGAGTCCTCTTTTGGTGTGAGATTTTTGTACAACCTTTACTAACAAAATTAAATATAGAAATATAAATTTTTATTTATATGAGCTCATAAAATGAATTATAAATTATAATTTCTAGAATAAAATAAGTATTTAGTCTTATATTCTACAAAATAACCATTTTATTGCAAAACTAATAATTACTACAATATATAAATTTAAATGAAAATCTACGACAACTATAATTAAATTATCACAAAGTAATTCTCTAAGTAGCGCAAATTATAAAATAATAATAACAACAACAATAGCAACAGCAACAACAGCAACAACAAAAACAACTCAACACATATCATCCAAAAAATATGATAGAATCAAAAGTTATCTTCTTTTAAAGTAATTAAATTTCAAAAAATGGTAATTAAAAATGTTAGCAATAATGTGTTGATTATCTAACTTATTTATTTTTTAATCAATTATTATAAAAATAGAATTTTTTACCAATTCATTAATTTTATGCATGGTACACCTTATATCTTATGGGTTTGAATTAATCTACATCGCAAGTTATGATCTATGAGTAGTAAATTGTACATTCTTACCCTATCCTATAAAGAAACCAGAGAATTGTATCTTATTTTAATCCTTCTCTATCACATAGAATAAGAATAATGTATAAGTTCACCTAATCCATTTGCTCACACTAATTTTATTCAAAACAATCAAGCAATTTCTTAATAAGGCTCCTTTTATCATGGCAGAAATTTTTTGCCAGTTTAACTTACATTAAAAGAAGAGGAACAAAGCTATATAGACAAAGCTATATAGACAAAGCAATGAGCATTCTTTTATCATTTACCCATCAATTTTTTGAAGCTTCCAGCAGCATTTTGCCTCCATGACCGCCACAAGCACCAGGATTTTCCTTGGGAATCAAGTCACAAAAGAAAAGAACAGTCGCCATTGTTGTTATTGTTGTTGTTATTATTATTATTTTAATTTGAAAAACTTCTAGATAATATATTTTAGAGAAATTAGTTGGTGATATTTTACAAATGATACAACAGGCTCTGCCAATTCGGTCATTTATTTGAGGTGATAATATGGTAAAGCTGCCATGGTGATTTGTAAATTCTTTTCAGTTTCAAAGTGTGGTTGTTAATGAACAAGTCTGTTTTGCATATTGGGATTGATATTTTGCATATCTTGCTTATAGAAGGAGCAAATTATGTGCAGAATCTTTAGCTCTTTTTTATAATTTACATTCACTCTTTTCAATTTCTTCTTGTTTTATCTTTGGCATGAAGTGCTAAATGGAAATAATAATAATAATAATAAAAATTCTCTGTTCTTTTTAAGAGTGCAAGTTAAGTAGATATTCATAGCGTGAGTTACACCTAAAATTGAGAGCCACCCTTTAAATCCAAATATCGATGTTCAACCAGTTGAGTAAAGAGCATTTCAATCTTCTCACCAAGAGCTCTAAAATTTGCTTGTTTAACATTGAGATTACTTTCCCTGCAGGAAAACCAACACATATGTTGAAAGAGTTTGACCTGAGCACATTGGCATCATTGGAAAAACAATGAAGAATTATAGAAACAAGAAGGGTACAATCATATTTTAGAACAAATTTAGGCATAAATTAATGAGCTCTCTTTAACCTTGTTCACTTTGTTGTAAAAAAATTAAAGCCTACTTGATCATTAGTGAATGCTACAAAGAGATGTGATAATACATCAGTCGAGAAGACCCGCAGCATCTCTAACTAGCCCGTTAAATTCTTGTGTTGTGGCTTTAAATCTCTTGTCCAAATTTTATGCGTCAATAAGGATTTTTCGAAGATGTAATCGGTTGAGGACATTCATAATTTCTTTTCAATGTGCCTTCCAATGGGGAAAAAATCACAAAACTTAATTTTTCTGAATTACCAGGATATTCCAACTATATTTTTCTTAATTTGTATCAGAGATATAATGATTTTTCTTAGATTTTTTTAGTTAAATCGAAGACAATATATGTCGACATTATTGATATTTTTTTATTCAAAACATTGTCCACCATAAGTGATATTGCAATGTTGATTAGAGTATAATCCCTACATAGATGAAACTTTAATGTTTTATCAAGGCACATCTTAATTGGGAAACCAAATTGCACTGCATATCTTATTAACCCTTAATATAAATAGGAAAATAGTGTGAAAGAATTATGTAAAATAGAATAAATCAAAATACTATAAAAGATGTAAAAAGTTATTGAAGAGAGTTATGAATCAAATAGTACATGAATCACAAGCATAATTAAAGATGGGGTTACCCATCGAAGATTTTTGACAAACTTAACCAAAGCAAACACATTACGCACAAGGTACTTAAATTATTAGTACTATGTTTCAATAGTTGACACTATTAATGGAAACATCAACAGGGCAGCCATTCCCAGGGACCCCAACGACCAAATGATCACTCTCCGAGTCATCATACATAATAGCTGCAAATGGAAAAAAAAAAAGAAAAAAAGAAATTGTATATAAATGAAGAAAACTGGGTAGAGAAAGCTTATGGAATGCATCATAACCGTCAGGGATGCTTACCAGTGGTAGAGCTAGCTAGAAAATTATATTAACTGTGGCCAATTGAATATCCGAAATTATAGAATTACAAAAATATTAATACACTATTAGTTCATTTTTAAAATGAACCATAAGTTAGAAAATATATAATTACATATTAATATTTATCATTTACGTAACTTTAAGAAATTCTCAATAAAAATCGTTATATTCAAACAGCAAATGAGATCAAGTAATTGTAATTTACATAATTTTTTCTATATTTGAAATTTAGCTAAAATTTGATTTTATTACTAAAGTAACTAAATAAAAGATAGTAATGTAAACAAGTATATTACTTGTTATAGAATATAAAGTATAGTCACCTTTTTTTTTCTTTTTCAAAATATTTATGCAACTAATTAAAAAGAAACAGCTAAAATTGAGCGTTCCTAAATTTTTCCCTTTTCCAATTCTGCTAAATAATCACCTTCTTCTTATCAAGCTTTTTCACTCATTCTCTCAACTTTTTAATTTTTTTTTAGAGAAGAAAAGAAAAGGAAAATTCTCTACTGTTTGATCTGGGGTTCTTAAAATTAAGACTAGTTGAAGGAATTTCTTTTTTTTTTTTTAAAGTTTGAAACTTAACTTGTTTAACAAAAGAAAAAAATTAATTAGTGATAAAATAAGAAAGAATGAGTTTGGGCAATAAATGGAGTACCCATACAATTTGCTCCACGCTTGTTAAAATTAATGTGGTAAAAGTTAATTTAATTCTAAAACATTTATTCCAATAAATATTGGCACCGAGCTTGACACTAAATAGGAATTTAAACAAGAAGATGACAATTAGGATCAATACCTGATTTTTTCTGAAATCACAATGGAGGGAACATGACAAATTTTGTGGAAATCTTCCCCTTCTTCACCCTCTGGAGTCTTCCTAATCCTCTCACAGAACCTTTTTGGCATCTCTCTTATCTCCAATTCTTTGAGTTTTGTCACAAATCCCAAACCATCTGGAATCTTCTCTAAATTTTCACAACTTACAATTTTAAGACAAGAAAGATTGGGCAAGGCTCCACTTTCCACCCTCCATTCCCTCAACTGTGTCAACCCCTGTAGTAGAAGAAATCTAAGTTGAGGAAACCCAGTGCTAGACCAAATTATCTCTTCTCCAACAATGGCGTCGTACCCCAACCAGAGACTTTGTAAGCTGGGCAGCTTTTCCAGTGTTCCCATCAAGTTTATTTCAATCCTAGAGCCCCGAAGTTCCAATTCAACCAAGTTTTGGAAGAAGTGGGTTTTGTACTCTGGCAACACTCTTAAACCACCTCCCAGACACAAGTGACACAGATTGCTGCCAAACAACTTCTCTACAAGAGCCAACCACTTTTCTGAGCTAAGAAACTCCTCTGACATTACAAGCCACACGCTTGCCTCCTTTAAGCTTTGTGAATCTGAGATAAAATTGATGATTTCTTCACATTCATTCTCTTCCGATATTTCCAATGATTTTATCACCTGGATGTTACTCAATTTGTGCAAGTCTTTAATTTCACACACACTAGAATCCAAGTTTTCTAATGTCTCAAGCTTACTCAATCCAAGCAAGCGGAGTTTTCCACAGATTCTTGGACGAGGATTCAAAGTATCGGGAAGATACAGATGCCTTAAATTCTTCATCTTCCACAGAACATTGCTCATGAAAAATGTAGCCGCATTACGTAAATCAAGGGTTTCCAAATGTTCCAAGTTGCCTAAGGATGAAGGCAGCATAAAAAAGCCAGAGTCTTTGAGACAAACATATCGCAAGTGGATAAGGTCACCGATTTCTAACTTGAATACTTGGATACATGTGCGAATGTAATCATAGAGATTATCTGGTTCAGTAGGCCTCATCCCTTCAACAGTCAAAGCTCTAAGCATCTTGAAATTGTTAAATTTAGTACTTGCCATAAGTCCATCATAAACACCTCCACCAAGCATACGAAATGTGAGGGACCGAACATGCTTAATCATTTCTCTCTTTGGAGGAACGTACTTCGATACATCTTCTTCATTCAAAAATATGGCCATTCTATGATATTTGCTCCTTGAACAATTAGAATCCAATATCCCTAGATTGTTTTCTTCTCGATAATCAATGATTTTTATAAAATTTTCATTCCTTGCCTTGGCCAAGCACATATCTCTCATAAGGTCATGAAGTCTACATGATCGGAATTTTCGAAGTGCGGGTCTCTCCTTCAAACTCACTTGAATCATGCAACGCGTTACTAACTCACCCAAGTAACGTTCCGCCAGATCCATCATTGATTCATCTCCAATTCGATCTTCTTTAGAAACCATTCCTTCAGCCATCCACAATTGATACAATCTCTCTGTTTCGATATCGTAATCTTCGGGATATATGCTTAAATACAGAAAACAAGGCTTCAATTGGTATGGCAAGTCACGGTAACTCAAAGCTAATATCCTCTGAACTTCTCCTTCTTGTCCAATGTTTTCACCCTTTGCAAGATATGATTTGATGTTTTGGTAGACAAATTTCCACTCATTTAACTCATGCTTTGTTGCCAGAATTCCTCCGACAACAACCACTGCTAATGGAAGTCCCCCACAACATTTAACCATTTCCTTCCCTAACTCCTCAAACCTATGGATATCTTCCAAGCCTACGTATGAATGAATGACATATGATTATGAGGAAATTTTGACACATGCAATGAATAAAGTGAGGACTTTTTTTATTTTTTATTTTTTTTGTTTTTGGTCTCCTATCACTCACATGATTAAGAACATAAGAAATCAAGGCAAGTTCATATGTATTGAGGATGCAAATTCAGGATCAAATTGTCAGCATGAATGTCCTGGACCTTTATAATTACCACAATCCAATGTATCAAAGGTGGTTTTGATCTGTTTACAAGGTTTAAGAATGATTCGAGTGATAGAGGATAGTTTCTAAATTTCAATACGAGAAGATATGGAAGTATTAATACAGTCAATCAATCAACTATGAATCCAGAGTTCAACAAATCTTAAATTAAACACAGCCTCTAAACGAGTTTAAATTGTGGCCTTTTTTTTCATTACTCACTAAAATTTTCTCGTTCGTGCTAATTGTCCTTAAATAAACAAATCGCCCTATCTAGATCCTTTGTTACTTATTTTACTCTCGAACGAAATCTTCAATTGCATTAAGAGTGGAATGCACATGGGAAAAGTATACAGCAATAACAAAATAAATGCTAACGATAAAATTCAAATGTAACATTGAACTGAAAACTCATACCATGATCATTGCTGTGTCGTCCCCTTAAGGCTTTCTTCTGAAGTAGCTCCCAACTTTCATCGAGGCTTAGAAGTCGAGGTTCATGGTGGAAACCGTCTGGTCCGATGTGGATCGCTACATCTTTATTCCGAGTAGTGAGCAGTATTTTGCTTATTGACCTCTCTGTTGTTGGGAATGCGTTTTTAATACATTCCCAGGCATCTGCTGACCAAATGTCATCAAGAACTATCAAACATCTTTTGCTCTGCTGAATCTCATAAAGATGTTGGACCAGTTGATCCTCTGTCCATTGTTTCAAAATTTGTTCGCTATTCTTCGGATCTATTTTTACCAATATTCCTTGTAACACATCTTTGGTTTGCCACTGTTGTGATATGCAAACCCAGGCAAAAGCATCAAAATGTTGCCTCACATTTGGGTGGTTGTATACTTTTTTAGCAATTGTCGTCTTTCCTAAACCCCCCATCCCGCAAATGGAGACAACATTATGGGGACTTACCTCATGTCCATTGGTTAAATGCTGCGCCAGCAACTTGACATCATTTTCCAATCCAACAAAATCCTCCTCCTCAACATGGGGATATGTCCGCCTCATCAATTGTTGTTGTTGCTGCTTTGAACTTGGACCTTCCCTCTCCATTATAGCTCTGATCCCATATTTTAGAAAACTTTCTGTGAGATCAGATATTCGGCTATGAAGATTTATGATCTCTGATCCAACTGTGTGGCGCAAGTAGCATTCACTCAGGATACAAGAGTATCTCTTGAAGAAATTAGCAAAGCCTTTTCCCCTCCTGGATGCAACTTTGAAGGCAAAGGTCTCTAGTGCATTTTCAGCTTCATAAGCAACATCTTTGCTTTGAGAGATCCACTCCCGAATTACCGCATCCTCATATTGTCTCGAATCAGCATCTCTTAACAGTGACAGCATTAGTCTCATCTTTGATTGAAGGTGCTCAGCTTGATCACTCACGCCTCCTAGAAATTGGGCTTCTTCTATCAACAATTTGCTGATATTTTCTAAAACAAAAGATACAACAGGCTCTGCCAGATTGGCCATTTGTTTGTAACTGTAGAATGATGGTTGCTAGGTTGTATCTATTGTTGCAAGGGGTTAACACTAAGAAAATTAAAATTAGTATTTGTACTATTTATATAGCAGGAACAAGAAGAATCATTCTTTGCTTATATAAGTAAGCAAAGCAACAAAATGGTTCTTATGTTTTCACTTTGCCTTCAGTTTTAACGACTCTAGTTCACTTTTGTGCTTTGATTATTCATTTACTTCAGCATCCTCTTAAGTTGGAAGCAAGCAATGAAACTATTCTTGGCATTAATGAAGCAAGCAAGCAATGAATCTCTTAAGGTGGAGGAAAAGTTTCTTAATACTTTCAACAGAAAGGAAAGGATATATATTAATTGAAGAGGCTGCAATTTTTTGTTTATTACTGAAAACAAATTATAAAATAGATGGTGAAATTTTGATTGTATTTTTTACCCTCTAATTTGGAGTAACTTAATTATCTGAAAATTTTAGATATCAAACTAGTCAAGAATTGCTGGACAGTTGCCAGAAATAGCCACCATAACAAGTCAAAATTTCGGAATTGAAAGTCATGCTAACTCTTACTATTTTGATATATGTATTTGTATTGTTAGAGTCCCCCTTTACGTCCTGATTCCTCATTCTCATTTGATTCTTAATTTATGTGTTTGTATTATTGAGAGTTTCAGTTTATATTGTGCGCCGCAATTCATTATAATAAAATATATTTGTTATTGTACAATTCAAAACGCTACGATGAATACAATGGTTTTTTTTTTTCAGTTTTAAAGTATAATGCTACTTAATGCATAATTCATTATATAATTTTTATTTTTATCTTTCACTTTTATAAAATTCTTCCCCTGGTCTAAACCTAGAGTAAGAAATGAAAACTTTTTCTTGCTGCCTAATCCTAAGTAAGGCATTAGAGAAAAGGATTTTTCAAAAATCTAATATGCCTTTATTACATTTGCCGAGGTTTATGTTTCCTTTGTCAACTTCTGTTATTTCTGGAAACCAACGATGAGTAGAATAGATATGCAACGATGTCGATAGACTCATGAAAGGTTTTATGAACAAATTTAGTAATTCATTATGACAACAAATTGATGAGAAACCACACTTGGGATAGCCAATGGAGGCTGGAAGATGAATAAACAAAATATGAAGACGTCTTGAATAGATTTTTCTTTTTTCTCTTTTTTTGGGTCAGATTTCGACAAGGGAACCCAATAAACTAAAAAAAAAAATTTACGAATCTGTCAACTTAATTCCAAAATTCAATTCGATCACAAATGTCAAAAAAAAATATGATTAAATTGTCAAACCTAGCAATTTGAGTTTCATTCAGCATCGAACTAAAATCAGGTCAAATCAATAGGCAATTCTTCACCCAATTTGATGAAATTTAAATTTTTTTTGGATTTTTTTATACAATATAATTATGCTTCAAAAATTTCCTTTAGTTCCATTTGACTTGATGAAGATGGATTTTTTTATAGGATATAATTACGCTTCAAATATTTCCTTTAATTCCATTTAACATGGTGAAAAATTGGTGTTGGGGGGAAATCAACATCCAGAAGGATATAACATGAGAAGTTCCATTAAAACCGTCTAATAAGTAATAAGAGTTCAACTTGAATCCAATAACTTTAATTATAGAGTTTGAGTCCTTCTAATTTATTAAGTTAGAAACAAATAAGCAAAATTGGATATGCCGTTAACAAGAACCCATTCCTTGCTTAAGAAAGTAACAACATGATTCTCTTATCTATAACTTTGCCTTTACTTTTAACAATTTTGAATTCATTGATGGGCTTTATGCCTTTAATTGAGCTTCCTTTAACATAGAAGCAAGCAATGAATATATTCTTGACGTTAGTATTAAAATATTTGACCTTTACTTTCCATTTTACAAATCCATTTCTGCTAAACAAATTTCTAAAAGTGTAATTGGAACCCCTTGAATATAAAAAATTAATTATTACATTAATCTTAAGAACATAATGCAGCGTTTTTTTGGAGCATTTTGTTGTTTCTATAGAAATTTGATCCAAATGAATAAGGCAAACTTTATGCCTAAACTAGCTTACGCACTCACTTTATTCGATAGCGTCTAACTCACAAAAGTTGGAAACAAATAGGTTTCTTTTCAAGGTTCTACAAAGGGCACTTCACTTGTGATCAAGAAATAAACAACTAATAAAGTATTAAACTAACTTAGCATCATATTAAAACACTCATAACATTTTAAAGAATGGATGAATTATAATTATTGATCACACTAATATTTCATTGTCAACAATTTTAACAAACTCTTTTTTAATTTCTCATGGTATATTCACTATTAATATACTACTATTGCTTCTTTTTTTTATCCAAAAGCAATTCTCATAGTAGCGACCAGTGAAAGGAGAGCAACCTAAACCATAAAAACAGGATTATTGGATGGCAATATAATAAAAATCATCCTATTAGGTGAAGCAATCCAAAAGTTGCAAGTAAATAGTGATAGTCATTAATCGAAAGCAGAATTAGTTTACACTTCAACCTAACAATGTAGAGTACATAAAATCCCGTGTAAATTAGCAAATACCACTAAAAGAAGTAAAATAATTTTTTTTATATCCACATAAATAATTAATAATCAAGACCGATTTCATAAGAGGTGAACGTAAAGGGCTCAACTTTTAGAACTTTAGTCAGGAGTTCACCAATTACAAATAGATAGTTCTATTAGTACTCACCATTTGCAGATAGTTGGGCCATTATGTGTTTTTCTTAGAGTTTTGGAGTTTGATACTCATTGTTTATGTCTTATTCTTAGGGTGTAAGGTTCGGAACTTATTATTGATGACTCTTAGAAGTTGAGAATTAGACATTCATCAACTATAACATATGGCTCTCCTTCTGCCCTCGGGACTCGTCAGTTCCAATTAGCAGTTTCACCCTTTTATTAATATATATCCTAAAAGATTAGGTTTCTTTTATTTTTTTATGCTTGTTATTTTTCAAGAAACAATTAGAAGTCCTTTTGACATTAAGTTATATAGCATCTAGTCTTGAAGACAATATCAAGGTTGACATTTTGATTTGAAAGAAGATTTTACATGATTCTAAAAGAATTACAAACAATGTATTAGAAAATTGATATGATCACAGCATAGAACAATGCGGAACCAGGAAAAAAAATAGTATTCCCTTTGTCTTAAAAAAAGAGTTAATTTTTTAATTTATCCCAACCCCACACCCCCACCCAAAAAAAAAAAAAAAAGAGTCCCCGTTTGAATAACAATGAGTGAAATGATTATATTATCATTACTAGTAATGATGACATAGGATTCAAAATTAAAAAGTAAAATAAAGACGAAAAATTATACATTTAATGATGTATTAAATGTGTTGTATTTTATAACTAAAAAAACTTATATTTAATTTAAATTAGACTTTTTTTTTTGAGGGTGAGGGGATGGAGGAGTATATATTAACAATTTGCCGTGTTAATGTTAAAACTATTGGCATGTGTGATGATATCTTAGTGATATGATTAATATGAAGACTAAATCACATTTTTTGTTTTTTACAATTGCTTGAAGTATCTTTTTCATCTCACATTTAAAAATGAGCTTTTTAATCCACTACAAATTTAAAATCAACTCTTTCTATAACGCATCTCCCCAATAAAGATAGCTATCTAAATCATACATGTTGATTTTTTTTAGGATAAAATGGGTAATAAACAAAAAAAAAAATCATAGATCCCCCAATCACACATTAACATGCTATTAACACTTACATAATTCATTACTAAAATGAACCATAAGCAAAAAAGAGACATACACACACACACACACACAAATTAAGTATTAATGTTCATTATTAAAATGATATTAAGAGACTCTCACCAAAAAATTACTATATAAAAATAGGCAATGAAATCAAACAATCATATTGTACACAAATTTTTTATCCTTGAAGTTTAACTAAAATTTGGTTTTATTATTCAAACTACTTACAGTTAACTCACAATTAATAGAATATAACAATTTAGACACTGTTATTGAAAATGCAAACAAGTTCCAGAATATTTGTTCAACTCTATAGACAATAGTTAGTTGCATTTTTTAATGTACTTACTTAACTAATTAAGGAGAAACAATTGAATTTAATCAATATCCCTTTGTTAAACTTTTCCCTAATCTACTTGTATTGAATATTAACCTTCATTGATTGAAGCTTTTTCACTCATTCTCTCAACTTCTTAATTAAAAAATCTGGGGTTTTTAAAGATGAAGACTAATGGAAGAAAATTTTTTAAAACTGTTCACAATATAACTTCTTGATTTTAATATGTTTAACAAAAGAATTAAAAAAAAAAAGTGTGATCATTATTATATGAAAAGGAAAAATTTGTCAGTCCGTTTCAATGTAGTTATTATAAATATTAAAGATTAAATTGACTTTTTGTTATTCTTTAATATTAATATTAATATAAAGATTTAGTAATGAGAAGATGGTTAAAGTTCTAAATTTTACAAACTCTTAAAAGATTATCTATTTACCATTTATTAATTTTTAGTAATTTGAAGATGATTAAAATTCCTAGTCCTTTTAATAATTAATTTTCATTGGTATGTTTTTTCATAATTAATTAATTGTTTTACTCTTTTCATAGTAATTATAGAAAAAATTTAGTAGTAATATCTATATCATTAATTAAAATATTATTAACTACTTTTTTCTTTTTACTCTTTCTTTTTTCTTTTATGACCTTATCTACTTTTTCCCCCTAATTTGATGTGTCTTTTTGTGTTTTGAGATTTGGGCACTATAAATTATACTTTTGTAGGATCATTTCATATTTAATTATAAGAGTTTTAGTTTTTAGTTTTATGATTTTTTTAATTACCTGATATTTTTATTTCTAAGGATTACTCATTCACTATATATATATATATATATATATATATATATATATATATATATATATATATATATATATATATATATATATATATATATATAATTTCAAATGATTGTAGTGAAATATATAATATAGAATTATGATAAAAATCAAACTCACAATTAGTTTTATGATTTATATGTGAAAAGTTTATGATTTAGAATTTTACACTTTATACTATTTTTTTAAGTTGTAATAATTATTTATTGGTTTTGTTTTAAAATACTTTTTTAAAGTGTATTATTTCATACTTTTATTGATTTTAATTATTTGAGAATTTTTATTTAACATTTTTTAATTTCTATTTCTGCCTAAACTTTTAGCAATGTGTATTTAAAAAATTAATAACAAAATTATTGGACATCTCATGCCATACATGGAAATTCTACACCAGTAAAATAATAAAGCATAAGTTGTGGCCAATAGGCAATTAATATAATTTGTTCCAAACTTGTTATTATCAGAGTATAATTAATAATTTGGGACTCAAATTTTTGACACTTTGGACAATAAAATTAAATAGTTTTAGAAAATAAAAGATGTCGTTATGTACAAAAATCAAAAGTAAATGAAATCAAGGATAAATAATATTTTTTAACATTTCTTATCTCATCTTTTATATTGTTGCTATTGAAAAATAATATCAACATGGACTGATTATCATTCAGTAAAATTTACATGAAAAAGTCAGAAATTTTTTTCTAGACATTTCAGTGCAATTTCATTTTTACTAAAAATAAATAAAACTTAAATTATTTGTAGTATAGGTGGAAAGCATTGCATTATTACTTGTGTTCTGGCTTCAAATCTCTAGTCCATTTTGAGAAGTGCAGAATCTCTCCCATTTTCAGTCCATATATTTGTACATTTGCGTCCAGCTCTCGGGGAAGGGTGTAAAAAAATGAGGCCTAAGATTTATCTTTTTGGTGATTCAATCACCGAACAATCCTTCAGCAATACGAAAGTAGTGATAGTGGACAATCAATCATATGAAGCAGTGGGACGGCTTCGCACCATGGCCAGAAAGTAGTGACAGTGAAGGAGGATTTCTTTTGCCTCCAAACTTTTAATTTGGCCTCGTCACTTCCACAGGGCCTATGCGAATTTTTTTTTTCATTTGTGGTCATAAAATGTAGCACCAGCCTGAATGAAATTCATTGACAATGGTGATGGAAACAGAATCCCTAAGCTATCAATTATTCCGTTGTTAAGATAATGGCAGATGCGTGCCTTGATGTGTCCATTTGGTTAAAGATTCCCATCTCGAAGAACAATTGAAAACAAGTCATAAAGGTGAGCAGTGGTCAGGCTATCTCTGCAGTAGTTATAAACTGTTTTTGAGTAGAGTCATGCTAGCATTTGCAACTCCTTTTGGATTCTTGATGAACATTCATGCTGGAGCAGAAGCGTCATTGTTTGGTTTGCAACTGAGTTTTGGTAGAGGTTTTTAATTTCTAATATTCAAATCAAAACAGACCCTCTGTTGCTCTATAATTTCATCAGAGTAAAAACAAAATTCCCATGGAAGCTATCAAATATCATTCCTGGTATTTCTAATATTAGCAAAACATGGAGCTGCTACTCTATATTATGAATGCCAAAAATAACTATAGGTCATGCAAAGCTAAATGAAATGTGTTGTACTTTTTTAAGAGGAAATTTTTTACCTATTATCATTTTTTTGTCCCTTGTGGTCCATAAATTAATACATTTATTTCTTGATCTTTTAATTGTGGACAGATTTAGTATACTTAAAAGATAATTACTAGTAAGATAACAAACTTAACTTAATCACCGTTACTTAGTCAAAGTCAACTAAATTAATTTTTTAATTTCAAATTAAAGAGAAATTTACATTCTCCTTTTTTATCCTTATTAATCGATCACCTAGCTAATATCATTTTCAAAATTTTCCCCTTACATATTTTTATTAAATACCAACTTTTCCCTCCTAAATAATGTATTTCCATTTAAAATAAAATAATTTAAACATTTAAAATAGATATTTTTATTTTGTAAAAGAAAGTAGGACTAATCTACTTCCGTCCTAAAAAAATAATCCAATTTCAAAATTCTTGTTTGTTCTAAAAAAAAGAGAGTATACTTTTGATGTAAGATTCTTATAGTACTTTTACTAATAAAATTAAATATAGAAATATACGAGCTCATAAATTGAATTATAAATTATAATTTCTAGAATAAAATAAGTATTTAGTCGTATAATCTACAAAATAACCATTTTATTGCAAACTAATAATAACTACAATATATCAATTTAAATGAATATCTACAACAACTATAATTAAATTATCACAAAATAATTCTCTAATTAGAACAAATTATAAAATAATAATAACAACAACAATAGCAACAGCAACAACAGCAACAACAAAAACAACTCAACACAAATCATCCAAAAAATATCATAGAATCAAAAGTTATCTTTTTTAAAGTAATTAAATTTCAAAAAATGTTAATTAAAAATGTTAGCAATGAGTTGATTATCTAACTTACATATTTTTTAATCAAATATTATAAAAATAGAATTTTTTTTACCAATTCATCAATTTTATGCATGGTAAACCTTATATCTTATGGGTTTGAATTAATATATATCATACGTTATGATCTATGGGTAGTAAATTGTACATTCTTACCCTATCCTATAAACAAACTAGAGTGTTGTATCTTATCTTCATCCTCCTCTATTACACAGAATAAGAATAATGTATAAGTTCACCTAATCCATTTGCTCACACCTAGTTTTATTCAAAGCAATCAAGCAGTTTCTTAATAAGGCTCCTTTTATCATGGCATAAATTATTTGCCAGTTGAACTTACATTAAAAGAAGAGGAACAATTCTGAGAAATAAAAATCTATATAGACAAAGCAATCAGCATTCTTCTATCATTTACCCATCAATTTTTTGAAGCTTCCAGCAGCATTTTGCCTCCATGACCACCACAAGCACTAGGATTTTCCTTGGGAATCAAATCACAAAAGAAAAGAACAGTGGCCATTGTTTTTATTTGTTATTGTTATTATTATTTTTTTAATTTGAAAAACTTCTAGATAATATATTTTAGACAAAATGAGTTGGTGATATTTTACAAAAGATACAACAGGCTCTGCCAATTTGGTCATTTATTTTGAGGTGATAATATGGTAAAGCTGCCATGGTGATTTGTAAATTCTTTTCAGCTTCAAAGTGTGGTTGTTTATGAACAAGTCTGTTTTGCATATTGGGATTGATATTTTGCATATCTTGCTTATAGAAGGAGCAAATGATGTGCAGAATCTTTAGCTCTTCTTTATAAGTTACATTCACTTTTTTCAATTTCTTCTTGTTATTTCTTTGGCATAAAGTGCTAGATGGAAATAATCAAAAAAATAAAATTCTCTTTCCTTTTTAAGAGTGCAAGCTAAGTAGATATTCATAGCGTGAGTTGCATCTAAAATTGAGTGCCACCCTTAAATCCAAATATCAATGTTCAACTTGTTGAGTACAGAGCATTTCAATCTTCTCACCAAGAGCTCTAAAATTCATTGCATGAGAATATAGAGATTACTTTCCTTGCAGGAAAACCAACACATATGTTGAAAGAGTTTGACCTGAGCACATTGGCATCATTGGGAAAAACAATGAAGAATTATAGAAACAAGAAGGGTATAATCATATTTTAGTACAAATTTAGGCATAAATTTACGAGCTCTCTTTAAACTTGTTCACTTCGTTGTAATTAAGAAAATGAAAGCATACTTGATCATTAGTGAATGCTACAAAGAGATGTGATAATACATCAGTCGAGAAGACACGCAGCATCTCTAAGTAGCCCGTTAAATTCTTGTGTTGTGGCTTTAAATCTCTTGTCCAAATTTTATGCCTCAATTAGGATTTTTCGAAGATGTAATTGGTTGAGGACATTCATAATTCCTTTTCAATGTGTCTTCCAATGGGGAAAAAATCACAAGACTTAATTTTTCTAAATTAGCAGGATATTCCAACTATATTTTTCTTAATTTGTATAAGAGATATAATGAATTTTCTTGGATTTTTTAGTTTAATCAAAAGACAATATATGTCGACATTATTTATATTTTTTTATTCAAACCATTGCCAACCGTAAGTGATATTGCAATGTTGATTAGAGCATAATCCCTACATAGATGAAACTTTAATGTTTTATCAAGGCACATTTTAATTGGGAAACAAAATTGCACTGCATATTTTATAAACCCCTTAATATAAATAGTGAAACAGCGTGAAAAGGAAATGTAAAATAGAATAAATTAAAACATCATAAAAAAAATTTAAAGGATTATTAAAGAGAGTTATGAATCAAATAGTACATGAATTAAAAGCATAATTAAAGATGGGGTTACCCAGCAAAGATTTTTGACAAACTTAACCAAAGCAAACACATTACACACAAAGTACTTAAATTATTAGTACTATGTTTCAATGGTTGACACTATTAATGGAAACGTCAACAGGGCAGGCATTCCCAGGGACCCCAACGACCAAATGATCACTCTCCATCATATTCTTGATTCTTCGCTGCAAATGAGCAAAAAAAAAAAAAAAAAAAGAAATTGTATGTAAATGAAGAAAACTGGGTAGAGAAAGCATATGGAATGCATCGTAACAGACAGAGATGCTTACCAGTGGTAGAGCTAGCAAGAAAATTATATTAACTGTGGCTAATTGAATGTCCGAAATTATAGAATTACAAAAATATTAATACACTAATAGTTCATTTTTAAAATGAACCATAAGTTAGAAAATATATAATTACATATTAATATTTATCATTTACGTAACTTTAAGAAATTCTCAATAAAAATCATTATATTCAAACAGCAAATGAAATCAAGTAATCGTAATTTACATAATTTTCTATATTTGAAATTTAACTAAGATTTGATTTTATTACTGAACTAGCTAAATAATAGATAGTAATGTAACAGTTTAGTCACTATTATTGGAAATGCAAACAAGTAAATTACTTGTTATAGAATATAAAGTATAGCCACCTATTTTTTTTTCCTTTTTCAAAATGCTTACATAACTAATTAAGAAGAAACAGTGGAAATTGAGATATCTCTTTCCTAAATTTTTTACTTTTCCAGTTGTGCTAAATAATCACCTTCTTCTTCGATCAAGCTTTTTCACTCATTCTCTCAACTTTTTAATTTTTTTAAAGAAGAAAAGAAATGGAAAATTCTCTACTTTTGATATGGGGTTCTTAAAATTAGACTAGTTGAAGGAATTCTTTTTATAAAAAAAAAAGTTTGAAACTTAACGTGTTTAACGAAAGAAAAAAATTAATTAGTGATAAAATAAGAAAGAATGAGTTTGGACAACGAATGGAGTACCCATACAATTTGCTCCACGCTTGTTATTATGGGAATGTAAATGGTCCATATTTTTATTGGCGCAATAAGATATTGTTTTTGTTAAAATTAATGTGGTAAAAGTTAATTTAATTCTAAAACATATACTCCTATAAAAAATTAGCACCGAGCCTGACTATAGTACTATATAGCCTACTAAATAGGAATTTAAACAAGAATATGAAAATTAGGTCCGTACCTGATTTCTTTTGCCAATGCAATCCATTTCCAGTTATCATATTTATTTTCACCAAGAGTAAATCACAATGGAGGGTACATGACATACTTTGTGGAAATCTTCCCCTTCTTCACCCTCTGAAGTTTTCCTAATCCTCTCACATAACCTTTCTGGCATCTCTCTTATCTCCAATTCTTTGAGCTTTCTCACAAATTGCAAACCATCTGGAATCTTCTCTAATTTTTCACAACGTACAATTTTAAGACAAGAAAGAATGGGCAAGGCTCCACTTTCCACCCTCCACTCCCTCAACCAAGGGAGATATTCCAATGAAAGAAATCTAAGTTGAGGAAACCCAGTGCTAGAGCAAATTATCTCTTCTCCATCAAAGACATGGGCCCTCAACCAGAGACTTTGTAAACTGGGCAGCTTTTCTAGTGTTCCCATCAAGTTTATTTCAATACCGGATCCTTCAAGTTCCAATTCAACCAAGTTTTGGAAGAAGTGGGTTTTGTACTCTGGCAACACTCTTAAAGGACCTTTTAGAGACAAGTGACAAAGATTGCTGCCAAACAACTTCTCTACAAGAGCCAACCACTTTTTTGAGCTAGGAAACTCCTCGCCCATATGAAGCTCCACGCTTGCCTCCTTCAAGCGCTGTGAATCTGAGATAAAATTGATGATTTCTTCACATCCATTCTCCCTCAATATTTTCAATGTTTTTAGCACTTGGAGGTTACTTAACTTGCATAAATCTTCAATTTTACAACAACCAGAACTCCAGACTTGTAATATCTCTAGCTTAGTCAAGCCAACCAAGCGGAGCTTATCACCGTTTAGAAGAAATGGAAGATACAGATGCCTTAAATTCTTCATCTTCCACAAATGATTCCTCATGAACCATATATTACTATCACGTAAATCAAGGGTTTCCAAATGTTCCAAGTTCCTTAAGGATGAAGACAGTATACGAAAGTCAGAGTTTTTGAGACAAACAGATCGCAAGTGGATGAGGTCACCGATTTCTAACTTATGTGCTGACTCATGTGTTCGGATAATTGCTTGAATCACATCCTTGGCCTTACCTCGAACCCTAGTCTTCATCCCTTCAACAGTCAAAGCTCTAAGCATCTTGAAATTGTTAAATTTAGTACTTGCCATATCTTCAGCATATTCATCTCCACCAAGCCTATGAAATGTGAGGGATCGAACATGCTGAACCATTTCTCTCTTTGGTGGAACGTAGTTGGATACATCTTCTTTATTAAAAACTATGACCATTCTATGACATTTACTACCACTTGTTGAAGAATTTAAATCCCCTAACTCTCCATTGTTTCCTTCTCGAGAATCAATACTTTTCATAAAATTTTCATCCCTTGCCTTGGCCAAGCACAAATCTCTCATAAGGTCATGAAGTCGACATGATTTGAATTTTCGAACTGCAGGTCCATCCTTCGAACTCACCTGGATCATGGAACGTTTTACTAACTCATCCAAGTAACGTTCTGCCACATCCATCATTGATTCATCTCCAATTCGATCTCTTTGGAGTACCATTCCTTCAGCCAACCACAGGTGATACAATGTCTCTGTTTCGATATCATAATCTTCGGGATATATGCTTAAATCTGACGGGGCTTCAATTCGTATGGCAAGTCGTAGTAACTTACCGCTAGTATCTTCTGAAATTCTGCTTCCTGTCCAATTTTTTGACCCCTTTCGAGTAAAGATTTGATGTTCTTGTGTACTTCTTGCCACTCGTGCAACGAGTGTTTTGTTGCAAGAATTCCTCCGATTACAATAACAGCCAATGGAAGTCCGGCACAACACTTGGCGATTTCCTTTCCTAACTTTTCAAGACCTACACATGAATTAATGAATGAATGAATGGCGCACCATTACGACTCATTTCTTTCTCAAGCAGGGAGTCTAATTTGAATACAATTAATACTCAACTTCTCCTAATGAGATATGGTTTAATTATGTGTCTAAGGTAATATAGACTACTGTTTAATAATTAACTCGAAATGAACTTTACTTAAAAATCAACGTTAGCATTAATTAAAGAATTATTATTAACAAATCAAGTTTTACGAATTCAGCCAAATATGATCTACAATGATTTGAAATATACAAAATTCTGGTGTTAAAAAAAATTAAATTATTAGCTTTTACTATTTATGTTATAATATACTTTCACGTACAGTTTAAGTTAGTGCTTTACTACTAGTTATATTGATATGATTAGGTAGTTTTTAGAATGATTTGAATGACACAAAACAGAATAATTTCTAAACCTCAACAAAAGAAAAGGATGTATGAATACAGTGAATCATTCAATCATGAACTTCAGAATTAATCAAATCTAAAGTTAAACACACGGAAATAGATTTTAGACAGTTGTGATTTTTCCCCCTTCATCCTAGATGGCTAAATTTTTCTCATTTTCTGTTACCCATACAGAGATAAGCAAGTGGACTGCAGATACAAGAAGTATGCATCCGCAGCCATGACAAAATAATTGCTAAAAATAGAATTCAAAAGCGTCATTAAACCAAAAGGACATACCATGATCAACACTGTTTCCTCCCCTTGAGGCTTTTTTCTGGAGTAGATCCCAACTTTCATCAGCCCTTAGAAGTCGAGGTTGATGGTGGAAACCAGATGGCTCTACGTAGGTTGCCACATCTAGGTTCCGAGTAGTAAGCAATATTTTGCTTCTTGATCTCTCTGGGGATGGGAAAGCATTTTTCAAATGATCCCAAGCATCTGTCGACCAAATGTCATCAAGAACCATCAAACATGTTTTGCTCTGCTGAATCTCATAAAGATGTCGGAACAGTTGATCCTCTGTCCATTCTTTCAAAATTTTTTGGCTATTCTCTGGATCTATTTTTACCAATATTCCTTGTAAAAGATCTTTGGTTTGCCACTGTTGTGATATGCAAACCCAGGCAAAAGCATCAAAATGTTGCCTCACTTTTGGGTGGTTGTATACTTTTCTTGCAATGGTGGTCTTTCCTATACCCCCCATCCCGTAAATGGAGACAACATTACAGGGATTTACCTCATGTCCATCGGTCAAATGTTGCACCAGCAACTTGACATCATCCTGCATTCCAACAATATCCTCCTCCTCAACATGAGAATAAGTCCGCCTCATCAACTGTTGTTGCCTTGAACTTGGACCTTCCCTCTCCATTATATTTATGATCCCATATTCATGAAAACTTCCGGTAAGATCAGAGATTCTGCTATGAAGATTTTGGATCTCTGATCCTACTCTGTGACGCATGTAGCATTCACTCAGGATACAAGAGTATCTCTTCAAGAAATTAGCAACGCCTTTTCCCCTTCTGGATGCAACATTGAAGGCAAAGGCTTCTAGTGCATTTTCAGCATCATAAGCAACAATTTTGCTTTGAGATATCCACTCCCGAAGGGGCGCATCCTTATCTGGTCTCTTATCAGCTTCTCTTAACAGCGACAGCATTAGCCTCATCTTTGATTGAAGCTGCTCAGCTTGCTCACTCACGCCTCCTAGAAATTGGGCTTTTTCTATCAACAATTTGGTGATATTTTCTAAAAGAAAAGACACGACAGGCTCTGCCAATTCCGCCATTACTTGGAACTGTAGAATGGTATGGTTTCTCAAGGGGTGCAAGAATGAGCAAATTCAAATATTTATTTGTATTAGTCACATATAGCAGCAACAGGAACACTCAATGATCATTCTTTACTGATGAAACTTGCAGATTTTCTTCTTCTTCTTTTTTTTTTTTTGAAATTTACCTAACTTTATTGCAACTCAATTATTAACTATATTCGTTCAATTCAGCTTGCCTTCATACTTTATAGTTAGTGCGCCGATAACATATTTATTACAGGACAAAGGATGATGGTAGACAAGGAGAAAAAGTGGTCGGCAAAAATTTCTCCTCCACATTCCAGGACGATGTGGGTCCAGACGTGCCAAAGGGTAAGAAAAAGAAAAAAAAGATAATTTTTGAGTAAGTTTGTATTTTTAAGATGATTTGGAGAATTTTAGGAGTTTGATTTTGTTTTTCTGTTGGTTATTAGATTATTTAGAAGTATTAGTTTTTTGCTATTAGAAGTGCTCAACTTAGATATAGTTTGGAAATAAAGTGGAATCAACTGAGAAGGTTTTTTGGCTTGTGCAAGTAAAACAAAGTTACTATTCCCTTAGTGATAAAAAAAAAATTATTTTTAAAAATTTTATTTGTGTAAAAAAAAAGTTTATTTTCAATATGAAATTTTTATATTATTATTACTAATAACAATAATTTTCCCTTGAGCCCCAAAAAAGAGACACTTTGGAAACTTTTTCTTGTCCCAAAAAAAGAGTTTACTTTTAAACTAAATTTCTAAAATATTTTTATTAATAATAATTATGTATACTCAAAATTAAAAAGTAAGAATAAAAATGTAAAATTATATATTTAGGATCGCATTAAATAAGTTGTATCTAATAATTAATAAAAAATTATATTTTAACTAAGGTAAACTCTTTTTTAAAGAAGAAGTGAGTAATGTATAACCTCAGTTAAAAAGTAAAGATCAAAATGTAAAATTATACATTTAATTATGTATTAAGTATATAATATCTTGCAAGTTAAAAAAATTATACTAAATCAAAAATGATTCTTTTTTTGGGATGAAGCGAATATTTACAAGATACATTCTCTTATTGTTTTCAAGTAATAGCCAAAAATTTTCCCCAAGCCATTCATAGTTTATTAACTCTTGAATTCAATATAAGGTATGAAAAAAAAAATTAATAGAAAACAATTGGTACACAATAACTACAACACAAGATCTGAATTAGTCACCCATTTGTTGGTCTAACTTCAAATTGGAAGCATAACAAAAATCGCTAATACAGGTTGCACCATTAATATGCTTTGTATATAAAAATGATATCTTTAAGGGAAAATTTAGATAGTTTTCAAAAGATTAAGTTATTTAAATGGCTTAAATAATAAAATTTTAAAAATTATGTCCTCTTCAATGTTTCTTTTTCTCCTTGGCCCCTAATAGATTTTTCTTCTTTTATTTATTCTAACTTAATTAACGAAGGTACATTATATTTACTTTTCTTGAGACTTTGCAAATTACTAAAAAAATCATAAAATAATTTGAAAATTTTATCAGAACCCCTTTATCTTGCTGAATATTTAACACACAATATTCTTCCAACAAGGGATGTTTAGGGACAACCCCATGTCCATTGCCCCCTAAACTAGCATTCCCACCCATTTTCCATAAGATTTATACGTAAGGTAATTAACACTCTCATCCATTTACTTTGTCACTATTTTTGATTGATTGTCGATATTTAAAACTTTCAATTCATGTTTCAAAATTTAGAAAAAAATTTTGAATCATTCTTTGGTTACACCTGCCCAAACTCATAGATCATGTCCTTCAAACGTTATCACATGAAATTGAAAGAATTTTTTAAAATATTCCAAAATCTAGTTATGGCATCCAAAAAAAATATTTTCAATTTCACGTGATTTGGTGAAAAATTAGACCTATTGATTTGGATTGATTTTCTCCAAAGAACTAAGTAAAATAAAATTATTATATCTAAGATTAAATTGAAATTATTCTAATGTCAAGGACTAAATGAAATTTAAAGATAAATATCGTCAAATACCTTGTATACATACACAATGTAAAAGATATTAAAGTTATATTTCTTGACCATTTTATCCGATACTAGTTGGCTTTATGAAAAGAAGTTGAGTGTATATCTTCATAACATTTCATAAAGTAATAAAGATTAATAGATTAAAGCATTGTTGTAGTGTGTTTTTATCCTTTTCTTTATGAAATAATTTCAGCTTTTTCAAATGGTTTTCTTTTTCTTTGCTTTTCCTTTTGACGTCCACGGCCACGTCTCCTCCATAATTGATCTTCTTTGATTCTTTCTACCCTTTCCCTGCGCTCTTTGTCCTGGCATCTAAGTATTCTTTTCCATGAAAAATCGCTGCAATTGGACGCTTGATTCTTTTGTACCATCGGACCCCAGAGGTTTCTTTTCTCTGTCTTTGCCCTTTCCATCGTTTTGACAATAGATCATATAAAGCAGTAGGGACGGCTTCGCACCATGGCCAGCAGAAGGTAGTGATGGTGGAGGAGGATTTCTTTTGCCTCCAAACTTTTAATTTGGCCTTGTCACTTCCACAGGGCCTCTGGCAAAAGTTTTTTCATCTTTGGTCATAAAATGTAGCACCATTCTGAATGAAATTAATCGACAAAGGTGATGGGAACAGGATCCCTGATCCCTCAGTTATAAATTAATCCGTTGTTAAGATTATGGAAGATGCGTGCGTTGATGTGGCCATTTGGTAAAAGATTCCTATCTCGAAGTATAATTGAGAACTAGTCATAACTGGAGCAATGATCAGCCTATATCTGCAGTAGTTTTAAACTGTTTTTGAGTAGAGCCATGCTAGCATTTGCAACTCCTTTTGGATTCTTGATGAATCATTCATGCTGGAGCAGAAGTGTCATTGTTTGGTTTGCAACTGAGTTTTGGCAGAGGATTTAATTTCTAATATTCAAATCAAAACAGACTCTCTGTTGCTCTATAATTTCATCGGAGGAAAAACAAAATTCCCATGGAAACTATCTAATATCATTCCTGGTATTTCTAATATTAGCAAAACATGGAGCTGCTACTCTATATTATGAATGCCAAAAATAACTATAGGTCATGCAAAGCTAAATGAAATGTGTTGTACTTGTTTAAGAGGAATTTTTTTTTTATATATTTTACCTATTATCATTTTGTTGTCCCTTATGGTCCAAAAGTTAACACATTTATTTCTTGATCCTTCAATTTTGGACAGATTTAGTATAATTAAAAGATAATTAATAGTAAGATAACAAACTTAATCATCTGCTACTTTGTCAAAGTCAACTAAATTAATTTTTTATTTTTAAATTAGAGAGAAATTTGCATTCACTTTTTTTTTATCCCTGTTAATCGATCACCTAGCTAATCTTATTTTCAAAATTTTCCCCTTAATCGATCAACAGCAACAACAAAAACCACTCAACACAAATAATCCAAAAAATATCATAGAATCAAAAGTTATCTTCCTTTAAAGTAATTAAATTTAAAAAAATGGTAATTAAAAATGTTAGCAATGAGTTAATTATCTAACTTATATATTTTTTAATCAAATATTATAAAAATATAATTTTTTTACCAATTCATCAATTTTATGCATGATACACCTTATATCTTATGGGTTTGAATTAATCTATATCATACATTATGATCTATGGATAGTAACTTATACATTCTTACCCTATTCTATAGAGAGACTAGAGAGTTGTGTCTTATCTTTATCCTCCCCAATCACACAGAATAAGAATAATGTATAAGTTCACATAATCCATTTGCTCACACCTAGTTTTATTCAAAGCAATCAAGCAGTTTCTTAATAAGGCTTCTTTTATCAAGGCATAAATTTTTTGCCAGTTGAACTTACATTAAAAGAAGAGGAACAATTCTGAGAAATAAAAAGCTATATAGACAAAGCAATGATCAGCATTCTTCTATCATTTACCCATCAATATTTTTGAAGCTTCCAGCAGCATTTTGCCTCCATGACCACCACAAGCACTAGGATTTTCCTTGGGAATCAGGTCACAAAAGAAAAGAACAGTCGCCATTGTTTTTATTGTTGTTGTTGTTATTATTATTTTAATTTGAAAAACTTCAAGATAATATATTTTAGAGAAATGAGTTGGTGATATTTTACAAAAGATACAACAGGCTCTGCCAATTCGGTCATTTATTTCATTATTTGAGGTGATAATATGGTAAAGCTGCCATGGTGATTTGTAAATTCTTTTCAGCTTCAAAGTGTGGTTGTTAATGAACAAGTCTGTTTTGCATATTGGGATTGATATTTTGCATATCTTGCTTATAGAAGGAGCAAATTATGTGCAGAATCTTTAGCTCTTTTTTATAATTTACATTCACTCTTTTCAATTTCTTCTTGTTTTATCTTTGGCATGAAGTGCTAGATGGAAATAATAATAATAAAAAAAAATTCTCTGTTCTTTTTAAGAGTGCAAGTTAAGTAGATATTCATAGCGTGAGTTACACCTAAAATTGAGAGCCGCCCTTTAAATCCAAATATCAATGTTCAACTTGTTGAGTAAAGAGCATTTCAATCTTCTCACCAAGAGCTCTAAAATTTGCTTGTTTAACATTGAGATTACTTTCCCTGCAGGAAAACCAACACATATGTTGAAAGAGTTTGACCTGAGCACATTGGCATCATTGGAAAAACAATGAAGAATTATAGAAACAAGAAAGGTATAATCATATTTTAGAACAAATTTAGGCAAAAATTAACGAGCTCTCTTTAAACTTGTTCACTTTGTTGTAAGAAAATTAAAGCCTACTTGATCATTAGTGAATGCTACAAAGAGATGTGATAAGACATCAGTCGAGAAGACCCGCAGCATCTCTAACTAGCCCGTTAAATTCTTGTGTTGTGGCTTTAAATCTCTTGTCCAAAATTTATGCCTCAATTAGGATTTTTCGAAGATGTAATCGGTTGAGGACATTCATAGTTTCTTTTCAATGTGCCTTCCAATGGGGAAAAAATCACAAGACTTAATTTTTCTGAATTACCAAGATATTCCAACTATATTTTTCTTAATTTGTATCAGAGATATAATGATTTTTCTTAGATTTTTTTAGTTAAATCGAAGACAATATATGTCGACATGATTGATATTTTTTTATTCAAAACATTGTCCACCATAAGTGATATTGCAATGTTGATTAGAGTATAATCCCTACATAGATGAAACTTTAATGTTTTATCAAGGCACATCTTAATTGGGAAACGAAATTGCACTACATATCTTATAAACCCTTAATATAAATAGGAAAACAGTGTGAAAGAGTTATATAAAATAGAATAAATCAAAATACTATAAAAGATGTAAAAAGTTATTAAAGAGAGTTATGAATCAAATAGTACATGAATCACAAGCATAATTAAAGATGGGGTTACCCACCGAAGATTTTTGACAAACTTAACCAAAGCAAACACATTACACACACACAAGGTACTTAAATTATTAGTACTATGTTTCGATAGTTGACACTATTAATGGAAACATCAACAGGGCAGCCATTCCCAGGGACCCCAACGACCAAATGATCACCCTTCATCATATTCCTCTCTGCAAATGGCTAAAAGAAAAAAAAAAAAAGAAATTGTATGTAAATGAAGAAAACTTGGTAGAGAAAGCAAATGGAATGCATCATAACAGACACAGATGCTTACCAGTGGTAGAGCTAGCTAGAAAATTATATTAACTGTGGCTAATTGAATGTCCGAAATTACAAAATTACAAAAATATTAATACACTAATAATAGTTCATTTTTAAAATGAACCATAAGTTAGAAAATATATAATTACATATTAATATTTATCATTAACGTAACTTTAAGAAATTCTCAATAAAAATCATTGTATTCAAACAGCAAATGAAATCAAGTAATCATAATTAACAGAATTTTCTATATTTGAAATTTAACTAGGATTTGATTTTATTACTGAAATAACTAAATAAAAGATAGTAACGTAAACAAGTATATTACTTTTTCTTCTTTTTCAAAATTCTTATGTAACTAATTAAAAAGAAACAGTTGAAATTGAGCAATATCTCTTTTCTAAATTTTTCCCTTTTCCAATTGTGCTAAATTAATAATCACCTTCTCATTCGATCAAGCTTTTTCACTCATTTTCTTAACCTTTTAATTTTATTTTAAAGAAGAAAAGAAAAGGAAAATTCTCTACCGTTTGAATTGGGGTTCTTAAAATTTAGACTAGTTGAAAGAATTTTATTTTTTTTTAAAGTTTGAAACTTAACGTGTTTAACAAAAGAAAAATATTAATTAGTGACAAAATAAGAAAGAATGAGTTTGGGCAACGAAGCATGAATGGAGTACCCATACAATTTGCTCCACGCTTGTTAAAATTAATTTTTTAGGGGCACAATAAAATATTGCCTTTGTTAAAATTAATGTGGTAAAGTTAATTTACTTCTAAAATATTTACTCCTATAAATATTGGCACGGAGCCTGATCTGATTATAGTACTACACACTGACAAGCTACTAAATAGGAATTTAAACAAGAAGATGACAATTAGGATCAATACCTGATTTATGGTGCAATCACAATGGAGGGTACGTGACCTACTTTGTAGAAATCTTCTCCTTCTTCACCCTCTGGACTCTTCCTAATTCTCTCACAGAACCTTTTTGGCATCTTTCTTATCTCCAATTCTTTGAGTTTTCTCACAAATCGCAAACCATCTGGAATCTTCTCTAAAGAAGGACAATATACAATTTTAAGACAAGAAAGATAGGGCAAGGCTCCACTTTCCACCCTCCATTCCCTCAAGTAACGGAGATCATCCAGTAAAAGAAATCTAAGTTGAGGAAACCCAGTGCTAGAGCAAATTATCTCTTCTCCAACAAAGGCATTGTACCTCAACCAGAGACTTTGTAAACTGGGCAGCTTTTCCAGTGTTCCCATCAAGTTTATTTCAATCCTAGAGCCCCGAAGTTCCAATTCAACCAAGTTTTGGAAGAAGTGGGTTTTGTATTCTGGCAACACTCTTAAACCAACTCCCAGACACAAGTGACACAGATTGCTGCCAAACAACTTCTCTACAAGAGCCAACCACTTTTCTGAGCTAAGAAACTCCTCGTCCATAGGAAGAAACACGCTTGCCTCCTTTAAGCTTTGTGAATCTGAGATAAAATTGATGATTTCTTCACCTTCATTCTCTTCCGATATTTCCAATGATTTTATCACCTGGATGTTACTCAATTTGTGCAAGTCTTTAATTTCACACACACTAGAATCCAAGTTTTCTAATGTCTCAAGCTTACTCAATCCAAGCAAGCGGAGTTTTCCACAGATTCTTGGACGACGATTCAAAGTATCGGGAAGATACAGATGCCTTAAATTCTTCATCTTCCACAGAACATTGCTCATGAAAAATGTAGCCGCATTACGTAAATCAAGGGTTTCCAAATGTTCCAAGTTGCCTAAGGATGAAGGCAGCATAAAAAAGCCAGAGTCTTTGAGACAAACATATCGCAAGTGGATAAGGTCACCGATTTCTAACTTGAATACTTGGATAAGATTGCGAATCAAATCATAGAGCTTATCTCCAACAAGCACCATCCCTTCAACAGTCAAAGCTCTAAGCATCTTGAAATTGTTAAATTTACTACTTGCCATAACATCTTCATCTACACGAATTGTGAGGGATCGAACATGCTGAACCATTTCTCTCTTTGGCGGAACGTACTTGGATACATTTCCTTCATTCAAAACTGTGACCATTCTATGACATTTTCTACCACTTGTTGAAGAATTTAAATCCCCTAACTCTCCATTGTTTCCTTCTCGAGAATCAATAATCTTCATAAAATTTTCATCCCTTGCCTTGGTCAAGCACAAATCTCTCATAAGGTCATGAAGTCGACATGATTTGAATTTTCGAACTGCAGGTCCATCCTTCAAACTCACATGGATCATGGAACGTTTTACTAGCTCACCCAAGTAACGTTCTGCCACATCCATCATTGATTCATCTCCAATTCGATCTCTTTGGAGTACCATTCCTTCAGCCAACCACAGGTGATACAATGTCTCTGTTTCGATATCATAATCTTCGGGATATATGCTTAAATACAGAAAACAGGGCTTCAATTCGTATGGCAAGTCGTAGTAACTTAACGCTAGTATCTTCTGAAATTCTGCTTCCTGTCCAATTTTTTGACCCCTTTCGAGTAAAGATTTGATGTTCTTGTGTACTTCTTGCCACTCGTGCAACGAGTGTTTTGTTGCAAGAATTCCTCCGATTACAATAACAGCCAATGGAAGTCCGGCACAACACTTGGCGATTTCCTTTCCTGACTTTTCAAGACCTACACATGAATGAATGAATGAATGAATGGCGCACCATTACGACTCATTTCTTTCTCAAGCAGGGAGTCTAATTTGAATACAATTAATACTCAACTTCTCCGAATGAGAAATGGTTTAATTATGTGTCCAAGGGTGTTTATTAGTGAGAATATAGACCACTGTTTGCATAATAATTAACTCGAAATGAACTTTACTTAAAAATCACCGTTAGCATTAATTAAAGAATTATTTTTAACACATCAAGTTTGACGAATTCAGCCAAATACGGTCTACAATGATTGGAAATCTACAAAATTCTGCTGTTAAAAAAATTAATTATCAGCTTTTACTATTTATGTTATAATATAATTTCACGTACGAGTAATATTAGTGCTTTACTACTAGTTATATTGATATGATTAGGTGATTTTTAGGATGATTTGAATGACAAAAAAAGAACAATTTCTAAAACTCAACAAAAGAAAAGGATGTATGAATACAGTGAATCATTCAATCATGAACTTCAGAATTAATCAAATCTAAAGCTAAACACATGGAAATAGCTTTTAGATAGTTGTGATTTTCCCCCCTTCATCCTAGATGGCTAAATTTTTATCATTTTCTGTTACCCATACAGAGATAAGCAAGTGGACTGCACATATGAGAAGTATGCATCCGCAGCCATGACAAAATAATTGCTAAAAATATAATTCAAAAGCATCATTAAACCGAAAGGACATACCATGATCAACACTGTTTGCTCCCCTTGAGGCTTTTTTCTGGAGTAGATCCCAACTTTCATCAGCCCTTAGAAGTCGAGGTTGATGGTGGAAGCCAGATGGCTCTACATAGGTCGCCACGTCTAGGTTCCGAGTAGTAAGCAATGTTTTGCTTCTTGATCTCTCTGGGGACGGGAAAGCATTTTTCAAATGATCCCAAGCATCTGTCGACCAAATGTCATCAAGAACTATCAAACATCTTTTGCTCTGCTGAATCTCAAAAAGATGTCGGAACAGTTGATCCTCTGTCCGTTGTTTCAAAATTTCTTTGCTATTCGTTGGATCTATTTTTACCAATATTCCTTGTAATATATCTTTGGTTTGCCACTGTTGTGATATGCAAACCCAGGCAAAAGCATCAAAATGTTGCCTCACTTTTGGGTGGTTGTATACTTTTCTTGCAATTGTGGTCTTTCCTATACCCCCCATCCCGTAAATGGAGACAACATTACAGGGATTTACCTCATGTCCATCGGTCAAATGCTGTACCAGCAACTTGACATCATCCTGCATTCCAACAATATCCTCCTCCTCAACATGAGAATAAGTCCGCCTCATCAACTGTTGTTGCCTTGAACTTGGACCTTCCCTCTCCATTATATTTCTGATCCCATATTCATGAAAACTTCTGGTAAGATCAGAGATTCTGCTATGAAGATTTTGGATCTCTGATCCTACTCTGTGACGCATGTAGCATTCACTCAGGATACAAGAGTATCTTTTCAAGCAATTAGCAATGCCTTTTCCCCTCCTGGATGCAACTTTGAAGGCAAAGGCTTCTACTGCATTTTCGGCATCATAAGCAACAATTTTGCTTTGAGAGATCCACTCCCGAATGAACGCATCCTCATCTTGTCTCGAATCAGCATCTCTCAACAGCGACAGCATTAGCCTCATCTTTGATTGAAGCTGCTCAGCTTGCTCACTCACACCTCCCAGAAATTGGGCCTCTTCTTTCAACAATTTGGTGATATTTTCTAAAACAAAAGACACGACAGGCTCTGCCAACTCCGCCATTACTTGGAACTGTAAAATGGTATAGTTTCTCAAGGGGTGAAAGAATGAGCAAATTCAAATATTTATTTGTATTACACACATATAGCATCAACTGGAACACTCAATGATCATTCTTTAAAATTTACCTCACTTTATTCCAACTCAATTATTTAAATTTATTCGTTCAATTCTGCTTCCGTTCAAACTTGGTGTGCCGATAACAGATCTGGAAAAGGCTTGCGCGGTTCAGGATGATGTGGGTCGAGCCGAGGATTCAATTAAAGTCAATGATGTTGATTTTTATTATTATTTTTTTTAAAACAGGAGGGACTAATTCTTATTGCAATCTTGGGTGGGTTACAGTGATGCAATTGGACAAGCAGAACCCACTCCCCCCATTAGTTTAATATACTTTAATTATGTAAAAAACGATTTTATTATTATTTTTCGGTTTCCTCTTTTTTTTTTTTTTAAGTTTTTAATTTTGGGTGGTGGTGATAGAAAAGGAAAATTAATCGATTTGAGGAAAGGAAGCAAAGAACAGACATTATTGCCTAAGCCCTTTGGGTTTCAGTTTGGGAATAATAAATTGTAAATGGGCATGAGTTTCAATTGATTCATATGTCAGGAATTTACTTAAATTCATTTAATTGAACTCTATCTTTTTGTGGATCCTTGCCAAATTAATACACAGTAGCTTCATTAATTCGATAGATTTGAGAATCTCCTCAGTGTGCGTACTAAATATAAAATTATATATTTAATTATATATTAAGAATATCGTATAGTGCAAGTTAAAAAAATTATATTAAATTAAAAGTAATTCTTTTTTTGAGACAAAAGGAATATTTACAAGATACATTCTCTTATTGTTTTCAAGTAATAGCCAAAAAGTTTTTCCCAAGCCATTCATAGTTTATTAACTCTTGAATAAAATATAAGGTATGAAAAAAAATTTAATAGAAAACAATTGGTACACACTAACTAGATCTGAATTAATCACCCATTTGTTGGTCTAACTTCAAATTGAAAGCATAACAAAAATCGCTAATAGTGTTAATAAAATGATATCTTTAGGGGACAATTTAGATAGTTTTCAAAAGATTAAGTTATTTCAATGGCTTAAATAATAAAATTTTAAAAATTACGTCCTCTTCAATGTTTCTTTTTCTCCTTGGCCTTTAATAGAATTTTCTTCCTTTATTTATTTTAACTTAATTAACGAAGGTACATTATATTTACTTTTCTTGAGACTTAGTAAATTACTAAATGAATCATAAAAAAATTTGAAAAAATTATCAGAACCCCTTTATCTTGCTGAATATTTAACACACAATATATATTCTTCCAACAATGGATGTTTAGGGACAACCCCATGTCCATTGCCCCCTAAACTAGCATTCCCAACCATTTTCCACAAGATTTATACGTAAGGTAATTAACACTCTCATCCATTTACTTTGTCACTATTTTTGATTGATTGTCGATATTTAAAACTTTCAATTCATGTTTCAAAATTTAGCAATTTGAGTTTGAATCATTCTTTGGTTACACCTGCCCAAGGTCATAGATCATGTCCTTCAAACGTTATCACATGAAATTGAAAGAATTTTTTTAAATATTCCAAAATCTAGTTATGGCATCCAAAAAAAATATTTTCAATTTCATGTGATTTGGTGAAAAATTAGACCTATTGATTTGGATTGATTTTCTCCAAAGAACTAAGTAAAATCAAATTATTATATCTAAGATTAAATTGAAATTATTCTAATATCAAGGATTAAATGAAATTTAAAGATAAATTACGTCAAATACCTTGTATACATACACAATGTAAAAGATATTAAAGTTATATTTCTTGACCATTTTATCCGATACTAGTTGGCTTTATGAAAAGAAGTTGAGTGTATGTCTTCTTAACATTTCATAAAGTAATAAAGATTAATAGATTAAAGCATTGTTTTAGTGTGTTTTTATCCTTTTCTTTATGAAATAATTTCAGCTTTTCCAAATGGTTTTCTTTTTCTTTGCTTTTCCTTTTGACATCCACGGCCACTTCTCCTCCATAATCGATCTTCTTTCTACCCTTTCCCTGCGCTTTTTGTCCTGGCATCCAAGTATTCTTTTCCATGAAAAATCGCTGCAATTGGACGCTTGATTCTTTTGTACACCATCGGACCCCAGAGGTTTCTTTTCTCTGTCTTTGCCCTTTCCATCGTTTTGACAATAGATCATATAAAGCAGTAGGGACGGCTTCGCACCATGGCCAGCAGAAGGTAGCGATGGTGGAGGAGGATTTCTTTTAATTTGGCCTTGTCACTTCCACAGGACCTCTGGCAAAAGTTTTTTAATTTTTGGTCATCAAATGGAGCACCATTCTGAATGAAATTCATTGACAAAGGTGATGGAAACAGGATCCCTGATCCCTCAGCTATAAATTAATCCGTTGTTAAGATAATGGAAGATGCGTGCGTTGATGTGGCCATTTGGTGAAAGATTCCTATCTCGAAGTACAATGGAGAACTAGTCATAACTAGAGCAATGATCAGCCTATATCTGCAGTAGTTTTAAACTGTTTTTGAGTAGAGCCACGCTAGCATTTGCAACTTCTTTTGGATTCTTGATGAATCATTCATGCTGGAGCAGAAGTGTCATTGTTTAGTTTGCAACTGAGTTTTGGTAGAGGTTTTAATTTCTAATATTCAAATCAAAACAGACCCTCTGTTGCTGTGTAATTTCATCAGAGGAAAAACAAAATTCCCATGGAAGCTATCAAATATCATTCCTGGTATTTCTAATATTAGCAAAACATGGAGCTGCTACTCTATATTATGAATAACTATAGTCATGCAAAGCTAAATGAAATGTGTTGTATTTGTTTGAGGGAAATTTTTTTTTATATATATTTTACCTATTATCATTTTTTGGTCCCTTATGGTTCATAAGTTAACACATTTATTGCTTGATCTTTTAATTTTGGACAGATTTAGTATACTTAAAAGATAATTAATAGTAAGATAACAAACTTAGTCATCAAAGTCAACTAAATTAATTTTTTATTTTTAAATTAAAGAGAAATTTACATTCACTTAATCGATCACCTAGCTAATCTCATTTTCAAAAATCTCCCTTGCATATTTTTTATTGAATACCAACTTTTCCCCCCTTAATGATGTATTACCATTTAAAATAAAATAATTTAAACATTTAAAATAGATATTTTTATTTTGTAAAAGAAAGTAGGACTAATTTACTTCCATCCCAAAAAAAGAATCTAATTTCAAAATTCTTGTTTATTCCAAAAAAAAAAAAAAAAGAGTCCTCTTTTGGTGTGAGATTTTTGTACAGCCTTTACTAACAAAATTAAATATAGAAATATAAATTTTTATTTATATGAGCTCATAAAATGAATTATAAATTATAATTTCTAGAATAAAATAAGTATTTAGTCTTATAATCTACAAAATAACCATTTTATTGCAAAACTAATAATTACTACAATATATAAATTTAAATGAAAATCTACGACAACTATAATTAAATTATCACAAAATAATTCTCTAATTAGCACAAATTATAAAATAATAATAACAACAACTATAGCAACACCAACAACAGCAACAACAGCAACAACAAAAACAACTCAACACAAATCATCCAAAAAATATGCTAGAATCAAAAGTTATCTTCTTTTAAAGTAATTAAATTTCAAAAAAGGGTAATTAAAAATGTTAGCAATAATGTGTTGATTATCTAACTTATATATTTTTTAATCAATTATTATAAAAATAGAATTTTTTACCAATTCATTAATTTTATGCATGGTACACCTTATATCTTATGGGTTTGAATTAATCTATATCATAAGTTATGATCTATGAGTAGTACGTTGTACATTCTTACCCTATCCTATAAAGAAACCAGAGAATTGTATCTTATTTTAATCCTTCTCTATCACATAGAATAAGAATAATGTATAAGTTCACCTAATCCATTTGCTCACACCTAATTTTATTCAAAACAATCAAGTAATTTCTTAATAAGGCTCCTTTTGTCATGGCAGAAATTTTTTGCCAGTTTAACTTACATTAAAAGAAGAGGAACAATTCTGAGAAATAAAAAGCTATATAGACAAAGCAATGAGCATTCTTTTATCATTTACCCATCAATTTTTTTAAGCTTCCAGCAGCATTTTACCTCCATGACCACCACAAGCACCGGGATTTTCCTTGGGAATCAAGTCCAAAAGAAAAGAACAGTCGCCATTGTTTTTATTGTTGTTGTTATTATTATTATTTTAATTTGAAAAACTTCTACATAATATATTTTAGAGAAATTAGTTCGTGATATTTTACAAATGATACAACAGGCTCTGCCAATTCGGTCATTTATTTGAGGTGATAATATGGTAAAGCTGCCATGGTGATTTGTAAATTCTTTTCAACTTCAAAGTGTGGTTGTTTATGAACAAGTCTGTTTTGCATATTGGGATTGATATTTTGCATATCTTGCTTATAGAAGGAGCAAATTATGTACATAATCTTTAGCTCTTCTTCATACGTTACCATTCAACTTTTCCGAATGCTTCGCATGCTCTTCACTCTTTTCAATTTCTTCTTGTTATATCTTTGGCATGAAGTGCTAAATGGAAATGATCAAATATATATATATATATATATTCTCTTTCCTTTTTAAAAGTGCAAGTTAAATAGATATTCATAGCGTGAGTTACATCTAAAATTGAGTAAAGAGTATTTCAATCTTATCACCAAGAGCTCTAAAATTTGCTTGTTTAACATTGAGATTACTTTCCCTGCAGGAAAACCAACACATGTTGAAAGAGTTTGACCTGAGCACGATGAAGAATGATAGAAACAAGAAGGGTACAATCATATTTTAGAACAAATTTAGGCATAAATTAACGAGCTCTCTTTAAACTTGTTCACCTCGTTGTAAGAAAATGAAACCATACTTGATCATTAGTGAATGCTACAAAGAGATGTGATAATACATCAGTCGAGAAGACCTGCAACATCTCTAAGTAGCCCGTTAAATTCTTGTGTTGTGGTTTTAAATCTCTTGTCCAAATTTTATGCCTCAATTAGGATTTTTTTGAAGATGTAATCGGTTGAAGACATTCATAATTCCTTTTCAATGTGCCTTCCAATGGGGAAAAAATCGCAAGACTTAGTTTTTCTGAATTAGCAAGATATTCCAATTATATTTTTCTTAATTTGTATAGGAGATATAATGATTTTTCCTAGATTTTTTAGTTTAATCAAAAGACAATATATGTCGACATTATTGATATTTTTTTTTATTTAAAACATTGCCCACCATAAGTGCTACTTCAATGTTGATTAGAGCATCATCCCTTCATAAGTGAAACTTTAATGTTTTATTAAGGCACATTTTAATTGGGAAACGAAAATTGCACTACATATTTTATAAACCCTTTAATATAAATAGTGAAAGAGCATGAAAGAGAATGAAAGAGTTATGTAAAATAGAATAAATCAAAACACCATAAAAGATGTAAAGAATTATTAAAGAGAGTTATGAATCAAATAGTACATAAATTAGAAGCATAATTAAAGATGGGGTTACCCAGCAAAGATTTTTGACAAACTTAACCCAAGCAAACACATTACACACAAAGTACTTAAATTATTAGTACTATGTTTCAATGGTTGACACTATTAATGGAAACGTCAACAGGGCAGGCATTCCCAGGGACCCCAACGACCAAATGATCACTCTCCATCATATTCTTGATTCTTCGCTGCAAATGAGCAAAAAAAAAAAGAAAGAAAAGAAATTGTATGTAAATGAAGAAAACTGGGTAGAGAAAGCATATGGAATGCATCGTAACAGACAGAGATGCTTACCAGTGGTAGAGCTAGCAAGAAAATTATATTAACTGTGGCTAATTGAATGTCCGAAATTATAGAATTACAAAAATATTAATACACTAATAGTTCATTTTTAAAATGAACCATAAGTTAGAAAATATATAATTACATATTAATATTTATCATTAACGTAACTTTAAGAAATTCTCAATAAAAATCATTATATTCAAACAGCAAATGAAATCAAGTAATCATAATTTACAGAATTTTCTATATTTGAAATTTAACTAAGATTTGATTTTATTACTGAAGTAACATAATAAAAGATATTAATGTAAACAAGTATGTTACTTGTTATAGAATATAAAGTATAGTTAACAATTTTTTTCTTTTTCAAAATGCTTACGTAACAAATTAAGAAGAAACAGCTGAAATTGGGCGATATCTCTTTCTTAAAATTTTCCCTTTTCTAATTGTGCTATAATCACCTTCTTCTTCGATCAAGCTTTTTCACTCATTCCCTCAACTTTTAATTTTTTTTGAAAGAAGAAAATAAAAGGAAAATTCTCTACTGTTTGATCTGGGGTTCTTAAAATTTAGACTAGTTAAAGGAAATTTTTTTCTTAAAAAAAAAGTTTGAAACTTAACGTGTTTAACAAAAAAAAAATTAATTAGTGATAAAAAAAGAAAGAATGAATTTGGGCAATGAATGGAGTACCCACACAATTTGCTCCACGCTTGTTAAAATTAATGTGGTAAAAGTTAATTTAATTCTAAAACATTTACTCCTATAAATATTGGCACCGAGCCTGACTATAGTACTACACACTGACAAGTGACAAGCTACTAAATAGAAATTTAAACAAGAAGATGACAATTATGATCAATACCTGATTTCTTCTGTAATCACAATAGAGGGTACATGACGTACTTTGTGGAAATCTTCCCCTTCTTCACCCTCTGGAGTCTTTCTAATCCTCTCACAAAACCTTTTTGGCATGCTCCTTATCTTCAATTCTTTGAGTTTTCTCACAAATCCCAAACCATCTGGAATCTTCTCTAAATTAAAACAACTTACAATATTAAGACAAGAAAGATTGGGCAAGGCTCCACTTTCCACCCTCCATTCCTTCAACTGTGTCAACCCGTCCAGTAAAAGAAATCTAAGTTGAGGAAACCCAGTGCTAGAGCAAATTATCTCTTCTCCAACAAAGGCGTTCCACCTCAACCAGAGACTTTGTAAGCTGGGCAGCTTTTCCAGTGTTCCCATCAAGTTTATTTCAATCCTAGAGCCCCGAAGTTCCAATTCAACCAAGTTTTGGAAGAAGTGGGTTTTGTACTCTGGCAACACTCTTAAAATACCTTTCAGAGACAAGTGACACAGATTGCTGCCAAACAACTTCTCTACAAGAGCCAACCACTTTTCTGAGCTAACAAACTCCTGGTGCATATCAAGCCCCACGCTTGCCTCCTTTAAGCTTTGTGAATCTGAGATAAAATTGATGATTTCCTCACATTCATTCTCTTCCGATGTTTCAAATGATTTTAGCACCTGGATGTTCCTCAATCTGTGCAAGTCTTTAATTTCACAATCATTAGAATCCAAGTTTTCTAATATCTCAAGCTTACTCAAGCCAAGCAAGCGGAGTTTTCTACAGATTCTTGGACGAGTCGTCAAAGTATCGGGAAGATACAGATGCCTTAAATTCTTCATCTTCCACAGAACATTCCTTATTAACAATATATCAGAACCACGTAAATCAAGGGTTTCCAAATGTTCCAAGTTGCCTAAGGATGAAGGCAGCATAAAAAAGGAGGCGTCTTTGAGACAAACATATCGCAAGTGGATAAGGTCACCGATTTCTAACTTGAATAGTTGGATAACTGTGCGAATGACATCATAGAGCTTATCTTCACCACCAGGTATCATCCCTTCAACAGTCAAAGCTCTAAGCATCTTGAAATTGTTAAATTTTGTACTTGCCATATGTCCTTCATATTCATCTCCACCAAGCATACGAAATGTGAGGGCCCGAATATGCTTAATCATTTCTCTCTTTGGAGGAACGTACTTAGATACATCTTCTTCATTCAAAAATATGGCCATTCTATGACATTTGCTCCTTGAACAATTAGAATCCACTATCTTTGGATTGTTTTCTTCTCGATAATCAACGATCTCTATAAAATTTTCATTCCTTGCCTTGGCCAAGCACATATCTCTCATAAGGTCATGAAGTCTACATGATTGGAATTTTCGAAGTGCGGGTCCCTCTTTCAAACTCACCTGAATCATGCAACGCATTACTAACTCACCCAAGTAACGTTCCGCCACATCCATCATTGATTCATCTCCAATTCGATCTTCTTCAGAAACCATTCCTTCAGCCATCCACAACTGATACAATGTCTCTGTTTCGATATCGTAATCTTCGGGATATATGCTTAAATATAGAAAACAGGGCTTCAATTGGTATGGCAAGTCACGGTAACTCAAAGCTAATATCCTCTGAAATTCTCCTTCTCCCCCAATGTTTTCACCCTTTGCAAGATACGATTTGATGTTTTGGTAGACGAATTTCCACTCATTTAACTCGTGCTTTGTTGCCAGAATTCCTCCCACAACAACCACTGCTAATGGAAGTCCCCCGCAACATTTAACCATTTCTTTCCCTAACTCCTCAAATCTATGGATATCATCCAAGCCTACGTATGAATGAATGACACATGATTATGATGAAATTTTGACACATGCAGTGAATAAACTGAGGAATTTATTTATTTATTATTATTTTTTTTTTTGGTCTCCTATCACTCACATGATTAAGAACATAAGAAATCAAGGCATGAAATTGAAAACTTTCTTGCTGGTGCAAGTTCATAGGTATTACCACAATCCAATATATCAAAGGTGGTTTTCATCTGTTTAGAAGGTTTAAGAATGATTTGAGTGATAGAGGATCGTTTCTAAATTTCAGTAAGAGAAGATATGGAAGCATTAATACAATCAATCAATCAATCAACTTTGAATCCATAGTTCAACAAATCTTAAATTAAACACATCCTAAACGAGTTTAAATTGTGGCCTTTTTTTTCATTACTCACTAAATTTTTCTCGTTCATGCTAATTGTCCTTAGATAAACAAATCGCCCTGTCTAGATCCTTTGTTACTTATTTTACTCTAAAACTAAATCTCCAATTGCATTAAGAGTGGAATGCACATGGGAAAAGTATACAGCAATAAAAATAAATAAATGCTAACGATAGAATTCAAATGTAACATTGAACTAAAAACTCATACCATGATCATTGCTGTGTCGTCCCCTTAAGGCTTTCTTCTGAAGTAGCTCCCAACTTTCATCATGGCTTAGAAGTCGAGGTTCATGGTGGAAACCGTCTGGCCTTATGTAGATCGCCACATTTTTATTCCGAGTAGTAAGCAATATTTTGCTTACTGGTGTCTCTGTTGTTGGGAATGCATTTCTAATACATTCCCAGGCATCCGCTGACCAAATATCATCAAGAACTATCAAACATCTTTTGCTCTGCTGAATCTCATAGAGATGTCGGACCAGCTGATCCTCTGTCCATTGTTTCAAAATTTGTTCAGCATTCTCAGGAATTATTTTTACCAATATTCCCTGTAAGACATCTTTGGTTTGCCACTGTTGTGATATGCAAACCCAGGCAAAAGCATCAAAATGTTGCCTCACATTTGGGTGGTTGTATATTTTTCTAGCAATTGTGGTCTTTCCTATACCCCCCATTCCAGAAATGGAGACAACACTATGGGGACTTACCTCATGTTCATTGGTCAAATGCTGCACCAACAACTTGACATCATCCTCCAATCCAACAAAATCCTCCTCAACATGAGAATAAGTGCGCCTCATCAACTGTTGTTGCCTTGAACTTGGACCTTCCCTCTCCATTATATTTCTGATCCCATATTCATGAAAACTTCTGGTAAGATCAGAGATTCTGCTATGAAGCTTTTGGATCTCTGATCCTACTCTGTGACGCATGTAGCATTCACTCAGGATACAAGAGTATCTTTTCAAGCAATTAGCAATGCCTTTTCCCCTCCTGGATGCAACTTTGAAGGCAAAGGCTTCTAGTGCATTTTCAGCATCATAAGCAACAATTTTGCTTTGAGAGATCCACTCCCGAATGACCGCATCCTCATCTTGTCTCGAATCAGCATCTCTCAACAGCGACAGCATTAGCCTCATCTTTGATTGAAGCTGCTCAGCTTGCTCACTCACACCTCCTAGAAATTGGGCCTCTTCTTTCAACAATTTGGTGATATTTTCTAAAAGAAAAGACACGACAGGCTCTGCCAACTCCGCCATTACTTGGAACTGTAAAATGGTATAGTTTCTCAAGGGGTGAAAGAATGAGCAAATTCAAATATTTATTTGTATTACACACATATAGCATCAACTGGAACACTCAATGATCATTCTTTAAAGTTGAAACTCGCAGATTTTTTTGTTTTAAAATTTACCTCACTTTATTCCAACTCAATTATTTAACTTTATTCGTTCAATTCTGCTTCCGTTCAAACTTGGTGTGCCGATAACAGATCTGGAAAAGGCTTGTGCGGTTCAGGATGTGTGGGTCCAGCCGAGGATTCAATTAAAGTCAATGATGTTGATTTTTATTTTTTTGTTTTTTTAAACGGGGACTAATTCTTCTGTTCAAACTTGGTGTGCCGATAACAGATCTGGAAAAGGCTTGTGCGGTTCAGGATGATGTGGGTCCAGCCGAGGATTCAATTAAAGTCAATGATTATTATTATTTTTTAAATAGGAGGGACTAATTCTTCTAAATAATTAGCACTTTTGCCTTAAGTACTAATTTGGTGGTACGGTATCAGAAAATTTGGTGATACATTCGTTCTTCAGACTTGATCCCTCATGAAGAGAAATTGTGTCCACCGCGCTTGCCATTGATCCAAGCCCAGGGGCAATGATGTTGATTGAACTGAGAAAGTTTTTTACTTGTGTATGTACAATAAAGTTACGATCACAAGATACATTCTATTCTCTTATATTGTTTTCAAGTAATAGTCAACAAGTTTTTCCCCAGGTTTTTAACTCTTGAATTCAAGATAACGCATCCCCCAAAAAAATAAAAATAAATAAATAAATAAATAAATAATTCACTAGTGAAATACCATTCATACACATTAGTTGGTATAGAAAATTACTAATTTGTTGGTATAACTTCAAATTAGAAGCATAAAAAATTGCACCATTAATATGCTTTGTATAAATAAATAAATTTGATGATTAAAATACCACTGAACTATAGAATTAAAGAAAAGGAAGGGAAAAACAAATTCCCGTTCCTTTTCTCACCACTATTGCATCTTTGCAAATCCTTCCACCCCCATTATTGCCTTTTATTTTCGTTAGATAAGGGGTAATGATATTGAGACTTCCTTTTATGATATTGACACTGTATTTTTGTTGAAAAACATAATTAATAATGTAATTTCATACTTTTAACAACAGGTAAAAATGTACTAATAAGAATAAATAAATTATCAATATCATCAATTTTAGATTATTATCCTCTTTTTTTCTTTTTTTTTTTTGACTCCTTGCTAGTAATCACATTCTTTTGTTCAAAAGTTTAGTGACAACCCCATATCCATTGCCCCTAAACTGGCATTCCCACCCATTTTCCACAAGATTCAATATATTTGATTGATTTTCGATATTTAAAACTTTTAATTCATATTTCAAAGTTTCGCAATTTAATTTTGGATTGTTCTTGGGTTAAACCTGCCCAAACCCATACATCATGTCATTCAAACGTTGTCGCATGAAATTGAAAGATTTTTTAAATATTCCTGAATCTTGTTATGGCATCAAAAAAAAAAAAGAAAAAGAAAAATTCAATTTCATGTGATTTTGGTGGAAAATTAGACCCATTGATTGCGTTGATTTTATCCAAAGAACTAACTAAATCAAATTATTATATCCAAGATTAAGTTGAAATTATTCTAATATCAAGGACTAAATGAAATTTAAAGATAATTTACTTCAAATACCTTGTATACATACATAATGTAAAAGATATTAAAGTTATTATCTCCGGACCATTTTATCCACTACTTGTTGGTTTTGTGAAAATAATTTAAGTGAATATATTCTTAACGTTTTAATAAAGTAATAAAGATTAATATATTAAGCACTTGTTGTAGCAAATATGAAAAAAAAAATTAACTTTCAATTGCTAAATCTCATTAACCTCATAGACATATACAATTTCCCTTCAATTTATTTTAGACAATACATTAAAAAAAATACACATATGCTTTATTATTACCACACAATAAACAAACGCATATTTCTACGCACAATTTGTTGAGATTGTTTCTGCATATATAAAATCCTTTTGTACTTCTTATAGAGATCGTAAACACCATATCTCGCACATTTTATTTTTGAAATTTGTTGAGAATGGGATTTAAAAGTAATATAAAGTTCTATTGTCATAATAGTAATTTACTTGAATTTGAATATTGACATAATAGGGCCAAAAGTTTCTTCCTTTTTATTATATTCTTCTAAAAAAAGAGTACACTTTTTATTAATTACAATCTTTTTTAGTTATAAAGTACAACACATTTAATTCGTTATTCAATGTATAATTTTAAATTTTTATCTTTACTTTTTAATATTGAAATCTTTATTATTATTAAGGATAATATAAAAATATAATTTTATTTATTTAAAAGTAAACTTTTTTTTAGATAAAAGAAGTTTTGAAAAATAAACTTTTTTCTTCCTGAGACATAAGGAGTAATGGTCATATCTAAATTTGCATGTAGGAAGTTGTTTGTTGAAATATCGTAGGTTAACTTTTGTATCCCCATCACAAAGCATTACAAACTTCCTTGAAATTACTCTTTCTTATTGCTTCTTGTGGACCTCTATTTTAATAAGAAAGACAAACATTAATTAACACTTTCTCTATTCTAAAAAGTAGTCCATTTTATTTTAAATATAATATTTTATTAATTGTTAGCTATAACAAAGGATCAAATAAGAATAGTAAAGAATACTTAGAACTATAATAAAATATAAAATTAATTAACATTTAGTAAATTTGAAAAAGTGTAAGAAGAAATGGTTACCTTCTTTCTACCCTTTCCCTGTGCTCTTTGTCCTGGCATCCAAGTATTCTTTTCCACGAAAAATCGCGGCAATTGCTCACTTGAATCCTTTGGACAACATCGGACCCCATAGGTTTGTTTTCTCTGTCTTTGTCCTTTGCATGATTTTGGACAATCAATCATATGAAGCAGTAGGGACGGCTTCGCACCATGGCCAGAAAGTTTGAATTCAGATCCCATTTTGGCCAATCACAGATTGCATTTCATTGTCATTAACAACCATAAGTGATAGTGGAGGAGGATTTCTTTTGCCTCCAAAATCCAAACTTTTAATTTGGCCTCGTCACTTCCACAGGGCCTTTGCGAAAGATTTTTCATTTGTGGTCATAAAATGTAGCACCAGTCTGAATGAAATTCATTGACAAAGGTGATGGAAACAGGATCCCTGATCCCTCAGCTATAAATTAATCCGTTGTTAAGATAATGGAAGATGCGTGCCTTGATGTGTCCATTTGGTTAAAGATTCCTATCTCGAAGAATAATTGAGAACTTGTCATAAGTGAAGCAATGATCAGGCTATATCTGCTGTAGTTTTAAACTGTTTTTGAGTAGAGTCATGCTAGCATTTGCAACTGATCCTTTTGGATTCTTCATGAACATTCATGCTGGAGCAGAAGTGTCATTGTTTGGTTTGCAACTCATGAGTTTTGGTAGAGGTTTTAATTTCTAATATTCAAATCAAAACAGACTCTCTGTTGCTCTATAATTTCATCACAGTAAAAACAAAATTCCCATGGAAGCTATTCCTGGAATTTCTAATATTACCAAAACATGGAGCTGCTACTCTATATTATGAATGCCAAATTTTTTTTTTTTTTTTATGTTTTACCTATTATCATTTTTTTGTCCCTTATGTTCATAAGTTAACACATTTATGAAAGCATATCGTATCTTGCAAGTTAAAAAAATTATACTAATTCATTGCCATTTACGATTCTTTTAATTAATGCTTATACATATAAATAAATATAAAATATAAATCGGTAGAAAACAAAAATGGGCATAGTTCCTGCCGGCTTTGCCAAGCTTCTTATTGCAATCTTGGGTAGGTTACATGCAGTGATGCAATTGGACAAGCAGAACCCACTCCCCCCATTAGTTTAATATACTTTAATTATGTAAAAAACTATTTTATTATTATTTTTCGGTTTCCTCTTTTTTTTTTTAAGTTTTTAATTTTGGGTGGTGGTGATAGAAAAGGAAAATTAATCGATTTGAGGAAAGGAAGCAAAGAACAGACATTATTGCCTAAGCCTTTTGGGTTTCAGTTTGGGAGTAATAAATTGTAAATGGGCATCCGTTTCAATTGATTCATATGTCAGGAATTTACTTAAATTCATTTAATTGAACTCTATCTTTTTGCGGATCCTTGCCAAATTAATACACAGTAGCTGGCTTCATTAATTCGATAGATTTGAGAATCTCCTCAGTGTGTGTACTAAATATAAAATTATATATTTAATTATGTATTAAGAATATCGTATATTGCAAGTTAAAAAAATTATATTAAATCAAAAGTAATTCTTTTTTTGGGACGAAGGGAATATTTACAAGATACATTCTCTTATTGTTTTCAAGTAATCGCCAAAAAGTTTTCCCCAAGCCATTCATAGTTTATTAACTCTAAAAATTTAATAGAAAACAATTGGTACACAATAACTACTACACAAGATCTGAATTAATCACCCATTTGTTGGTCTAACTTCAAATTGGAAGCATAACAAAAATCGCTAATAGAGGTTGCACCATTAATATGCTTTGTATATAAAATGATATCTTTAGGGGAAATTTTAGATAGTTTTCAAAAGATTAAGTTATTTCAATGGCTTAAATAATAAAATTTTAAAAATTATGTCCTCTTCAATGTTTCTTTTTCTCCTTGGCCTTTAATAGAATTTTCTTCCTTTATTTATTTTAACTTAATTAACGAAGGTACATTATATTTACTTTTCTTGAGACTTAGTAAATTACTAAATGAATCATAAAAAAATTTGAAAAAATTATCAGAACCCCTTTATCTTGCTGAATATTTAACACACAATATATATTCTTCCAACAATGGATGTTTAGGGACAACCCCATGTCCATTGCCCCCTAAACTAGCATTCCCAACCATTTTCCACAAGATTTATACGTAAGCTAATTAACACTCTCATCCATTTACTTTGTCACTATTTTTGATTGATTGTCGATATTTAAAACTTTCAATTCATGTTTCAAAATACAAAAATTTTTTCGGCCGGTGGCCATTTTTTTCTCCCATTTTTACTGTTCCTGCGGGCGATTTAGGTGCGATTTCGGTGCGAAAATTTTAACGTTCATGAACAGTATTCTTATCGCTTATGAGCGATTTTTTCGCTCATGCACGCTTTTTTCGTGTATTGCACTATCTCCGGTAGTAGTAGTTGCATCGTCTCGCTATTCAACGCTTTGCAGCAGTAGTTCGTCGGTGTTGCTATTCAACGTCTGCTGATTGGCTTTCACGCAAGGGCACGCGGTGAGAGATAGACATTAAGTTGTAGTTTTTTTTACCATGGGTCATGTGTTGTGGGCCACTTGAGTGTAGTGTAATATCATTTTGTATAGTACTAATGTCCCGATATAACCGGGATTTGTTGTATTTGGGTAGTTCCTAGGTTGTCCAAATCCTCAACCATTCCCGTCTTGGGTGGGGTTCAATGCGGTTGAACTTAGGTCGTCTAGGTTGTCTCTCTTCCCGTCTAGTGCGGGTTTAGCTTCCCGTCATGTGCGGGTTTATTTTATTTTGCTTTTTCTTGCCCCTTGTGGGCTTTTTGCCCCTTTGCGGGCCTTTGTTTTCGTGGGTTATAACATGCTTTTATGATTGCGCCACGAACTTCCACGCAACTCTGGCTCGCTCTGTCTTGCGCCACTCTATTAATCTACTTTCTATCGTTTCGAGAAAAAAAAATTCATGTTTCAAAATTTAGAAATTTTATTTTGAATCATTCTTTGGTTACACCTGCCCAAGCTCATAGATCATGTCCTTCAAACGTTATCACATGAAATTGAAAGAATTTTTTAAAATATTCCAAAATCTAGTTATGGCATCCAAAAAAAATATTTTCAATTTCACGTGATTTGGTGAAAAATTAGACCTATTGATTTGGATTGATTTTCTCCAAAAGAACTAAGTAAAATAAAATTATTATATCTAAGATTAAATTGAAATTATTCTAATGTCAAGGACTAAATGAAATTTAAAGATAAATATCGTCAAATACCTTGTATACATACACAATGTAAAAGATATTAAAGTTATATTTCTTGACCATTTTATCCGATACTAGTTGGCTTTATGAAAAGAAGTTGAGTGTATATCTTCATAACATTTCATAAAGTAATAAAGATTAATAGATTAAAGCATTGTTGTAGTGTGTTTTTATCCTTTTCTTTATGAAATAATTTCAGCTTTTTCAAATGGTTTTCTTTTTCTTTGCTTTTCCTTTTGACGTCCACGGCCACGTCTCCTCCATAATTGATCTTCTTTCTACCCTTTCCCTGCGCTCTTTGTCCTGGCATCCAAGTATTCTTTTCCATGAAAAATCGCTGCAATTGGACGCTTGATTCTTTTGTACCAGCGGACCCCAGAGGTTTCTTTTCTCTGTCTTTGCGCCCTTTCCATCCTTTTGACAATAGATCATATACAGCAGTAGGGACGGCTTCGCACCATGGCCAGCAGAAGGTAGTGATGGTGGAGGAGGATTTCTTTTGCCTCCAAACTTTTAATTTGGCCTTGTCACTTCCACAGGGCCTCTGGCAAAAGTTTTTTCATTTTTGGTCATAAAATGTAGCACCATTCTGAATGAAATTCATTGACAAAGGTGATGGGAACAGGATGCCTGATCCCTCAGCTATAAATTAATCCGTTGTTAAGATAATGGAAGATGCGTGCGTTGATGTGGCCATTTGGTAAAAGATTCCTATCTCGAAGTATAATTGAGAACTAGTCGTAACTGGAGCAATGATCAGCCTATATCTGCAGTAGTTTTAAACTGTTTTTGAGTAGAGCCATGCTAGCATTTGCAACTCCTTTTGGATTCTTGATGAATCATTCATGCTGGAGCAGAAGTGTCATTGTTTGGTTTGCAACTGAGTTTTGGTAGTGGTTTTAATTTCTAATATTCAAATCAAAACAGACTCTCTGTTGCTCTGTAAGTTCATCAGAGGAAAAACAAAATTCCCATGGAAGCTATCAAATATCATTCCTGGAATTTCTAATATTAGCAAAACATGGAGCTTCTATTCTGTATTATGAATGCCAAAAATAACTATAGGTCATGCAAAGCTAAATGAAATGTGTTGTACTTGTTTAAGGGGAAATTTTTTTTATATTTTACCTATTATCATTTTTTGGTCCCTTATGGTTCATAAGTTAACACATTTATTGCTTGATCTTTTAATTTTGGACAGATTTAGTATACTTAAAAGATAATTAATAGTCCGACAACAAACTTAATCATCAAAGTCAACTAAATTAATTTTTTATTTTTAGATTAAAGAGAAATTTGCATCGCCTTTTATATCTCTGTTAATCGATCACCTAGCTAATCTCATTTTCAAAATTTTCCCCTTACATATTTTTTATTGAATACCAACTTCTTCCCCACCCCCCCCCCCCCCCCCCTCCCTCTTAATAATGTATTACCATTTAAAATAAAATAATTTAAACATTTAAAATAGATATTTTTATTTTGTAAAAGAAAGTAGGACTAATTTACTTCTGTCTCAAAATAAAAGAAAGAATCTAATTTCAAAAATCTTGTTTGTTCCAAAAAAAAAAGAGTCCGCTTTTGGTGTGGGATTTTTTACTACCTTTACTAACAAACTTAAATATAGAAATTTAAATTTAAATTTATATGAGCTCATATATTGAATTATAAATTATAACTTCTAGAATAAAATATTTAGTCTTATAATCTACAAAATAACCATTTTATTGCAAAACTAATAATAACTATAATATATAAATTTAAATGAAAATTACGACAACTATAATTAAATTATCACAAAATAATTCTCCAATTAGAACAAATTATAAAATAATAATAACAACAACAATGCCCCCTTTGGGGGTAGTCAAGTTGGTGTGGTGGGTGAGCACATAACCATAAGGTCACAAGTTCAAATCCCCACACCTTTTTGGTTTAGCCCATCGCTGGTTGAGCCCATCGCACAAGGTTTGCTTGGTGTAGTTTACTTCTCCTGTGAGGGTTTGCAGGCTATTCCACAAAAGCGGGGCCTTCCAATATCAATAGGGTGATTGTTTCGCACCTCTATCTTCCAAAAGGAAAAAAGATCTTTGAGGGTTGGTTCCTGAATCCGAAAGAGAGTACTATTTCTATATTAAGTGAAGGTGCTCTTGACTCGACATCAGCTGGTAATGGAAATAGTCCATGATGGAGTTTGAGTAGAACGTATTAATTCATTTTTCGGAGGAAGAATCTAGGGTTAATGCAAATCAATAAATTAGAACAATTTCGTGATATATCTTAGATATAAAAATCGAAAGGATCCCATTCGAGCAAATTTTCCATTCAAAAGGAAAATTAGGGGAAAAAGTGGATTTGCAGGGTCCCAAATGAATTGACTTATTTGAAAAAGGCCTTGTTCGTTGGAAGATCTATCTCGGCTTGATGTAGTTTACTTCTCCTGTAAGGGTTTGCGAGCTATTCCACAGGAGCGAGATTTACCCAGTGCGAACCCTTGGGTAGCGGCTGCTGATTCCTTTGTCAACAAAATAATAATAATAATAACAACAACAACAACAATAGCAACACCAACAACAAAAACAACTCAACACAAATCATCCAAAAAATATCATAGAATCAAAAGTTATCCTCTTTTAAAGTAATTAAATTTCAAAAAAATGGTAATTAAAAAGGTTAGCAATGAGTTGATTATATAACTTATATATTTTTTAATCAAATATTATAAAATTAAATTTTTCCAATTTATCAATTTATGCATGGTACACCTTATATCTTATGGGTTTGAATTAATATATGTCATACGTTATGAACTATGGGTTGTAAATTGTACATTCTTACCCTATCCTATAGAGAGACTAGAGAGTTGTTGTATCTTATCTTTATCCTACTCTATCATACAGAATAAGAATGATGTATAAGTTCACTCAATCCATTTGCTCACACCTAGTTTTATTCAAAGCAATCAAGCAGTTTCTTAATAAAGGCTCCTTTTATCATGGCATAAATTTTTTGCTAGTTGAATTTTTTTTTCTCTAAAAACGATAATATATTAATAAAGTGGCACAATGGCCAAAGTACATAGACACAAGGGCGCTTCGTGGTGTTGCAACTGGATACAACGCTATAACCCACGAAAATAAAAAGACATTAGGGTCCAACAGGCCCACAAGGGGCAAAAGCCCGCACAAGATGAGAAAAGACCACACAAGACGGTAAGTATAAAAGCCCGAATATATTGAGACGCTATTAAACTTACATTAAAAGAAGAGGAACAATTCAGAGAAATAAAAAGCTATATAGACAAAGTAATGAGCTTTCTTCTATCATTTACCCATCAATTTTTTTAAGCATCCAGTAGCATTTTGCCTCCATGACCACCACAAGCATTAGGATTTTCCTTGGGAATCAAGTCACAAAAGAACAGAACAGTAGCCATGGTTTTTATTGTTGTTGTTATTATTGTTATTTTAATTTGAAGAACGTCCAGATAATATATTTTAGAGCAATGAGTAGGTGATATTTTACAAAAGATACAACAAGCTCCTAGCTCTGCCAATTCGGTCATTTGTTTGAGGTGATAATATGGTAAAGCTGCCATGGTTATTTGTAAATTCTTTTCAGCTTCAAAGTGTGGTTGTTTATGAACAAGTCTGTTTTGCATATTGGGATTGATATTTTGCATATCTTGCTTATAGAAGGAGCAAATTATGTGCAGAATCTTTAGCTCTTCTTCATAAGTTACCATTAAACTTTTCCGAATGCTTCGCATCCTCTTCACTCTTTTCAATTTCTTCTTGTTATATATTTGGCATGAAGTGCCAGATGGAAATAATCAATTTTTATTTATTTTTTTTGTCTCTTTCCCTTTTAGGAGTGCAAGTTAAGTAGATATTCATAGGGTGAGTTACACCTAAAATTGAGTGCCACCCTTAAATCCAAATATCGATGTTCAACTTGTTGAGTAAAGAGCATTTCAATCTTCTCACCAAGAGCTCTAAAATTTGCTTGTTTAACATTGAGGGGGCGCTTGGCTCAGGAAGGAGGATGAGAAAAATAATAGAAATGATAATAGGTTCTTTTATTATAATTGTGTTGGTTGGTTTGTGTTAGAAAATGATAATAATAATAATAATAATTCTTCCAAGTATGCAAAATATCATTTTTGCAGCCTAGGCTCATGAAATTTTTTTTGTAGGTAATCACTTTCATACTCTCTAAAATGAGGAGAATGGAGGATACCCCAACTTTAGTATTTGAAATTATTGTTCATGAAATAATATCTCTCGACCAAACATCAAAAATCATTTCATTTCCAAGCAACCCCTCATGAGATTACTTTCACGATAATACAGAGACTACTTTCCCTGCGGGAAAACCAACACATATGTTGAAAGAGTTTGACCTGAGCACATTGGCATCATTGGAAAAACCAATGAAGAATTATAGAAACAAGAAGGTTATAATCATATTTTATTACAAATTTAGGCATAAATTAAGGATCTCTCTTTGAACTTGTTCACTTCGTTGTAAGAAAATGAAAGCATACTTGATCATTAGTGAATGCTACAAAGAGATGTGAGAATACATCAGTCGAGAAGACCCACAGCATCTCTAAGTAACCCGTTAAATTCTTGTATTGTGGCTTTAAATCTCTTGTCCAAATTTTACGCCTCAATTGGGATTATTCGAAGAAGTAATCAGTTGAGAACATTCATAATTCCTTTTCAAATTCAATGTGCCTTCCAATGGGGGAAAAAATCGCAAGACTTAATTTTTTTGAATTAGGAGGATATTCCAACTATATTTTTCTTAATTTGTATACGAGATATAACAATTTTTTTTAGATTTTTTAGTTTAATCAAAAGACATTGACCATTAGACAACATATGTCGACATTATTGATATTTTTTTATTCAAAACATTGAACATAAGTGATATTGCAATGTTGATTCGAGCATAATCCCTACAAAAGTTAAAGTTTAATGTTTTATCAAGGTATATTTTAATTGGGAAATGAAATTGCACTTATTTTATAAACCCCTTAATATAAATAGTAAAATAGCGTGAAAAAATTATATAAAATAGAATAAATCAAAACACCATAAAATATGTAAAGAGGTGTTAAAGAGAGTTATGAATCAAATATGAATTACAAGCATAATTAAAGATGGGATTACTTACCAAAGATTTTTGACAAACTTAACAAAAGCAAACACATTACACACAAAGTACTTAAATTATTAGTACTATATGTTTCAATAGTTGACACTATTAATGGAAACATCCACAGGGCAGGCATTCCCAGGGACCCCAACGACCAAATGATTACCTTCCATAACCTTCTTCGCTGCAAATGGAAAAAAAAGAGAAAAAAAAAAAAGAAATTGCATTTAAATGAAGAAAACTGGGTAGAGAAAGCGTATGGAATGCATCGTAACAGAGAGAGATGCTTACCAGTGGTAGAGTTAGCTAGAAAATTATATTAACTGTGGCAAATTGAATGCCCGAAATTATAGAATTACAAAAATATCAATACACTAATAGTTCATTTTTAAAATGAACCGTAGTTAGAAAATATGTAATTACATATTAACATTTATCATTGACGTAACTTTAAGAAATTCTCAATACAAATCATTATATTCAAATAGCAAATGAAATCAAGTAATCGTAATTTACATAATTTTCTATATTTAAAATTTAACTAAGATTTGATTCTATTACTGAAGTAACTAAGTAATGTAACAGTTTAGTCACTATTATTGGAAATTCAAACAAGTATATTACTTGTTATAGAATATAAAGTACAGTCACCTATTTTTTTTCTTTTTCAAAATGCTTACGTAACTAATTAAGAAGAAACAGTTGAAATTAAGCGATATCTCTTTCCTAAATTTTTCTATTTTCCAATTGTGCTAAATAATCACCTTCTTCTTCGATCAAGCTTTTTCACTCATTCTCTCAACTTTTTAATTTTTTTAGAGAAGAAAAGAAATGGAAAATTCTCTACTTTTTGATCTGGGGTTCTTAAAATTTAGACTAGTTGAAGGATTTTTTTTTTTTTTTTTTTTTAAAGTTTGAAACTTAACATGTTTATCAAAGAAAAAAAATTAAGTAGCGATAAAATAAGAAAGAATGAGTTTGGGGAATGAACGGAGTTCCCATACAATTTGCTCCACGCTTGTTAAAATTAATATTTTAGTGGCTCAATAAAATATTGTTTTAAAATTAGTGTGGTAAAAGTTAATTTAATTCTAAAATATTTACTCCTAACAAATATTGGCACCGAACGTGACTATACTACCAAACAAGCTATTAAATAGGAATTTAAACAAGAAGATGACAATTAGGATCAATACCTGAGTTATTTTGCAATCACAATAGAGGGTACATGACGTACTTTGTGGAAATCTTCCCCTTCTTCACCCTCTAGAGTCTTCCTAATCCTCTCACAGAACTTTTCTGGCATGCTGCTTATCTCCAATTCTCTGAGTTTCTCACAAATCGCAAACCATCTGGAATCTTCTCTAAATTTTTACAACGTACAATTTTAAGACAAGAAAGATTGGGCAAGGCTCCACTTTCCACCCTCCATTCCCTCAAGAGAGGGAGATCTTCCAGTAAAAGAAATCGAAGTTGAGGAAACCCAGAACTAGAGCAAATTATCTCTTCTCCAACAAAGGCGTGGTACCTCAACCAGAGACTTTGTAAACTGGGCAGCTTTTCCAGTGTTCCCATCAAGTTTATTTCAATCCAAGAGCCCCGAAGTTCCAATTCAACCAAGTTTTGGAAGAAGTGGGTTTTGTACTGTGGCAACACTAAAGAACCTCCGAAAACAACAACTTCGAAAGACAAAGACAAATGACCTAGATTGCTGCCAAACAACTTCTCTACAAGAGCCAACCACTTTTCTGAGCTACAAAACTCCCGGGACCTTCTAAGCTCCACGCTTGCCTCTTTTAAGCTCTGTGAATTTGAGATAACATTGATGATTTCTTCACAATCGTTCTCCTCATCTATTCGCAATGTTTTTAGCACTTGGAGGTTACTCAATTTGTGCAAGTCTTTAATTTCACAATCATTAGGATCCAAGTTTTCTAATATCTCAAGCTTACTCAAGCCAAGCAATGGGAGTTTAATTTTAAAATCACTCAATTCACGAGGAAGATACAAATGTCTTAAATTTTTCATCTTTTGCACAACATTTGTCAACAACCACATAGTAGAATTACGTAAATCAAGAGTTTCCAAATGTTCCAAGTTGCCTAAGGATGAAGGCAGCATCAGCATCCGGAATTTCCTCACAGCAAGATATCGCAAGTGGATAAGGCCACCGAGTTCTAAATTCATTCCCAGAAAATTCCCTTCCATAGTCAAAGCTCTAAGCATCCTGAAATTGTTAAATTTAGTACTTGCCCTAACTTCATCATCTTCATCTCCACCAAGCCTACGAAACGTGAGGGATCGAACATGCTGAACCATCTCTCTCTTTGGCGGAACGTACTTGGATGCATTTCCTTTATTCAAAACTATGACCATTCTATGACATTTACTACCACTTGTTGAAGAATTTAAATCCCCTAACTCTCCATTGTTTCCTTCTCGAGAATCAATACTTTTCATAAAATTTTCATCCCTTGCCTTGGCCAAGCACAAATCTCTCATAAGGTCATGAAGTCGACATGATTTGAATTTTCGAACTGCAGGTCCATCCTTCGAACTCACCTGGATCATGGAACGTTTTACTAACTCATCCAAGTAACGTTCTGCCACATCCATCATTGATTCATCTCCAATTCGATCTCTTTGGAGTACCATTCCTTCAGCCAACCACAGGTGATACAATGTCTCTGTTTCGATATCATAATCTTCGGGATATATGCTTAAATACAGAAAACAGGGCTTCAATTCGTATGGTAAGTCGTAGTAACTTAACGCTAGTATCTTCTGAAATTCTGCTTCTTGTCCAATTTTTTGACCCCTTTCGAGTAAAGATTTGATGTTCTTGTGTACTTCTTGCCACTCGTGCAACGAGTGTTTTGTTGCAAGAATTCCTCCGATTACAATAACAGCCAATGGAAGTCCGGCACAACACTTGGCGATTTCCTTTCCTAACTTTTCAAGACCTACACATGAATGAATGAATGAATGGCGCACCATTACGACTCATTTCTTTCTCAAGCAGGGAGTCTAATTTGAATACAATTAATACTCAACTTCTCTTAATGAGATATGGTTTAATTATGTGTCCAAGGGTGTTTATTGGTGAGAATATAGCCACTATTTGCATAATAATTAACTTGAAATGAACTTTACTTAAAAATCACCGTTAGCAATAAAAAAAGTCAAAAAAAAAAAAATACGAACCCATATTATCGGACTAGCGAGTGTAGGGGGAGGATAATGTACGCAGTCTTACCCCTGCCTATATTTGGCAGAGAGACTGTTTTCAGGATTTGAACCCTGGACCTATCATTATTTTTGGCATTAATTAAAGAATTATTATTAACACATCCAGTTTTACGAATTCAGCCAAATACGATCTACAATGATTTGAAATCTACAAAATTCTGCTGTTAAAAAAATTAAACTATTAGTTTTTTACTATTTCTATTATAATATAATTTCACGTACAAGCAAATTTAGTGCTTTACTACTAGTTATATTGATATGATTAAGTGACTTTTTAGAATCATTTGAATGACAAAAAAGATCAATTTCTGAACGTCAACAAAATAAAAGGATGTATGAATACAGTGAATCATTCAATCATGAACTTCAGAATTAATCAAATCTAAAGTTAAACACCTGGAAATAAATTTTAGATAGTTGTGATTTTTCCCCCTTCATCCTAGATGGCTAAATTTTTCTCATTTTCTGTTACCCGTACAGAGATAAGCAAGTGGACTGTACATACGAGAAGTATGCATCCACAGCCATGATAAAATAATTGCTAAAAATATAATTCAAAAGCATCATTAAACCAAAAGGACATACCATGATCAACACTGTTGACTCCCCTTAAGGCTTTTTTCTGGAGTAGATCCCAACTTTCATCAGTACTTAGAAGTCGAGGTTGATGGTGGAAACCAAATGGTTCTACGGAGGTCGCCACGTCTAGTTTCCGAGTAGTAAGCAATATTTTGCTTCTTGATCTCTCTGGAGATGGGAAAGCATTTTTCAGATGATCCCAAGCATCTCTCGACCAAATGTCATCCAGAACTATCAAACATCTTTTGTTCTGCTGAATCTCAAAAAGATGTCGGACCAGCTCATCCTCTGTCCATTTCAAAATTTCTTCTCTTTTCTCCAGAATTAGTTTTAGTAATATTCCTTGTAATATATCTTTGGTTTGCCACTGCTGTGATACGCAAACCCAGGCACAAGCATCATCAAAATGACGCCTCACATTTGGGTGGTTATATACTTTTCTTGCAATTGTGGTCTTTCCGATACCCCCCATCCCGTAAATGGAGACAACACTATGGGGACTTACCTCGTTGGTCAAATGCTGAACCAGCAACTTTACATCATTCTCCAATCCAACAAAATCATCCTCCTCAACATGAGAGTAAGTCCGCCTCAGCAAGCGCGGTTGCCTTGAACTTGGACCTTCCCTCTCCATTATAGCTCTGATCCCACGACTTTCAAAACTTTTGGTAAGATCAAAGATTCTGCTATGAAGATTTTGGATCTCTGATCCTACTCTGTGACGCATGTAGCATTCACTCAGGATACAAGAGTATCTCTTCAAGAAATTAGCAATGCCTTTTCCCCTCCTGGATGCAAAATTGAAGGCAAAGGCTTCTAGTGCATTTTCAGCATCATAAGCAACAATTTTGCTTTGAGAGATCCACTCCTGAATGATCGCAGCCTCATCTTGTCTCATATCAGCATCTCTTAACAGCGACAGCATTAGCTTCATCTTTTGTTGAAGCTGATCAGCTTGCTCACTCACGCCTCCTAGAAATTGTGCTTCTTCTATCAACAATTTGGTGATATTTCCTAGAAGAAAAGACACGATAGGCCCTGCCGATTCCGCCATTACTTGGACTGTAGAATGGTATAGTTTTTTAAGGGTGAAAGAATGAGCAAATTCAAATATTTATTTGTATTAGACACATATAGCAGCAACACGAACACTCAATGATCATTCTTTACTGTTGTTGAAACTTGCAGATTTTTTTTTTTAAAAAAAAATACTTCACTTTATTCCAACTCAATTATTAACTTTATTCGTTCAATTAAAAAAAAATACTTCACTTTATTCCAACTCAATTATTAACTTTATTCGTTCAATTCAGCACCCCTTTATAAAGGTGTGTCGATAACATATTAATTATACGATGGCAAAAGAATATTCGGATGGATGCCAGGTAGGAATGGCAATTTCCGGGTTCGGGTCGGGTTTGCTATACCCATCCCCGAACCCGAAATTTTGGAACATACCCGAACCCGACCCCGATCGGGTTTTACTTTCAAATCCCATACCCGACCCCGATCGGGTTTCGGGTTCCCCACGGGTACCCGAAACCCGAACTTCAAAACCCGAACCCCAACCTCCGAAACCCGAAACTGTGAAGCAGCTCAATAAATGGTCAAAAAACCTAAAAACAAGCAAGTCATTGACATTCATAAACTGTTCAAACGTTCATAACAGAACAAAAAAAAATACACACAAACTTATAACTCAATGTCAAAACAACACTTGATCAGCTCATTGTCAAAACAAATGAAGAACGAGACAGTCTGATTCATGCTGACAAGCAGTAGCAAGCTGATCCATAAGAGGAAATTAATAATCAAAGTCATGTACACTGGATGAATTTGTTTATTAAACAGCATTTCTATCCTTAAAATATGTCTTATTGGTAGCTTTTAATAAACATAACAAGTTTATAGATAGATTTAATTTAGAATGGAAATTACATATGTGCACCAATTTGCTGAAAAAGTCCACAAAAAACTTCCGAGTTTGCAGAGACTATCACTTGCTCACAAAAAACCAACCAGTGAACATGTGTTGCTGTAAAGAAATAAGAAGCAAGTCTGGGCTAAATATATTAAAGATATAGACTCAAAAGCTAAGAGTAGTCATAAAGAGGTAAATAAATCAGATCTCTCTCAGAGTATCATAGAACTTAATCTCGTTTATAGCCTAAATAACAACAAACTTTACTAAATAAAATAACCAAAGTCAATGCCATTTACTTTATCTGGAAATGCTCCACATTTTGCTAGCAGGAAATGCTCCGCATTCGGTAAGATCCCTTCAGGAAATGCTCCACATTTTGCTAGCAGTTTTGTAGTGAATTAAACTATTTGAAGGGATCATTCAGCCGGTCATCTAGATGGATTTAACCTCTACCTTTCATATCATTGATCAGGTCATGTGCATCAACTCCACATTTGTTTGCATTTTGCCATCAGATAATAAAGTCACCTGTGAATGGATGTCAAAAAAAAAAGAACAACTGAAGAAGAAGGAAGGCGGCGGGCGATGAAGGTGAAAAAGAAAGGAGAAAGTTTAGGATATAACCTAGCAAAGGAAATTGGAGTATTATTTGCCAAATTATGGCTTTAATTTTGTAAAATTGCAGAATCGTCCAATTTAAAGTAATTTTATTTTCAATTTGGCCCAATTACAATAGTTATTATTATAATAATACCAATACTTTCCAATTACAATAGTTTTATGGAAATATACAATGTCACCAAGATTATTAAAAGTACAAAATAGTGTCACTATATAGAAAAACATTTTGTTTGTTGTTTAAATTTATTTCATTCAAAATTATAAATATGTTCATTTTTTCAATTCTTATATTATATTTAATCAATTCTAATATATGAGTAAAACTAATATAAATACATGTCATATGTACTAGCAATACAAATCAATTGGTCAAATGCTCAAAACACTAGCATTTACTTAATTAGTTCTATAATCTTATATATATTTTGATAAAGTACATATAAATAAGATATGAAGCAACAATTTAATGAAAAAAAGAAGCAATAATTTAATGAAAAATTTTATAAAGTTTTTAATATTAGTGTATATGAAACACTATGACCATATACAATGTCACAAAGATTATTAAAAGTAGAAAATGGTGTCACTATATAGAACAACATTTTGTTTATTATTTAACTTTATTTCATTTAAAATTATAAATATGTTCATTTCTTCAATCAATCAATTCTAATATATGAGTAAAACTAATATAATAAATGTCATATGTAATAGTAATACAAATCAATTGGTCAAATGCTCAAAACAATAGCATTTACTTAATTAGCTCCATAATCTTATATTTATATATATATATAACACTTCTTATATGTATAAATATAACTCAATGTAATTTGTATGAATGATGAATCATACACTTTATGATTTATGAATTTAATGATTACTTTATATGTATATATAAATGTATGAATTATAACTCATAGCTTACAATCTCAAATAGTTAGTTAGACTTGCAAAGCATAGTTATGACATATAAAATGCTTATTAATTATTTTCTTAACATCATTACATTAGATAAGTGGTTCATTGGGAGGTTACAAGACAAATAACTATTGAAGCATAATCTTTGTACTATTAGAAGGAAGTTCCTTTCTTTTTTGAGTTAAAATAGAGTACAAAAGCAAAAACTAAATTTTTTTATAATTAGTTAATTGTACTAAAAAATAATTATACTTATTCTTTTTGTTCCCCTAAAAAGGAGAATTTATTTTAAATTTCCTATTATTTAAACAAAGAGAGTCCACTATTAGTAAATAGGAAAGAGTAAAATAATTTAAAAGTAGTATTAAAGAGTTAAATATATTCCAAGTGCCTTTATCTAAGAATTTAAAAGGAAAGATATAAATTCAAAATACTACAATTATTCTAATCCAATCAATTAAACTAGAGGGCAAGGAAATATTATGTTGCATATTTGTTGGGGGTGAATAGAAGTAATAGCTTGTGGCAAAAGTATAATTAGAATGAGGAAATAGACATAAATAAAAAATGGATAAATGAAGTTCTTAATTTCAAGTGGTACTTCTTTTTTTTTTTTTTCTAAATCAACTTTGCTACATATATACAAGTGACAAATACTAAATATAAAAATTAAAACATGAAATAATATAAAAAATATATAGAGGACATGATCGGGTTTTTTTCGAGTTCGGGGGTCGGGTTTTCCCGAAACTCAGGTCGTCGGGGCGGGTTTAGGTATACCCGAACCCGACCCGAACCCGACCCCGGGTTTTTTTCACATTCCCGAACCCGAATCCGAACCCGAAAAAAACCCGGTCAAACGGATTTTGACCGGGTTCGGGTTCGGGGAACCCGTCGGGTCGGGGGTAATTTGCCATCCCTAATGCCAGGACAAAGGATGATGGTATTATAAGCTGTAAGGAGAAAAAGTCGTCGGCCAAAATTTCTCTGCACGTTCTTGCGTTGACTCTGCGGGACTAGCCCAGCCCAAGGATAAAAAAATATCATTTTTGAGCAAGTTTGTATTTTAAAGGTGATGGGGAGAATTTTAGGAGTTTGTATTAGAAGTGCTAAACTTAGATATAGTTTGGAAATTAAGTGAATTCAACTGACAAGGTTTTTTGCTTGTGCGAGTGAAATAAAGTTACTATTACAAAATACATTCACTTATTGTTTTCAAGTAATAGCCAACAAAATTTTCCCCAAGTTTATTAATTCTTGAATTCAAGATAAGGCATTCGAAAAAAAACATTCCCTAATGGGACACAATTGCTACGCATACATAAAATTACCAATTTGTTGGTCTAACTCCAAATTGGGAGCACTAAAAAAATCGCAAATACAGCTGGCATCAATATGCTTTGTATAAAAAATGATATCTTTAGGAAAAAAAATTTAGATAGTTCTTAAAAATTTAAGTTATTTCAATGGATTAAATAATAAAATTTTTAAAAATTATGTCCTCTTCAGTAATTCCTTTTTTCCTTGGCCCTTAAATTTGTTTTTTAATTTTAACTTAATTAACGAAAGTACATTATATTTACCTTTCTTGAGATTTTATAAGATTACTAAACAAACCATCAAATAATTTGACAAAATTATCAAAACTCCTTTAATTAGCAAAATATTTAACACATAATATTCTTCCAATAATGGACGTTCAAAATAAATAAATTTAATGGTTAAACTACCACCTAACTATAGAATTAAAGAAAAGGAAGGGGAAAAAAAAGTCCCCCTTCCTTTTCTTCACCACTATGGCATCATTGCAAATCCTTCCACTCCATTAGTGCCCTTTCTCTTGGTTAGATAATGGGTAATGATATTGACACTTTATTTTATAATATTATTACTTTATTTTTATCAAAAAATAAAGTTAATAATATAATTTTATATTTTTAACAATATATAAAAGTATTAAGAATAATAAATAAAATATCAATATCATCAATTTTAGAATTTTTTTTTTTTTTTAAGAATTCCTTGCTAGTAATCACATACTTTTCTTCAAATAAAAAAATATATTCCTAAGGATATGATGCCATGATGTATGGAGGATTAGGAAAACAGTTTTGGCTGAATTTATAGGGCTGAATACTAAGAGCATTTCTAAATTTTGGTTGTTGAACAAACAATTAATCATTACCATTAACATGTAATAGTTGGACATGACAACTAATCGCTACATAATTGCCCCGTGAGAAGCTAATTAACTTTGTAAATATTGTGCAGTTTACTATTACAATATATTTCTAACTATTTCAAAAAAAAAAAGAAGTTAATTAACAATATTAAAATTTCTCAATCACTAAACATAAAAAGAAAAAAAAAGAAACACGCATGCACACGAAGAGAAATTTAGGTCCTTATAGTGGGTAAACTTTAACCAGTAAAATTATAAGCATGCTGCAAAACTTTCCCCTATACCTTGCTGCCGGGCACAATATTTGTTCTGTGTCATTCATGTAGGACTGCTTGTTTTATGCATTAATGGTTGGTTGATTGCAATTTTGACAAAGATATAACTTTTTCAACCAATACCCTCAATCTTTGTTTATTTGTTTTGTTAAACACAAATACCCTCTGTCAATGAAAGTTATTAAGTGTGGTGATTGCAATTTTATATTTAGTGTCACGTTTGATCATATTTTTCCCCTAAATTTTTCATAAAATTTCAGAACTTTTCCTATAAACCAGTTTTATTAGGACCCGAAAAATCTGAATATTTGAAACTTCTCCAACGAAACTCACAATACTCACAATACAACGTGCATGTTGTTCCAATTACTACAATAAATATTACTTATTCTGATAAGGAAAAAAGGTACAATTTTTATTTGGTATAATTTTTTAAAAATTATAATATACAATACATCATTAATTATATAATATATAATATTTTATTTTTTATCTTTATTTTTTTAATTTTGTGTTATACATTGTCATTATGAATAAAAGTAATATAAAAATCTTACATAAAAATTGAATTTTGTCTAGAATTTTAAAAATAAACTTCTTTTTTTTTTTTTTAACGAAGGAGTAACTCATTGGAGATAAATGGTTAAATTTCATTTATTAGTTAAAAGGCTTAAATTTTACGGTTAAAGGCTCAAAGAATTCTCAATCTAATATAAGGAGTTGGTCCAACTGACAACAATTGATTAACCAAAAATATTCGAAATAACGTTATGTTTAAGACATGGGTTTTATTATACTGGGTTCCAGATTTCCTAAGATAGACCACCATACATTACAACCTCCCATGTGAGTAGAGGCTCCAAGTTCGATTTTACAGTACAATTCTCAATCTAAAATAAGGAGATGATTTTTTATTTTTTTTAACTTTGAATACCAAAGTTAAACATTACATATAAGGTCAATTTAAAAACTCAACCTAACACATCTAATCTAAACCCAATAGGTTTCGATTAAGATATGGCACTCCGATAAAACAGGACAGCACCCATTAGTTAACTTAGGTAAAAGTAACAACACTCCTAATTTATCGGTCTCTACTTGCACAGTTCCTCTCAACATCAACAAGATAACCGAACCGCAGATTCTAACATAGATACTGGAGGGACCGAACTCTTGTCTATGCGCGAATTTATGCTGCGTGTTATCGTGTTTGACCCTCCTCTCAAATTAGAACACAAAAACCCTACAATATGGAGGCCTTGCCTGAATCATTATGAACTAACCACTGACTTCGAAATCCAACAATAGCGATTATGATGCTTCATAGTTCTTCCTCTCATACTAAGAACATCCATTTTTCAATAGGAGAAACAAAACCCAATGAATGAGGGACAGCTGGAAACCAACCCAAAAAAAAAAAAACTATTTACAGAAATCGCACATTCAGTCGCACCTTTTCGCCCCTATACACAGTATTTTTTGTGACCAGCAGCCTTTCGGCCCTTCCTTCCCTCAGTAATAAATCAAATAAGGAGATGGTTCAATTGACAATAATTAATTATCTAAAAATACTCGAAATAACGTTCTGTTTCAGACGTGAGTTTTTTTTATTATATTGGGTCCAGATTGCCTAAGAAGATGATGGGTGGGTTGAGGCCATCCACAGCAGCCCCAAAAAAGGCCAAGACCACGCCACATTAGCGCTACATCAGCACCACATCAGTTTTGAACGGTCTCTACTATTCAGATCATTAAAAAAAGTGCTCACGCTCATGAACGGCCTTTACTATTCACACAACAAATTTCTCTCTCCTTTATCTTCTTTTACACTATTTATTTAATATATTTAATACTTCTTATTTAAATTAATAATTCTAAAATATTATTTATTTTTCATTTATAAAATTCTATATATATTAATAATACAACTTATAATTTTAATTCGTTAATACAATTAATACTTAAACAATTAATGGAAAATAATTTTCATTACATTGAAATTAAATTTTAATAATACATTTAAAATATGAAAATCCATACTCTCAATTAAATATGAAATACTTAAAACAATTAATAGAAAATAAATTTACATTACATTTAAATTGAAATTTAATAATATACTTGAAACATTCGAATAAATACAATAAATTAAACATAAAATTTTTACTAGCGTGCATAATTTTTTTATGACGGCTGTATGAATAGTTATGGCCTGGCCTTCACTATTTTAAATTGTATTATTTAAAAATTATTTATTTTGCATTTATCAAATTCAATATATATTAATAATACAACTTATAAATTATGCTTATCATATATTAAATAATTGAAAACATGAAAATGAAAAATAATTTTACATTAAAATCGAGCATAATTTTTAATTTGAACTCAAATTTTACTATATTTAATAATTAACATAATAAAAAATAAATTATTTCTTTAATTCTTATATAAAATTCAAAATTATAAATTTAGCATTATTTATCAATTAATTACAAAAAATTCTTTTTCATTTAGACAAACCTGATTATTTATTTAATTTTGTAATTATTTATGTTGTTTAACTATGAATACATATAATTTTTAATAATCACATTCAATAATTTTATACAATATTATAGTTAAATTAATTGTTTTAAAATTTTTGTAATTATTAAATATGTATAAATAATTTTACATAATATTAAAATAAAAATTAATATTATTAGACTTAAACTTAAAATTAATAGAAATATTAATAATTTTATATTAAAATTTATAAAATATTAATAAGTATATTATAATTTAATATTATAGGGAAATTTGCATATATAGCAGGGTTGACCGTTGACTTTGCAAATATAGCACCCTCCTTTTTTTCTTTGCAAACATAACACTTTAGGGTTGAACAAAGACCAACATACCCTCATCTTCTCTTCTGAAACATAAAGACACAACACTTCATCTTCATCTTCATCTTCATCGATTCAAGAAAATTTGCTCTCACATCCCATTATTTGCACTTCTTATTATTCTCACACCCCATTGGATCATCATCTTTAAACAAGACATGGCCATGGAGAAAAATTCGTTGCGGGGAGATATTAGTTGAAATTTACACAAGTTGAACTGGGTTTGTGAACTTCAAAGAAACTAGTCGAGCCCTAAGTCGAGTATAGGTCGAGCAAAACATTAGGTTGAATACAAGATCGAGTTTAAGGTCGAACAATAAGTCTGAGTAGTAATTGGTTGAATATTAGATCGAGCTCGACCTAAACTCGACCTAATACTCGACCTACTACTAGGTCGAGTTAAATTTAAAAAAAAAAAGAAAAAATTGAATTTTTTTTTTTAAAAAAAAGTTTTATGGTCAAGCTCGACCTAATGCTCGACCTAAATTTTAAAGAAAAAATTGATTTTTTTTTTAAAAAAAAAGTTTTAGGGTCAAGTTCGACCCCATGCTCGACCCTATGCTCGACCTAATGCTCAACCTAAATTTTAAAGAAAAAAATTGAATTTTTTTTTAAAAAAAAAAGTTTTAAGGTCAAGTTCGACCCCATGCTCGACCTAAATTAAAAAAAAAATAAAAAAATTTTTTTTTTTAAAAAAAATTAAAAATTAAATTTTTTTTTTTTAATTTAGGTCGAGCATTAGGTCGAGCATAGGGTCGAGCTTGACCCTAAAACTTTTTTTTTAAAAAAAAAAATTCAATTTTTTTCTTTTTTTTTTTAAATTTAACTCGACCTAGTAGTAGGTCGAGTATTAGGTCGAGTTTAGGTCGAGTTCGATCTAATATTCAACCAATTACTACTCAGACTTATTGTTCGACCTTAAACTCGATCTTGTATTCAACCTAATGTTTTGCTCGACCTATACTCGACTTAGGGCTCGACTAGTTTCTTTGAAGTTCACAAACCCAGTTCAACTTGTGTAAATTTCAACTAATATCTCCCCGCAACGAATTTTTCTCCACGGTCGCGGTCTTCTTGTTTGAAGATGATGATCCAATGGGGTGTGAGAATAATAAGAAGTGCAAATAATGGGATGTGAGAGCAAATTTTCTTGAATCGATGAAGATGAAGATGAAGATGAAGTGTTGTGTCTTTATGTTTCAGAAGAAAAGATGAGGGTATGTTGGTCTTTGTTCAACCCTAAAGTGTTATGTTTGCAAGGAAAAAAAGGAGGGTGCTATATTTGCAAAGTCAACGGTCAACCCTGCTATATATGCAAATTTCCCAATATTATATTATATTTGAGAAAATCATATATTACACCAAAAATAGTCAAAATGCATGTCATTTTGTAGAGAAAAATATTTTCTACTCGTTGGTAATTTAAAAAAAAAAAAGAGGCCAAAAGGGGGTTGCAAACCAGGGGGAGGTTTACAACCCCTTTTGACGTGGCGCGCGCCCAATTGCCAAATATCCATTGCCAAACGACGTCGTTTGGCCTTTAAATGAGGCCAAACGATGTCGTTTTTTCAAGCAAATTTAAGAAAAAAAAAATGATCACGTCGTGGCCGTGTTTCACGAAACGAACGGTCAGAAGACCGTTCGTTCTATGAGAACCTCCACATCAGCATTTTATGCTGATGTGGAGGTTGTTCCTGCAACAACCAGCCCCATTTTAGGACTAGTGTGGTTGCTTTTATGCTGATGTAGAGGTTGTTCCTGGAATGTTATGCTGATGTGGAGGTTGTTCCTGCAACAACCAGCCCCATTTTAGGACTAGTGTGGTTGCTTTTATGCTGATGTAGAGGTTGTTCCTTGAATGATCAGCCCCATTTTGGGGCTGACGTGGTTGCTCTGAGAGAAGTGGGCAGCTGGAGGGGTGTGTTTATGTTTTTTTAAGGGGGCAGCCGCCTTTTTTTACCTCAAAATTTTTTTTTATGGGGGCAGCCGCCTTCTTTGACCTAAATTTTTTTTTTTAAGATTTCAGTGACTTTGATTGACAGTTAATAATTTTAAAGCGCTGATAAAGAAGTTATTAGACTAGATTTTTGTTATTCTTGTTGTTTTTTTAGGCTCTAATGTTATTGCCTTAATCGATCTGTAAATTTAATGAGAGTTCAATTTTAAATATTATTATAATGAGTACTTTTGTTAGAAAGATTTTTATATAAATATTATCTTTTAAAAAAAATACCACCATGCAATAATACAACCTCCCACGTGAGACATTGGTTGACCACGCATTATTGGACAAAACAAGTGAGTTGTAGAGTCCTTCGGGATAGGCTGAGTGGTAAGTGAGGCGATTGCGAGACTGTAAGGTCGTGCGCTCAAATTTTCATGTTGTTATTTGGTCTTTCGCCTATCACACACGATTTGCTTGGTGTGATTTACAGGTTCCTCACAGGGGTCCATGAGAGTGGAGTAAACTCTAATCGACAAAATAAGTGACACAAATCCTTTATTTTATTTATATTTTTTAATAGCATGATCAAGAGAAGCAGATTATGTTGGATTCTTAACTTTAATATTTCTACGCAAATGCGAGTTGACATTATTTATAACTTTTGGTGGTTTTAATATTCTCATGATCTTATCACATAACAATTCAATCGTTAGATATCTCCATTATTATTTTATTATTATTATTGTTTTTTCCAATCCCATTTTAGCTTAAAGCCCATAGGTTTGGTTAACAAAGGGGAAGGCTGGATTTTTAGTATGCGCAATATGGAAGATACAATTGGAGGGATATGCATGATTCAAGTTTCATTTATTTACTTGATAAATTTTAACCAAGTTTCTTTTCTTAAGAAAATTTTCTCAAGGGTTAGAATGGCAATTTTTTCATCCCCTTTTTGCTGTAGTCATTCAGAATGGTTTGTTCTCAGATTTTTATTTTTTATTTTTTATTTTTCCCTAACACTTGTTTTTTTATATGCTATATTAATTCTTCCCATTATTTTCCCCCTTTTCTTGTTAACAATTATCTTCTTTACCATCCCAATTGGCTGAGGTAGTATTATATGTTTTATCATCTCTAATGTCAAGAAAACTTCTAGTATTCATACTACTGAGTTTTAGAAAAATTAGAAGATGAAGAAGACATATAATTTGGGATGGAATCGATTTTCTAAGGACTTCGCCAAATCGTGAACTCGGTTGCAAGGGGACCAGAGCCGGTACTAGAATGAAAAATCAATATTTATACGATAACATTGAGGGAAAAATATAATACTAAATTCTAAAAAATATATAGTTTAAAATTCTAAAATAAATTTTTAAAAAGACAAAAAAGATAAAATTTAAAGACAAAAATTGAATACACTTATTTACACTATATAACAATTTTTTTAAAACTAAAAAATAAAATTTAAAGATGAAAATTTAATAAAATTTAGAGACAAAAATAACAAAAATGACAAAAAAAAGGTTAAAAAACAAAGTATCATATAATAATTTTTTGTATTTTTGCATTAAAATTTTTAACAAAATTTTACATAATTTTATTAAATTTTTTCTTTTAAAAAGTTAATAAAAAATTAATTTTTTTGATCATTTTTGTCTTTAGGGATGGCTTTTTCGTCTTTTTTTTTAGTTGGAGAACATTATTGTTTCACATTTTAAAGTTCAGGTGTCGTGTTATTACAATTGAAAGGTGGGTCAAAACGATTACAAGCGCCTAAGTTAAGGACATTTTAATATATTATCCTTTTTTTTTTCAAGAGTAGCAAATGTATGACTTTTTTGGGTATGGAATTAAAACAAATAGCTATCTAATGTGATAGTTAAAGAGCCATACATTTGACAAAAAATCAGATATACCATGAAAGAACCAAACACATTGATATCATATATCATTTTGCTCGACATATTTTGTCTTATGGGTTAACTTTTGTAGAGATTGTTGGGATTGCATATAATCCATTGATTAAATTCAAGCATTGCTTGGATTTAGACAAGGTGTGCAGTTTGCGATAAAAATCTATCGTGAAGTGTGAGAATCTTGTGATGGAAAAGAAGCCAAGATAGAGATTTGTTAGAATTATATCATGTCTCCAAATTAGAATGAGATTAGAGAAATTTCTTTAATTTCCTAATTTGGTAGCTACGTAATTGTATTAAGAATTGAATGCTAACATTTAGAAAATCTTACCTTGTAACATTTAAGGGTTTTTTTTCTCAAATGATAGAGATTTGAAAGAGAATTTTAGGGGGGTTTAAAGAGAGATTTTTACATCGAAATGGTGTAATGCAAAGTTGGTAGGAAGTAGATTATGTATACGGATTTGGGATTAATGCATATTAATTCTTTTTTTTATATAATTTCTAAAGTTATGAATAGTAGTATCGTTGTTTTTACCGTAAATATAGGCTTAATTTGAAGCTGCTCAGCTTAATCACTCACAACTTCTAGAAATCAAGCTTCTTCTATCAGTAATTTGCTAATATTTTCTAGAAGAAAAGATACAATAGGATCTGCCAAATCAGCCATTACTTGGAATTGTGGATTGCTATATTTTCTCAACGGGTGAAAGAATAAGCAAATTCGAATACTTATTTGTATTAGACATATATAGCAGCAAGAGGAACACTCAATGATCATTCTTTGCTGATGAAACCTGCAGATTCCCCATTTTTTTTTTTTTTTAAATTTATCTTTCCCTTTCCCTTTCGTTTAAAAATATTAACTGTTCCAACTCAATTATGGACTTTATTCCTTCAACTCAGCTTCCCTTTATCTGTCCAATTTATCCTACTTGTTCAGCTGGTTTTCAGAAGCCGTTGATATCACCCTGAATATTGAATTTTAAGACTCAAATATTGAACTCGAAGTTCGACAAAATATATATATATTGAACCCGAAGAGTCACCAATTTGTTGGTCTAACTTCAAATTAGAAGCATAAATAAATTGCTAACACAGCTTGCACAATTATTTGGTGTAATCAAATTCCTGAATCTGCACCAAATGAAGAAGACCTGGCCTGTATTTTCATAAGAAAGACAAGCCCAGCAGTGGCCCGACTTTTTCAGTATGACGTTCTAGTTCTGTGCAAATTGCTATTTGACACAACCACCAGCAAACCCCCCGAACACAGATACACCAAACCATACCACACCCCGGCCCCAAAAAAAGAAGAAGAAGTCCTTTTTCACCACCCACCCCTAGCTTGTTTCTATTCGGGGCGGCTATGAGAGTGCTCATGAAGTGTCCAATTGATGAGATGGCCAACGGTAGAAGGTGAATCATGGAGTGGGCGAGGGCGGAGGCAGGGAATGATGGGAATCCAATCAAATGAAAAAGAGTACAAGACAGTTTATATGTATTTACATCCAACTGAGCCTCAAAAGGTTATGTATGAACATTTGAGACTATTTGATGGAAAATATAAAGAAATATATATATAAAAATTAAATTTTTAATATTTTTAATCATATAATAATAATTAAAATCAATTCAAAACCTAAGTATAAAATTAATATAATTTTGATATAATAACTAACAAATTATAAAGTCTAAATTCAACCATACAAATTAAATATAATAAAGAAAATTTTAAATATTACAACATACAAATATCAAATATAATTTAGTTTAAAACAACAAATCATAATCATAATCATAACTATAATTTTAATATAATTATAATATACTAATAATTAAAAATTATTAATAATAAATTAAAATTTTAACTAATATTAATAACATAATATATATTTATATAATAATATATTTACAAATATATAAATAATATATTTATAAAAATTTAAATATAATATATATATTAATATATTTAAAAAATAATACGATAAATGGGCCGCCTGTCTCGTTTAAATGCAGGGGAAGTTTTTCTCCTCCCCGCACCAATTCCATCCGGCCCTACGGGGTTAAACTGGGCGGGTTCTCGCCGTCCCTATGAATCTTGCATTTGTTATACATACAACAAATAAAAAAATTGCCCAATATAAAAGCACAAATTGAATTACAAAGATTTCGGCCCAGCCCAAACTAACGTTAAATCAATAAAAATTAATCATTTCAAGCCCACAGAGCTATGCCTGCCCTGGGGTCTACTTAAGGGCCCCTTATTACTGGACAGCTTATATATAATGGGAAATTTGCAAATATAGCACATTTGGGAGTGCATAGTTAAAAAATAGCACCGAGTATAATTTGTTTGCAACAATAGCAAGTCAATGTAGTTTGATCAAGTAAAAAGACCTAAATAACCTTTATTCTTTACTTCATCGTTTACTTCACCATTCTTCTTCATTCCTTATCCATTCTTCATCATTTTTTATCAATTCAAACATTTCATTTCACACATTTTAATCTTCGTATTTACTATATCATGCATAAATTTGACAAAAATAATGATTGTTTGTTAATTATAACTCATTTGATTATGAATTTTAGAATAAATACAATAAGTTAAGATTTTGTCGAACATATGTCGATCACACGTTGAGCACATGTCAAGCACATAAAATTATCTATGTGCTTGATGTGTACTCGAAATTTTTTTCGATAAATTGTCGAGTACACGTCGAGTACATAGATAATTCTATGTGCTCGACATATGTTCGACAAATCTTAACTTATCGTATTTTTTTTTAAAAAAAATTCTTAATCAAATGAGTTATACTAAGCAAAGAATTATTATTTTTCTCAAATTTATGCCTGATATAGCAAATATGAAAATTAAAATGTGTGAAATTGGATGTTTGAATCGATAAAAAATGAAGAAGAATGGGTAAGGAATAAAGAAGAACGGTGGAGTGAAACAGTGAAGTAAATAATAGTCATTTAGGTCTTTTTACTTGGTTAAGCTACATTAACTTGCTATTGTTACAAACAAATTATACCCAGTGCTATTCTTCAAATATACACTCCCAAATGTGCTATATTTGCAAATTTCCCTTATATAAGAGATATTATGATTTATCATCCATGTGATTTGGTAATATATTAAATCAAACCCCGTGATTTGACAAAATATCAATCGCCCACTTTGACAATTAGTCAACCTAACTGAAAGGCGCAAAAAGCCCTCAGGGAGTTATTTGTTATTTTACAAACCACAGGAGGTTAGTTGTTATATTATAAAACCTCGAAGGTGGTAAATGATATTAACTCTAAATTTTTTTATTAAGTTTTTAAAAAGATAAAAAAAAATTAAAATTTAAAGAAGAAAATTTAATAAAATTTGTTAAAATTTTTAATACAAAAAGTCAAAAAATTATTTTATAGTTACTTTATTTTGTAACCTCAAATTTTTTTAAAAAAATTAAGAATGAAAAGATATCAAAAAATTTTGTTGTTAATAATTTTTTAAAAAAATTTGAGATTAAAAAACAAAGTAACTATATAATAATTTTTTGTCTTTTTGTATTAAAATTTTTACATAATTTTATTAAATTTTCTTCTTTAAATTTTAAATTTTTTATCTTTTAAAAAATTTAACAAAAATTTTTAGAATTATTATCATTTACCACCCTCGAAATTTTGTAAAATAACAACTAACTTTCCGTGATTTGTAAAATAACAACTAACTTCCTAAGGGCTTTTTATGTCTTTCAGTTAGGTTGACTAACGGTCAAAGTTTGAATTGTGTTATTTACTGGATTTTTGCTCAAATTTCTTGGACGGCACTTATTTCTTGTTCAATTATGCTCTCGATTGCTCGTAAAAATGGTGTAAAAATACACCTTTAGTTATATCACCACAATTCCATACACTTAAAACTCTTATGCCCACAATAAGTCTGTAATAATCTCGGTTACCTCATATAAAGAGCTTGTTTGTCTGTTTATTTTCACCAATTAAGTCGTATTTTCAAGTTGAAACTAATGCAACTGGCTAGCTAAATTTAACAAATCAAATTTATCTATTTCCCATGGTGGCTTAATTTGTATAGTTTCACAAAATATCCCAAGCTTAATTTATGTGATAAGAAAAAAAAAAAATTTGGTCGTACACTCTTGGATTCAGAAGATTGTGGCAGTTGATTTCTGCTATAATTTGTGTTTCGGGATGCATTATCCATATTTTATAAGGGTGTTTATTTTGATCCGCACATCAAATCGATATGCCGATCCAATCTGAAATTTCGAATAAGAACGGATCGAGTCAAATGAATGCATTTTTCAAATTAGGCGATCCGATCCGTTTTGATCTAAATGGAGAAAAAATATATATAATATTTTTATTTGAAAAATAATTAATATTAGTTATAAAATATAAATTAATATTTTTTGATAATTCAAATAATTTTTTAATTAAAATTAGTCAATTTGTGATAAAAATAAATTAAAATATTTATATTAAAATACACAGATTAATTTAAATGAAAAATACACAAATTAAAATATTTAGATGAAAATTATTTATTATTTGTATATAAAAATAGATAATTTATTTCTATCATTTAAAATATGGAGTTTATTTAGTTTTTGTTTCTAATATTAATTTTATTTTTTAATATTTCAGGATATGAATTTATCAAGAATTTCAGTATTTTCTCCTCATCTTCGTGGTCTGTATTGTCCACCCCAGGGGTCCCAGCATGGAGTTGAGTCAAGTTGATAGTTGACTTATGAATGGACGTGGGATTGTTTAGGGATTCGACCAAGTTGATAGTTGGAGTTGGCAAAGTAAAATATAACATAATAGTTTATATATGTACCCCTAATAACACATTCGAGCAAGTTCGACTCAAATTTCATCAATTCTGAATTTACATATGTACTTTTAATAACATCAAACTCCAGTCCATAAAAGATGTACAGAGTTATTAAAGAGAGTTATGAATCAAATAGTACGTGAATTAAAAGCATAATTAAAGATGGGGTTACTTTTGACAAAGTTAACCAAAGCAAACACATTACACACAAAGTACTCAAATTATTAGTACTATGTTTCAATAGTTGACACTATTAATGGAAACATCAACAGGGCAGGCATTCACAGGGACCCCAACGACCGAATGAACTCTCTCCCAAAAAAATCTTGCCTAGTCGCTGCAAATGGAAAAAGAAAAAGAAAAAGAAAAAGAAATTGTATGTAAATGAAGAAAAGTGGGTAGAGAAAGCACATGGAATGCGTCATAACAGTGGTAGAGCTAGCTAGAAAATTATATTAACTGTGGCTAATTGAATGTCCGAAATTATAGAATTACAAAAATATTAATACACTAATAATAGTTCATTTTTAAAATGAACCATAAGTTAGAAAATATATAATTACATATTAATATTTATCATTAACGTAAGTTTAAGAAATTCTCAATAAAAATCATTGTATTCAAACAGCAAATGAAATCAAGTAATCATAATTAACAGAATTTTCTATATTTGAAATTTAACTAGGATTTGATTTTATTACTGAAATAACTAAATAAAAGATAGTAACGTAAACAAGTATATTACTTTTTCTTCTTTTTCAAAATTCTTATGTAACTAATTAAAAAGAAACAATTGAAATTGAGCGATATCTCTTTCCTGAATTTTTCCCGTTTCCAATTGTGCTAAATTAATAATCACCTTCTCCTTCGATCAAGCTTTTTCACTCATTTTCTTAACCTTTTAATTTTATTTTAAAGAAGAAAAGAAAAGGAAAATTCTCTACTGTTTGAACTGGGGTTCTTAAAATTTAGACTAGTTGAAAGAATTTTATTTTTTTTTAAAGTTTGAAACTTAACGTGTTTAACAAAAGAAAAATATTAATTAGTGACAAAATAAGAAAGAATGAGATTGGGCAACGAACCATGAATGGAGTACCCATACCATACAATTTGCTCCACGCTTGTTAAAATTAATTTTTTAGGGGCACAATAAAATATTGCCTTTGTTAAAATTAATGTGGTAAAGTTAATTTACTTCTAAAATATTTACTCCTATAAATATTGGCACGGAGCCTGATCTGATTATAGTACTACACACTGACAAGCTACTAAATAGGAATTTAAACAAGAAGATGACAATTAGGATCAATACCTGATTTATGGTGCAATCACAATGGAGGGTACGTGACCTACTTTGTAGAAATCTTCTCCTTCTTCACCCTCTGGACTCTTCCTAATTCTCTCACAGAACCTTTTTGGCATCTTTCTTATCTCCAATTCTTTGAGTTTTCTCACAAATCGCAAACCATCTGGAATCTTCTCTAACTTTTCACAACGTACAATTTTAAGACAAGAAAGATTGGGCAAGGCTCCACTTTCCACCCTCCATTCCCTCAAGTAACGGAGATCATCCAGTAAAAGAAATCTAAGTTGAGGAAACCCAGTGCTAGAGCAAATTATCTCTTCTCCAACAAAGGCTAAGGTCCTCAACCAGAGACTTTGTAAACTGGGCAGCTTTTCCAGTGTTTCCATCAAGTTTATTTCAATCCTAGAGTTCCAAAGTTCCAATTCAACCAAGTTTTGGAAGAAGTGGGTTTTGTACTCTGGCAACACTCTTAAAAGACCTTTCAGAGACAAGTGACACAGATTGCTGCCAAACAACTTCTCTACAAGAGCCAACCACTTTTCTGAGCTAACAAACTCCTCGTCCATAGGAAGAAACACGCTTGCCTCCTTTAAGCTTTGTGAATCTGAGATAAAATTGATGATTTCTTCACCTTCATTCTCTTCCGATATTTCCAATGATTTTATCACCTGGATGTTACTCAATTTGTGCAAGTCTTTAATTTCACACACACTAGAATCCAAGTTTTCTAATGTCTCAAGCTTACTCAATCCAAGCAAGCGGAGTTTTCCACAGATTCTTGGACGACGATTCAAAGTATCGGGAAGATACAGATGCCTTAAATTCTTCATCTTCCACAGAACATTGCTCATGAAAAATGTAGCCGCATTACGTAAATCAAGGGTTTCCAAATGTTCCAAGTTGCCTAAGGATGAAGGCAGCATAAAAAAGCCAGAGTCTTTGAGACAAACATATCGCAAGTGGATAAGGTCACCGATTTCTAACTTGAATACTTGGATAAGATTGCGAATGAAATCATAGAGCTTATCTCCAACAAGCACCATCCCTTCAACAGTCAAAGCTCTAAGCATCTTGAAATTGTTAAATTTACTACTTGCCATAACATCTTCATCTACACGAATTGTGAGGGATCGAACATGCTGAACCATTTCTCTCTTTGGCGGAACGTACTTGGATACATTTCCTTCATTCAAAACTGTGACCATTCTATGACATTTTCTACCACTTGTTGAAGAATTTAAATCCCCTAACTCTCCATTGTTTCCTTCTCGAGAATCAATAATCTTCATAAAATTTTCATCCCTTGCCTTGGTCAAGCACAAATCTCTCATAAGGTCATGAAGTCGACATGATTTGAATTTTCGAACTGCAGGTTCATCCTTCAAACTCACATGGATCATGGAACGTTTTATTAGCTCACCCAAGTAACGTTCTGCCACATCCATCATTGATTCATCTCCAATTCGATCTCTTTGGAGTACCATTCCTTCAGCCAACCACAGGTGATACAATGTCTCTGTTTCGATATCATAATCTTCGGGATATATGCTTAAATACAGAAAACAGGGCTTCAATTGTATGGCAAATCGTAGTAACTTAACGCTAGTATCTTACGAAATTCTGCTTCCTGTCCAATTTTTTGACCCCTTTCGAGTAAAGATTTGATGTTCTTGTGTACTTCTTGCCACTCGTGCAACGAGTGTTTTGTTGCAAGAATTCCTCCGATTACAATAACAGCCAATGGAAGTCCGGCACAACACTTGGCGATTTCCTTTCCTGACTTTTCAAGACCTACACATGAATGAATGAATGAATGAATGGCGCACCATTACGACTCATTTCTTTCTCAAGCAGGGAGTCTAATTTGAATACAATTAATACTCAACTTCTCCGAATGAGAAATGGTTTAATTATGTGTCCAAGGGTGTTTATTTGTGAGAATATAGACCACTGTTTGCATAATAATTAACTCGAAATGAACTTTACTTAAAAATCACCGTTAGCATTAATTAAAGAATTATTTTTAACACATCAAGTTTGACGAATTCAGCCAAATACGGTCTACAATGATTGGAAATCTACAAAATTCTGCTGTTAAAAAAATTAATTATCAGCTTTTACTATTTATGTTATAATATAATTTCACGTACGAGTAACATTAGTGCTTTACTACTAGTTATATTGATATGATTAGGTGATTTTTAGGATGATTTGAATGACAAAAAAAGAACAATTTCTAAAACTCAACAAAAGAAAAGGATGTATGAATACAGTGAATCATTCAATCATGAACTTCAGAATTAATCAAATCTAAAGCTAAACACATGGAAATAGCTTTTAGATAGTTGTGATTTTCCCCCCTTCATCCTAGATGGCTAAATTTTTATCATTTTCTGTTACCCGTACAGAGATAAGCAAGTGGACTGCACATATGAGAAGTATGCATCCGCAGCCATGACAAAATAATTGCTAAAAATATAATTCAAAAGCATCATTAAACCGAAAGGACATACCATGATCAACACTGTTTCCTCCCCTTGAGGCTTTTTTCTGGAGTAGATCCCAACTTTCATCAGCCCTTAGAAGTCGAGGTTGATGGTGGAAGCCAGATGGCTCTACATAGGTCGCCACGTCTAGGTTCCGAGTAGTAAGCAATGTTTTGCTTCTTGATCTCTCTGGGGACGGGAAAGCATTTTTCAAATGATCCCAAGCATCTGTCGACCAAATGTCATCAAGAACTATCAAACATCTTTTGCTCTGCTGAATCTCAAAAAGATGTCGGAACAGTTGATCCTCTGTCCGTTGTTTCAAAATTTCTTTGCTATTCGTTGGATCTATTTTTACCAATATTCCTTGTAATATATCTTTGGTTTGCCACTGTTGTGATATGCAAACCCAGGCAAAAGCATCAAAATGTTGCCTCACTTTTGGGTGGTTGTATACTTTTCTTGCAATTGTGGTCTTTCCTATACCCCCCATCCCGTAAATGGAGACAACATTACAGGGATTTACCTCATGTCCATCGGTCAAATGCTGTACCAGCAACTTGACATCATCCTGCATTCCAACAATATCCTCCTCCTCAACATGAGAATAAGTCCGCCTCATCAACTGTTGTTGCCTTGAACTTGGACCTTCCCTCTCCATTATATTTCTGATCCCATATTCATGAAAACTTCTGGTAAGATCAGAGATTCTGCTATGAAGATTTTGGATCTCTGATCCTACTCTGTGACGCATGTAGCATTCACTCAGGATACAAGAGTATCTTTTCAAGCAATTAGCAATGCCTTTTCCCCTCCTGGATGCAACTTTGAAGGCAAAGGCTTCTACTGCATTTTCGGCATCATAAGCAACAATTTTGCTTTGAGAGATCCACTCCCGAATGAACGCATCCTCATCTTGTCTCGAATCAGCATCTCTCAACAGCGACAGCATTAGCCTCATCTTTGATTGAAGCTGCTCAGCTTGCTCACTCACACCTCCCAGAAATTGGGCCTCTTCTTTCAACAATTTGGTGATATTTTCTAAAACAAAAGACACGACAGGCTCTGCCAACTCCGCCATTACTTGGAACTGTAAAATGGTATAGTTTCTCAAGGGGTGAAAGAATGAGCAAATTCAAATATTTATTTGTATTACACACATATAGCATCAACTGGAACACTCAATGATCATTCTTTAAAGTTGAAACTCGCAGATTTTTTTTCTTAAAATTTACCTCACTTTATTCCAACTCAATTATTTAAATTTATTCGTTCAATTCTGCTTCCGTTCAAACTTGGTGTGCCGATAACAGATCTGGAAAAGGCTTGTGCGGTTCAGGATGATGTGGGTCGAGCCGAGGATTCAATTAAAGTCAATGATGTTGATTTTTATTATTATTATTTTTAAAACAGGAGGGACTAATTCTTATTGCAATCTTGGGTGGGTTACAGTGATGCAATTGGACAAGCAGAACCCACTCCCCCCATTAGTTTAATATACTTTAATTATTAAAAAACTATTTTATTATTATTTTTCTGTTTCCTCTTTTTTTTTTTTAAGTTTTTAATTTTGGGTGGTGGTGATAGAAAAGGAAAATTAATCGATTTGAGGAAAGGAAGCAAAGAACAGACATTATTGCCTAAGCCCTTTGGGTTTCAGTTTGGGAATAATAAATTGTAAATGGGCATGAGTTTCAATTGATTCATATGTCAGGAATTTACTTAAATTCATTTAATTGAACTCTATCTTTTTGTGGATCCTTGCCAAATTAATACACAGTAGCTTCATTAATTCGATAGATTTGAGAATCTCCTCAGTGTGCGTACTAAATATAAAATTATATATTTAATTATGTATTAAGAATATTAGAAGTGCAAGTTAAAAAAATTATATTAAATTAAAAGTAATTCTTTTTTTGAGACAAAAGGAATATTTACAAGATACATTCTCTTATTGTTTTCAAGTAATAGCCAAAAAGTTTTTCCCAAACCATTCATAGTTTATTAACTCTTGAATAAAATATAAGGTATGAAAAAAAATTTAATAGAAAACAATTGGTACACAATAACTAGATCTGAATTAATCACCCATTTGTTGGTCTAACTTCAAATTGAAAGCATAACAAAAATCGCTAATAGAGGTTGCACCATTAATATGCTTTGCATATAAAATGATATCTTTAGGGGACAATTTAGATAGTTTTCAAAAGATTAAGTTATTTCAATGGCTTAAATAATAAAATTTTAAAAATTACGTCCTCTTCAATGTTTCTTTTTCTCCTTGGCCTTTAATAGAATTTTCTTCCTTTATTTATTTTAACTTAATTAACGAAGGTACATTATATTTACTTTTCTTGAGACTTAGTAAATTACTAAATGAATCATAAAAAAAATTTGAAAAAATTATCAGAACCCCTTTATCTTGCTGAATATTTAACACACAATATATATTCTTCCAACAATGGATGTTTAGGGACAACCCCATGTCCATTGCCCCCTAAACTAGCATTCCCAACCATTTTCCACAAGATTTATACGTAAGGTAATTAACACTCTCATCCATTTACTTTGTCACTATTTTTGCTTGATTGTCGATATTTAAAACTTTCAATTCATGTTTCAAAATTTAGCAATTTGAGTTTGAATCATTCTTTGGTTACACCTGCCCAAGGTCATAGATCATGTCCTTCAAACGTTATCACATGAAATTGAAAGAATTTTTTTAAATATTCCAAAATCTAGTTATGGCATCCAAAAAAAAATATTTTCAATTTCATGTGATTTGGTGAAAAATTAGACCTATTGATTTGGATTGATTTTCTCCAAAGAACTAAGTAAAATCAAATTATTATATCTAAGATTAAATTGAAATTATTCTAATATCAAGGACTAAATGAAATTTAAAGATAAATTACGCCAAATACCTTGTATACATACACAATGTAAAAGATATTAAAGTTATATTTCTTGACCATTTTATCCGATACTAGTTGGCTTTAATTATGAAAAGAAGTTGAGTGTATATCTTCTTAACATTTCATAAAGTAATAAAGATTAATAGATTAAAGCATTGTTGTAGTGTGTTTTTATCCTTTTCTTAATGAAATAATTTCAGCTTTTCCAAATGGTTTTCTTTTTCTTTGCTTTTCCTTTTGACATCCACGGCCACTTCTCCTCCATAATCGATCTTCTTTCTACCCTTTCCCTGCGCTTTTTGTCCTGGCATCCAAGAATTCTTTTCCATGAAAAATCGCTGCAATTGGACGCTTGATTCATTTGTACACCATCGGACCCCAGAGGTTTCTTTTCTGTCTTTGTCCTTTCCATCGTTTTGACAATAGATCATATATAAAGCAGTAGGGACGGCTTCGCACCATGGCCATCAGAAAGTAGTGATGGTGGAGGAGGATTGCTTTTGCCTCCAAACTTTTAATTTGGCCTTGTCACTTCCACAGGGCCTCTGGCAAAAGTTTTTTCATTTTTGGTTATAAAATGTAGCACCATTCTGAATGAAATTCATTGACAAAGGTGATCGAAACAGGATCCCTGGTCCCTCAGCTATAAATTAATCCGTTGTTAAGATAATGGAAGATGCGTGCGTTGATGTGGCCATTTGGTAAAAGATTCCTATCTCGAAGTATAATTGAGAACTAGTCATAACTGGAGCAATGATCAGCCTATATCTGCAGTAGTTTTAAACTGTTTTTGAGTAGAGCCATGCTAGCATTTGCAACTCCTTTTGGATTCTTGATGAATCATTCATGCTGGCGCAGAAGTGTCATTGTTTGGTTTGCAACTGAGTTTTGGTAGAGGTTTTAATTTCTAATATTCAAATCAAAACAGAACCTCTGTTGCTGTGTAATTTCATCAGAGGAAAAACAAAATTCCCATGGAAGCTATCAAATATCATTCCTGGTATTTCTAATATTAGCAAAACATGGAGCTGCTACTCTATATTATGAATGCCAAAAATAACTATAGTCATGCAAAGCTAAATGAAATGTGTTGTACTTGTTTGAGGGGAATTTTTTTATAATATTTTACCTATTATCATTTTTTGGTCCCTTATGGTTCATAAGTTAACACATTTATTGCTTGATCTTTTAATTTTGGACAGATTTAGTATACTTAAAAGATAATTAATAGTAAGATAACAAACTTAGTCATCAAAGTCAACTAAATTAATTTTTTATTTTTAAATTAAAGAGAAATTTACATTCACTTAATCGATCACCTAGCTAATCTCATTTTCAAAATTTTCCCCTTGCATATTTTTTATTGAATACCAACTTTTCCCCCCTTAATAATGTATTACCATTTAAAATAAAATAATTTAAACATTTAAAATAGATATTTTTATTTTGTAAAAGAAAGTAGGACTAATTTACTTCCATCCCAAAAAAAAGAATCTAATTTCAAAATTCTTGTTTATTCCAAAAAAAAAAAAAAAGAGTCCTCTTTTGGTGTGAGATTTTTGTACAACCTTTACTAACAAAATTAAATATAGAAATATAAATTTTTATTTATATGAGCTCATAAAATGAATTATAAATTATAATTTCTAGAATAAAATAAGTATTTAGTCTTGTAATCTACAAAATAACCATTTTATTGCAAAACTATTAATTACTACAATATATAAATTTAAATGAAAATCTACGACAACTATAATTAAATTATCACAAAATAATTCTCTAATTAGCACAAATTATAAAATAATAATAACAACAACAATAGCAACAGCAACAACAGCAACAACAAAAACAACTCAACACAAATCATCCAAAAAATATGATAGAATCAAAAGTTATCTTCTTTTAAAGTAATTAAATTCCAAAAAATGGTAATTAAAAATGTTAGCAATAATGTGTTGATTATCTAACTTATATATTTTTTAATCAATTATCATAAAAATAGAATTTTTTACCAATTCATTAATTTTATGCATGGTACACCTTATATCTTATGGGTTTGAATTAATCGATATCATAAGTTATGATCTATGAGTAGTAAATTGTACATTCTTACCCTATCCTATAAAGAAACCAGAGAATTGTATCTTATTTTAATCCTTCTCTATCACATAGAATAAGAATAATGTATAAGTTCACCTAATCCATTTGCTCACACCTAATTTTATTCAAAACAATCAAGCAATTTCTTAATAAGGCTCCTTATATCATGGCAGAAATTTTTTGCCAGTTTAACTTACATTAAAAGCAGAGGAACAATTCTGAGAAATAAAAAGCTATATAGACAAAGCAATGAGCATTCTTTTATCATTTACCCATCAATTTTTTGAAGCTTCCAGCAGCATTTTGCCTCCATGACCACCACAAGCACCAGGATTTTCCTTGGGAATCAAGTCACAAAAGAAAAGAACAGTCGCCATTGTTTTTATTGTCATAATATATTTTAGAGAAATTAGTTGGTGATATTTTACAAATGATACAACAGGCTCCGCCAATTCGGTCATTTATTTGAGGTGATAATATGGTAAAGCTGCCATGGTGATTTGTAAATTCTTTTCAGCTTCAAAGTGTGGTTGTTTATGAACAAGTCTGTTTTGCATATTGGGATTGATATTTTGCATATCTTGCTTATAGAAGGAGCAAATTATGTGCAGAATCTTTAGCTCTTTTTTATAATTTACATTCACTCTTTTCAATTTCTTTTTGTTTTATCTTTGGCATGAAGTGCTAGATGGAAATGATCAATATATATATATATATATATATATATATATATATATATATATATATATATATATATATATATATTCTCTTTCCTTTTTAAGAGTGCAAGTTAAGTAGATATTCATAGCGTGAGTTACATCTAAAATTGAGTAAAGAGTATTTCAATCTTATCACCAAGAGCTCTAAAATTTGCTTGTTTAACATTGAGATTACTTTCCCTGCAGGAAAACCAACACATGTTGAAAGAGTTTGACCTGAGCACGATGAAGAATTATAGAAACAAGAAGGGTACAATCATATTTTAGAACAAATTTAGGCATAAATTAACGAGCTCTCTTTAAACTTGTTCACCTCGTTGTAAGAAAATGAAAGCATACTTGATCATTAGTGAATGCTACAAAGAGATGTGATAATACATCAGTCGAGAAGACCTGCAACATCTCTAAGTAGCCCGTTAAGTTCTTGTGTTGTGGTTTTAAATCTCTTGTCCAAATTTTATGCCTCAATTAGGATTTTTTTGAAGATGTAATCGGTTGAAGACATTCATAATTCCTTTTCAATGTGCCTTCCAATGGGGAAAAAATCACAAGACTTAATTTTTCTAAATTACCAAGATATTCCAACTATATTTTTCTTAATTTGTATCAGAGATATAATGATTTTTCTTAGATTTTTTTAGTTAAATCGAAGACAATATATGTCGACATTATTGATATTTTTTTATTCAAAACATTGTCCACCATAAGTGATATTGCAATGTTGATTAGAGTATAATCCCTACATAGATGAAACTTTAATGTTTTATCAAGGCACATCTTAATTGGGAAACGAAATTGCACTGCATATCTTATAAACCCTTAATATAAATAGGAAAACAGTGTGAAAGAGTTATGTAAAATAGAATAAATCAAAGTACCATAAAAGATGTAAAAAGTTATTAAAGAGAGTTATGAATCAAATAGTACATGAATCACAAGCATAATTAAAGATGGGGTTACCCACCGAAGATTTTTTACAAACTTAACCAAAGCAAACACATTACACACAAGGTACTTAAATTATTAGTACTATGTTTCAATGGTTGACATTATTAATGGAAACATCAACAGGGCAGGCATTCACCGAAAGATCCCTCTCATCATTTCTTAGCTGCAAATGGAAAAAAGAAAAGAAAAGAAAAGAAAAGAAATTGTATGTAAATGAAGAAAACTGGGCAAAGAAAGCATATGGGAATGCATCATAATAGACACAGATGCTTACCAGTGGTACAGCTGGCAAGAAAATTATTTTAACTGTGGCTAATTGAATGTCCGAAATTATAGAATTACACAAATATTAATACACTAATAGTTCATCTTTAAAATGAACCATAAGTTAGAAAATATATAATTACATATTAATATTTATCATTAACGTAACTTTAAGAAATTCTCAATAAAAATCATTATATTCAAACAGCAAATGAAATCAAGTAATCATAATTTACTGAATTTTCTATATTTGAAATTTAACTAAGATTTGATTTTATTACTGAAGTAACTAAATAAAAGATATTAATGTAAACAAGTATATTACTTGTTATAGAATATAAAGTATAGTTAACAATTTTTTTCTTTTTCAAAATTCTTACGTAACAAATTAAGAAGAAACAGCTGAAATTGGGCGATATCTCTTTCCTAAAATTTTCCCTTTTCTAATTGTGCTATAATCACCTGCTTCTTCTTCGATCAAGCTTTTTCACTCATTCTCTCAACTTTTAATTTTTTTGAAAGAAGAAAAGAAAAGGAAAATTCTCTACTGTTTGATCTGGGGTTCTTAAAATTTAGACTAGTTGAAGGAAATTTTTTTCTTAAAAAAAAAAAAGTTTGAAACTTAACGTGTTTAACAAAAAAAAAATTAATTAGTGATAAGAAAAGAAAGAATGAATTTGGGCAATGAATGGAGTACCCATACAATTTGCTCCACACTTGTTAAAATTAATGTGGTAAAAGTTAATTTAATTCTAAAACATTTACTCCTATAAATATTGGCACCGAACTTGACTATAGTACTACACACTGCAAGTGACAAGCTATTAAATAGAAATTTAAACAAGAAGATGACAATTATGATCAATACCTGATTTCTTCTGTAATCACAATGGAGGGTACATGACGTACTTTGTGGAAATCTTCCCCTTCTTCACCCTCTAGAGTCTTCCTAATCCTCTCACCGAACTTTTCTGGCATGCCCCTTATCTCCAATTCTTTGAGTTTTCTCACAAATCGCAAACCATCTGGAATCTTCTCTAAATTAAAACAAAGTACAATTTTAAGACAAGAAAGATTGGGCAAGGCTCCACTTTCCACCCTCCATTCCCTCAACTGTGTCAACCTGTCCAGTAAAAGAAATCTAAGTTGAGGAAACCCAGTGCTAGAGCAAAGTATCTCTTCTCCAACAAAGGCTAAGGTCCTCAACCAGAGACTTTGTAAACTGGGCAGCTTTTCCAGTGTTCCCATCAAGTTTATTTCAATCCTAGAGCCCCGAAGTTCCAATTCAACCAAGTTTTGGAAGAAGTGGGTTTTGTACTCTGGCAACACTCTTAAAAGACCTTTCAGAGACAAGTGACACAGATTGCTGCCAAACAACTTCTCTACAAGAGCCAACCACTTTTCTGAGCTAAGAAACTCCTCGTCCATAGGAAGCCACACGCTTGCCTCCTTTAAGCTTTGTGAATCTGAGATAAAATTGATGATTTCTTCACATTCATTCTCCTTCAGTATTATTGGCCATGTTCTAAACACTTGGATGTTACTCAATTTGTGCAAGTCTTTAATTTCACACACACTAGAATCCAAGTTTTCTAATGTCTCAAGCTTACTCAAGCCAAGCAAGCGGAGTTTTCCACAGATTCTTGGACGACGATACAGATCAGAGGGAAGATACAGATGCCTTAAATTTTTCATTTTCCACAGAACATTCCTTATTAACAATCTATCAGAATCACGTAAATCAAGGGTTTCCAAATGTTCCAAGTTGCCTAAGGATGAAGGCAGCATAAAAAAGGCAGAGTCTTTGAGACAAACGTATCGCAAGTGGATAAGGTCACCGATTTCTAACTTGAACAGTTGGATAAGTGTGCGAATGCCATCATAGAGATTATCTGGAGCAATAGGCCTCATCCCTTCAACAGTCAAAGCTCTAAGCATCTTGAAATTGTTAAATTTTGTACTTGCCATATGTCCTTCATATTCATCTCCACCGAGCATACGAAATGTGAGGGCCCGAATATGCTTAATCATTTCTCTCTTTGGAGGAACGTACTTAGATACATCTTCATTCAAAAATATGGCCATTCTATGACATTTGCTCCTTGAACAATTAGAATCCACTATCTTTGGATTGTTTTCTTCTCGATAATCAACGATCTCTATAAAATTTTCATTCCTTGCCTTGGCCAAGCACATATCTCTCATAAGGTCATGAAGTCTACATGATCGGAATTTTCGAAGTGCGGGTCCCTCTTTCAAACTCAGCTGAATCATGCGGACATTAACTCACCCAAGTAACGTTCCGCCACATCCATCATTGATTCATCTCCAATTCGATCTTCTTGAAACCATTCCTTGACCATCCACAATCGATACAATGTCTCTGCTTCGATATCGTAATCTTCGGGATATATGCTTAAATATAGAAAACAGGGCTTCAATTGGTATGGCAAGTCACGGTAACTCAAAGCTAATATCCTCTGAAATTCTCCTTCTCGTCCAATGTTTTCACCCTTTGCAAGATATGATTTGATGTTTTGGTAGACGAATTTCCACTCATTTAACTCGTGCTTTGTTGCCAGAATTCCTCCCACAACAACCACAGCTAATGGAAGTCCCCCGCAACATTTAACCATTTCTTTCCCTAACTCCTCAAATCTATGGATATCATCCAAGCCTACGTATGAATGAATGACACATGATTATGATGAAATTTTGACACATGCAGTGAATAAAGTGAGGAATTTATTTATTTATTTATTATTTTTTTTTTTTTTTGGTCTCCTATCACTCACATGATTAAGAACATAAGAAATCAAGGCATGAAATTGAAAACTTTCTTGCTGGTGCAAGTTCATAGGTATTGAGGATGCAAATTAAGGAAGTATCAAATTTTAAGCACTAATGTCCTGGACCTTTATAATTACTACAATCCAATATATCAAAGGTGGTTTTGATCTGTTTAGAAGGTTTAAGAATGATTTGAGTGATAGAGGATAGTTTCTAAATTTCAATAAGAGAAGATATGGAAGCATTAATACAATCAATCAATCAATCAACTATGAATCCATAGTTCAACAAATCTTAAATTAAACACATCCTAAACGAGTTTAAATTGTGGCCTTTTTTTTCATTACTCACTAAATTTTTCTCGTTCATGCTAATTGTCCTTAGATAAACAAATCGCCCTATCTAGATCCTTGGTTACTTATTTTACTCTAAAACTAAATCTCCAGTTGCATTAAGAGTGGCATGCACATGGGAAAAGTATACAGCAATAAAAATAAATAAATGCTAACGATAGAATTCAAAGGTAACATTGAACTAAAAACTCATACCATGATCATTGCTGTGTCGTCCACTTAAGGCTTTCTTCTGAAGTAGCTCCCAACTTTCATCATGGCTTAGAAGTTGAGGTTCATGGTGGAAACCGTCTGGCCTTATGTGGATCGCCACATTTTTATTCCGAGTAGTAAGCAATATTTTGCTTACTGGTCTCTCTGTTGTTGGGAATGCATTTCTAATACATTCCTGTGCATCACCACCAAATATCATCAAGAACTATCAAACATCTTTTGCTCAGCTGAATCTCATAGAGATGTCGGACCAGCTGATCCTCTGTCCATTGTTTCAAAATTTGTTCACCATTCTCAGGAATTATTTTTACCAATATTCTCTGTAAGACATCTTTGGTTTGCCACTGTTGTGATATGCAAACCCAGGCAAAAACAGCAAAATGTTGCCTCACATTTTGGTGTTTGTATACTTTTCTTGCAATTGTGGTCTTTCCTATACCCCCCATCCCGTAAATGGAGACAACATTACAGGGATTTACGTCATGTCCATCGGTCAAATGCTGCACCAAAGAACTTGACATCATCCCGCATTCCAACAATATCCTCCTCTCAACATGAGAATAAGTCCGCTCATCATCAATCGTTGTTGCCTTGAACTTGGACCTTCCCTCTCCATTATATTTCTGATCCCATAGTCATGAAAACTACTGGTAAGATCGGAGATTCTGCTATGAAGATTTTGGATCTCTGATCCTACTCTGTGACGCATGTAGCATTCACTCAGGATACAAGTGGCAGGTTTGTCGAAGCCTACAAAATTAATTACTGGTCTTTAAGTAATTACAAATTAAATTTGTAGTAGTAGCAGACCAGGTCGAGTCCCAAGGGAACCTAAGTATAGTTCCAAGCCTTGAACAATAAATTATAAATAAATAAACATGGGGATTTTTTTGAATGATGACTAAACTATGGAAATTTTGAAAATAATAAAAATGAATATTTAAAACAATAAAAGTAGAAAATAACAAAAGTTACCAATTAACCAAGTTTCCAATCCAAGGGTTGATTTCATTCAATTGCATCACTGATCATAGGTCACTAAAAATAATCTTGCAAATTCAAATATTTAACTTGAAACCTATTAGGATAGCCATAATAAATTTCCGCTTTCCTAATATAATTGAGAGCCCAAAGACCCTAAATCAAAACTTACCATTAATTGATTGGGCACGATAGCGTTCCATATCAATTAAATGATAGCATTAAGATCTATGAAACCGTTAAACCAAAATTAAAATACCAAATCGCATAAGAAATTAATCTTGTCCCATTAATTCCTCCAAGCTAAGCATGCATATTTACAAACATAAACAATTTTAACTTAGTTGCTACTTGGTCCACTTATTCATGACAATTACGGATCATTGAACTCATGGATAGCAATAGAATAAATAATGAACAATTAAATTGTCAGATTAATTCATCATCAATTATTCATAAAATTAAATCAAGAATTAACAAGTATTTGAATAAAAGCAAGAAAATAAAATTAAGAACAAAACCTCACAGTGATTGCAATTGAAATCAATCTTTCCCTTGAATTAGAAAAGAAAATTTAGCCACTCATGGTGGCATACATGATTGCTAGAATTGTTTAAGAATTTTTTGTAAACTAAAACTAAGCTAAAAGAAAGACAAAAAAGAAGAAGAATGGGAATTGGAGAGCAAGAGCAGCGATTGCTCAGAAAAGAAAAGAATGTAGGATGTCTTTGTGAAGATGAAGGCTGCACTTGCTTTTATAGATGGCCAAATATCCTTTTCCCTCTCTTTGACCGAAATCCACTTCCTATTTTGCTTAGTTTGGCCAAAATCAATTCTGGCCAAATCAATTTCCTTTGAATGCTTCTTGTCTTGTTTCCAATTTTGTCTTGGCTTGTGCAACGGATTTGTTCTCTTCTTTGTTTCCTTTTTCTTTCTTTTCCTGCACATTGTTTCCTTTAAGCTTCCTTTTGTTCCAAAATCAATTTTGTCTTCTTTCTTTGGTTGACTTCAAATTCTTCTTCCCGAAAAATCAATTTCTCCATTGCCTTTTCCCATTGAACTTTGACTTTGTGCAGAATTTGGTTCTCTTCTTTGCCTTCTTTTTTTCCTATTCTGAACTAATTTCCTTTTGCTTTCCTTTCTTCTTGCAACTTTTAGATTTTTCTTTTGTCTTCAATTGTTGCCTTTTATCACATTTTTCCAATTCACCATTTTTCATACCTAAAACAAAAGTATATTAAAACCAAATAATTTTTCATAAAACTCAAATTAATATTAAAGAAATATGAATAAGAAAAATATATAATTTAAGCCCTATCAAATCCCCCACACCTAAACTGTGCTTGTCCTCAAGCATACATTAAATCAACATCTCCCTCTCCATTCATTTCCCTTTTTCAACTCATCCACAACTAACTCAGAATCATCACACGTTAGAAATCAAGATTGGAATGACAATCCAACGAACAAATAATCATAGCCTAATTTCCTCAACAAAACATGCACATCTCATTAATCTCAACAATTTTATTGAAATCAAATGCAACAAAATTTGATAACTTCTCACAGATTGCACTCTAAGCCCTCAAAATGTTTAGGGGTTCAATATAGCACTCAAATCAAACATAGCATGTCATTACCATAGGCTTGCTTATATATCACATCTCCACCACTTATAAATATGAATCCATACAACAATCAAAGGGTCTTTATAAGGGTTGTAATGGGGCTTAGGTAAAGGTAGGTAAAAAGAAAGGAAAATTTAGGCTACAAACATCAAGATATGTAAGAACTTCCTTGCATGACTCAAAGTCACAACAATAGCACCGCATTAGAGCCACTTCCTTATTTCAAATAACATGTATTCCCCTTTTTGCAACTTTATCATATAATTGGACTATTTTGTACACAATGAAGAACATTTACTTTGTCCAATCTTTCTAGGGAATACTTTCCACGTTCCACTTCTTCTTTGTTTTTTTTCACACTTTTCATCATTCTTTTTTTTCTCTTTCTTTTTTCTTTTTTTCTCTTTTCCCACTTCCTCTTTTTTTTCGGTGGTTCTTTTCCTTGGAATCAATAGAAATTATCATACAATCATTCCCACATATTCTTGACAAGGGTTCAACAATGGTAAGAACAAAACAGTGGTTTATGGCTAATGATGTGGTGTTATAACAAAGAAAGGTTAAGGCTCAAAATTGGCTAACTAGGGGTATATGTAATAGGATGGCTTTTTAGAAAGTTTAATTGGCTGCTCCTAAATGCCCTTATCATTTCAAAGCATGAATCCACAATGTGATCTCAACATGCATAACAAAGCAAGTTCTAGAATGAACATACCATATTTGACAACACTCCACAAAGAATTATGTGAGCAAGAAAAGGAAATGCTCTTAGGCTCAAATACTCACACCATGGGTTCAATGTATCAAATATTGCACATTCTCATTCAATTCAATCATTAAAATCAACGAGATGCTTTAAAATTTCAAAACAAAGGCTAATCATACTTTTCCATCTTCATGCTTCCCAACTCAACTACTAATGCATGCTAACCAAGAGTTACTTGAAACAAGTATCAAAAGAGTTAGGAATTTCAAGGAAAACTTTCAAATTGTCAAGCATGATGTTGCAAAAAATTGTAAAATTTTATCAAAATAACTCAAATAATTTTAAAAATTTTAGCTTAGCAAAATTATTCAAATAACCACAAAACACAAAAGCGCTCCCCCACACCTAAATCATACATTGTCCTCAATGTATAAAAGACTTGTGCATGGAAATCAGGAAATAAAAAATAAAGGCAATGGAATAAGAAACTTCCCTGAATGACGGCACAAGCAATGGGCTATGGTGAGGTTGGGCATGGAGGAAGGTGAAAAATGAAGTAGTCAGCAAGCCGTGCATCTTCTCCACCAAATTTCTAAAGCTTAGATTCTAAAAAGTCAAGGATGACACTAAGGATAAAGAAAAATAACAATAATAATAAAAGAAGGAATAGAAAGTAAAAGAAAAAAAAAAGAAATCCTTTGGGTTGCCTCCCAAGTAGCGCAATTGTTTAACGTCGTTATGCTCGACGTCTCTACTTCACATTAAAAATCTAGGTAAATGGGCGAGGTTAACTTAATGTCAAGCAAAGTTGAAACATTAACCTCGTCATGAAATATCTTGAGTCTATGCCCGTTTACCTTGAAGATCTTCCCTGTTTCCAAACTTTGAATCTCAACTGCACCATAGGGGAAAACTTTAGTAACAAAAAATGGACCAAGCCATCGAGAACGTAGCTTACCAGGCATGAGCTTCAATCTAGAATTGTATAACAAAACCTTTTGACCCACATCAAATTGTTTCCTCATGAGAACATTGTCATGAAACAATTTGGTCTTCTCCTTATACATCCTTGAGTTTTCATAGGCATCCAATCTCAATTCTTCCAACTCTTGCAACTGCAATTTCCTAGAGTTTCCAACTTCATTCAAATCCATATTGGTTTGACGAACTGCCCAATAAGCCTTATGTTCAATCTCGACTGGAAGATGACAAGCTTTGCCAAAAACCAACCGATATGGAGACATCCCAATCGGAGTTTTGTATGCAGTTCGATAAGCCCATAATGCATCATCTAGGCGTAGGCTCCAATCTTTCCTCCTGGTTGTGATTTTTCCAAAATGGCTTTTACCTCACGATTAGAGATTTACGCTGGCCATTTGTTTGAGGATGATATGTTGCTACCGGTGATGTACTCCATATTTCTTTAACAAAGCCTCAATTGTCTTATTGCAAAAATGGCTTCCTTGATCACCGATGATTGCCCGAGGTATCCCAAATCGCTAAAAATGTTAGTTTTTATAAAACCCGCAATCGCTTTAGAATCATCAGTTTTAGTGGCCTTTGCCTCTATCCATTTAGAAACATAATCAACTGCTAAAAGAATGTATAAATTTCCACAAGATGAAGGAAAAGGTCCCATGAAATCGATTCCCCAAACGTCAAATATCTCACAAACCAAAATAGGTGTTTGGGGCATCTCATTCCTATGGGACAACGTACCTGTTCTTTGGCATCGATCACAATTTTTACAAAATAAATAAGCATCCCTAAACAGAGTTGTCCAATAAAGGCCACAATCCAATACCTTCCTAGCAGTTCTTTTTGGTCCAAAATGACCTCCACAAGCAAGATTATGGCAAAAAGAAAGAACAGAGTGATGCTCATTTTCAGGGACACATCTCCTAATGACTTGATCAGAGCAAAATTTCCAAAGATATGGTTCATCCCAAACATAATATTTTGCCTCAGCTTTTATTTTTGCCCTTGAAAATGTATTTAAACCACTTGGTAGGACTTTGGCAACCAAATAATTAACAATATCAGCATACCAAGGAACCATACCTTCGAGTTGAAAGAGATGTTCATCAGGAAAATTTTCAAAAATAGGTAGTGATTCTTCCTCCCGAACTAACCTGCTCAAATGGTCAGCCACCAAATTTTTGGCTCCTTTGCGATCTCTTATCTCAAGGTCAAATTCTTGGAGCAGCAAAATCCATCTAATGAGGCGTGGCTTTGATTCCTTCTTGGCAAGTAGGTACTTCAAAGCTGCATGGTCAGAATAAATAATTACTTTAGATCCAAGTAGATATGATCTAAATTTATCTAAAGCAAAAACAATTGCCAAAAGCTCCTTCTCAGTAGTAGTGTAATTGCATTGGGCCGCATTCAATGTCCTTGAGGCATAATAAATGACGTGGCTCTTTTTATCAAGTCGTTGGCTGGCGGCTCCCACCGCGTAGTTGCTTGCGTCACACATGAGTTCAAAAGGCAAGTTCCAATCTGGTGGTTTAAGGATAGGTGCTGTCGTCAACAAACTCTTGAGTTTATCAAACGCCTTTTTACAATCATCACCAAATTCAAAAACTACATCCTTTTGGAGCAGATTGGACAAGGGCAATGCAATTTTTGAAAAATCTTGAATAAATCTGCGGTAAAAACCTGCATGGCCAAGAAAAGCACGTACTTCCCTAACATTTGTAGGGTAAGGTAAGCTCACAATAAGATCTATTTTAGCTTTGTCCACTTCTATACCTCTAGAGGAAATTACATGTCCTAAAACAATGCCGTCATTTACCATAAAATGACATTTTTCGTAATTTAAAACCAAATTGGTTTCTATGCACCTTTTCAGAATTTTTGTCAAATGGTCTAAGCAATTATCAAATGAATCTCCATAAACAGTAAAATCATCCATGAACACTTCTATGCAATTTTCTAAAAAATCAGAAAAAATACTTAGCATGCATCTTTGAAATGTACCTGGAGCGTTGCAAAGACCAAAAGGCATCCTTCTATATGCAAAAGTCCCAAAAGGGCAAGTGAAAGTAGTTTTCTCTTGGTCCTCTTTAGCTATCGTAATCTGGTGATAACCTGAAAATCCATCAAGAAAACAAAAGAAAACTTTTCCAGCCAATCTTTCTAACATTTGGTCTATGAAGGGTAGGGGAAAATGGTCTTTTCTAGTTGCTAAATTCAGCTTTCGGAAATCAATAACCATTCGCCACCCATTTTGAATCCTCATGGGCACCAATTCATTATTTTGATTTCTTACCACTGTAATCCCAGTTTTCTTTGGCACCACATGAACTGGACTTACCCACTTACTGTCAGAGATTGGGTAAATAATTCCTTCAGCAAGTAACTTAAGGACTTCCTTCATAACCACTTCCTTCATTGCTGGATTCAACTTTCTCTGAGCTTCCCTTACTGGCTTAGCATCTTCTTCAAGAAGAATGCGGTGCATACAAATCGCTGGACTTATTCCTCTAATGTCAGCCAGCTGCCAACCAATTGCCAATTTATGCTCTTTTAAAACAACCACTAACCTCTCTTCCTGGTCCTTGGTTAACTGTTTTGAAACTATGACAGGAAGGGTCTCATTGTCTCCCAAATATACATATTTAAGATGATCGGGTAGTTGCTTTAATTCAAGTTTTGGGGCCTGCAAAACAGAAGGTAACACTTTTTCTTGAGATAAAGAAAATTCAACATTAAAAAGTGTTGACCTTTCCTGTGCGTTCTTAGTATAGTCAATATCATTGCACAATTCAGCGGCTTCTTCCTCACTCAATTGTCCTTCCTTCTTAGTGTTTTCTTCATCAAAAGTTTCCTGTGTAATGGAATCAACAGTATCAATAGAACAAATTGAATGAGCCTCAGGAGGATATCTCATAGCATCAAAAATATTAAATTTAACAATTTCCCCATCAAACTCTACAGAAGTTAACGCCTCATCCACATCTATCTTTGTTTTAGCTGTCTTCATGAAGGGTCTCCCTAGCAAAATTGGGGCAGAAATTGTGTTTGAGTCATCCTCCGTTTTTAGGATGTAAAAATCTGCTGGAAAAATTAGCTCATTGACCTGCACCAAAACATCCTCAATAACCCCTTCAGGGTAGGCATTAGACCTGGCGACAAGTTGAATCACTATCCTAGTCTCTTTCAAAGGACCCAAATTTAAAGTCTTGAAAATTGAGTAGGGCATGACATTTATAGAAGCTCCTAAATCAAGCATAGCACGCTCAATTTTCTTATCTCCAATAACACATGGAATTGTGAACATACCTGGGTCCTTGCATTTTTCAGGTAGAGTTTTATGAGTGAGCATATGAAACATTCTTCCCTACCTTAATCTTTTCGTTTCCTTAGCTTTCCTTTTGTTGGTGCACAACTCCTTCAAAAATTTGGCATATTTTGGAATTTGTTTGATGGCATCCAACAAAGGTATGTTCACTTCTACCTTTCTAAAGGTGTCTAGAATTTCCTTCTCATAATCCTCCTGTCTTGACTTTGCCAACCTGCTAGGAAAAGGGGGAACAATCGCATTAGGAAATGTTGGTTTAGAATTAGAAGAAAGAGTTACCTTTGATTGCGGTTCACGTGTGCATTCTTCTTCTTCTTTATTTTCATGCTTCTCTGCATTCTCTGGTTTTTCTGATAGATCAGGTCTTGTATCAATCTCTTTCCCACTTCTTAATACAATGGCACTTGCATTTTCCTTTGGATTAACCACCGGCTGTGAAGGTAACCTTCCAGAATTTTGTGCTTCCAACTTGCTAATCGATGTAGCCAGTTGGGTAATTTGGTTCCCCAAAGCTCGTTGCTCCTGTTGCATTTGTTGCATATTAGTAGCAAGTGATTTAACAATATCTTCTAAATGCATACCTGAGTTTGAAGATGGAGCTGATGGTGAAGGTGGCTTATTGTAAGGTTGTGGTGGAAATCTCTGTTGTGCTCCTTGGTTCCCATAACTGAAATTCGGATGGTCCCTCCATCCAGGGTTGTAAGTATTAGAGTAGGGATCATATCTCCGTTGAGGTTGACCAGGAAACCCTCCTACGACATTAATTTGTTGATGTGAATCTTCTTGCAGTGTAGGACACATGTCCGTAGGATGACCAGAAATCGAGCATATTCCACAGACCTTAGCAGTTTGTATGTGCCCTGTAGCCAATTGACGAACCATGGTAGTTAGATCAGCAATTTGATTTTTAAGATCAAAAGTGTCTACCTCATTGACCCTCTTAAAATTCCCTTCAACTCGGGTTCCGAATTGTTGAGAATTTTCTGCCATATTAGATATCAATTGCCGAGCCTCTGCTGGTGTTTTGTTCACCAATGCTCCTCCACTGGCTGCATCTACCATGCTCCTATCCATTGGTAGTAACCCTTCGTAGAAGTATTGGATGAGGAGTTGCTCGGGAATTTGATGGTGGGGACAACTAGCACACAGTTGTTTGAATCTTTCCCAATACTCATAGAGAGTTTCCCCACTATGTTGTCGTATCCCACATATTTCTTTCCTAATATTTGCAGCCCGAGATGCAGGGAAAAACTTTTCTAAGAATAATCTTTTCATCTCGTCCCATGAGGTGATTGAACTGTAAGGAAGGTAGTATAACCAATCCTTCGCCTTATCTCCTAAGGAAAAGGAAAGGCTCTCAACTTGATTTGCTCTTCCGACACTCCTTGTGGTCTCATACTAGAACACACGACATGGAACTCCTTTAGATGCTTGTGCGGATCTTCACCTACAAGACCACGAAAAATAGGCAATAAGTGGATTAAACCAGATTTTAATTCAAAACCAACATCTAAAGTAGGAAATTGAATGCAAAGAGGTTGATGGTTTAAAGTAGGAGCTGCCAACTCCTTTAACGTTCTATCTCCCATTGTTGCAAATTCGGCAATCTCCAATTCGGTAGATTCCGTTTCAATGTCCACCTCTGAAGATGAACCACCTTTTCTTTGCTTAGCCTCTTTTCTTAGTTGGCAAGCAGTCTTCTCAATTTCAGGATTGTATTCTAATTCGCCTTCCTGAGAAGCACGAGTCATATAAGAAAGAAAAATATTAGTAGCACTAGATATTCAAAACAAAGAACTAATTGGTTCCCCGGCAACGGCGCCAAAATTTGGCAGGTTTGTCGAAGCCTACAAAATTAATTACTGGTCTTTAAGTAATTACAAATTAAATTTGTAGTAGTAGCAGACCAGGTCGAGTCCCAAGGGAACCTAAGTATAGTTCCAAGCCTTGAACAATAAATTATAAATAAATAAACATGGGGATTTTTTTGAATGATGACTAAACTATGGAAATTTTGAAAATAATAAAAATGAATATTTAAAACAATAAAAGTAGAAAATAACAAAAGTTACCAATTAACCAAGTTTCCAATCCAAGGGTTGATTTCATTCAATTGCATCACTGATCATAGGTCACTAAAAATAATCTTGCAAATTCAAATATTTAACTTGAAACCTATTAGGATAGCCATAATAAATTTCCGTTTTCCTAATATAATTGACCGAGCCCAGCACCCTAAATCAAAACTTACCATTAATTGATTGGGCACGATAGCGTTCCATATCAATTAAATGATAGCATTAAGATCTATGAAAACCGTTAAACCAAAATTAAAATACCGAAATCGCTACAGTAAATTAATCTTGTCCCATTAATTCCTCCAAGCTAAGCATGCATATTTACAAACATAAACAATTTTAACTTAGTTGCTACTTGGTCCACTTATTCATGACAATTACGGATCATTGAACTCATGGATAGCAATAGAATAAATAATGAACAATTAAATTGTCAGATTAATTCATCATCAATTATTCATAAAATTAAATCAAGAATTAACAAGTATTTGAATAAAAGCAAGAAAATAAAATTAAGAACAAAACCTCACAGTGATTGCAATTGAAATCAATCTTTCCCTTGAATTAGAAAAGAAAATTTAGCCACTCATGGTGGCATACATGATTGCTAGAATTGTTTAAGAATTTTTTGTAAACTAAAACTAAGCTAAAAGAAAGAAAAAAAAAGAAAAGAAGAAGAATGGGAATTGGAGAGCAAGAGCACGGCAGTTGCTCAGGAAAAGAAAAGAATGTAGGATGTGCTGTGAAGATGAAGGCTGCACTTGCTTTTATAGATGGCCAAATATCCTTTTCCCTCTCTTTGACCGAAATCCACTTCCTATTTTGCTTAGTTTGGCCAAAATCAATTCCTGGCCGAAATCAATTTCCTTTGAATGCTTCTTGTCTTGTTTCCAATTTTGTCTTGGCTTGTGCAACGGATTTGTTCTCTTCTTTGTTTCCTTTTTCTTTCTTTTCCTGCACATTGTTTCCTTTAAGCTTCCTTTTGTTCCAAAATCAATTTTGTCTTCTTTCTTTGGTTGACTTCCAAATTCTTCTTCCCCGAAAAATCAATTTCTCCATTGCCTTTTCCCATTGAACTTTGACTTTGTGCAGAATTTGGTTCTCTTCTTTGCCTTCTTTTTTTTCCTATTCCTGAACTAATTTCCTTTTTGCTTTCCTTTCTTCTTGCAACTTTTAGATTTTTCTTTTTGTCTTCAATTGTTGCCTTTTATCACATTTTTCTCCAATTCACCATTTTTCATACCTAAAACAAAAAGTATATTAAAACCAAATAATTTTTCATAAAACTCAAATTAATATTAAAGAAATATGAATAAGAAAAATATATAATTTAAGCCCTATCAACAAGAGTATCTTTTCAAGCAATTAGCAATGCCTTTTCCCCTCCTGGATGCAACTTTGAAGGCAAAGGCTTCTAGTGGATTTTCAGCATCATAAGCAACATCTTTGCTTTGAGAGATCCACTCCCGAATGACCGCATCCTCATCTTGTCTCGAATCAGCATCTCTCAACAGCGACAGCATTAGGCTCATCTTTGATTGAAGCTGCTCAGCTTGCTCACTCACACCTCCTAAAAATTGGGCCTCTTCTTTCAACAATTTGGTGATATTTTCTAAAAGAAAAGACACGACAGGCTCTGCCAACTCCGCCATTACTTGGAACTGGAAAATGGTATAGTTTCTCAAGGGGTGAAAGAATGAGCAAATTCAAATATTTATTTGTATTACACACATATAGCATCAACTGGAACACTCAATGATCATTCTTTAAAGTTGAAACTCGCTGATTTTTTTTTTTTTTAAATTTAGCTCACTTTATTCCAACTCAATTATTTAACTTTATTCGTTCAATTCTGCTTCTGTTCAAACTTGGTGTGCCGATAACAGATCTGGAAAAGGCTTGTGCGGTTCAGGATGATGTGGGTCCAGCCGAGGATTCAATTAAAGTCAATAATGTTGATTTTTATTTTTATTAAACGGGGGCTAATTTTTTTAGATCATTAGCACTTTTGTCTTAAGTACTAAGAGGCACCGTATCAAAAAAACTTGGTGACACGCCCGTGCTTGCTATTGATCCAAGCTCCGGAGGCAATGATGTTGATTCAACTAATAAAGTTTTTTACTTGTGCATGTAAAATAAAATTACTATCACACGATAGATTCTATTCTCTTATATTGTTTTCAAGTAATAGTCTAACAAGTTTTTCCCTAGGTTTTTAACTCTTGAATTCAAGATAACGCATCCCCCCAAAAAAATAAAAATAAATAAATAAATAAATAATCCACTAGTGAAATACCATTCATACACATTAGTTGGTATAGAAAATTACTAATTTGTTGGTATAGCTTCAAATTAGAAGCATAAAAAATTGCACCATTAATATGCTTTGTATAAATAAATAAATTTGATGATTAAAATACCACTGAACTATAGAATTAAAGAAAAGGAAGGGAAAAACAAATTCCCGTTCCTTTTCTCACCACTATTGCATCTTTGCAAATCCTTCCACCTCCATTATTGCCTTTTATTTTCGTTAGATAAGGCGTAATGATATTGAGACTTCCTTTTATGATATTGACACTTTATTTTTGTTGAAAAACATAATTAATAATGTAATTTCATACTTTTAACAACAGGTAAAAATGTACTAATAAGAATAAATAAATTATCAATATCATCAATTTTAGATTATTATCCTCTTTTTTTCTTTTTTTTTTTGGCTCCTTGCTAGTAATCACATTCTTTTCTTCAAAAGTTTAGTGACAACCCCTTATCCATTGCCCCTAAACTGGCATTCCCACCCATTTTCCACAAGATTCAATATATTTGATTGATTTTCTATATTTAAAACTTTTAATTCATATTTCAAAGTTTCGTAATTTAATTTTGGATCGTTCTTGGGTTAAACCTGCCCAAACCCATACATCACGTCATTCAAACGTTATCGCATGAAATTGAAAGATTTTTTAAATATTCCTAAATCTTGTTATGGCATCAAAAAAAAAAAGAAAAGAAAAATTCAATTTCATGTGATTTTGGTGGAAAATTAGACCATTGATTGGGTTGATTTTATCCAAAGAACTAACTAACTCAAATTATTATATCCAAGATTAAGTTGAAATTATTCTAATATCAAGGACTAAATGAAATTTAAACATAATTTACTTCAAATACCTTGTATACATACATAATGTAAAAGATATTAAATTTATTATCTCCGGACCATTTTATCCACTACTTGTTGGCTTTGTGAAAATAATTTAAGTGAATATATTCTTAACGTTTTAATAAAGTAATAAAGATTAATATATTAAGCACTTGTTGTAGCAAATATGAAAAAAAAAAAATTAACTTTCAATTGCTAAATCTCATTAACCTCGTAGACATATACAATTTCCCTTCAATTTATTTTAGACAACACATTAAAAAAAATACACATATGCTTTTTTATTACCACACAATAAACAAACGCATATTTCTACGCACAATTAATTTGTTGAGATTGTTTCTGCATATATAAAATCCTTTTGTACTTCTTATAGAGATCGGAAACACCATATCTCGCACATTTTATTTTTGAAATTTGTTGAGAATGGGATTTAAAAGTAATATAAAGTTCTATTGTCATAATAGTAATTTACTTGAATTTGAATATTGACATAATAGGGCCAAAAGTTTCTTCCTTTTTATTATATTCTTCTAAAAAAAGAGTTCACTTTTTATTAATTACAACCTTTTTTAGTTATAAAATACAACACATTTAATTCATTATTCAATGTATAATTTTAAATTTTTATCTTTACTTTTTAATATTGAAATCTTTATTATTATTAAGGATAATATAAAAATATTATTTTATTTTATTTAAAAGTAAACTTTTTTTTAGATAAAAGAAGTTTTGAAAAATAAACTTTTTTTCTTCCTGAGAAATAAGGAGTAATGGTCATATCTAAATTCGCATGTAGGAAGTTGTTTGTTGAAATATCGGAGGTTAACTTTTGTATCCCCATCACAAAGCATTACAAACTTCCTTGAAATTACTCTTTCTTATTGCTTATTGTGGACCTCTATTTTAATAAGAAAGACAAACATTAATTAACACTTTCTCTATTCTAAAAAGTAGTACATTTTATTTTAAATATAATATTTTATTAATTGTTAGCTATAACAAAGGATCAAATAAGAATAGTAAAGAATATTTTAGAACTATAATAAAATATAAAATTAATTAACATTTAGTAAATTTGAAAAAGTGTAAGAAGAAATGGTTACCTTCTTTCTACCCTTTCCCTGTGCTCTTTGTCCTGGCATCCAAGTATTCTTTTCCACGAAAAATCGCTGCAATTGCACACTTGAATCCTTTGGACAACATCGGACCCCATAGGTTTGTTTTCTCTGTCTTTGTCCTTTGCATGATTTTGGACAATCAATCATATGAAGCAGTAGGGACGGCTTCGCACCATGGCCTGAAAGTTTGAATTCAAATCCCATTTTGGCCAATCACAGATTGCATTTCATTGTCATTAACAACCATAAGTGATAGTGGAGGAGGATTTCTTTTGCCTCCAAAGTCCAAACTTTTAATTTGGCCTCGTCACTTCCACAGGGCCTTTGCGAAAGATTCTTCATTTGTGGTCATAAAATGTAGCACCAGTCTGAATGAAATTCATTGACAAAGGTGGTGGAAACTGGATCCCTGATCCCTCAGCTATAAATTAATCCGTTGTTAAGATAATGGAAGATGCGTGCCTTGATGTGTCCATTTGGTTAAAGATTACTATCTCGAAGAATAATTGAGAACTTGTCATAAGTGAAGCAATGATCAGGCTATATCTGGTGTAGTTTTAAACTGTTTTTTTTTTTTCGAAACGATAGTAGATTAATAGAGCGAGCGCGATATGAACGCGAAATTGGCAGGTTTAGTAGGCGCAACTAAAAACAAAGTATTATAACCCACGAAAACAAAAGCGCAAAAAGCCCACGAGAGGCAAAACAAAATAAAATAAAGTAAACCCGCATACGACGGGAAGCTAAACCCGCACTAGACGGGAAGGAGACAACCTAGACGACCTAAGTTCAATCAGCATTGAACCCCGCCAAGACGAATGGTTGAGGACTTGACAACCTAGGAACTACCGAATACAAAACAAAGATACACAAATGATACTATACGTCTCAAATGGCCCAATACAAATGGCTTTTGGTAATAAACTAACTAAATCTCTATCTATCACCTCGTATGTGTGTGGAATCCAACCATTTGATAGCTGATGCCAATTACTACCATTACCGCCGTTGAATAGCCGAACGATTCGCTACTACCGTTGCACGCTTGAAACTACTACCAAAGCGTTGAATAATCGACGATTCCGCTACTTAAAACAAAAAAACAAAAAAACAACAACAACAAAAAAAAAAAAAAAAAAAAAAAGAAGGAAAAAGCAACCACAATCGCCTAATTATTTAAACTGTTTTTGAGTAGAGTCATGCTAGCATTTGCAACTGATCCTTTTGGATTCTTGATGAATCATTCATGCTGGAGCAGAAGTGTCATTGTTTGGTTTGCAACTCATGAGTTTTGGTAGAGGTTTTAATTTCTAATATTCAAATCAAAACAGACTCTCTGTTGCTCTATAATTTCATCACAGTAAAAACAAAATTCCCATGGAAGCTATCAAATATCATTCCTGGAATTTCTAATATTACCAAAACATGGAGCTGCTACTCTATATTATGAATGCCAAAGTTTTTTTTTTATGTTTTACCTATTATCATTTTTTTGTCCCTTATGTTCATAAGTTAACACATTTATGAAAGCATATAGTATCTTGCAAGTTAAAAAAATTATATTAATTCATTGCCATTTATGATTCTTTTAATTAATGCTTATACATATAAATAAATATAAAATATAAATCGGTAGAAAACAAAAATGGGCATAGTTCCTGCCGGCTTTGCCAAGCTTCTTATTGCAATCTTGGGTGGGTTACAGTGATGCAATTGGACAAGCAGAACCCACTCCCCCCATTAGTTTAATATACTTTAATTATGTAAAAAACTATATTATTATTATTTCTCGGTTTCCTCTTTTTTTTTAAAAATTTTTTAATTTTGGGTGGTGGTGATAGAAAAGGAAAATTAATCGATTTGAGGAAAGGAAGCAAAGAACAGACATTATTGCCTAAGCCTTTTGGGTTTCAGTTTGGGAGTAATATATTGTAAATGGGCATCCGTTTCAGTTGATTCATATGTCAGGAATTTACTTAAATTCATTTAATTGAACTCTATCTTTTTGTGGATCCTTGCCAAATTAATACACATGCACTAGCTTCATTAATTCGATAGATTTGAGAATCTCCTCAGTGTGTACTAAATATAAAATTATATATTTAATTATGTATTAAGAATATCGTATATTACAAGTTAAAAAAATTATATTAAATCAAAAGAAATTCTTTTTTTGGGACGAAAGGAATATTTACGAGATACATTCTCTTGTTGTTTTCAAGTAATAGTCAAAAAGTTTTCCCCAAGCCATTCATAGTTTATTAACTCTTGAATTCAACGTAAGGTATGAAAAAAAATTAATAGAAAACAATTGGTACACAATAACTACTACACAAGATCTGAATTAGTCACCCATTTGTTGGTCTAACTTCAAATTGAAAGCATAACAAAAATCGCTAATAGAGGTTGCACCATTAATATGCTTTGCATATAAAATGATATCTTTAGGGAACAATTTAGATAGTTTTCAAAAGATTAAGTTATTTCAATGGCTTAAATAATAAAATTTTTTAAAATTTTGTCCTCTTCAATGTTTCTTTTTCTCCTTGGCCCTTAATAGAATTTTCTTCTTTTATTTATTTTAACTTATTTAAGGAGGGTACATTATATTTACTTTTCTTGAGACTTTGTAAATTACTAAACGAATCATAAAATAATTTGAAAAAATTATCAGAACCCCTTTATCTTGCCGAATATTTAACACACAATATATATTCTTCCAACAATGGATGTTTAGGGACAACCCCATGTCCATTGCCCCCTAAACTAGCATTCCCAACCATTTTCCACAAGATTTATACGTAAGGTAATTAACACTCTCATCCATTTACTTTGTCACTATTTTTGATTGATTGTCGATATTTAAAACTTTCAATTCATGTTTCAAAATTTAGAAATTTGATTTTGAATCGTTCTTTGGTTACACCTGCCCAAGGTCATAGATCATGTCCTTCAAACGTTATCACATGCAATTGAAAGATTCTTCTTAAATATTCTTCAATCTAGTTATGGCATCCAAAAAAAATATTTTCAATTTCATGTGATTTGGTGAAAAATTAGACCTATTGATTTGGATTGATTTTCTCCAAAGAACTAAGTAAAATCAAATTATTATATCTAAGATTAAATTGAAATTATTCTATAATATCAAGGATTAAATGAAATTTAAAGATAAATTACGTCAAATACCTTGTATACATACACAATGTAAAAGATATTAAAGTTATATTTCTTGACCATTTTATCCGATACTAGTTGGCTTTATGAAAAGAAGTTGAGTGTATATCTTCTTAACATTTCATAAAGTAATAAAGATTAATAGATTAAAGCATTGTTTTAGTGTGTTTTTATCCTTTTCTTTATGAAATAATTTCAGCTTTTCCAAATGGTTTTCTTTTTCTTTGCTTTTCCTTTTGATATCCACGGCCACTTCTCCTCCATAATCGATCTTCTTTCTACCCTTTCCCTGCGCTTTTTGTCCTGGCATCCAAGTATTCTTTTCCATGAAAAATCGCTGCAATTGGACGCTTGATTCTTTTGTACACCATCGGACCCCAGAGGTTTCTTTTCTCTGTCTTTGTCCTTTCCATCGTTTTGACAATAGATCATATAAAGCAGTAGGGACGGCTTCGCACCATGGCCAGCAGAAGGTAGCGATGGTGGAGGAGGATTTCTTTTAATTTGGCCTTGTCACTTCCACAGGACCTCTGGCAAAAGTTTTTTAATTTTTGGTCATCAAAAGGAGCACCATTCTGAATGAAATTCATTGACAAAGGTGATGGAAACAGGATCCCTGATCCCTCAGCTATAAATTAATCCGTTGCTAAGATAATGGAAGATGCGTGCGTTGATGTGGCCATGTGGTAAAAGATTCCTATCTCGAAGTACAATGGAGAACTAGTCATAACTGGAGCAATGATCAGGCTTTATCTGGAGTAGTTTTAAACTGTTTTTGAGTAGAGCCACGCTAGCATTTGCAACTCCTTTTGGATTCTTGATGAATCATTCATGCTGGAGCAGAAGTGTCATTGTTTGGTTTGCAACTGAGTTTTGGTAGAGGTTTTAATTTCTAATATTCAAATCAAAACAGACCCTCTGTTGCTGTGTAATTTCATCAGAGGAAAAACAAAATTCCCATGGAAGCTATCAAATATCATTCCTGGTATTTCTAATATTAGCAAAACATGGAGCTGCTACTCTATAATTTGAATGCCAAAAATAACTATAGTCATGCAAAGCTAAATGAAATGTGTTGTACTTGATTGAGGGGATTTTTTTTTTTTATATTTTACCTATTATCATTTTTTGGTCCCTTATGGTTCATAATTTAACACATTTATTGCTTGATCTTTTAATTTTGGACAGATTTAGTATACTTAAAAGATAATTAATAGTAAGACAACAAACTTAGTCATCAAAGTCAACTAAATTAATTTTTTATTTTTAAATTAAAGAGAAATTTACATTCACTTAACCGATCACCTAGCTAATCTCACTTTCAAAATTTTCCCCTTACATATTTTTTATTGAATACCAACTTTTCCCCCCTTAATAATGTATTACCATTTAAAATAAAATAATTTAAACATTTAAAATAGATCTTTTATTTTGTAAAAGAAAGTAGGACTAATTTACTTCCATCCCAAAAAAAAAAAAATCTAATTTCAAAATTCTTGTTTATTCCAAAAAAAAAAAAAAGAGTCCTCTTTTGGTGTGAGATTTTTGTACAACCTTTACTAAAAAAATTAAATATAGAAATATAAATTTTTATTTATATGAGCTCATAAAATGAATTATAAATTATAATTTCTAGAATAAAATAAGTATTTAGTCTTATAATCTACAAAATAACCATTTTATTGCAAAACTAATAATTACTACAATATATAAATTTAAATGAAAATCTACGACAACTATAATTAAATTATCACAAAAATAATTCTCTAATTAGCACAAGTTATAAAATAATAATAACAACAACAATAGCAACAGCAACAACAGCAACAACAAAAACAACTCAACACAAATCATCCAAAAAATATGATAGAATCAAAAGTTATCTTCTTTTAAAGTAATTAAATTTCAAAAAATGGTAATTAAAAATGTTAGCAATAATGTGTTGATTATCTAACATATATATTTTTTAATCAATTATTATAAAAATAGAATTTTTTACCAATTCATTAATTTTATGCATGGTAGTTGGTACACCTTATATCTTATGGGTTTGAATTAATCTATATCATAAGTTATGATCTATGAGCAGTAAATTGTACATTCTTACCCTATCCTATAAAGAAACCAGAGAATTGTATCTTATTTTAATCCTTCTCTATCACATAGAATAAGAATAATGTATAAGTTCACCTAATCCATTTGCTCACACCTAATTTTATTCAAAACAATCAAGCAATTTCTTAATAAGGCTCCTTTTATCATGGCAGAAATTTTTTGCCAGTTGAACTTACATTAAAAGAAGAGGAACAATTCTGAGAAATAAAAAGCTATATAGACAAAGCAATGAGCATTCTTTTATCATTTACCCATCAATTTTTTGAAGCTTCCAGCAGCATTTTGCCTCCATGACCACCACAAGCACCAGGATTTTCCTTGGGAATCAAGTCACAAAAGAAAACAACAGTCGCCATTGTTGTTATTGTTGTTGTTATTATTATTATTTTAATTTGAAAAACTTCAACATAATATATTTTAGAGAAATTAGTTGGTGATATTTTACAAATGATACAACAGGCTCTGCCAATTTGGTCATTTATTTGAGTTGATAATATGGTAAAGCTGCCATGGTGATTTGTAAATTCTTTTCAGCTTCAAAGTGTGGTTGTTTATGAACAAGTCTGTTTTGCATATTGGGATTGATATTTTGCATATCTTGCTTATAGAAGGAGCAAATTATGTGCAGAATCTTTAGCTCTTCTTCATAAGTTACCATTCAACTTTTCCGAATGCTTCGCATCCTCTTCACTCTTTTCAATTTCTTCTTGTTATATCTTTGGCATGAAGTGCTAGATGGAAATGATCAAATATATATATATTCTCTTTCCTTTTTAAAAGTGCAAGTTAAGTAGATATTCATAGCGTGAGTTACATCTAAAATTGAGTAAAGAGTATTTCAATCTTATCACCAAGAGCTCTAAAATTTGCTTGTTTAACATTGAGATTACTTTCACTGCAGGAAAACCAACACATGTTGAAAGAGTTTGACCTGAGCACGATGAAGAATGATAGAAACAAGAAGGGTACAATCATATTTTAGAACAAATTTAAGCATAAATTAACGAGCTCTCTTTAAACTTGTTCACCTCGTTGTAAGAAAATGAAAGCATACTTGATCATTAGTGAATGCTACAAAGAGATGTGATAATACATTAGTCGAGAGGACCTGCAACATCTCTAAGTAGCCCGTTAAATTCTTGTGTTGTGGTTTTAAATCTCTTGTTCAAATTTTATGCCTCAATTAGGATTTTTTTGAAGATATAATTGGTTGAAGACATTCATAATTCCTTTTCAATGTGCCTTCCAATGGGGAAAAAATAGCAAGACTTAGTTTTTCTTAATTAGCAGGATATTCCAATTATATTTTTCTTAATTTGTATAGGAGATATAATGATTTTTCCTAGATTTTGTAGTTTAATCAAAAGACAATATATGTCGACATTATTGATATTTTTTTTATTTAAAACATTGCCCACCATAAGTCCTACTTCAATGTTGATTAGAGCATCATCCCTTCATAAGTGAAACTTTAATGTTTCATTAAGGCACATTTTAATTGGGAAACGAAATTGCACTACATATTTTATAAACCCTTTAATATAAATAGTGAAAGAGCATGAAAGAGCTATGTAAAATAGAATAAATCAAAACACCATAAAAGATGTAAAGGGTTATTAAAGAGAGTTATGAATCAAATAGTACATGAATTAGAAGCATAATTAAAGATGGGGTTACCCAGCAAAGATTTTTGACAAACTTAACCAAAGCAAACACATTACACACAAAGTACTTAAATTATTAGTACTATGTTTCAATAGTTGACACTATTTACGGAAACATCAACAGGGCAGGCATTCACCGAACGATCCGGATCCCTCTCATCATTTCTTCGCTGCAAATGGAAAAAAGAAAAGAAAAGAAAAGAAATTGTATGTAAATGAAGAAAATTGGGTAGAGAAAGCATATGGAATCCATCATGATAGACACAGATGCTTACCAGTGGTACAGCTAGCAAGAAAATTATTTTTAACTGTGGCTAATTGAATGTCCGAAATTATAGAATTACAAAAATATTAATACACTAATAGTTCATCTTTAAAATGAACCATAAGTTAGAAAATATATAATTACATATTAATATTTATCATTAACGTAACTTTAAGAAATTCTCAATAAAAATCATTATATTCAAACAGCAAATGAAATCAAGTAATCATAATTTACAGAATTTTCTATATTTGAAATTTAACTAAGATTTGATTTTATTACTGAAGTAACTAAATAAAAGATATTAATGTAAACAAGTATATTACTTGTTATAGAATATAAAGTATAGTTAACAATTTTTTTCTTTTGCAAAATGCTTACGTAACAAATTAAGAAGAAACAGCTGAAATTGGGCGATATCTCTTTCCTAAAATTTTCCCTTTTCTAATTGTGCTATAATCACCTTCTTCTTCGATCAAGCTTTTTCACTCATTCTCTCAACTTTTAATTTTTTTGAAAGAAGAAAATAAAAGGAAAATTCTCTACTGTTTGATATGGGGTTCTTAAAATTTAGACTAGTTGAAGGAAATTTTTTTCTTAAAAAAAAAAGTTTGCAACTTAACGTGTTTAACAAAAAAAAAAAAATTAGTGATAAAAAAAGAAAGAATGAATTTGGGCAATGAATGGAGTACCCATACAATTTGCTCCACACTTATTAAAATTAATGTGGTAAAAGTTAATTTAATTCTAAAACATTTACTCCTATAAATATTGGCACCGAGCCTGACTATAGTACTACACACTGACAAGTGACAAGCTACTAAATAGAAATTTAAACAAGAAGATGACAATTATGATCAATACCTGATTTCTTCTGTAATCACAATGGAGGGTACATGACGTACTTTGTGGAAATCTTCCCCTTCTTCACCCTCCGGAGTCTTCCTAATCCTCTCACAGAACTTTTCTGGCATGATGCTTATCTTCAATTCTTTGAGTTTTCTCACAAATCGCAAACCATCTGGAATCTTCTCTAAATTTTTACAACGTACAATTTTAAGACAAGAAAGATTGGGCAAGGCTCCACTTTCCACCCTCCATTCCCTCAACGTAGGCAACTCCTCCAGTAAAAGAAATCTAAGTTGAGGAAACCCAGTGCTAGAGCAAATTATCTCTTCTCCAACAAAGGCGTTCCACCTCAACCAGAGACTTTGTAAGCTGGGCAGCTTTTCCAGTGTTCCCATCAAGTTTATTTCAATCCTAGATCTTTCAAGTTCCAACTCAACCAAGTTTTGGAAGAAGTGGGTTTTGTACTCTGGCAACACTCTTAAAAGACCTTTCAGAGACAAGTGACACAGATTGCTGCCAAACAACTTCTCTACAAGAGCCAACCACTTTTCTGAGCCAAGAAACTCCTCTGGCATTTCAAGCCACACACTTGCCTCCTTTAATCTCAGTGAATCTGAGATAAAATTGATGATTTCTTCACATTCATTCTTCTTCGATATTTCCAATATTTTTAGCACTTGGAGGTTACTCAATTCGAGCAAATCTTTAATTTCACAATCATTAGAATCCAAGTTTTCTAATATCTCAAGCTTACTCAAGCCAAGCAAGCGGAGTTTTCTACAGATTCTGGGAGGACGACAAGGCAAATTATTGGGAAGATACAGATGCCTTAAATTTTTCATTTTCCACAGAACATTCCGTATTGACAACATCTCTAAATCACGTAAATCAAGGGTTTCCAAATGTTCCAAGTTGCCTAAGGATGAAGGCAGCATAAGAAAGTCGGAGTCTTTGAGACAAAAATATCGCAACTGGATAAGGTCACCGATTTCTAACTTGAATAATTGGATACATGTGCGAATGAAATCATAGAGATTATCTGGAGCACCACCCGACATCCCTTCAACAGTCAAAGCTCTAAGCATCTTGAAATTGTTAAATTTAGTACTTGCCATAAGTCCATCATAAACACCTCCACCAAGCATACGAAATGTGAGGGACCGAACATGCTTAATCATTTCTCTCTTTGGAGGAACGTACTTCGATACATCTTCTTCATTCAAAAATATGGCCATTCTATGATATTTGCTCCTTGAACAATTAGAATCCAATATCCCTAGATTGTTTTCTTCTCGATAATCAATGATTTTTATAAAATTTTCGTTCCTTGCCTTGGCCAAGCACATATCTCTCATAAGGTCATGAAGTCTACATGATCGGAATTTTCGAAGTGCGGGTCTCTCCTTCAAACTCACTTGAATCATGCAACGCGTTACTAACTCACCCAAGTAACGTTCCGCCAGATCCATTATTGATTCATCTCCAATTCGATCTTCTTTAGAAACCATTCCTTCAGCCATCCACAATTGATACAATCTCTCTGTTTCGATATCGTAATCTTCGGGATATATGCTTAAATACAGAAAACAAGGCTTCAATTGGTATGGCAAGTCACGGTAACTCAAAGCTAATATCCTCTGAACTTCTCCTTCTTGTCCAATGTTTTCACCCTTTGCAAGATATGATTTGATGTTTTGGTAGACAAATTTCCACTCATTTAACTCATGCTTTGTTGCCAGAATTCCTCCGACAACAACCACTGCTAATGGAAGTCCCCCACAACATTTAACCATTTCCTTCCCTGACTCCTCAAATCTATGGATATCTTCCAAGCCTACGTATGAATGAATGACATATGATTATGATGAAATTTTGAAACATGCAATGAATAAAGTGAGGACTTTTTTATTTTTTATTTTTTTTGTTTTTGGTCTCCTATCACTCACATGATTAAGAACATAAGAAATCAAGGCAAGTTCATATGTATTGAGGATGCAAATTCAGGATCAAATTGTCAGCATGAATGTCCTGGACCTTTATAATTACCACAATCCAATGTATCAAAGGTGGTTTTGATCTGTTTACAAGGTTTAAGAATGATTCGAGTGATAGAGGATAGTTTCTAAATTTCAATACGAGAAGATATGGAAGTATTAATACAGTCAATCAATCAACTATGAATCCAGAGTTCAACAAATCTTAAATTAAACACAGCCTCTAAACGAGTTTAAATTGTGGCCTTTTTTTTTCATTACTCACTAAATTTTTCTCGTTCGTGCTAATTGTCCTTAAATAAACAAATCGCCCTATCTAGATCCTTTGTTACTTATTTTACTCTCGAACGAAATCTTCAATTGCATTAAGAGTGGAATGCACATGGGAAAAGTATACAGCAATAACAAAATAAATGCTAACGATAAAATTCAAATGTAACATTGAACTGAAAACTCATACCATGATCATTGCTGTGTCGTCCCCTTAAGGCTTTCTTCTGAAGTAGCTCCCAACTTTCATCAAGGCTTAGAAGTCGAGGTTCATGGTGGAAACCGTCTGGTCCGATGTGGATCGCTACATCTTTATTCCGAGTAGTGAGCAGTATTTTGCTTATTGACCTCTCTGTTGTTGGGAATGCGTTTTTAATACATTCCCAGGCATCTGCTGACCAAATGTCATCAAGAACTATCAAACATCTTTTGCTCTGCTGAATCTCATAAAGATGTTGGACCAGTTGATCCTCTGTCCATTGTTTCAAAATTTGTTCGCTATTCTTCGGATCTATTTTTACCAATATTCCTTGTAACACATCTTTGGTTTGCCACTGTTGTGATATGCAAACCCAGGCAAAAGCATCAAAATGTTGCCTCACATTTGGGTGGTTGTATACTTTTTTAGCAATTGTCGTCTTTCCTAAACCCCCCATCCCGCAAATGGAGACAACATTATGGGGACTTACCTCATGTCCATTGGTTAAATGCTGCGCCAGCAACTTGACATCATTTTCCAATCCAACAAAATCCTCCTCCTCAACATGGGGATATGTCCGCCTCATCAATTGTTGTTGTTGCTGCTTTGAACTTGGACCTTCCCTCTCCATTATAGCTCTGATCCCATATTTTAGAAAACTTTCTGTGAGATCAGATATTCGGCTATGAAGATTTATGATCTCTGATCCAACTGTGTGGCGCAAGTAGCATTCACTCAGGATACAAGAGTATCTCTTGAAGAAATTAGCAAAGCCTTTTCCCTCCTGGATGCAACTTTGAAGGCAAAGGTCTCTAGTGCATTTTCAGCTTCATAAGCAACATCTTTGCTTTGAGAAATCCACTCCCGAATTACCGCATCCTCATATTGTCTCGAATCAGCATCTCTTAACAGTGACAGCATTAGTCTCATCTTTGATTGAAGGTGCTCAGCTTGATCACTCACGCCTCCTAGAAATTGGGCTTCTTCTATCAACAATTTGCTGATATTTTCTAAAACAAAAGATACAACAGGCTCTGCCAGATTGGCCATTTGTTTGTAACTGTAGAATGATGGTTGCTAGGTTGTATCTATTGTTGCAAGGGGTTAACACTAAGAAAATTCAAATTAGTATTTGTACTATTTATATAGCAGGAACAAGAAGAATCATTCTTTGCTTATATAAGTAAGCAAAGCAACAAAATGGTTCTTATGTTTTCACTTTGCCTTCAGTTTTAACGACTCTGGTTCACTTTTGTGCTTTGATTATTCATTTACTTCAGCATCCTCTTAAGTTGGAAGCAAGCAATGAATCTATTCTTGGCATTAATGAAGCAAGCAAGCAATGAATCTCTTAAGGTGGAGGAAAAGTTTCTTAATACTTTCAACAGAAAGGAAAGGATATATATTAATTGAAGAGGCTGCAATTTTTTGTTTATTACTGAAAACAAATTATAAAATAGATGGTGAAATTTTGATTGTATTTTTTACCCTCTAATTTGGAGTAACTTAATTATCTGAAAATTTTAGATATCAAACTAGTCAAGAATTGCTGGACAGTTGCCAGAAATAGCCATCATAACAAGTCTAAATTTCGGAATTGAAAGTCATGCTAACTCTTACTATTTTGATATATGTAATTGTATTGTTAGAGTCTCCCTTTGCGTTCTGATTCCTCATTCTCATTTAATTCTTAATTTATGTGTTTGTATTATTGAGAGTTTCAGTTTATAATGTGTGATGCAATTCATTATAATAAAATCTATTTGTTATTGTACAATTCAAAAAGCTACGATGAATACAATGGTTTTTTTTTCAGTTCTAAAGTATAATACTACCTAACGCATAATTCACTATATAATTTTTATTTTTATCTTTCACTTTTATAAAATTCTTCCCCTGGTCTAAACCTAGAGTAAGAAATGAAAACTTTTTCTTGCTGCCTAATCCTAAGTAACGCATTAGAGAAAAGGATTTTTCAAAAATCTAATATGCCTTTATTACATTTGCCGAGGTTTATGTTTCCTTTGTCAACTTCTGTTATTTCTGCACACCAACGATGAGTAGAATAGATATGCAACGATGTCGATAGACTCATGAAAGGTTTTATGAACAAATTTAGAGGGTGTTTGGTACAGGGGATTAGGGGGAATGGAAAGGATTGAAAGAATTGCCATTGTTTGGTAGGTGAGTTTGGAATACATTCTACAGTAATAAAATCCACAGATGGATCTTTTCTTCAAACCCAGGGGAGAGGCTGTTTTTCTTCAAACCCACATACGGTACTTTTGTTTTTCTGGCTGAAGTGACTGGACGCGCGCCACGTGTTGATGGTTGCAAACTTACTTTTGAGTTTGCAACCACTATTTTACCCTTTTTTTTTCTTTTTTTAAAAACAAATTTCACTAATTTATAAAAAATATTTTTCTCTACAAATTGACATGCACTTTGACTATTTTTGGAATAAGATATGATTTTTTTAAATATAATATAATATAAAATAATAATATATTTATTATAATTTTAATTTTAATATAAAATTTATTCCATTCCATTACAAAATAATACCAAACAACATAATTACTATCATTCCATTCTATTCCAAACCTTTCCTTCTATCAAATAAATTCCATTCCTAAACCCACCATTTATACCAAGCGCCACCTTAGTAATTGATTATGACAACAAATTGATGAGAAACCACACTTGGGATAGCCAATGGAGGCTGGAAGATGAATAAACAAAATATGAAGACGTCTTGAATAGATTTTTCTTTTTTCTTCTTTGTTGGTCAGATTTCGACAAGGGAACCCAATAAACTAAAAAAAAAAATTTACGAATCTGTCAACTTAATTCCAAAATTCAATTCGATCACAAATGTCAAAAAAAAAATGATTAAATTATCAAACTTGGCAATTTGAGTTTCATTCGGACTAAAATCAAGTCAAATCAATAGGCAATTCTTCATCTAATTAGATGAAATTGAAAAAAAAAAGGATTTTTTTAGACGATATAATTATGCTTCAAAAGTTTCCTTTAGTTCCATTTGCCTTGATGAAGATGGATTTTTTTATAGAATATAATTACGCTTCAAATATTTCCTTTAATTCCATTTAACATGGTGAAAAATTGGTGTCGGGGAGAAAATAACATCGTAAAGAATATAATGAGAAGTTCGATTAAAACTGTCCAATAAATAATAAGAGTTTAACTTGAATTCAATAACTTTAGTTACAGAGTTTCGAGTCCTTCTGATTTATTAAGTTAGAAACAAGTAAGCAAAATTGGATATGCCTTTAACAAGAACCCATTCCTTGCTTAAGAGAGTAACAACATGATTCTCTTATCTATAACTTTGCCTTTAATTTTAACAATTTCGGATTCATTGATGGTCTTTATGCCTTTAATTGAGCTTCCTTTACCATAGAAGCAAGTAATGAATCTATTCTTGACTCTAGTATTAAAATATTTGACCTTCACTTTCCATTTCACGAATCCATTTCTGCTCAACAAATTCCTAATATAATTCTGATTCGTTTACAATGTTTATTGGAAAATGTCTTAAAATTATTAAAAAGACCCCAGTTGGAAGTCCACGGTATTAGAACTATCCGCATTCAGGAAAAGGTGTGCTTCTAAGCTTTTACGCCCATTAAATTTGCTTCTCCCCATAAATTTTGTGTCTTTTTTTTTTATGATTTATGTGTACTTTGATTGATCATATTGTGTGAGTTGATAATGGAATAATGGATTGAATTTATAGGTTATTTGGGTTTTAAAGTTGGATACTTTATCGATTACTGTGTCATAAATGTTTGACGTAGGATTGATGGGATTCAAATCATTATCAATGATAATAAAAGCACTACCAAGAAGACGTTGACAGTAGATGAACTTTATTTCATGAGTTGACTGAGGTGCCGTTTGATACGAGGGAATAGACTGGGATTGGAAAAGTTTAAAAGAAAAATAGTTATTTATTTTGTTTAGAATGGTTTGAAGAAATCTTTAAGGGTGGGTTTATGTGAAACCCACCCCCCAACCTCCTTTCTGTAAACCCAAGAATGAAGGTTTTAAATTGAACAAAAACGACGTAATTTTGGAGAAAATTGAACAAAAACGACGTAATTTTAGAGAAAAACAAAAAAAAAAAAATTTAGGCGCTGACACGTGCGTTAGCGCCGATTGGGCGCGCGCCACATGTCAAAGGGGTTGCAAACCCCCCCAAAGGTTTGCAACCCCCATTTCACATTTTTTTTAAAAAAAAAACAAATTTCAGTAAATTGTAGAAAATATTTTTCTTTATAAATTGACATGCACTTTGACTATTTTTTGAACAATATAAAATTTATTAAATATCATATAATGTAAAATAGTAATATTTTTATTATAATTTTAATATAAAATTTATTAATATTAATATTAAATTTTAATTTTAATATAAAATCTATTCCATTCCAATACAAAATAATACCAAACAACATAATTATTATCATTCCATTCTATTCCAAACCTTTCCTTTTATCAAATCCATTTCATTTCTAAACCCACCATTTATACCAAGCGCCCCTGAAAAAACCATTGAATTCATGGGTTTAGGCAAGTTTTTTAAGTCCCTCTTTTTTTCCTTTTGAACTAAATCCCGCATCTTTTTGCAGTTGCATTTATCACTACATAAGCCTAATCAATGGCTACCCTTTTTGCTTGCTATACTGAGGTGCCGCTTGGTATAAATGGTGGGTTTAGGAATGGAATGGATTTATGGAATGGAAAGATTTGGAATAGAATGGAATGATAATAATTATGTTGTTTGGTATTATTTTGTAATGGAATGGAATAGATTTTATATTAAAATTAAAATTTAATATTAATAATAATAAATTTATAAATAAATTTTATATTAAAATTTTATATTAAAATTATAATAAAAATATTAGTATTTTACATTATATGATATTTAATAAATTATATCTTGTTCAAAAAATAGTCAAAGTGCATGTCATTTTGTAGAGAAAAATATTTTCTATAATTTAGTGAAATTTATTTTTTTTAAAAAAAAAAAAAGGGTAAAATGGGGTTGCAAACCTTTGGGTTTGCAACCTCGACATGTGGCGCGTGCCATTGCGCCGACAGCGCGTCACTCTGTCGATAGCCAAATTTTTTTTTTTTTTCTCCAAAACGACGTCGTTTTGAAGCCAATTTAAAACCCTTCAGCAAAGGTTTGCCAAAAGGAGGAGGGGGGCCTGGGTTTAACGTAAACCCAGCCCCAAAGGTTTACAAAAATCCAAACCCAAGTACCAAACATCCAAAAATTGCCAAAACCAATCCAAACCAATCCAAACCCATAGTACCAAACACCCCCTTATTTTTAGAGGAAAATTTATGGCTTTCAAGTTTTTGCCTTTGTGTTCTTATTAACTCACTTCCAATGCATCTGACAAACACAGAAAATACGAACCTTTCTCTTCCTATTGTACTATTAGGGGGTGTTTGGTTGGTGGATTTGGGGGGAAATAGAATGGAATGGAAATTGTTGTTTGGTTATTGGATTTGAGTTTAGGAAAAATCATGGGGGTGTTTTTTGGTAAAACCCACTCTTCCCTTGGGTTTTGCTGAGAATGGAATCATTTGGACTCAAAACAATATCGTTTTGAGTCCTTCTAAATTTTTTGTTGTTGTTGGGGTGCAGGCCACGTGTCTGGTGGTTGCAAACCCACCACTGGATTTGCAACCACTATTTTACTTAATTTTTTTAAAAAATAAATTTTACTAATTTGTAGAAAATATTTTTCCTTACAAATTAATATGCATTTTGACTATTTTTTGAACAATATATGATTTTCTTAAATATAATGTAATGTAAAATAATAATATCTTTATTATAATATTAATATTAAATGTTAATATAAAATTTATTAATATTAATATTAATATTAAATTTTAATTTTAATATAAAATCTATTCTATACCATTACAAAATAATACCAAACAACATAATTACTATCATTCTATTCTATTCCATTTCAAAACTTTCATTCTATTTTTAAATCCACCGTTTATATCAAGCGCCCCTAAGTATGGTACAATATAGATATGAATGAGAAAAATGGACAAACTAGGCAACCAAGATAATTCAATGGTAGAACCAAAATTTCACTTGCTATATAACGAAGCCCTCTATCTAAATCATAGCAGTTGCCTTGAGAAACCACATAGATTATCATCTTCAATATTCAACCTAACAAAGCTACCAGCATGTGGACTTAAACTTAAAAAGCATATGCACCAAAACCACAAAATTGGAAGTCGACCCTGTGAAAATGACCAAAGCAGCATATCAATTTAGCTCCCTAGATATCCATGCTTCCTTCATGACAACACAAGCATTCCCAAAGTTGAGATCACAAAGGTCCCACATTTGAACAAACTTTCACCGAAGAGCCAATTGTGATCAACAATACCAAACTCCACCACACACAAATTACATTAAAACATTAAAGTTGTTTAAGATAGTCGATTTGTTATGAAATTTACTTATAATTGTACCATTTAATTAGATTATTCATTTCGTGACGATAACAGAATATCGTTAAAAAAAGTTTGAAAATACATATAAGTGTATTTATATTATACTAACGAATAATTTTATTTTTTGTGCGATTTACTGTGTGAAATTATACACATTATTTGCCCTTAATTAATTCTATAATAAAGATTAAGAAAAACCAACGACAACAACAACATGGAATATTGTACCTTCTAAGTATTAGTGTTTTTTTTTAACTTCAACTTACTCCAATTGATTCAATTGGCGGAAAATGGAGATAATCACTTCCTTATTATCTCCGTTTTAGAGCCACTTGACATATCGATTCAAAGTATGCATTAATATTTTTTTATAAAAGAACCCCCACTTCACACACACACACACACAGAAAATGAAAGGAAAAGTGTGCCAATTCTCTTGAACTTGTGAAAATGTCAAGGACTATTCTCACTCAATTGGGAGTCATTTTCATTAGAACTATTGTTATTATTTTTATTTTTTTGTGGGTCAAATTTCAAAGATAAGATGGAATGGAATGGAATACAAATACTCTATCTGTTCCAAAAAAAGAAGTTCATTTTGAAGACTTTTATTTATTCTAGAAAAAAGAGTTCACTTTTGAATTAAAAATTTAAAATATCTTTACTAATAATAATTATGTATATTTAAAATTAAAAAGTAAGAATAAAAATGTAAAATTATATATTTAGTAGTACATTAAATGAATTATATATAATAATTAATAAAAAAATTATATTCTAATCAAAATTAACTCTTTTTTAAGAATGGAGGGAGTATTATTTTAGCATTACCAGTTGCCTTCCTTGTAGGTTTTAAAATTTATAGGGTGGAAACGATCACCCCCATCAATTAAATCAATTATTATTCTTTCCTCATTTTGAATTTAACAAAAAATCTTTTTAAAAAAAATAGTCAAAGCAAAGACCAAAAGAAAGAGAGTTGAACGATTGTGCTCGCGAACTCCTCTAAGTGGATTTAAAACATAATGGGCTTTCTTCAGCTAAATTGGGCCTGATCTTTACAATAAATACTTACTCGAGAGGAGAGACTTAGTTAAACCGGCCTTTTTAAGGGGTCTGATCCAGGACCCATGCTTCCGCACTATACCTCTTGGGCCGCCCAAATCTATTTAGACTCATTCTTACGCACTCAATGTTCAAATAAATAAGAGGTTAAATAGATAGATATAAATGGGGTACAAGGATTTTAAAATAATTTTAGACTTAATGTATGGTCAAAATATTTTTAAAATTTTTACATTGGTTCGAACACACAATCATCAACAAGCATTCGTTGTTTAACTACTTTATAATAACTCATCACATTATGTAACCCATCGCAAGTCACTGTTCATTTTCCATATTCTGAATTTGTTTTTTATCATTCTTCTACCAATCGAATCTAAATGACTAAATTAATTAGTCCAAATAATTGTATAAAACTAATAAAATTTGATTGATCTAAGTTTATCTAATTTATTATTTGTTATATTACTATCTTTATTTGGTTAATCGTTGAATAAAATCAACCGAAATGAAAAATATTTTCTTTCTTTTCGCCCTTTTTATTTTATTCTATTATTGTTCATATTGATATATTAAATAATCCGGGTCTTTTTCAAAAAAAAAAAAATCTTGTATTACAATAGAAACAAAAGTAACGTAAATTATTCAAAAATCGAAGTCAATTTGATTTATAAAACAAAATTATCAATGAACTTTTCTAAAATGATTTCACGAGATTTAATCAATTATCTTGATCGTGAAATATCATTAAAAAATAAGAATTCGGGTTATCAAACGATTTCCTTTCCTGAGTCACTGTTCATTTTCCATGTTTTTTACTCATATAGCCTTTGGTCGGTCAAGGTTCATTGTTTCTTCCGTTCACATCTCACTCACCAATTCTTCCTCATTCACACATTTGTTGTTGGAAGAGACGGCAACAAACTTCACTTAGTTCTACCACAGTAACTCATGATACATCATCATGAGACCGAATATGAAGATCAAGTTCAAAGCACCAAGCAAAGCTAAAGATTGCAACTAAAATACAAATGTACCAGAAGAAGTACAAGTTTTACAGCAATTTGTTCTTGAAAATTATCAAATTCAAAGAAATAACATTCAGTTAATAAAATTTCAGGTTTCAAGAATTACATTAATGCTTCAAGTTTCAAGGATCACATTAATGCTAGGTGGTTTCTATGTAGCTACTCAAGAAGCACATGAATATTTATCAACATTAGAAGCATCGTTAAAGAAGAACTGCATTATTTACTTCCTTAATTCTCCATAACCCTTTTAACTTTCACAAAAAGTATTCTGTCAATTATCACTTTTAGGGTCACAATAATTATCTAAGAACCCAAATATCCAAATATTGACACTTAAGTTACTGTCTCCATAATCGATGATTCAACATAAGTATCAATTTTGCTTCCAAATCCAAGGTTCTGAGTCCCATACAGGAGTCTTCTATACCTTTTTTCCTTGTATGCATCATTCACAGGAGACATATAACCTCCTATTACGCAAAAACCTTCAGAATTTAGTGCATCTCTCGCCAACTCTAAGGAGAAAAATAGAATAAATCAACAGAGATATACACATATCCAAATTTAGCTCAAAACTATAGAACATAACTGCCAATTTATTATCACAATCCCTCCGCAGTACATGCTAATTTAAGGAAGATATTCCGCATGAGGTCACAGAACAACAATCCCCACTTTGTACATTATAATGAACTGGAAAGAGTTATTTAAGTTACCCTTAATAAGTTTTAAAAATAAAATAATAAACAAAGATAGATAAAAAATACTTACCAAAACATCGCATGTGCATGTATGTAGGAGGATTAAAGCTTCCCGTTGAAACTAGAACTACATAAAATTTCCTGAAGAGTAGAGATATGAAGTCAATGGAAAGCACACCTTTTCACTGGGATTGAAAACAATAAGTAAGACAACTTAGTGATGCGTTAGTTAATAATCCATCTGGTAGAAGAAAATTATATCATAACTGCTTCCAGGTAAAGTTTGTGATAAATGCACTGAAAAGACTAATATTAGAAACACAAAAAGAGGCACACCTAAATTCTTCCTGATAAGTATGTTTGACAATCTACATTACGCAAGCAAAGATCATCATCACCATACATAAAAAGTAAGAAAGTATAGTCAAATCTCAAGAATTCTAAGACACCCACATTTCACTAGGATTATATTTTAGGAGGATGAAAATCCTTTAAAGCTTCCAGGTTGCTATCAACCCAATACGATCTGGAAATTTTTATAGTAAGATATGCACCCCCAGGCCTGTCCAATCTTCAAGTCTTCAATGATTGGCCATGCTTCGTTTGACTATAGGTATGTACAAATTGTAGAAAATGATTGATACCATAAAAATTATAACATGAGATGAGGGAAAAAGTTGGCAATAATTGATCAACTAACAAGAGAATAAGTTCATAATTTGGCAATAATTGATCAACTAACAGGAAAATAACAGTTGACGCACACACATAAAGACGTGTAGAAAAGTTTAAATGGATAGACATACTTGAAAGCTTTTTGATGAGGTATAGAAAAACTGAACTTACTTGATTCCATTGCCTTGGGGTTCAATTTGATCAACAAATGTGGTAGACAACTTGTCTAGTGGCAACATCATCTTCACAATAGTTGGCAGGCAGGCAGACTTTCAGATCAGTAGCAGCGATCTGGAAAAGTTACAAAAGTATACAAAGCCAGCAAAACTTCAAAACGCCAAACTTCGAGGTTCAATTATAAATGTTGTTGCTAACAAAACAATGATTCCTAACATCCAAAGGGGATAACAAAAACACTCAAAAGTTGCAACTGTCTATCCAACAAATTTCTACTTAAACAATAATCAGAAAATACATTCACAATGAAACATGTGGTCAGCAGAATCAACTAAAATGCAAAATATTTCCTTCACAAAGTGGTCAAACCTCAGCATTTCAATTTTCAGAAACCATCGAGAGATGCAGCTTTAAGGTCTAAATCACCGAGAGATGCAGCTTCTTTAGCAGTTTCTCATTTTATGTGGACCCAAATGCATGCAAGAACGCTTTCAATCAATTTTCTTCTTTTTTTTTTTTTAAAAAAAAAATTTCATAGAAAGTCATTCATTTAACTGAGAATAGCAGTAGTTCTGAACAGGGTTTATGCTTGTGCATATTTAACAAGAATTTACATAAAGAGCTTTCAGGATCTTACCTTAACTCTTCATCCAAGTATGTTATTTCCAATTGTCCACACCACTTCCCCGCACCTTTTTGGGTATCTGAGAAATGATAAAAGAATGTCTCATTATATTGATTGATCTAGATCCTTAATAAACACATGTCAAAGCCTAATGTAGAGCAGTGCTACTCCTCTATAGTTGATTGCCATTTACTACAAATGAAACATTGTTGAAAGCCATGGAAAACTGTAAGCAAGGACCATTGTCTCTCAGGTAAATTAACAATGGAAGATAAATTTACAGCAACATGCAACAGAGGCGAATGTCAAGTAATGTGATTATGCAACAGGAACTTATACAATTGCACAATGCTGAAAAAGATACCAGAATAAGTCATGGCATTGAAGGCCATTCACTTTAAAGTTCTGTGTGCTTACAGATCAGCTGACAATCTAATATAATGCAGTTGAGTACAATAATCAGTAGAAGTCCAAGAGAGGAATAAAAATTTCACCTACCACTCCTGCAATCTTGAAAGAGTCAAATTTAACAGCTACCCTTCTAGCATTCAGGGGAACTAAATTGACTGTGGCCTGGAGAAAAATAAACAAACATCAAGAAAACTGCAGAAACGGTTGAAGGACAATGCATTCTTTCTGCGGTACTATGGAAATTTGGACTCGCTCAAACATAAATACTTCCCGAGATTAGACCTTCTACATATGTTGAGGTCTTCTGCGGAGGAAAGGATCCCCCGACCTTCTGAGCCGTAACAATGCATTTAAATTTGGCGCACAAATTAATAATACTTATACCACACCTGGGTTTGCAGAATTGACTTTGTATAAAGAAGCTTCCACTCGCCATTCAAGAAACTGGACTTGAGTGGCTCCTTAACTTTATTAACTGCTTCCAACTTGCGAGCAATCTGTACAAAAAAATTAAAGGGTTCAAGAGCATCAAATTAGACAGCAGACGGGTCAGTCGGATACAATTAATTATTGATTGAACATACAGCAATGGCGTGCTGCATCAATTCCATTCTGGGTGGCCTCACCTGATCTACGCGTTCTTCGTCTTCAGGGGTGGCCTCAGCACACGATCAAGTGGATCAATAGCCTGAAGAAGCTCCTGCTTGAGGCTGTCAACGTCTTCTTCTTTGGTGAAGAATAGACTGAAAGAACGAAACTTTAGTCCTCCTCTACCTCAAACACAAAGGAGCTGGTAGTATAACAAAAGATATTTGTACAGGATTCACAGTCATTAGTCAATCCAGGCGTTTCGCGGGAAAAACAGCCGTCAGCAAAACGACATCGTTTTCCTCACAGCAAGCCAAAAAAAAAGTCACTTGCAAATGCATGTGATATACCAACCAAACTGGTACAGTACCCCTCATGGGGCTTTTATATACGAGTACTGTTGCGTTCCCGTAGGAAGTGCTGGGTGTCCATTATTTGTGTATAGTAATATGTTATTGTGGATTAATTATGCTATGTGGATTAATTAACCCCGTCCCCGTCAAAGCTTCCGCCTCCGCCTGTGAACAGTAACAAACCCACAAAATATTCACTTCACCCCCCTCATTCTCCTCTGTTGGAGGATGAGGGAGGTACCAAATTTTCATTTTCTGCTCTTTTATTTGTAGTAGTAAATTTTATTCCTAATTTTAGTGCTTCCCCTACCCTTTTGTTGGTCCAATGTTTCTTCAACCACTTTTGATGATTTTCAGCAAATTGAGACAAATGAACCTTGAGTTGTGCTTACTTTTGTTTTCTTCTCATCGTTTCTGCCGGCTTCATCTGAGTTGATGAAGAAAGTCAGGAATCAGCCGCTCATAGGGAGTTAGCTGAAGAAGAAGATGTGGAAGTTGGATGATGAAAAAAGCATGGGATTGTCATGTTTTTCTTTGATCTTGGTCTGAATTTTGTTGTTGAAGTGGAGTGGATTTGTTGGGTGCTGGCTGGGTTTGCAGAGGGGCGGCGGCTGAAGGTTAGGGATGAAAGAAATTTAGGTTTTGTTTTTTGTTTTTTTTTAGGTATTGCACTATCTCCAACCGCAGAAGTAGGCACTGCCTAGCTATTCAACGCCATGATGGTTCGTCGGAGTGCTATTCAACGTCTGCAGATTGGCTTTCACGCAGCGGCATACGGTGATAGATAGACATTAAGTTGTAGTTTCTTTCACCATGGCCATTTGTAGTAGAGCCACTTGAGTGTAGTGTAGTATCATTTTGTATAATCTTAGTGCCCCGATATAACCGGATTTTGTATTTTAACGCTTGTCGGCCTTCCCGCTTTGTCGGTCCCTTTTCCCTAGTGGGATTTTCATTTGTCGGGTTTACTTGCCCTCTGTGGGTAATTGTCTTCGTGAGTTCTGTGATGGCGACGAAACTTAAAAGCCCTTGTGGCTCTGTACATTGGCCATTGGTCTCTTTTTAATATAATATCGTTTCGGAAAAATCAAAAAAATATGTTATTGTGATAATATTTTTTTGAATTTTAACTTATTTTTTGAAAAAATTTGTGAATTTTATATTAAAATTTTTGAATTTTCTTTTGTGTTGTAAAAATTATGCATAAAATTTGAATGAAAAGATTATATAATCGATCTAATTAATCATGTTCCGGTTAGAGATTATAACAAGGAAAAGACATCAAGAAAATGATTGAGAATAAAAATAAAAAAAAATGGAAAAATTTGACATTGATTTACTTGGTTTAAGATTGTTGTTTTTAGTTAACATTTTATATCCAGAGGAGTATCATAAATATTTGATGTAGGATTGATGGGATTCAGATCATTATCAATGATGATAAAAGCAATAGCAAGAAGACTTTGGTAGTAGATGAACAATATTTCATGAGTTTGGTGACTGAAAAAACCATTGCATTCATGGTTTAGGCAAGTTTCTTAAGTCCCTTTTTTCCTTTTGAACTAAATCCAGCATCTTTTTGCGGTTGCATTTATCACTAGATGAGCCTAATCAATGGCTGCCCTTTTTGCTTACTATACTGATTTTTAGAGGAAAATTTATGGCTTCAACTTTCTGTCTTTGTATTCTTATGTACTCACCTCCAATGCATCTGACGAACATAGAAAAGATGAACCTTTCTTTTCCTGTTGTACTAAGTATGGTCCAATATAGATCTGAATGAGAAAAATGGACAAACTAGGCAACCAAGATAATACAATGGCAGAACCAAATTTTCACTTGCTATATAACGAAGCCCTCTATCTAATTTATAGCAGTTGCCTTGAGAAACCACATAGATTATCATCTTAGATGTGTGTGACACTGAGTTCTCTCAATATTCAACCTATCAAAGCTACCAGTATCTGGACTAAAAAACCATATGCACCAATACCACAATATAGAAGGTCAACTCTGTGAAAATGACCAAAGCAGTGTATCAATTTAGCTCCTTAATATAGTCATGGCTCCTTCATGACAACACTAGCAAATTCCTTCCACAGAGCATTAAAAATTGTACCTCTAATCCTGGTTTTATTGGCCATTCCCAAGTTGCTAAGATTAAAAAGGCACCTCATTTGAACAAACTTTCACCAAAGAGCCAAACATTCAGTACAGTAAAACATGAAACTCAAATCAGATCACCAAAATTGATCTTTATTCTTCAAAAGTTCTATGATAATGGATCATCCATACTACTGTTACATGAATCAAGAATCAAAATTTGGAACACTCTCCTGCATATAGGCAAGATCCACACTTTTTTCTGCTGACACAAACTTTACCAAAGAAGCATAAAACAGGGATCTTTCATCTGATAATCTATTTTACTCCATTTATACTAAATTGTGGGCTAATATCCTTCAACAAATGAACAAAGGAAAACAAAAAAAAAAAAACGCATCTTTACTCATTCGTCTTCTAGAATTAATAGTCCAACCTCAAATTGATAGCCCACCATAAACCTCAATATCCCACAAACAAAAAGCAGTATTAAAATTCCCATACACAAAATGAAATGAATAAAAATAAACACTCACAGACATACAAACAATAATCATGTCATTTACTCAATCTGTGCTAACTTCAAAGAAGATGGAAATGTAAACCATATTGAGCGAATAAACCCAGATTAAAAAAAAAAAAAAACAGTTTGATGATTTTGTTGCAGTTACATATTGATTGAAAAACATAAAAAGAAAAAAAAGGAAAACCATAAATGATTTTCATTCAGAGAGTTTTTCAGAGGCTTCCTCAGACTGTTGTTGGATGAGTAGGAGCTCTCGTTGCTGCTGCTCCTTTTGTGCTCTTTCAAGAAAAGGCTTGAACCCCAGTTGCAGAGTTAAGTATCCAAATGCCAAAGCTCCTAATACTACAACCCCGGACCTCATAGCATTCATCTTCACCCTTTCTCTCATTTTCACAATTTTTGCTCTTCCAGAGAATGCAGAGGACACAGAAAAAACAACAGGCTTTTGGGCTGTCTTTTAAGATACATTAAACTGGACAGAGGAAAGTCGTAATATAGGTTTTTGGGCTGCACTGGGCCTAATTACCCTGTGGGCTGGAATCCCATTGGTGAAATATTCTGTATTTTACAGTTTGTACTTCAAGAGAGGAATCGAATTTTCTGGTACTGAATAGTGAATAGGTGAATCCGCTCAGCTTTTGCTGCATCAGCATCGTTCATTACCATGATTTTCTTTATTCTATGAGCACACCCTTTGATTTACATATATTACTTGGGTCCCATTTGCAACGTATTTATTTATTCTTGATTGAATTTTTATATGTTGAATCAAGGGTTGGAATTGGATTTTGCTGGTCAGAGCTAAAGAGTTTTATGGTGGGCTATTATACTGCTGCTGCTGCGGTTTATAGAAGGCAGAATTTCATCATAAGGTGTCTCGGAGGCGGTGGTTATGGTCATAGTTTTTACAGTAAGAAGGATAATTTCCATCATCAAGGTTTTATAATCAGAATGCAATCTGCCATGAGTGGTGGGAAGTCAATGGAAGCTGATTCTACGAATATTCTAAGATCAATAACCCCAACTTTGGACCAATCTAGACATAAAGGCCAAGCTGGTATATATGTTTGTGACACTATATATGCAAGCTTATACATGCATTATATGGTACTTTCATTAAATTTGTAATGGCATAAGATGATTTCGATTCAAGTCCTTAAATTGCAGGTGTCTTAGTTGTTTGAAAACTTTCCACTCATGACTGCAAATTTACAAAGTTAAAATTGGCGGAAAAAAAAGTGATCTTTATTGTGTTTTTAGTGTGTAGTAGCTAATATCTTTGGGTTGTGCTATGAAACACAATGTTACTCAACTGGACTGATAAGAAACCGCAAAAAGTGGAGAACTTTCTTTTGGTGATAACAAGTGTAGTCTTCAAGTGAAATGCGAAATTTACTTGCTTACCTTCCTTTGAATGTTCTTGTAAGAGGTGAGAAAGGAGAAGCCTTCGACTGATCTTGTTAGTTATTGTGAAAATGTAAGGTTAATTGACTACAAGCATCAATCAGTTTGTAGTTTTTTTCATAGTGAGGCACAAGCAATCTGACTTTGTGTTGTGGAACAGGAAAAATAGCTGTTATTGGTGGCTGTCGTGAATACACTGGAGCTCCATATTTCTCTGCCATTTCAGCTTTAAAACTCGTGAGTCCTAATCTTACTCCTTTCTCTGCAGTCTTTTGTGTGAACATGTTTCTATTTGTCTTCATTTCAATATATTCTTGATTATGAAGATTTTCTGCATTGAATGTTCTTTAACTTTTAATGCATTTTCTAAAAATGCATCCTAATCTACTAATTCAGGGTGCAGATTTGTCCCATGTATTCTGCACTAAAGATGCTGCTCTTGTCATAAAAAGCTATAGTCCTGAGTTAATTGTGCATCCCATCCTAGAAGAATCCTACAGCAGCAGGTGATATCTTAATTATTCATCTTTGGTACTTAGTCTCCCCTAAGCTTTCTCTATTTCTGGGGTTGTTTGGCTTTCACTTGGATTTGGATATCTAACTTTTCCGAGAATCTACTTTCAGGGATGAGGATAAAAGATCAACATCTGCAAAAGTTATTGAGGAGGTAGATAAGTGGATGGGGAGATTTGATTGTCTAGTTATTGGTCCAGGCCTTGGAAGGGACCCATTCCTTCTTGTGCGTATCTTTTAACCTTGTGCTTTCAATCCTAAGTTTGCCTATGGCAAGTGCCTGGAATTTTGTATGGTTTTATAAAGGTCAATATCTCCATTAGGCACATATGCTACTATGAATTATTGAAGTGATAACTGTCAAATGTGATGACACCGGTTGCATAATGTAATGCATAAGGCTGCCTACTTAAGTTTTTGATAAATCTACGGAAATTTATAAATTCTGTGCTTTAATACTGTGTATATAGTGTCTTGCTTTGCTTAGAACCAAAATGTGGTCAGACCAGATAAGAGTACAGTTAAACCATTTGGAAAATACCAGCAGGCTATCTCTCTGTGCATGATGTGGCACCCAAGCTTACTAAAGATTAGGGGGTTCTTTTATTTTTGATGGACTAATTCAGTTTGTTAGTATTGTATGGTCTTATAGTTTCTTCAGATTTATTAATGTCCTTTTTTTTTTTTTTTTTTTTGGCTTAGATAATGTCTTTTCTAATGGTCAAGCTTTATGTACAGGATTGTGTGAGTGACATAATGAAACGTGCAAGGCAGTCCAATGTCCCAATGGTCATAGATGGTGTATGTACCTTCAGAAAGAACTTATTTTGTTTCAACTGATGCAGCTGAGCTTTCCTGCGAGGCATCTCTCTTGGAACCTGATCCCTTTGATGTGGTTTCTTTTCAGGATGGGCTTTTTCTTGTCACAAATTGTCTTGATCTAGTTAAAGGTTATCCCTTGGCTGTCCTGACCCCAAATATTAATGAATATAAGCGGCTTGTTCAGAAAGTACTGAGTTGTGAAGTAAATGATAAAGAAGGAGCTGACCAATTACTATCCCTTGCTAAAGGGTATGTGAGAAATTTGACATATTTCGGCTATTGTTCATTCATTTAATAATAATTTTATTGATTAGCATATAATCTGAAATGCCATGCAAATAATTTTGATATTTTTTCTTCCTTTTTCGAAACACAGGTAACAGGTATTAGTGCTTATGATTGATTGCGTCAAACACTCGTACATCATTATATAATATGTTTTAAAACTTTCTTGTGGTTGAATCACCCCTCGGAAGTGAATGGAATGACTCTTAATCACGTTTTTCCCTTCCTCCTTAGTTTACAATCATTTGATAACCACAGGATCTGACTGCCACAATGCTGTGTGTGATGTCTGAAATGTGTTTTGAGTTCTTTAGTTTGGGTAATGTATACAGTGCGGGCCTTCTATTCTGAGCTCATTCTATTGCGTGATTGTACTGCTGTTATGATGATTTTTGTCAAGTTTATATCTTCTTTCCTTTAATTTTCAGTTTAGCGAAATACAGTCCAACAAAGTAAATCTTTTCTTGACTAGGATTGGGGTGACCATCTTACAGAAAGGAAAATCTGATTTTATCAGTGATGGTGACACAGGTGAACATATGTTGATTTTGACTAGGATTGCATCTGTACATGCCTTGAATACTAAGTGGTGAATGTTTTTGATATTCTCTATCCTTCATTAGTTGATTTATTGATTTTGTCAATTTGAATTTGAGTAAGGAAGATTTGTGGGCCATAGACCTGATTATTAGTTTGGAATAATCCGAACCTTTATATTGTACCCTTCTATTGTTTCTGAATTACAATTCACCTCGAGTTCTGCTACTTCCTGCGTAAACTTCATCTATTGCTTACCCCCTAAAACTTGTACTATGTGCCAGCCTACGATAATTAGCTACTAGGCAATTAGTGAACTTTCATGTGGGACTTTTTCCATTTTGATATGATATCAAATGCACCTTGTTTCCTTTGAGTTGATGAATTGCCTGCTATATTTTGCTTAATGCAGTTAAGGCAGTGAGCATTTATGGTTCTCCTCGCCGCTGTGGTGGTCAGGGAGATATACTTTCTGGAAGGTAAGTTTAGCTCAGAAGTTGTCTGTTTATATACTCCTGCTCATACCAGTTCAGTGGTTTGTCTTGTCTTTCTCACAGTGGACTGAGGAGAGGGGTCTGAAATCCTCAAACTCTATCATTTTCAATCGTGACATAAAAGATATCTGTTGCTTTTGTTGCTAGTGTTGCACTCTTTCTATCTTGGGCTCGTCAATGTGCTGGTAAAGAAGAGCTGGGTATGAATCCAACAATCTTAGGCTGCATTGCTGCATCTGCAATATTGAGAAAGGCAGCTTCTCTTGCATTTCAGGAGAAGAAGAGATCCACCCTTACAAGCGACATCATTGAGTGCTTGGGAAGAAGGTTGGTACTTTCTGCATTAACTTAGTTCTACTGTAAGAAAAAGTAACAATTTTTTCTTTTCTTGGTTCATCCTTGCTGCAGTTTGGAAGCAATATGCCCTGTTACTACATAACATCTTGGAAACCCATGTCAGAAGATCCTACATCAGTGTGAATAAATGGAAGGGATGGTATTGTATCATGTTTGACATTCTCCAAGTATATGTTCAACTTCAAATTCATGATTAGCGTTGCTGTACAAGAGTGCTCGTTCATCATGCGCAGTGTATATGCATAAGAAAACATGGCACACAGTAGAATTAGAATTGTTATGGAATTGGAGAATTTTATTATTAAATTTGATTGAATTATATGGTTTTTGTCCTTATTATTTTACCTATTATCATTTTTTTTGTCCTTTATGGTCCATAAATTGACACATTTATCCATAAATAAATGTTAGCAATGAGTTGATTATCTAACTTATATATTTTTTAATCAACTATTATAAAAATAGAATTTTTTTACCAATTCATCAATTTTGTGCATGGTACACCTTATGTCTTACGGGTTTGAATTAATCTATATCATAAGTTATGATCTATGGGTAGTAAATTGTACATTCTTATCCTATTTTATAGAGAAACTAGAGAGTTGTATATTATCTTTATCCTCCTCCATCACACAGAATAAGAATAAGAATAATGTATCGCCTGAGGACTTTCTCCAAATCAAAAAATAAGAATAATATAAGTTCACCTAATTCATTTGCTCACACCTAGTTTTATTCAAAGCAATCAAGCAGTTTCTTAATAAGGCTCCTTTTATCAAGGCATAAATTATTTGCCAGTTGAACTTACATTAAAAGAAGAGGAACAATTCTGAGAAATAAAAAGCTATATAGACAAAGCAATGATCAGCATTCTTCTATCATTTACCCATCAATTTTTTGAAGTTTCCAGCAGCATTTTGCCTCCATGACCACCACAAGCACTAGGATTTTCCTAGGGAATCAAGTCACAAAAGAAAAGAACAGTCGCCATTGTTTTTATTGTTGTTATTATTATTATTTTAATTTGAAAAACTTCTAGATAATATATTTTAGAGAAATGAGTTGGTGATATTTTACAAAAGATACAACAGGCTCTGCCAATTCGGTCATTTATTTCATTATTTGAGGTGATAATATGGTAAAGCTGCCATGGTGATTTGTAAATTCTTTTCAGCTTCAAAGTGTGGTTGTTAATGAACAAGTCTGTTTTGCATATTGGGATTGATATTTTGCATATCTTGCTTATAGAAGGAGCAAATTATGTGCAGAATCTTTAGTCTGTTTTATCTTTGGCATGAAGTGCTAGATGGAAATAATAATAAAAAAAAAAAAATTCTCTGTTCTTTTTAAGAGTGCAAGTTAAGTAGATATTCATAGCGTGAGTTACACCTAAAATTGAGAGCCACCCTTTAAATCCAAATATCAATGTTCAACTTGTTGAGTGAAGAGCATTTCAATCTTCTCACCAAGAGCTCTAAAATTTGCTTGTTTAACATTGAGATTACTTTCCCTGCAGGAAAACCAACACATATGTTGAAAGAGTTTGACCTGAGCACATTGGCATCATTGGAAAAACCAATGAAGAATTATAGAAACAAGAAGGGTATAATCATATTTTAGAACAAATTTAGGCAGAAATTAACGAGCTCTCTTTAAACTTGTTCACTTTGTTGTAAGAAAATTAAAACCTACTTGATCATTAGTGAATGCTACAAAGAGATGTGATAATACATCAGTCGAGAAGACCCGCAGCATCTCTAACTAGCCCGTTAAATTCTTGTGTTGTGGCTTTAAATCTCTTGTCCAAATTTTATGCCTCAATTAGGATTTTTCAAAAATGTAATCGGTTGAGGACATTCATAATTTCTTTTCAATGTGCCTTCCAATGGGGGAAAAATCACAAGACTTAATTTTTCTGAATTACCAAGATATTCCAACTATATTTTTCTTAATTTGTATCAAAGATATAATGATTTTTCTTAGATTTTTTTAGTTAAATCGAAGACAATATATGTCGGCATTATTGATATTTTTTTATTCAAAACATTGTCCACCATAAGTGATATTGCAATGTTGATTAGAGTATAATCCCTACATAGATGAAACTTTAATGTTTTATCAAGGCACATCTTAATTGGGAAACGAAATTGCACTGCATATCTTATAAACCCTTAATATAAATAGGAAAACAGTGTGAAAGAGTTATGTAAAATAGAATAAATCAAAATACCATAAAAGATGTAAAAAGTTATTAAAGAGAATTATGAATCAAATAGTACATGAATCACAAGCATAATTAAAGATGGGGTTACCCACCGAAGATTTTTGACAAACTTAACCAAAGCAAACACATTACACACACACAAGGTACTTAAATTATTAGTACTATGTTTCAATAGTTGACACTATTAATGGAAACATCAACAGGGCAGCCATTCACAGGGACCCCAACGACCGAATGAACTCTCTCCCAAAAAAATCTTGCCTAGTAGCTGTAAATGGAAAAAGAAAAAGAAAAAGAAAAAGAAATTGTATGTAAATGAAGAAAAGTGGGTAGAGAAAGCATATGGAATGCATCATAACAGTGGTACAGCTAGCAAGAAAATTATTTTAACCGTGGCTAATTGAATGTCCGAAATTATAGAATTACAAAAACATTAATACACTAATAGTTCATCTTTAAAATGAACCATAAGTTAGAAAATATATAATTACATATTAATATTTATCATTAACGTAACTTTAAGAAATTCTCAATAAAAATCATTATATTCAAACAGCAAATGAAATCAAGTAATCATAATTTACAGAATTTTCTATATTTGAAATTTAACTAAGATTTGATTTTATTACTGAAGTAACTAAATAAAAGATATTAATGTAAACAAGTATATTACTTGTTATAGAATATAAAGTATAGTTAACAATTTTTTTCTTTTTCAAAATGCTTTCGTAACAAATTAAGAAGAAACAGCTGAAATTGGGCGATATCTCTTTCTTAAAATTTTCCCTTTTCTAATTGTGCTATAATCACCTTCTTCTTCGATCAAGCTTTTTTACTTATTCTCTCAACTTTTAATTTTTTTGAAAGAAGAAAATAAAAGGAAAATTCTCTACTGTTTGATCTGTGGTTCTTAAAATTTAGACTAGTTGAAGGAAATTTTTTTCTTAAACAAAAAGTTTGAAACTTAACGTGTTTAACAAAAAAAAAAAATTAATTAGTGATAAAAAAAGAAAGAATGAATTTGGGCAATGAATGGAGTACCCATACAATTTGCTCCACACTTGTTAAAATTAATGTGGTAGAAGTTAATTTAATTCTAAAACATTTACTCCTATAAATATTGGCACCGAGCCAGACTATAGTACTACACACTGACAAGTGACAAGCTACTAAATAGAAATTTAAACAAGAAGATGACAATTATGAGCAATACCTGATTTCTTCTGTAATCACAATGGAGGGTACATGACGTACTTTGTGGAAATCTTCCCCTTCTTCACCCTCTGGAGTCTTTCTAATCCTCTCACAAAACCTTTTTGGCATGCTCCTTATCTTCAATTCTTTGAGTTTTCTCACAAATCCCAAACCATCTGGAATCTTCTCTAAATTTACACAATATACAATATTAAGACAAGAAAGATTGGGCAAGGCTCCACTTTCCACCCTCCATTCCCTCGACTGTGTCAACCCGTCCAGTAAAAGAAATCTAAGTTGAGGAAACCCAGTGCTAGAGCAAATCATCTCTTCTCCAACAAAGGCTAAGGTCCTCAACCAGAGACTTTGTAAACTGGGCAGCTTTTCCAGTGTTCCCATCAAGTTTATTTCAATCCTAGATCTTTCAAGTTCCAACTCAACCAAGTTTTGGAAGAATTGGGTTTTGTACTCTGGCAACACTCTTAAAAGACCTTTCAGAGACAAGTGACACAGATTGCTGCCAAACAACTTCTCTACAAGTGACAACCACTTTTTTGAGCTAAGAAACGTCCCTTCCATATGAAGGCCCACGCTTGCCTCCTTTAAGCTTTGTGAATCTGAGATAAAATTAATGACTTCTTCACATTCATTCTCTTCGGATGTTTCCAATGATTTTATCACTTGGATGTTACTCAATTTGTGCAAGTCTTTAATTTCACACACACTAGAATCCAAGTTTTCTAATGTCTCAAGCTTACTCAAGCCAAGCAAGCGGAGTTTTCCACAGATTATTGGACGACGATGCAGAGTATAGGGACGATGCAGAGTATAGGGAAGATACAGATGCCTTAAATTTTTCATTTTCCACAGAACATTCCTTATTAACATTATGTCAGAATGACGTAAATCAAGGGTTTCCAAATGTTCCAAGTTGCCTAAGGATGAAGGCATCATTAAAAAAAAGGACTCCAGACAAACATATCGCAAGTGGATAAGGTCACCGATTTCTAACTTGAATATTTGGATAAGGCACCGAATGGCATCATAGAGCTTATCTGGAACGCTAGGCATCATCCCTTCAACAGTCAAAGCTCTAAGCATCTTGAAATTGTTAAATTTTGTACTTGCCATAAGTCCATCATAATCACCTCCACCAAGCCTACGAAATGTGTGGGCCCGAACATGCTTAATCATTTCTCTCTTTGGAGGAACGTACTTAGATACATCTTCTTCATTCAAAAATATGGCCATTCTATGATATTTGCTCCTTGAACAATTAGAATCCACTATCTCTGGATTGTTTTTTTCTCGGTAATCAACGATCTTTATAAAATTTTCATTCCTTGCCTTAGCCAAGCACAAATCTCTCATAAGGTCATGAAGTCTACATGATCGGAATTTTCGAAGTGAGGGTCCCTCCTTCAAACTCACCTGAATCATGCAACGCATTACTAACTCACCCAAGTAACGTTCCCCCACATCCATCATTGATTCATCTCCAATTCGATCATCTTCAGAAACCATTCCTTCAGCCATCCACAACTGATACAATGTCTCTGTTTCGATATCGTAATCTTCGGGATATATGCTTAAGTATAGAAAACAGGGCTTCAATTGGTATGGCAAGTCACGGTAACTCAAAGCTAATATCCTCTGAAATTCTCCTTCTCGTCCAATGTTTTCACCCTTTGCAAGATATGATTTGATGTTTTGGTAGACGAATTTCCACTCATTTAACTCGTGCTTTGTTGCCAGAATTCCTCCCACAACAACCACAGCTAATGGAAGTCCCCCGCAACATTTAACCATTTCTTTCCCTAACTCCTCAAATCTATGGATATCATCCAAGCCTACGTATGAATGAATGACACATGATTATGATGAAATTTTGACACATGCAGTGAATAAAGTGAGGAATTTATTTATTTATTTATCATTATTTTTTTTTTTTGGTCTCCTATCACTCACATGATTAAGAACATAAGAAATCAAGGCATGAAATTGAAAACTTTCTTGCTGGTGCAAGTACATAGGTATTGAGGATGCAAATTAAGGAAGTATCAAATTTTAAGCACGAATGTCCTGGACCTTTATAATTACCACAATCCAATATATCAAAGGTGGTTTTGATCAGTTTAGAAGGTTTAAGAATGATTTGAGTGATAGAGGATCGTTTCTAAATTTCAATAAGAGAAGATATGGAAGCATTAATACAATCAATCAATCAATCAACTATGAATCCATAGTTCAACAAATCTTAAATTAAACACATCCTAAACGAGTTTAAATTGTGGCCTTTTTTTTCATTACTCACTAAATTTTTCTCGTTCATGCTAATTGTCCTTAGATAAACAAATCGCCCTATCTAGATCCTTTGTTACTTATTTTACTCTAAAACTAAATCTCCAATTGCATTAAGAGTGGAATGCACATGGGAAAAGTATACAGCAATTAAAAAAAAAAATGCTAACGATAGAATTCAAATGTAACATTGAACTAAAAACTCATACCATGATCATTGCTGTGTCGTCCCCTTAAGGCTTTCTTCTGAAGTAGCTCCCAACTTTCATCGTGGCTTAGAAGTCGAGGTTCATGGTGGAAACCGTCTGGCCTTATGTGGATCGCCACATTTTTATTCCGAGTAGTAAGCAATAGTTTGCTTACTGGTCTCTCTGTTGTTGGGAATGCATTTCTAATACATTCCCAGGCATCAGCTGACCAAATATCATCAAGAACTATCAAACATCTTTTGCTCTGCTGAATCTCATAGAGATGTCGGACCAGCTGATCCTCTGTCCATTGTTTCAAAATTTGTTCACCATTCTCAGGAATTATTTTTACCAATATTCCCTGTAAGACATCTTTGGTTTGCCACTGTTGTGATATGCAAACCCAGGCAAAAGCATCAAAATGTTGCCTCACATTTGGGTGGTTGTATATTTTTCTAGCAATTGTGGTCTTTCCTATACCCCCCATTCCAGAAATGGAGACAACACTATGGGGACTTACCTCATCTTCTTTGGTCAAATGCTGCACCAACAACTTGACATCATCCTCCAATCCAACAAAATCCTCCTCAACATGAGAATAAGTGCGCCTCATCAACTGTTGTTGCCTTGAACTTGGACCTTCCCTCTCCATTATATTTCTGATCCCATATTCATGAAAACTTCTGGTAAGATCAGAGATTCTGCTATGAAGCTTTTGGATCTCTGATCCTACTCTGTGACGCATGTAGCATTCACTCAGGATACAAGAGTATCTTTTCAAGAAATTAGCAATGCCTTTTCCCCTCCTGGATGCAACTTTGAAGGCAAAGGCTTCTAGTGCATTTTCAGCATCATAAGCAACAATTTTGCTTTGAGAGATCCACTCCCGAATGACCGCATCCTCATCTTGTCTCGAATCAGCATCTCTCAACAGCGACAGCATTAGCCTCATCTTTGATTGAAGCTGCTCAGCTTGCTCACTCACACCTCCTAGAAATTGGGCCTCTTCTTTCAACAATTTGGTGATATTTTCTAAAAGAAACGACACGACAGGCTCTGCCAACTCCGCCATTACTTGGAACTGTAAAATGGTATAGTTTCTCAAGGGGTGAAAGAATGAGCAAATTCAAATATTTATTTGTATTACACACATATAGCATCAACTGGAACACTCAATGATCATTCTTTAAAGTTGAAACTCGCAGATTTTTTTTTTTTAAAATTTACCTCACTTTATTCCAACTCAATTATTTAACTTTATTCGTTCAATTCTGCTTCCGTTCAAACTTGGTGTGCCGATAACAGATCTGGAAAAGGCTTGTGGGGTTCAGGATGATGTGGGTCCAGCCGAGGATTCAATTAAAGTCAATTATGTTGATTTTTATTACTATTATTTTTTAAACTAATTCTTCTAAATCATTAACACTTTTGCCCTAAGTACTAACCGGCATGGTATCAGAAAATTTGGTGACACGTTCGTTCTTCAGACTTGATCCCTCATGAAGAGAAATTGTGTCCACCGCGCTTGCCATTGATCCAAGCCCGGAGGCAATGATGTTGACTGAAGGAGAAGGTTTTTTACTTATGCATGTAAAATAAAGTTACTATCACAAGATACATTCTATTCTCTTATATTGTTTTCAAGTAATAGTCAACAAGTTTTTCCCCAGGTTTTTAACTCTTGAATTCAAGATAACGCATCCCCCAAAAAAATAAAAATAAATAAATAAATAAATAAATAAATAAAAAATTCACTAGTGAAATACCATTCATACACATTAGTTGGTATAGAAAATTACTAATTTGTTGGTATAACTTCAAATTAGAAGCATAAAGAATTGCACCAGTAATATGCTTTGTATAAATAAATAAATTTGATGATTAAAATACCACTGAACTATAGAATTAAAGAAAAGGAAGGGAAAAACAAATTCCCGTTCCTTTTCTCACCACTATTGCATCTTTGCAAATCCTTCCACCTCCATTATTGCCTTTTATTTTCGCTAGATAAGGGGTAATGATATTGAGACTTCCTTTTATGATATTGACACTTTATTTTTGTTGAAAAACATAATTAATAATGTAATTTCATACTTTTAACAACAGGTAAAAATGTACTAATAAGAATAAATAAATTATCAATATCATCAATTTTAGATTATTATCCTCTTTTTTTCTTTTTCTTTTTTTTGGCTCCTTGCTAGTAATCACATTCTTTTCTTCAAAAGTTTAGTGACAACCCCTTATCCATTGCCCCTAAACTGGCATTCCCACCCATTTTCCACAAGATTCAATATATTTGATTGATTTTCGATATTTAAAACTTTTAATTCATATTTCAAAGTTTCGCAATTTAATTTTGGATCGTTCTTGATTTAAACCTGCCCAAACTCATACATCATGTCATTCAAACGTTATCGCATGAAATTGAAAGATTTTTTAAATATTCCTAAATCTTGTTATGGCATCAAAAAAAAAAAGGAAAAAGAAAAAGAAAAATTCAATTTCGTGTGATTTTGGTGGAAAATTAGACCCAATGATTGGGTTGATTTTATCCAAAGAACTAACTAAATCAAATTATTATATCCAAGATTAAGTTGAAATTATTCTAATATCAAGGACTAAATGAAATTTAAACATAATTTACTTCAAATACCTTGTATACATACATAATGTAAAAGATATTAAAGTTATTATCTCCGGACCATTTTATCCACTACTTGTTGGCTTTGTGAAAATAATTTAAGTGAATATATTCTTAACGTTTTAATAAAGTAATAAAGATTAATATATTAAGCACTTGTTGTAGCAAATATGAAAAAAAAAATTAACTTTCAATTGCTAAATCTCATTAACCTCATAGACATATACAATTTCCCTTCAATTTATTTTAGACAATACATTAAAAAAAATACACATATGCTTTATTATTACCACACAATAAACAAACGCATATTTCTACGCACAATTTGTTGAGATTGTTTCTGCATATATAAAACCCTTTTGTACTTCTTATAAAGATCGGAAACACCATATCTCGCATATTTTATTTTTGAAATTTGTTGAGAATGGGATTTAAAAGTAATATAAAGTTCTATTGTCATAATAGTAATTTACTTGAATTTGAATATTGACATAATAGGGCCAAAAGTTTCTTCCTTTTTATTATATTCTTCTAAAAAAAAAGTTCACTTTTTATTAATTACAACCTTTTTTAGTTATAAAGTACAACACATTTAATTCATTATTTAATGTATAATTTTAAATTTTTATCTTTACTTTTTAATATTGAAATCGTTATTATTATTAAGAATAATATAAAAATATAATTTTATTTTATTTAAAAGTAAAATTTTTTTAGATAAAAGAAGTTTTGAAAAATAAACTTTTTTCTTCCTGAGAAATAAGGAGTAATGGTCATATCTAAATTTGCATGTAGGAAGTTGTTTGTTGAAATATCGTAGGTTAACTTTTGTATCCCCATCACAAAGCATTACAAACTTCCTTGAAATTACTCTTTCTTATTGCTTCTTGTGGACCTGTATTTTAATAAGAAAGACAAACATTAATTAACACTTTCTCTATTCTAAAAAGTAGTCCATTTTATTTTAAATATAACATTTTATTAATTGTTAACTATAACAAAGGATCAAATAAGAATAGTAAAGAATACTTTAGAACTATAATAAAATATAAAATTAATTAACATTTAGTAAATTTGAAAAAGTGTAAGAAGAAATGGTTACCTTCTTTCTACCCTTTCCCTGTGCTCTTTCTCCTGGCATCCAAGTATTCTTTTCCACGAAAAATCGCTGCAATTGCACACTTGAATCCTTTGGACAACATCGGACCCCATAGGTTTGTTTTCTCTGTCTTTGTCCTTTGCATGATTTTGGACAATCAATCATATGAACCAGTAGGGACGGCTTTGCACCATGGCCAGAAAGTTTGAATTCAGATCCCATTTTGGCCAATCACAGATTGCATTTCATTGTCATTAACAACCATAAGTGATAGTGGAGGAGGATTTCTTTTGCCTCCAAAGTCCAAACTTTTAATTTGGCCTCGCCACTTCCACAGGGCCTTTGCGAAAGATATTTTCATTTGTGGTCATAAAATGTAGCACCAGTCTGAATGAAATTCATTGACAAAGGTGATGGAAACAGGATCCGTGATCCCTCGGCCATAAATTAATCCGTTGTTAAGATAATGGAAGATGCGTGCCTTGATGTGTCCATTTGGTTAAAGATTCCTATCTCGAAGAATAATTGAGAACTTGTCATAAGTGAAGCAATGATGAGGCTATATCTGGTGTAGTTTTAAACTGTTTTTGAGTAGAGTCATGCTAGCCTTTGCAACTCCTTTTGGATTCTTGATGAATCATTCATGCTGGAGCAGAAGTGTCATTGTTTGGTTTGCAACTCATGAGTTTTGGTAGATGTTTTAGGCTGCGTTTGGACAGACAATTTCTATTTGCAAATAAGAAAATTTTTAAACAAAAATAAACTATCCAAATACATTTTTATTTCAAAATTTAGAATTCAAATTTTTCTACTCAAATTCCTCTCACATAATTTTTAAAAAAAATTTCCTCTTATTTTTCTCTCCAAAATACTTTTTCTATCAACAAATACCCATCAAAATTTTCACATATTCCAATATAATTTTTTTTATTTATAAATAGAAATGCCTTATCCAAACGGACTCTCTGTTGCTCTATAATTTCATAAGAGTAAAGACAAAATTCCCATGGAAGCTATCAAATATAATATTAGCAAAACATGGAGCTGCTACTCTATATTATGAATGCCAAAATTAACTATAGGTCATGCAAAGCTAAATGAAATGTGTTGCACTTGTTTAAGAGGAAATTTTTTTTATGATTTGCCTATTATCATTTTTTTGTCCCTTATGGTTCATAAGTTAACACATTTATGAAAGCATATCGTATCTTGCAAGTTAAAAAAATTATACTAATTCATTGCCATTTATGATTCTTTTAATTAATGCTTATACATATAAATAAATATAAAATATAAATCGGTAGATAACAAAAATGGGCATAGTTCCTGCCGGCTTTGCCAAGCTTCTTATTGCAATCTTGGGTGGGTTACAGTGATGCAATTGGACAAGCAGAACCCACTCCCCCCATTAGTTTAATATACTTTAATTATGTAAAAAACTATTTTATTATTATTTTTCGGTTTCCTCTTTTTTTTTAATTTTTTAATTTTGGGTGGTGGTGATAGAAAAGGAAAATTAATCGATTTGAGGAAAGGAAGCAAAGAACAGACATTATTGCCTAAGCCTTTTGGGTTTCAGTTTGGGAGTAATAAATTGTAAATGGGCATCCGTTTCAATTGATTCATATGTCAGGAATTTACTTAAATTCATTTAATTGAACTCTATCTTTTTGTGGATCCTTGCCAAATTAATACACAGTAGCTTCATTAATTCGATAGATTTGAGAATCTCCTCAGTGTGCGTATTAAATATAAAATTATATATTTAATTATGTATTAATAATATCGTATATTGCAAGTTAAAAAAATTATATTAAATCAAAAGAAATTCTTTTCTTGGGACGAAATGAATATTTACGAGATACATTCTCTTGTTGTTTTCAAATAATAGTCAAAAAGTTTTCCCCAAGCCATTCATAGTTTATTAACTCTTGAATTCAATATAAGGTATGAAAAAAAATTAATAGAAAACAATTGGTACACAATAACTACTACACAAGATCTGAATTAGTCACCCATTTGTTGGTCTAACTTCAAATTGAAAGCATAACAAAAATCGCTAATAGAGGTTGCACCATTAATATGCTTTGCATATAAAATGATATCTTTAGGGAACAATTTAGATAGTTTTCAAAAGATTAAGTTATTTCAATGGCTTAAATAATAAAATTTTTTAAAATTTTGTCCTCTTCAATGTTTCTTTTTCTGCTTGGCCCTTAATAGAATTTTCTTCTTTTATTTATTTTAACTTAATTAAGGAGGGTACATTATATTTACTTTTCTTGAGACTTTGTAAATTACTAAACAAATCATAAAATAATTTGAAAAAATTATCAGAACCCCTTTATCTTGCCGAATATTTAACACACAATATATATTCTTCCAACAATGGATGTTTAGGGACAACCCCAGGTCCATTGCCCCCTAAACTAGCATTCCCAACCATTTTCCACAAGATTTATACGTAAGGTAATTAACACTCTCATCCATTTACTTTGTCACTATTTTTGATTGATTGTCGATATTTAAAACTTTCAATTCATGTTTCAAAATTTAGCAATTTGATTTTGAATCATTCTTTGGTTACACCTGCCCAAGGTCATAGATCATGTCCTTCAAACGTTATCACATGAAATTGAAAGAATTTTTTTAAATATTCCAAAATCTAGTTATGGCATCCAAAAAAAATATTTTCAATTTCATGTGATTTGGTGAAAAATTAGACCTATTGATTTGGATTGATTTTCTCCAAAGAACTAAGTAAAATCAAATTATTATATCTAAGATTAAATTGAAATTATTCTAATATCAAGGACTAAATGAAATTTAAAGATAAATTACGTCAAATACCTTGTAGCAACACCAACAACAGCAACAACAAAAACAACTCAACACAAATCATCCAAAAAATATCATAGAATCAAAACTTATCTTCTTTTAAAGTAATTAAATTTCAAAAAATGGTAATTAAGAATGTAAGCAATAATGTGTTGATTATCTAACTTATATATTTTTTAATCAATTATTATAAAAATAGAATTTTTTACCAATTCATTAATTTTATGCATGGTACACCTTATATCTTATGGGTTTGAATTAATCTATATCATAAGTTATGATCTATGAGTAGTAAATTGTACATTCTTACCCTATCCTATAAAGAAACCAGAGAATTGTATCTTATTTTAATCCTTCTCTATCACATAGAATAAGAATAATGTATAAGTTCAATTAATCCATTTGCTCACACCTAATTTTATTCAAAACAATCAAGCAATTTCTTAATAAGGCTCCTTTTATCATGGCAGAAATTTTTTGCCAGTTTAACTTACATTAAAAGAAGAGGAACAATTCTGAGAAATAAAAAGCTATATAGACAAAGCAATGAGCATTCTTTTATCATTTACCCATCAATTTTTTGAAGCTTCCAGTAGCATTTTGCCTCCATGACCACCACAAGCACCAGGATTTTCCTTGGGAATCAAGTCACAAAAGAAAAGAACAGTCGCCATTGTTGTTATTGGTGTTGTTATTATTATTATTTTAATTTGAAAAACTTCTACATAATATATTTTAGAGAAATTAGTTGGTGATATTTTACAAATGATACAACAGGCTCTGCCAATTCGGTCATTTATTTGAGGTGATAATATGGTAAAGCTGCCATGGTGATTTGTAAATTCTTTTCAGCTTCAAAGTGTGGTTGTTTATGAACAAGTCTGTTTTGCATATTGGGATTGATATTTTGCATATCTTGCTTATAGAAGGAGCAAATTATGTGCAGAATCTTTAGCTCTTCTTCATAAGTTACCATTCAACTTTTCCGAATGCTTCGCATCCTCTTCACTCTTTTCAATTTCTTCTTGTTACATCTTTGGCATGAAGTGCTAGATGGAAATGATAAAAAAAAAAAAAAAATTCTCTTTCCTTTTTAAGAGTGCAAGTTAAGTAGATATTCATAGCGTGAGTTACATCTAAAATTGAGTAAAGAGTATTTCAATCTTATCACCAAGAGCTCTAAAATTTGCTTGTTTAACATTGAGATTACTTTCCCTGCAGGAAAACCAACACATATGTTGAAAGAGTTTGACCTGAGCACGATGAAGAATTATAGAAACAAGAAGGGTACAATCATATTTTAGAACAAATTTAGGCATAAATTAACGAGCTCTCTTTAAACTTGTTCACTTTGTTGTAAGAAAATTAAAGCCTACTCGATCATTAGTGAATGCTACAAAGAGATGTGATAATACATCAGTCGAGAAGACCCGCAGCATCTCTAACTAGCCCGTTAAATTCTTGTGTTATGGTTTTAAATTTCTTGTCCAACTTTTATGCCTCAATTAGGATTTTTTGAAGATGTAATCGGTTGAGGACATTCATAATTTCTTTTCAATGTGCCTTCCAATGGGGGAAAAAATCACAAGCCTTAATTTTTCTGAATTACCAGGATATTCCAACTATATTTTTCTTAATTTGTATCAGAGATATAATGATTTTTCTTAGATTTTTTTAGTTAAATCGAAGACAATATATGTCAACATTATTGATATTTTTTTATTCAAAACATTGTCCACCATAAGTGATATTGCAATGTTGATTAGAGTATAATCCCTACATAGATGAAACTTTAATGTTTTATCAAGGCACATCTTAATTGGGAAACGAAATTGCACTGCATATCTTATAAACCCTTAATATAAATAGGAAAACAATGTGAAAGAGTTATGTAAAATAGAATAAATTAAAATACCATAAAAGATGTAAAAAGTTTTTAAAGAGAGTTCTGAATCAAATAGTACATGAATCACAAGAATAATTAAAGATGGGGTTACCCACCGAAGATTTTTGACAAACTTAACCAAAGCAAACACATTACACACAAGGTACTTAAATTATTAGTACTATGTTTCAATAGTTGACACTATTAATGGAAACATCAACAGGGCAGCCATTCCCAGGGACCCCAACGACCAAATGATCATCCTTCATCATATTCTTCTCTGCAAATGGCAAAAAAAAAAGAAAAAGAAAAAGAAAAAAAGAAAAGAAAAGAAATTGTATGTAAATGAAGAAAACTTGGTAGAGAAAGCAAATGGAATGCATCATAACAGACACAGATGCTTACCAGTGGTAGAGCTAGCTAGAAAATTATATTAACTGTGGCTAATTGAATGTCCGAAATTACAAAATTACAAAAATATTAATACACTAATAGTTCATTTTTAAAATGAACCATATGTTAGAAAATATATAATTACATATTAATATTTATCATTTACGTAACTTTAAGAAATTCTCAATAAAAATCATTATATTCAAACAGCAAATGAGATCATGTAATTGTAATTTACATAATTTTTTCTATATTTGAAATTTAACTAAAATTTGATTTTATTACTAAAGTAACTAAATAAAAGATAGTAATGTAAACAAGTATATTACTTGTTATAGAATATAAAGTATAGTCACCTTTTTTTTTGTTTTTCAAAATATTTATGCAACTAATTAAAAAGAAACAGCTAAAATTGAGCGATATCTCTTTCCTAAATTTTTTCCTTTTCCAATTGTGCTAAATAATCACCTTCTTCTTATCAAGCTTTTTCACTCATTCTCTCAACTTTTTAATTTTTTTTAGAGAAGAAAAGAAAAGGAAAATTCTCTACTGTTTGATCTGGGGTTCTTAAAATTAAGACTAGTTGAAGGAATTTCTTTTTTTAAAGTTTGAAACTTAACTTGTTTAACAAAAGAAAAAAATTAATTAGTGATAAAATAAGAAAGAATGAGTTTGGGCAATAAATGGAGTACCCATACAATTTGCTCCACGCTTGTTAAAATTAATGTGGTAAAAGTTAATTTAATTCTAAAACATTTATTCCAATAAATATTGGCACCGAGCTTGACACTAAATAGGAATTTAAACAAAAAGATGACAATTAGAATCAATACCTGATTTTTTCTGAAATCACAATGGAGGGAACATGACAAATTTTGTGGAAATCTTCCCCTTCTTCACCCTCTGGAGTCTTCCTAATCCTCTCACAGAACCTTTTTGGCATCTCTCTTATCTCCAATTCTTTGAGTTTTGTCACAAATCCCAAACCATCTGGAATCTTCTCTAAATTTTCACAACTTACAATTTTAAGACAAGAAAGATTGGGCAAGGCTCCACTTTCCACCCTCCATTCCCTCAAGAGAGGGAGATCATCCAGTAAAAGAAATCTAAGTTGAGGAAACCCAGTGCTAGAGCAAATTATCTCTTCTCCAACAATGGCGTCGAACCCCAACCAGAGACTTTGTAAGCTGGGCAGCTTTTCCAGTGTTCCCATCAAGTTTATTTCAATCCTAGAGCCTCGAAGTTCCAATTCAACCAAGTTTTGGAAGAAGTGGGTTTTGTACTCTGGCATCACTCTTAAAAGACCTCTCAAAGACAAGTGACACAGATTGCTGCCAAACAACTTCTCTACAAGAGCCAACCACTTTTCTGAGCTACAAAACTCCTCGTCCGTATAAAGCAACACGCTTGCCTCCTTTAAGCTTTGTGAATCTGAGATAAAATTGATGATTTCTTCACATTCATTCTCCTTCAGTATTATTGGCAATGTTTTTAACACTTGGATGTTACTCAATTTGTGCAAGTCTTTAATTTCACACCCGCTAGAATCCAAGTTTTCTAATGTCTCAAGCTTACTCAAGCCAAGCAAGCGGAGTTTTCCACAGATTCTTGGACGACGATGCAGAGTAGAGGGAAGATACAGATGCCTTAAATTTTTCATTTTCCACAGAACATTCCTTATTATCATTATCTCAGAATCGCGTAAATCAAGGGTTTCCAAATGTTCCAAGTTGCCTAAGGATGAAGGCAGCATTAAAAAAATGGACTCTTTGAGACAAACATATCGCAAGTGGATAAGGTCACCGATTTCTAACTTGGATACTTGGATAAGTTTGCGAATGGCATCATAGAGCTTATCTGGAACACTAAGGTCCATCCCTTGAACAGTCAAAGCTCTAAGCATCTTGAAATTGTTAAATTTAGTACTTGCCATAAGTCCATCACAATCACCTCCACCAAGCCTACGAAATGCGAGGGACATAAGTCCATCCCAATCACCTCCACCAAGCCTACGAAATGTGAGGGACCGAACATGCTTAATCATTTCTCTCTTTGGAGGAACGCACTTAGATACATCTTCTTCATTCAAAAATATGGCCATTCTATGACATTTGCTCCTTGAACAATTAGAATCCACTATCTTTGGATTGTTTTCTTCTCGATAATCAACGATCTCTATAAAATTTTCATTCCTTGCCTTGGCCAAGCACATATCTCTCATAAGGTCATGAAGTCTACATGATTGGAATTTTCGAAGTGTGGGTCCCTCTTTCAAACTCACCTGAATCATGCAACGCATTGCTAACTCACCCAAGTAACGTTCCGCCACATCCATCATTGATTCATCTCCAATTCGATCTTCTTCAGAAACCATTCCTTCAGCCATCCACAACTGATACAATCTCTCTGTTTTGATATCGTAATCTTCGGGATATATGCTTAAATATAGAAAACAGGGCTTCAATTGGTATGGCAAGTCACGGTAACTCAAAGCTAATATCCTCTGAAATTCTCCTTCTCGTCCAATGTTTTCACCCTTTGCAAGATATGATTTGATGTTTTGGTAGACGAATTTCCACTCATTTAACTCGTGCTTTGTTGCCAGAATTCCTCCCACAACAACCACAGCTAATGGAAGTCCCCCGCAACATTTAACCATTTCTTTCCCTAACTCCTCAAATCTATGGATATCATCCAAGCCTACGTATGAATGAATGACACATGATTATGATGAAATTTTGACACATGCAGTGAATAAAGTGAGGAATTTATTTATTTATTTATTATTATTATTATTTTTTGGTCTCCTATCACTCACATGATTAAGAACATAAGAAATCAAGGCATGAAATTGAAAACTTTCTTGCTGGTGCAAGTTCATAGGTATTGAGGATGCAAATTAAGGAAGTATCAAATTTTAAGCACGAATGTCCTGGACCTTTATAATTACCACAATCCAATATATCAAAGGTGGTTTTCATCTGTTTAGAAGGTTTAAGAATGATTTGAGTGATATGGAAGCATTAATACAATCAATCAATCAATCAACTACGAATCCATACTTCAACATAAATTGTGGCCTTTTTTTTCATTACTCACTAAATTTTTCTCGTTCATGCTAATTGTCCTTAGATAAACAAATCGCCCTATCTAGATCCTTTGTTACTTATTTTACTCTAAAACTAAATCTCCAATTGCATTAAGAGTGGAATGCACATGGGAAAAGTATACAGCAATAAAAATAAATAAATGCTAACGATAGAATTCAAATGTAACATTGAACTAAAAACTCATACCATGATCATTGCTGTGTCGTCCCCTTAAGGCTTTCTTCTGAAGTAGCTCCCAACTTTCATCATGGCTTAGAAGTCGAGGTTCATGGTGGAAACCGTCTGGCCTTATGTGGATCGCCACATTTTTATTCCGAGTAGTAAGCAATATTTTGCTTACTGGTCTCTCTGTCGTTGGGAATGCATTTCTAATACATTCCCAGGCATCAGTCGACCAAATGTCATCAAGAACTATCAAACATCTTTTGCTCTGCTGAATCACATAAAGATGTCGGACGAGGTCATCCACTATCCATTTCAAAATGTCTTCTCTTTGCTCTGGAATTATTTTTACCAATATTCTCTGTAAGACATCTTTGGTTTGCCACTGTTGTGATATGCAAACCCAGGCAAAAGCATCAAAATGTTGCCTCACATTTTGGTGTTTGTATACTTTTCTTGCAATTGTGGTCTTTCCTATACCCCCCATCCCGTAAATGGAGACAACATTACAGGGATTTACGTCATGTCCATCGGTCAAATGCTGCACCAGCAACTTGACATCATCCTGCATTCCAACAATATCCTCCTCCTCAACATGAGAATAAGTCCGCCTCATCAACTGTTGTTGCCTTGAACTTGGACCTTCCCTCTCCATTATATTTCTGATCCCATAGTCATGAAAACTACTGGTAAGATCGGAGATTCTGCTATGAAGATTTTGGATCTCTGATCCTACTCTGTGACGCATGTAGCATTCACTCAGGATACAAGAGTATCTTTTCAAGCAATTAGCAATGCCTTTTCCCCTCCTGGATGCAACTTTGAAGGCAAAGGCTTCTAGTGCATTTTCAGCATCATAAGCAACATCTTTGCTTTGAGAGATCCACTCCCGAATGACCGCATCCTCATCTTGTCTCGAATCAGCATCTCTCAACAGCGACAGCATTAGGCTCATCTTTGATTGAAGCTGCTCAGCTTGCTCACTCACACCTCCTAGAAATTGGGCCTCTTCTTTCAACAATTTGGTGATATTTTCTAAAAGAAAAGACACGACAGGCTCTGCCAACTCCGCCATTACTTGGAACTGTAAAATGGTATAGTTTCTCAAGGGGTGAAAGAATGAGCAAATTCAAATATTTATTTGTATTACACACATATAGCATCAACTGGAACACACAATGATCATTCTTTAAAGTTGAAACTCGCAGATTTTTTTTTTTTTAAAATTTACCTCACTTTATTCCCACTCAATTATTTAACTTTATTCGTTCAATTCTGCTTGTGTTCAAACTTGGTGTGCCGATAACAGATCTGGAAAAGGCTTGTGCGGTTCCGGATGATGTGGGTCCAGCCGAGGATTCAATTAAAGTCTATGATGTTGATTTTTATTTTTATTTTTTTTAATCGGGAACTAATTCTTCTGAATTAACACTTTTGTCTTAAGTACTAACAGGTACCGTATCAGAAAACTTGATGACACACCTTTCATGGGACTTGATCTCTCATGGAGAGAAATTGTGTCCACCGCGCTTGCCATTGATCCAAGCCCCCGGGGTTAATGATGTTGATTCAACTGATAAAGTTTTTTACTTGTGCATGTAAAATAAAGTTACTATCACAAGATACATTCTATTCTCTTATATTGTTTTCAAGTAATAGTCAACAAGTTTTTCCTCAGGTTTTTAACTTTTGAATTCAAGATAACGCATCCCAAAAAAATAAAAATAAATAAATAAATAAAAAATTCACTAGTGAAATACCATTCACACATTAGTTGGTATAGAAAATTACTAATTTGTTGGTATAACTTCAAATTAGAAGCATAAAGAATTGCACCAGTAATATGCTTTGTATAAATAAATAAATTTGATGATTAAAATACCACTGAACTATAGAATTAAAGAAAAGGAAGGGAAAAACAAATTCCCGTTCCTTTTCTCACCACTATTGCATCTTTGCAAATCCTTCCACCTCCATTATTGCCTTTTATTTTCGCTAGATAAGGGGTAATGATATTGAGACTTCCTTTTATGATATTGACACTTTATTTTTGTTGAAAAACATAATTAATAATGTAATTTCATACTTTTAACAACAGGTAAAAATGTACTAATAAGAATAAATAAATTATCAATATCATCAATTTTAGATTATTTTCCTCTTTTTTTCTTTTTCTTTTTTTTTGGCTCCTTGCTAGTAATCACATTCTTTTCTTCAAAAGTTTAGTGACAACCCCTTATCCATTGCCCCTAAACTGGCATTCCCACCCATTTTCCACAAGATTCAATATATTTGATTGATTTTCAATATTTAAAACTTTTAATTCATATTTCAAAATTTCGCAATTTAATTTTGGATCGTTCTTGGGTTAAACCTGCCCAAACCCATACATCATGTCATTCAAATGTTATCGCATGAAATTGAAAGATTTTTTAAATATTCCTAAATCTTGTTATGGCATCAAAAAAAAAAGAAAAATTCAATTTCATGTGATTTTGGTGGAAAATTAGACCCATTGATTGGGTTGATTTTATCCAAAGAACTAACTAAATCAAATTATTATATCCAAGATTAAGTTGAAATTATTCTAATATCAAGGACTAAATGAAATTTAAACATAATTTACTTCAAATACCTTGTATACATACATAATGTAAAAGATATTAAAGTTATTATCTCCGGACCATTTTATCCACTACTTGTTGGCTTTGTGAAAATAATTTAAGTGAATATATTCTTAACGTTTTAATAAAGTAATAAAAGATTAATATATTAAGCACTTGTTGTAGCAAATATGAAAAAAAAAAATTAACTTTCAATTGCTAAATCTCATTAACCTCATAGACATATACAATTTCCCTTCAATTTATTTTAGACAATACATTAAAAAAAATACACATATGCTTTATTATTACCACACAATAAACAAACGCATATTTCTACGCACAATTTGTTGAGATTGTTTCTGCATATATAAAATCCTTTTGTACTTCTTATAGAGATCGGAAACACCATATCTCGCACATTTTATTTTTGAAATTTGTTGAGAATGGGATTTAAAAGTAATATAAAATTCTATTGTCATAATAGTAATTTACTTGAATTTGAATATTGACATAATAGGGCCAAAAGTTTCTTCCTTTTTATTATATTCTTCTAAAAAAAGAGTTCACTTTTTATTAATTATAACCTTTTTTAGTTATAAAGTACAACACATTTAATTCATTATTCAATGTATAATTTTAAAATTTTATCTTTACTTTTTAATATTGAAATTTTTATTATTATTAAAGATAATATAAAAATATAATTTTATTTTATTTAAAAGTAAACTTTTTTTAGATAAAAGAAGTTTTGAAAAATAAACTTTTTTCTTCATGAGACATAAGGAGTAATGGTCATATCTAAATTTGCATGTAGGAAGTTGTTTGTTGAAATATCGTAGGTTAACTTTTGTATCCCCATCACAAAGCATTACAAACTTCCTGAGACAAACATTAATTAACACTTTCTCTATTCTAAAAAGTAGTCCATTTTATTTTAAATATAACATTTTATTAATTGTTAGCTATAACAAAGGATCAAATAAGAATAGTAAAGAATACTTTAGAACTATAATAAAATATAAAATTAATTAACATTTAGTAAATTTGAAAAAGTGTAAGAAGAAATGGTTACCTTCTTTCTACCCTTTCCCTGTGCTCTTTCTCCTGGCATCCAAGTATTCTTTTCCACGAAAAATCGCTGCAATTGCACACTTGAATCCTTTGGACAACATCGGACCCCATAGGTTTGTTTTCTCTGTCTTTGTCCTTTGCATGATTTTGGACAATCAATCATATGAAGCAGTAGGGACGGCTTCGCACCATGGCCAGAAAGTTTGAATTCAGATCCCATTTTGGGCAATCACAGATTGCATTTCATTGTCATTAACAACCATAAGTGATAGTGGAGGAGGATTTCTTTTGCCTCCAAAGTCCAAACTTTTAATTTGGCCTCGTCACTTCCACAGGGCCTTTGCGAAAGATTTTTCATTTGTGGTCATAAAATGTAGCACCAGTCTGAATGAAATTCATTGACAAAGGTGGTGGAAACTGGATCCCTGATCCCTCAGCTATAAATTAATCCGTTGTTAAGATAATGTGGAAGATGCGTGCCTTGATGTGTCCATTTGGTTAAAGATTCCTATCTCGAAGAATAATTGAGAACTTGTCATAAGTGAAGCAATGATCAGGCTATATCTGCTGTAGTTTTAAACTGTTTTTGAGTAGAGTCATGCTAGCATTTGCAACTCCTTTTGGATTCTTCATGAACATTCATGCTGGAGCAGAAGTGTCATTGTTTGGTTTGCAACTCATGAGTTTTGGTAGAGGTTTTAATTTCTAATATTCAAATCAAAACAGACTCTCTGTTGCTCTATAATTTCATCACAGTAAAAACAAAATTCCCATGGAAGCTATCAAATATCATTCCTGGAATTTCTAATATTACCAAAACATGGAGCTGCCACTCTATATTATGAATGCCAAAATTTTTTTTTTATGTTTTACCTATTATCATTTTTTTGTCCCTTATGTTCATAAGTTAACAAATTTATGAAAGCATATCGTATCTTGCAAGTTAAAAAAATTATACTAATTCATTGCCATTTATGATTCTTTTAATAATGCTTATACATATAAATAAATATAAAATATAAATCGGTAGAAAACAAAAATGGGCATAGTTCCTGCCGGCTTTGCCAAGCTTCTTATTGCAATCTTGGGTGGGTTACAGTGATGCAATTGGACAAGCAGAACCCACTCCCCCCATTAGTTTAATATACTTTAATTATGTAAAAAACTATTTTATTATTATTTTTCGGTTTCCTCTTTTTTTTTTAATTTTTTAATTTTTTAATTTTGGGTGGTGGTGATAGAAAAGGAAAATTAATCGACTTGAGGAAAGGAAGCAAAGAACAGACATTATTGCCTAAGCCTTTTGGGTTTCAGTTTGGAAGTAATAAATTGTAAATGGGCATCCGTTTCAATTGATTCATATGTCAGGAATTTACTTAAATTCATTTAATTGAACTCTATCTTTTCGTGGATCCTTGCCAAATTAATACACAGTAGCTTCATTAATTCGATAGATTTGAGAATCTCCTCAGTGTGTGTACTAAATATAAAATTATATATTAAGAATATCGTATATTGCAAGTTAAAAAAATTATATTAAATCAAAAAAAATTCTTTTTTTGGGACGAAAGGAATATTTACGAGATACATTCTCTTGTTGTTTTCAAGTAATAGCCAAAAAGTTTTCCCCAAGCCATTCATAGTTTTTTAACTCTTGAATTCAATATAAGGTATGAAAAAAAAATTAATAGAAAACAATTGGTACACAATAACTACTACACAAGATCTGAATTAGTCACCCATTTGTTGGCCTAACTTCAAATTGAAAGCATAACAAAAATCGCTAATAGAGGTTGCACCATTAATATGCTTTGCATATAAAATGATATCTTTAGGGGACAATTAAGATAGTTTTCAAAAGATTAAGTTATTTCAATGGCTTAAATAATAAAATTTTTAAAATTATGTCCTATTCAATGTTTCTTTTTCTCCTTGGCCCTTAATAGAATTTTCTTCTTTTATTTATTTTAACTTAATTAAGGAGGGCACATTATATTTACTTTTCTTGAGACTTTGTAAATTACTAAACGAATCATAAAATAATTTGAAAAAATTATCAGAACCCCTTTATCTTGCCGAATATTTAACACACAATATATATTCTTCCAACAATGGATGTTTAGGGACAACCCCATGTCCATTGCCCCCTAAACTAGCATTCCCAACCATTTTCCACAAGATTTATACGTAAGGTAATTAACACTCTCATCCATATACTTTGTCACTATTTTTGATTGATTGTCGATATTTAAAACTTTCAATTCATGTTTCAAAATTTAGAAATTTGATTTTGAATCCACTACAAGAAAAGTGATATTTTCCGACGGACTATTCTGACGGCTTTTAATCCGTCGGAAAAAGCGAACGGCAGGGCGGCAACCAAATCTCCGACGGACATCCGTCGGTAAAAATAATTCCGACGGATAATCCGTCGGAAGAGCAATAAAAAAATTTATTTTTCAATTTTTCCGACGGATTTGCCGTCGGAATATTTAACTATATAATAAAAAAAAAGAAGATTATATTTTCGACTGATTTCCGTCGGAAATAGTTTGTAAAAAAATTAAAAATGAAACATTTCCGACGGACATGCTATCAGAATTTTGGGAAAAAATATTTAAAAAATTTAATTCCGACGGTGCCGACATTTTCCGACGGAATTCCGTCGGAAAAGTTTGATTTCCGACGGTGCCGACATTTTCCGACGGATTTCCGTCGGAAATTTAGAGAATATGAACCCAAGCATCGCGAGCATTCTCTTCATCGTTGTATTTCATCTTTCACTAGTTAATGTAGCTCTTCCTGTTGAGCAAAACAAAAAATGCGCCGCTAGTTAATGAAGTAGCTACCGCCGTTGATCAGCACAACATTTGAAAGGCTGAGTTTTTCATCGATCAGCTTTGCTCTCCCATCTATGGAGTCCAACATCTAAATCTAACAACAATACTGTAAGATCTTATCTTCTTCTCCATTATTTTCTTCTTCTCCATTCAACCAAAATAACTCGTTTATTTTTCATTTTCATCCAAGGTTTTATTCTTCTAGATAAATAACTATCCGTAAAGAACACAAATCTTCCATTTTAACAAGGTACGTAGTTAATTTTGTATTACAATAATATTTAATTTTATATGTGTAGATGGATTGTATTTGGTACCGTAGTTGTTTATATATCGTGGTAATGTTGTATTAATTTTATGTTTTGACATAAATTATTCATTTTATTAATGTTATATTTTTATTACTGTGATATTTAGGGGTGTTTGGTATAATCTATGGGTTTAGGAATGTAATGGATTTGATAGAAAGAAAGGTTTGGAATAGAATGGAATGATAGTAATTATGTTGTTTGGTATTATTTTTAGTAATGGAATGAATTTGAAAAAAACTGTTTAGTTATTATTAGTTAATTATTCATTAGAATATTAAATTAATTAATTATTAATGAAAATATTATTATTGAATTAATTTAAAGAAATTAATTAATTATAAATTAATTACTTAAAATTAATTAATATTAATTATATAGTAATGATAATAATTAATATTAATGAATGAGATTAAGTAATTATTAATTATAATATTAAATTACAATATTAAATAAATGAATGATTAATTAAAATAATCTTATTTAATTAATTAATTATTAATAAAAATGTTATTGATTAAATTAACTTTAAGTAATTAATTAATATTCTCAATTAATTATTTATAAATTAATTAATAGTAATTATAATAATTAGTATTATTGAATGATATTAATGAATTATTAATTTAAAATATTAAGTAAATGAATGATTAATTAAATTAATTTTAATTAATTAATTAAGTATTAATAATAAAACTATTAATGATTAAATTAATTTTAAGTAATTAATGAATTATACATTCATATAATTAATATTCTCAATTAATTATTATTAATTATAATAATTAATTCCTTTGAATGAGATTAATTAATTATTAATTATAATATTAAATTACAATATTAACTAAATGAATAATATTATTGTTATATTTATGTTATATTAATGTTATATTTTTATTACAGTGATATTTATTTTTATATATGTGTAAATGGATTTAATTTGACACCGTAGTTGGATGTATAACAGAATTGGACCTAACAGAAGAGGTTTAACCGATGAATTTATTAGTGGGGTAAATGAATTCGTACAACATGCTTGTACTCTTCTTAAATATCAGAATGCAGGAGTCATTCGGTGTCCCTGCAAAAAGTGTAAGTCAGGTAAAACATTTGGTCCAAAAGATGTGGTGCTTCATTTATATAAGAATGGTTTTAAACCAAAATATTGGTGGTGGATTGACCATGGTGAGGTTGAGCCTCCGAATTTTGACTCTATATATGCTACATATCTGCATGAGCAGAGGAATATCGCAAAAACAGATAATGCAGAAAGTAGTCGATATCATGATATGATAAGAGATGCAAAGAAATTCTCATTTATGGGTAGTGATGAGCGTGAATTTGTGTAAAATCTTGACGACCTCTAATGAAGAAGCTCAAAAATTTTATGATTTGTTAGAGGCTGCTAGTCGTCCGTTGTGGGAAGGTTCGACTCATTCTCAATTATCCACAACTGTTAGACTAATGAGCATCAAGTCAGATTGGAACGTAGCACACGGCTGCATGAATGCCATGATTGAATTGATGAGAGAGGTTAACCCCCAACAAGAAATAGACATTCCAAAAAGTTATTATCACACGAAGAAGTTGGTGTCTAAATTAGGAATATCGCCGTAAGATTGATTGTTGTCCAACTGGTTGTATTTTGTACTACAACGAGAACGATCACTTAGAGGAGTGTAAATTTTGTGAACACCCTCGTTATAAAAGTGAATCGACTAGCAAAGGAAAGCGAGTGCTACTTAAGTCGATGTATTACCCTCCTCTAATACCCAGGCTTAAGAGATTGTATGCCTCTATGAGTTCTGCACCGCATATGAGGTGGCATTATGTGAACAGGAGGCCAGATGGTGTATTGTGTCATCCATCCGATGGGTTAGCATGGCGACATTTTGATGAAAAATATCCAGATTTTGTCATGGAACGCGGAACATCATGTTAGGTTTGTGTGCGGATGGTTTTACACCCTTTAGTATGTCATCTACTCCTTATTCATGTTGGCCTATTTTTGTGACTCCGTATAATCTTCTACCTGAGATGTGCATGACAACTTCATATCTATTTTTGAGTTGCGTCATTCCAGGCCCGCATAATCCAAAGAATTCAATTGATGTCTACTTGCAACCCTTAATGGATGAATTGAAATTGTTGTGGCATGTTGGAGTCTTGACATATGATATTTTCACAAAAGAAAATTTCAATATGCGTCTTTGCACTTATGTGGACAATTAATGATTTTCTGCGTATGGAATGTTATGCGGGTGGAGTCGGTGGGAGATTGGCTTGTCCGATTTGCATGGAGGATCTGAAAGCATTCTATTTAAAAGAAAGCGAGGAAAAATTCGTGGTTTGATTGTCATCGACGATGGTTAGGACTGATCACACATTCGGAGACGAATGTGTCGATTCATTAAAAATCGTGTCGAAGTTGATGATCCACCGAAGGTTGTCAGGGAAGAGATTTGGGATCGAATTTCATCTATGCCTAAGGTATATGAGGTGTGATTTTAGACTTGACGGATATGGCATTCAGCATAACTGGACAAAACAAAGCATATTTTGGGAATTGTCCTACTGGAAAGATAATTTGCTTCGCCACAATTTAGATGTCATGCATATTGAGAAAAATTTCTTTGATAATTTGTTCGACACTGTTATGGATGTAAAGGACAAGAGCAAAGATAATGTGAAGGCAAGATTGGATCTGATGAAACATTGTAGGCGGAGTGAATTGCACCTACAAAAACAGGCCAACGACAAGTATTCCAAACCGAAGGCAAAATACACATTTACATTGGATGAAAGACGCAATATTTGTGAATGGATAAAGAATTTGAAGATGCCAGATGGGTATGCATCAAATTTGCGTAGGTGTGTCCAACTGAAAGAAGGAAAATTAACGGGGTTAAAATCCCACGATTGTCATGTCTTAATGGAGAATTTGCTTCCCGTTGCATTCAATTCACTCCCTGAAAATATTTGGAAAGCAATAACAGAGATCAGTCAATTCTTCAAGCAATTGTGTTCGAGCACTTTGAGAGATACAGATTTAGACAGAATGCAAGATAATATCCCTGTTATACTGTGCAAGTTGGTGAAAATCTTTCCACCTAGCTTTTTTGATGTAATGGGGCATCTTCCTATTCACTTAGTAGAAGAAGCCAGACTTGGAGGGCCGGTTCAATATAGGTGGATGTATCATTTTGAAAGGTAATTGAACCTATTTTTTCCTAATTACGTATATATAATTTTTTTTTAGTTTCCTAACATGTTGTTTAACGAATTTCAATTGTAGGAACATTGGGAAGTGTAAACGGTCGGTGAAACAAAAGGCTAGAGTCGAGGGTTCGATTTGCGAAGCATACCTTGCCAAGGAAACTTCACATTTTTGTTCATTCTATTTTGAGAAGCATATCCCAAGTTTACAAAACAGAGTGAATCGGCATGATGATGGAGGTCCTAGTACGAACCCTCCATTTGTCAATATTTGATCTTCCGGGCAGAGCATCAGGAAAAGCAACTATTCGGTGGTTAGACGATAACGAGCTCTACGCTGCGAAACAGTGCGTTCTGCTTAATGTTGAGGAGATCCAACCAACTCTGAGGTACAGTATGTTGATTATGTTTCTTTTACCATTTTTCTTATGTGATCTAATCGCGACATTAATGATTGAAATATATTTCAGAGATTTCAGAAATTATTACGGGAATGAAGCTGTTGGTGAATATTTTAGTTCATGGTTCAAAGATTATGTAAGTGGTCATTAGCCTACAAATATCTATTACGCAATAGATCTAAATTCATTGTAATTTAAATGTTGAAGTTTTTTCTACTTCAATCGCAGGTACAAAATGTTTCCAACGGAGTGACCAACCCAAATCTACATGCTCTGTCATGGGGACCAAGTCGAAAGGTGAAATCATACCAGACGTACTTTGTAAATGGATACAAATTTCACACAGCGACTTGGTCCGAAAAAAGAAAGACAATAAACAGTGGTGTATGGGTCAGAGGTGATGGCAGTGAAGCTGGCGAGGTCGACTATTACGGAGTTCTTCAAGACATTGTCGAACTGGAATACTCATCAGGAGATCTCGTCAAAACAGTAACATCATTTTATTGTACCTAGTTCGACACACGGAGACCATCAGGAACAAAGGTTGCATCCACAATATAAATTAGTTGATGTGAGATATACAAGACAATACGGTACATTTGACCCATTTGTGATTGCACAAAATGCTAGACAAGTGTATTATGTTCCTTATCCTTTGAGACCTGATAAGTCTGAATGGTGGGCCGTGATTAACACAAAACCAGTGGGTAGGGTCGAAGTGGAGGATTCAATAGACATAGCATTCCAAAATGACACATCAAACGTGGAGTACATTGTAGATGATGATTTGGAAAATAGTCTCCGAGATTTTCAGCGCAATAATGATGAAGATGTTGATGTAGAAATGAACAGGCATGAGGATGGTGAGGATGATGAGGATGTTGAAGAAGAACACGTGAGCAATGATTCAGATGAAGAGCCAGAATTTGAAGACAGCGAAGAAACGAGTCCCGAAGAAGAATTCGAGGATATATATTCAGACTAAATAATATGTTTTTTTTACGTAATTTTAGGATATATATGTTGTATTATTTTACTAATTGATTCTTATGCATAATATTTTGAATTAAAATGGGGGTTTAAGAAATAGTGAGTGGATGAATGATTTAAATAACCTTAATTTTTGAAAATAATTTAATTGACTAATTACAACGTCTAAAAATAATTATTTTTCATTTATGAAATATTTTAAAATTTGAATAAAATATTTTCATTCTTTTTATACATTTGAAACTTGATTAATTTAAATTTTTTATTTCAATTTTTTAACGGAATTTAAATTTTCGACGGATATCTGTCGAAATATTAAAATAAAAAATGAAATTTATAAGTATTCAAAGTTTAAATGGGATAAAAACTCTTTCTTTTCAATAAAAGAGTATATATTTTTTTAAAACACTTAAATAAATAACAAATAGTGATAGAAATAAATATACTATTTTCAATATATGTATTTTGAAAAGTTAAAGAAATAAAAATTATGATAAAAAGGGGGTAAATAATCTGAAAAAAATACTTTCAAAATGGGTTGGCGGAAATATTCAGAAAAAATAAAAAAAAATTAAGAAAAATATGGGTTGTAAACAATTTAAGAAAAATATTGAAAATGAAATATAAAAACCTTTCCGACGGAAAATCCGTCGGAAGTTCTTGCGAAAAAATAAAACTTCAAAAACTTCTGACGGACAAACCGTCGGAATTTTGAGAAAAATGAAAAAATGTAACGAAAATATTCAAAATAAAATATAAAAAAATTTCCGACGGTAAATCCGTTGGAAGTTCTTGCGGAAAATTGGAAAAATTTAAAACTTCCGACGGATAAACCGTCGGAATAAATGTAAACATTAAAAAAATTTTATGTTTCCGACGGATTTCCATCGTAACTATTCAACATAAAAATAAAAAAACATTTCCGACGGATATCCGCCGGAAATGTAAAACTACATAAAAAAAACCCCCCCTTTTTCCCCTTCCCTCCCATTTCCCCCTCCCTCCCGCGCGCTCTCCCCTCCCGCCTCCCACCTAGCCCCCCTAATTTTTTCATACTATTTCCCCCCCCCTCATTCCTCTTTCCGGAGTCACCGCCTCCCCCTTTTCCCTTTTCTTGTGAAAAAATCCGAGGCTTTTTGGAGTTCTTGTCTCTTCCGCCGCCATTCGGAAATCCGTCGGCCGCTCTTCAATCTCCAACCGCCGGGCGTCACTGTCCTTCTCGTCCTCAACGTGAGCTCGTCCCTGGCCTTCTTGCGAAAAAATCCGGATGGTTGTTTGCTCGTCCTTTACTCACGCCTCAAGTGTATTAGGTCCTTCTCTTATTTTTCTCATTGGCTACGAATATTGGTGTTGTTTTTATTTACATTCTGTGTATGTGTTTTTGGTGGGAATTTGTGTTTGAATTTTTGGATTTTGCCCTAATTTGATGAAGAGCCGAATTTCCGTTCTGTTCTTGGGAATTTGATGAAGGGCCGAATTTCCGATATTTTTTGCACCTTAAATTGTTTCATTGATGATTTTGTGGCTAATGGCGAATGCGTGTGAATGTGGCACTGATTTTGTAGGTTGTCATTTGCCGAATTTCATCTAAATTTTTTGTGGTGGTTTTGTGTTTGTTGTTTGTCCTCTGCACTGCATCTTCGGCTGGGGGAAAATATATGTAAAAAAAAAAAGTTATTCCATCTGGGTTTTGATAATTGTTGTTTTTCCATAAAAAATTTCCCTTTTCTTTCTTTTTCTCTTTTTGTTTTTATGTTTTATTAAGTTTTAATTTAAATAATCTTCTTCACTTTAATCAATTTTTACTCCTTTTTTTCATGAAATTTCTAAAAGGTAAACTTTAAACATGAACTAAAAGTGAAATTTTCTTTAAGTCATTTGCTTCTTGAGCTAATTTTCACAACTTATTTCTTTAAGTATGAGTTGAGGTTTAATAGTCTAATAATGCTTTTTTTTTTTATGATATGGGAATCATTGTTGAATTTGTGTAATCCTTTGGATTTGTGTAATCCTTTGGGGCTGGGTTTACGTTAAACCCAGCCCCCCTCCTTTTGGCAAATCCTTGCTGAAGGGTTTTAAAAAGGCTTCAAAACGACGTCGTTTTGAGCCTTTTTGACTCAAAACGACGTCGTTTTGGAGCCAAAAAAAAAAAATTGACGCACCTGTCAGCGCCAATGTGACGCGCTCCCAATGGGGGCGCGTCACATGTCAAGGGGGTTGCAAACCCCCCAAAGGTTTGCAACCCCCATTTTACCCTTTTTTTTTAAAAAAAAAAAAACAAATTTCACTAAATTATATAAAATATTTTTCTCTACAAAATAACATGCACTTTGACTATTTTTTGAACAAAATATAATTTATTAAATATCATATAATATAAAATACTAATATTTTTATTATAATTTTAATATAAATTTATTTATAAATTTATTATTATTAATATTAAATTTTAATTTTAATATAAAATCTATTACATTCCATTACAAAATAATACCAAACAACATAATTATTATCATTCCATTCTATTCCAAACCTTTCCATTCCACAAATCCATTCCATTCTTAAACCTACCATTTATACCAAGCGGCACCTAAGTAAAATCAAATTATTATATCTAAGATTAAATTGAAATTATTCTAATGTCAAGGACTAAATGAAATTTAAAGATAAATATCGTCAAATACCTTGTATACATACACAATGTGAAAGATATTAAAGTTATATTTTTGACCACTTTATCCGATACTAGTTGGCTTTATGAAAAGAAGTTGAGTGTATATCTTCTTAACATTTCATAAAGTAATAAAGATCAATAGATTAAAGCATTGTTGTAGTGTGTTTTTATCCTTTTCTTAATGAAATAATTTCAGCTTTTCCAAATGGTTTTCTTTTTCTTTGCTTTTCCTTTTGACGTCCACGGCCACGTCTCCTCCATAATCGATCTTCTTACTACCCTTTCCCTGCGCTCTTTGTCCTGGCATGCAAGTATTCTTTTCCATGAAAAATCGCTGCAATTGGACGCTTGATTCTTTTGTACACCATCGGACCCCAGAGGTTTCTTTTCTCTGTCTTTGCCCTTTCCATCGTTTTGACAATAGATCATATAAAGCAGTAGGGACGGCTTCGCACCATGGCCAGCAGAAGGTAGCGATGGTGGAGGAGGATTTCTTTTAATTTGGCCTTGTCACTTCCACAGGACCTTTGGCAAAAGTTTTTTAATTTTTTGGTCATCAAATGGAGCACCATTCTGAATGAAATTCATTGACAAAGGTGATGGAAACAGGATCCCTGATCCCTCAGCTATAAATTAATCCGTTGTTAAGATAATGGAAGATGCGTGCGCGCGTTGATGTGGCCATTTGGTAAAAGATTCCTATCTCGAAGTACAATGGAGAACTAGTCATAACTGGAGCAATGATCAGCCTATATCTGCAGTAGTTTTAAACTGTTTTTGAGTAGAGCCACGCTAGCATTTGCAACTCCTTTTGGATTCTTGATGAATCATTCATGCTGGAGCAGAAGTGTCATTGTTTGGTTTGCAACTGAGTTTTGGTAGAGGTTTTAATTTCTAATATTCAAATCAAAACAGACCCTCTGTTGCTGTGTAATTTCATCAGAGGAAAACAAAATTCCCATGGAAGCTATCAAATATCATTCCTGGTATTTCTAATATTAGCAAAACATGGAGCTGCTACTCTATATTATGAATGCCAAAAATAACTATAGTCATGCAAAGCTAAATGAAATGTGTTGTACTTGTTTGAGGGGAATTTTTTTTTTTATATTTTACCTATTATCATTTTTCGGTCCCTTATGGTTCATAAGTTAACACATTTATTGCTTGATCTTTTAATTTTGGACAGATTTAGTATACTTAAAAGATAATTAATAGTAAGATAACAAACTTAGTCATCAAAGTCAACTAAATTAATTTTTTATTTTTAAATTAAAGAGAAATTTACATTCACTTAATCGATCACCTAGCTAATCTCATTTTCAAAATTTTCCCCTTACATATTTTTTATTGAATACCAACTTTTCCCCCCTTAATAATGTATTACCATTTAAAATAAAATAATTTAAACATTTAAAATAGATATTTTTATTTTGTAAAAGAAATTAGGACTAATTTACTTCCATCCCAAAAAAAGAATCTAATTTCAAAATTCTTGTTTATTCCAAAAAAAAAAAAAAGAGTCCTCTTTTGGTGTGAGATTTTTGTACAACCTTTACTAACAAAATTAAATATAGAAATATAATTTTTTATTTATATGAGCTCATAAAATGAATTAAAAATTATAATTTCTAGAATAAAATAAGTATTTAGTCTTATAATCTACAAAATAACCATTTTATTGCAAAACTAATAATTACTACAATATATAAATTTAAATGAAAATCTACGACAACTATAATTAAATTATCACAAAATAATTCTCTAATTAGCACAAATTATAAAATAATAATAACAACAACAATAGCAACACCAACAACAGCAACAACAGCAACAACAAAAACAACTCAACACAAATCATCCAAAAAATATGATAGAATCAAAAGTTATCTTCTTTTAAAGTAATTAAATTTCAAAAAATGGTAATTAAAAATGTTAGCAATAATGTGTTGATTATCTAACTTATATATTTTTTAATCAATTATTATAAAAATAGAATTTTTTACCAATTCATTAATTTTATGCATGGTACACCTTATATCTTATGGGTTTGAATTAATCTATATCATAAGTTATGATCTATGAGTAGTAAATTGTACATTCTTACCCTATCCTATAAAGAAACCAGAGAATTGTATCTTATTTTAATCCTTCTCTATCACATAGAATAAGAATAATGTATAAGTTCACCTAATCCATTTGCTCACACCTAATTTTATTCAAAACAATCAAGCAATTTCTTAATAAGGCTCCTTTTATCATGGCAGAAATTTTTTGCCAGTTTAACTTACGTTAAAAGAAGAGGAACAATTCTGAGAAATAAAAAGATATATAGACAAAGCAATGATCAGCATTCTTCTATCATTTACCCATCAATGTTTTGAAGCTTCCAGCAGCATTTTGCCTCCATGACCACCACAAGCACTAGGATTTTCCTTGGGAATCAAGTCACAAAAGAAAAGAACAGTCGCCATTTTTTTTATTGTTGTTGTTATTATTATTATTTTAATTTGAAAAACTTCTAGATAATATATTTTAGAGGAATGAGTTGGTGATATTTTACAAAAGATACAACAGGCTCTTCCAATTCGGTCATTTATTTCATTATTTGAGGTGATAATATGGTAAAGCTGCCATGGTGATTTGTAAATTCTGTTCAGCTTCAAAGTGTGGTTGTTGATGAACAAGTCTGTTTTGCATATTGGGATTGATATTTTGCATATCTTGCTTATGGAAGGAGCAAATTATGTGCAGAATCTTTAGCTCTTCTTCATAAGTTACCATTCAACTTTTCCGAATGCTTCGCATCCTCTTCACTCTTTTCAATTTCTTCTTGTTATATCTTTGGCATGAATTGCTAGATGGAAATGATCAAAAAAATATATATATTCTCTTTCCTTTTTAAGAGTGCAAGTTAAGTAGATATTCATAGCGTGAGTTACATCTAAAATTGAGTAAAGAGTATTTCAATCTTATCACCAAGAGCTCTAAAATTTGCTTGTTTAACATTGAGATTACTTTCCCTGCAGGAAAACCAACACATGTTGAAAGAGTTTGACCTGAGCACGATGAAGAATTATAGAAACAAGAAGGGTACAATCATATTTTAGAACAAATTTAGGCATAAATTAACGAGTTGTCTTTAAACTTGTTCACCTCGTTGTAAGAAAATGAAAGCATACTTGATCATTAGTGAATGCTACAAACAGATGTGATAATACATCAGTCGAGAAGACCCGCAGCATCTCTAACTAGCCCGTTAAATTCTTGTGTTGTGGCTTTAAATCTCTTGTCCAAATTTTATGCCTCAATTAGGATTTTTCGAAGATGTAATCGGTTGAGGACATTCATAATTTCTTTTCAATGTGCCTTCCAATGGGGAAAAAATCACAAGACTTAATTTTTCTAAATTACCAGGATATTCCAACTATATTTTTCTTAATTTGTATCAAATATATAATGATTTTTCTTAAATTTTTTTAGTTAAATCGAAGACAATATATGTCGACATTAATGATATTTTTTTATTCAAAACATTTTCCACCATAAGTGATATTGCAATGTTGATTAGAGTATAATCCCTACATAGATGAAACTTTAATGTTTTATCAAGGGCACATTTTAATTGGGAAACGAAATTGCACTGCATATCTTATAAACCCTTAATATAAATAGAAAAAACAGTGTGAAAGAGTTATGTAAAATAGAATAAATCAAAATACCATAAAAAAATATAAAAAGTTATTAAAGAGAGTTATGAATCAAATAGTACATGAATCACAAGCATAATTAAAGATGGGGTTACCCACCGAAAATTTTTGACAAACTTAACCAAAGCAAACACATTACACACAAGGTACTTAAACTATTAGTACTATGTTTCAATAGTGGACACTATTAATGGAAACATCAACAGGGCAGCCATTCCCAGGGACCCCAACGACCAAATGATCACCCTTCATCATATTCTTCTCTGCAAATGGCAAAAAAAAAAAAAGAAAGAAAATAAATTGTATGTAAATGAAGAAAACTTGGTAGAGAAAGCAAATGGAATGCATCATAACAGTCAGAGATGCTTACCAGTGGTAGAGCTAGCTAGAAAATTATAGTAACTGTGGCTAATTGAATATCCGAAATTATAGAATTACAAAAATATTAATACACTAATAGTTCATTTTTAAAATGAACCATAAGTTAGAAAATATATAATTACATATTAATATTTATCATTTACTTAACTTTAAGAAATTCTCAATAAAAATCATTATATTCAAACAGCAAATGAGATCAAGTAATTGTAATTTACATAATTTTTTCTATATTTGAAATTTAACTAAAATTTGATTTTATTACTAAAGTAACTAAATAAAAGATAGTAATGTAAACAAGTATATTACTTGTTATAGAATATAAAGTATAGTCACCTTTTTTTTTTTCAAAATATTTATGCAACTAATTAAAAAAAAACAGCTAAAATTGAGCGATATCTCTTTCCTAAATTTTTCCCTTTTCCAATTGTGCTAAATAATCACCTTCTTCTTATCAAGCTTTTTCACTCATTCTCTCAACTTTTTAATTTTTTTTAGAGAAGAAAAGAAAAGGAAAATTCTCTACTGTTTGATCTAGGGTTCTTAAAATTAAGACTGGTTGAAGGAATTTTTTTTTCTTTTTTTTTTTTAAAGTTTGAAACTTAACTTGTTTAACAATTGAAAAAAATTAATTAGTGATAAAATAAGAGAGAATGAGTTTGGGCAATAAATTAATGTGGTAAAAGTTAATTTAATTCTAAAACATTTACTCCAATAAATATTGGCACCAAACTTGACTATAGTACTACACACCGACAAGCTACTAAATAGGAATTTAAACAAGAAGATGACAATTAGGACCAATATCTACTTTCTTTTGTAATCACAATAGAGGGTACATGACGTACTTTGTGGAAATCTTCCCCTTCTTCACCTTCTGGAGTCTTCCTAATCTTCTCACCGAACCTTTTTGGCATCTCTCTTATCTCCAATTCTTTGAGTTTTCTCACAAATCGCAAACCATCTGGAATCTTCTCTAAACTAAAACAATGTACAATTTTAAGACAAGAAAGATTGGGCAAGGCTCCACTTTCCACCCTCCATTCCCTCAAGAGAGGGAGATCATCCAGTAAAAGAAATCTAAGTTGAGGAAACCCAGTGCTAGAGCAAATTATCTCTTCTCCAACAAAGGAATTGTACCTCAACCAGAGACTTTGTAAACTGGGCAGCTTTTCCAGTGTTCCCATCAAGTTTATTTCAATCCTAGAGCCCCGAAGTTCCAATTCAACCAAGTTTTGGAAGAAGTGGGTTTTGTACTCTGGCAACTCTTAAACCACCTTCCAGAGACAAGTGACACAGATTGCTGCCAAACAACTTCTCTACAAGAGCCAACGACTTTTCTGAGCTAAGAAACTCCTCGTCCATACGAAGCCACACGCTTGCCTCCTTTAAGCTTTGTGAATCTGAGATAAAATTGATGATTTCTTCCCATTCATTCTCCTTCGGTACACTTGGCAATGTTTTTAACACTTGGATGTTACTCAATTTGTGCAAGTCTTTAATTTCACACACACCAGAATCCAAGTTTTCTAATGTCTCAAGCTTACTCAAGCCAAGCAAGCGGAGTTTTCCACAGATTCTTGGACGACGATGCAGAGAATAGGGAAGATACAGATGCCTTAAATTTTTCATTTTCCACAGAACATTCCTTGTTAACATTATCTCAGAATCACGTAAATCAAGGGTTTCCAAATGTTCCAAGTTGCCTAAGGATGAAGGCATCATTAAAAAAAAGGACTCTAGACAAACATATCGCAAGTGGATAAGGTCACCGATTTCTAACTTGAATACTTGGATAAGGCACCGAATGGCATCATAGAGCTTATCTGGAGTACTAGGCGACATCCCTTGAACAGTCAAAGCTCTAAGCATCTTGAAATTGTTAAATTTAGTACTTGCCATAAGTCCATCATAATCACCTCCACCAAGCCTACGAAATGTGAGGGACCGAACATGCTTAACCATTTCTCTCTTTGGAGGAACGTACTTAGATACATCTTCTTCATTCAAAAATATGGCCATTCTATGACATTTGCTCCTTGAACAATTAGAATCCACTATCTTTGGATTGTTTTCTTCTCGGTAATCAACGATCTCTATAAAATTTTCATTCCTTGCCTTGGCCAAGCACATATCTCTCATAAGGTCATGAAGTCTACATGATTGGAATTTCCGAAGTGTGGGCCCCTCTTTCAAACTCACCTGAATCATGCAACGCATTACTAACTCACCCAAATAACGTTCCGCCACATCCATCATTGATTCATCTCCAATTCGATCTTCTTCAGAAACCATTCCTTCAAAGAATCCACAATCGATACAATGTCTCTGCTTCGATATCGTAATCTTCGGATATATGCTTAAATATAGAAAGCGCTTCAATTGGTATGGCAAGTCACGGTAACTCAAAGCTAATATCCTCTGAAATTCTCCTTCTCCTCCAATGTTTTCACCCTTTGCAAGATATGATTTGATGTTTTGGTAGACGAATTTCCACTCATTTAACTCGTGCTTTGTTGCCAGAATTCCTCCCACAACAACCACAGCTAATGGAAGTCCCCCGCAACATTTAACCATTTCTTTCCCTAACTCCTCAAATCTATGGATATCATCCAAGCCTACGTATGAATGAATGACACATGATTATGATGAAATTTTGACACATGCAGTGAATAAACTGAGGAATTTATTTATTTATTTATCATTATTATTTTTTTTGGTCTCCTATCACTCACATGATTAAGAACATAAGAAATCAAGGCATGAAATTGAAAACTTTCTTGCTGGTGCAAGTTCATAGGTATTGAGGATGCAAATTAAGGAAGTATCAAATTTTAAGCACGAATGTCCTGGACCTTTATAATTATCACAATCCAATATATCAAAGGTGGTTTTGATCTGTTTAGAAGGTTTAAGAATGATTTGAGTGATAGAGGATCGTTTCTAAATTTCAATAAGAGAAGATATGGAAGCATTAATACAATCAATCAATCAATCAATCAACTATGAATCCATAGTTCAACAAATCTTAAATTAAACACATCCTAAACGAGTTTAAATTGTGGCCTTTTTTTTCATTACTCACTAAATTTTTCACGTTCATGCTAATTGTCCTTAGATAAACAAATCGCCCTATCTAGATCCTTTGTTACTTATTTTACTCTAAAACTAAATCTCCAATTGCATTAAGAGTGGAATGCACATGGGAAAAGTATACAGCAATAAAAATAAATAAATGCTAACGATAGAATTCAAATGTAACATTGAACTAAAAACTCATACCATGATCATTGCTGTGTCGTCCCCTTAAGGCTTTCTTCTGAAGTAGCTCCCAACTTTCATCATGGCTTAGAAGTCGAGGTTCATGGTGGAAACCGTGCGGCCTTATGTGGATCGCCACATTTTTATTCGAGTAGTAAGCAATATTTTGCTTCTTGGTCTCTCTGTTGGGAATGCATTTCTAATACATTCCAGGCATCAGTGACCAAATATCATCAAGAACTATCAAACATCTTTTGCTCTGCTGAATCTCATAGAGATGTCGGACGGTGATCCTCTGTCCATTGTTTCAAAATTTGTTCACCATTCTCGGGAATTATTTTTACCAATATTCCTGTAAGACATCTTTGGTTTGCCACTGTTGTGATATGCAAACCTGTGCAAAAGCATCAAAATGTTGCCTCACATTTGGGTGGTTGTATATTTTCTAGCAATTGTGGTCTTTCCTATACCCCCATTCCAGAAATGGAGACAACACTATGGGGACTTACCTCATGTTCATTGGTCAAATGCTGCACCAACAACTTGACATCATCCTCCAATCCAACAAAATCCTCCTCAACATGAGAATAAGTGCGCCTCATCAACTGTTGTTGCCTTGAACTTGGACCTTCCCTCTCCATTATATTTCTGATCCCATATTCATGAAAACTTCTGGTAAGATCAGAGATTCTGCTATGAAGCTTTTGGATCTCTGATCCTACTCTGTGACGCATGTAGCATTCACTCAGGATACAAGAGTATCTATTCAAGAAATTAGCAATGCCTTTTCCCCTCCTGGATGCAACTTTGAAGGCAAAGGCTTCTAGTGCATTTTCAGCATCATAAGCAACAATTTTGCTTTGAGAGATCCACTCCCGAATGACTGCATCCTCATCTTGTCTCGAATCAGCATCTCTCAACAGCGACAGCATTAGGCTCATCTTTGATTGAAGCTCAGCTTGCTCACTCGCACCTCCTAGAAATTGGGCCTCTTCTTTCAACAATTTGGTGATATTTTCTAAAAGAAAAGAAACGACAGGCTCTGCCAACTCCGCCATTACTTGGAACTGTAAAATGGTATAGTTTCTCAAGGGGTGAAAGAATGAGGAAATTCAAATATTTATTTGTATTACACACATATAGCATCAACTGGAACACTCAATGATCATTCTTTAAAGTTGAAACTCGCAGATTTATTTTTTTTTAAAATTTACCTCACTTTATTGCAACTCAATTATTTAACTTTATTCGTTCAATTCTGCTTCTGTTCAAACTTGGTGTGCCGATAACAGATCTGGAAAAGGCTTGTGCGGTTCAGGATGATGTGGGTCCAGCCGAGGATTCAATTAAAATCAATGATGTTGATTTTTATTTTTTTTAAACGGAGACTAATTCTTCTAGATCATTACCACGTTTGTCTTAAATACTAACAGGCACCGTATCAGAAAATTTGGTGGCACGCCCTTCATGAAGAGAAATTGTGTCCACCGCGCTTGACATTGATCCAAGCCCCAGGGGGCAATGATGTTGATTCAACTGATAAGGTTTTTTACTTATGCATATAAAATAAAGTTACTATCACAAGATACATTCTATTCTCTTATATTGTTTTCAAGTAATTTTTTTTTTTCTGAAACGATAGTAGATTAATAGAGTGGCACAAAGACCAATGTCTGAGCATTAGAGGTTTAGAGTTTCGTGGCGTCATGGCAAAGCAATGCTATAACCCACAAAAACAAAGGCCCGCAAAGGGGCAAAAAGCCCACGAGGGGTCAGAAAAAGCAAAATAAAGTAAACCCGCACATGACGGGAAGCTAAACCCAAGTTTTTCCCCAGATTTTTAACTCTTGAATTCAAGATAACGTATTCCCCAAAAAAATAAAAATAAATAAATAAATAAATAATTCACTAGTGAAATACCATTCATACACATTAGTTGGTATAGAAAATTACTAATTTGTTGGTATAGCTTCAAATTAGAAGCATAAAAAATTGCACCATTAATATGCTTTGTATAAATAAATAAATTTGATGATTAAAATACCACTGAACTATAGAATTAAAGAAAAGGAAGGGAAAAACAAATTCCCGTTCCTTTTCTCACCACTATTGCATCTTTGCAAATCCTTCCACCTCCATTGTTGCCTTTTATTTTCGTTAGATAAGGGGTAATGATATTGAGACTTCCTTTTATGATATTGAGACTTTATTTTTGTTCAAAAACATAATTAATAATGTAATTTCATACTTTTAACAACAGGTAAAAATGTACTAATAAGAATAAATAAATTATCAATATCATCAATTTTAGATTATTATCCTCTTTTTTTTTTTTTTTGGCTCCTTGCTAGTAATCACATTCTTTTGTTCAAAAGTTTAGTGACAGCCCCTTATCCATTGCCCCTAAACTGGCATTCCCACCCATTTTCCACAAGATTCAATATATTTGATTGATTTTCGATATTTAAAACTTTTAATTCATATTTCAAAGTTTCGCAATTTAATTTTGGATCGTTCTTGGGTTAAACCTGCCCAAACCCATACATCATGTCATTCAAACGTTATCGCATGAAATTGAAAGATTTTTTAAATATTCCTAAATCTTGTTATGGCATAAAAAAAAAATCAATTTCATGTGATTTTGGTGGAAAATTAGACCCATTGATTGGGTTGATTTTATCCAAAGAACTAACTAAATCAAATTATTATATCCAAGATTAAGTTGAAATTATTCTAATATCAAGGACTAAATGAAATTTAAACATAATTTACTTCAAGTACCTTGTATACATACATAATGTAAAAGATATTAACGTTATTATCTCCGGACCATTTTATCCACTACTTGTTGGCTTTGTGAAAATAATTTAAGTGAATATACTCTTAACGTTTTAATAAAGTAATAAAGATTAATATATTAAGCACTTGTTGTAGCAAATATGAACAAAAAAAAAAAATTTAACTTTCAATTGCTAAATCCCATTAACCTCATAGACATATACAATTTCCATTCAATTTATTTTAGACAATAAATTAAAAAAAATACACATATGCTTTATTATTAGCACACAATAAACAAACACATATTTCTACGCACAATTTGTTGAGATTGTTTCTGCATATATAAAATCCTTTTGTACTTCTTATAGAGATCGGAAACACCATATCTCGCACATTTTATTTTTGAAATTCGTTGAGAATGGGATTTAAAAGTAATATAAAGTTCTATTGTCATAATAGTAATTTACTTGAATTTAAATATTGACATAATAGGGCCAAAAGTTTCTTCCTTTTTATTATATTCTTCTAAAAAAAAAGTTCACTTATTAATTACAACCTTTTTTAGTTATAAAGTACAACACATTTAATTCATTATTCAATGTATAATTTTAAATTTTTATCTTTACTTTTTAATATTGAAATCTTTATTATTATTAAGGATAATATAAAAATATAATTTTATTTTATTTAAAAGTAAACTTTTTTTAGATAAAAGATTTTTTGAAAAATAAACTTTTTTCTTCCTGAGACATAAGGAGTAATGGTCATATCTAAATTTGCATGTAGGAAGTTGTTTGTTGAAATATCGTAGGTTAACTTTTGTATCCCCATCACAAAGCATTACAAACTTCCTTGAAATTACTCTTTCTTATTGCTTCTTGTGGACCTCTATTTTAATAAGAAAGACAAACATTAATTAACACTTTCTCTATTCTAAAAAGTAGTACATTTTATTTTAAATATAACATTTTATTAATTGTTAGCTATAACAAAGGATCAAATAAGAATAGCAAAGAATACTTTAGAACTATAATAAAATATAAAATTAATTAACATTTAGTAAATTTGAAAAAGTGTAAGAAGAAATGGTTACCTTCTTTCTACCCTTTCCCTGTGCTCTTTCTCCTGGCATCCAAGTATTCTTTTCCACGAAAAATCGCTGCAATTGCACACTTGAATCCTTTGGACAACATCGGACCCCATAGGTTTGTTTTCTCTGTCTTTGTCCTTTGCATGATTTTGGACAATCAATCATATGAAGCAGTAGGGACGGCTTCGTACCATGGCCAGAAAGTTTGAATTCAGATCCCATTTTGGGCAATCACAGATTGCATTTCATTGTCATTAACAACCATAAGTGATAGTGGAGGAGGATTTCTGTTGCCTCCAAAGTCCAAACTTTTAATTTGGCCTCGTCACTTCCACAGGGCCTTTGCGAAAGATTTTTCATTTGTGGTCATAAAATGTAGCACCAGTCTGAATGAAATTCATTGACAAAGGTGATGGAAACTGGATCCCTGATCCCTCAGCTATAAATTAATCCGTTGTTAAGATAATGGAAGATGCGTGCGTTGATGTGGCCATTTGGTAAAAGATTCCTATCTCGAAGTACAATGGAGAACTAGTCATAACTGGAGCAATGATCAGCCTATATCTGCAGTAGTTTTAAACTGTTTTTGAGTAGAGCCACGCTAGCATTTGCAACTCCTTTTGGATTCTTGATGAATCATTCATGCTGGAGCAGAAGTGTCATTGTTTGGTTTGCAACTCATGAGTTTTGGTAGAGGTTTTAATTTCTAATATTCAAATCAAAACAGACCCTCTGTTGCTGTGTAATTTCATCAGAGGAAAAACAAAATTCCCATGGAAGCTATCAAATATCATTCCTGGTATTTCTAATATTAGCAAAACATGGAGCTGCTACTCTATATTATGAATGCCAAAAATAACTATAGTCATGCAAAGCTAAATGAAATGTGTTGTACTTGTTTGAGGGGAATTTTTTTTTTTTATATTTTACCTATTATCATTTTGTTGTCCCTTATGGTCCAAAAGTTAACACATTTATTTCTTGATCCTTCAATTTTGGACAGATTTAGTATAATTAAAAGATAATTAATAGTAAGATAACAAACTTAATCATCTGCTACTTTGTCAAAGTCAACTAAATTAATTTTTTATTTTTAAATTAGAGAGAAATTTGCATTCACTTTTTTTTTTATCCCTGTTAATCGATCACCTAGCTAATCTTATTTTCAAAATTTTCCCCTTAATCGATCAACAGCAACAACAAAAACCACTCAACACAAATAATCCAAAAAATATCATAGAATCAAAAGTTATCTTCCTTTAAAGTAATTAAATTTAAAAAAATGGTAATTAAAAATGTTAGCAATGAGTTAATTATCTAACTTATATATTTTTTAATCAAATATTATAAAAATAGAATTTTTTTACCAATTCATCAATTTTATGCATGATACACCTTATATCTTATGGGTTTGAATTAATCTATATCATACATTATTATCTATGGATAGTAACTTATACGTTCTTACCCTATTCTATAGAGAGACTAGAGAGTTGTCTTATCTTTATCCTCCCCAATCACACAGAATAAGAATAGTGTATAAGTTCACATAATCCATTTGCTCACACCTAGTTTTATTCAAAGCAATCAAGCAGTTTCTTAATAAGGCTTCCTTTATCAAGGCATAAATTATTTGCCAGTTGAACTTACATTAAAAGAAGAGGAACAATTCTGAGAAATAAAAAGCTATATAGACAAAGCAATGATCAGCATTCTTCTATCATTTACCCATCAATATTTTTGAAGCTTCCAGCAGCATTTTGCCTCCATGACCACCACAAGCACCAGGATTTTCCTTGGGAATCAGGTCACAAAAGAAAAGAACAGTCGCCATTGTTTTTATTGTTGTTTTATTATTATTATTTTAATTTGAAAAACTTCTAGATAATATATTTTAGAGAAATGAGTTGGTGATATTTTACAAAAGATACAACAGGCTCTGCCAATTCGGTCATTTATTTCATTATTTGAGGTGATGATATGGTAAAGCTACCATGGTGATTTGTAAATTCTTTTCAGCTTCAAAGTGTGGTTGTTAATGAACAAGTCTGTTTTGCATATTGGGATTGATATTTTGCATATCTTGCTCTCTTTTTTTTCGAAAACGATAGTGTATTAACAAGGCGTGAATTGCCAATTTACATAGCCACTAGGGCTAATAAATCCTCATGGTGTTGCAACTGGATACCAGCGCGATAACCCATGAGGCCAAAGGCCCACAAGGGGCAGAAAAAGCCCACGAGGGGCAACCCGACGAGCGGGAAAAGAACCATTGAAAACCGACTAGCGGGAAGACACCCGACGAGCGGGAAAGGTTGACAACCTAGACGACCTAGGAACAACCCAAAAGTACAAAAACTCGATTATATCGGATCACTAATACTATACAAAATGGATGCTACTCATCTCAATGAGCCCACTACAAAAGGCACTGGATGAAAGAAACTAGAACTCAATCTCTAACTCGCATCGCATGCCATTGCGTGAGTCCAATCTACAGAGACAGCAACACCCAAAAAAAAAAAAAAAAAACCCACCAGTTTGCCCTAACTTTTTCCTCAGTCCGCCTCCCCCATCACAGTCCCTTTTCCTTCTGCTACAGCCGCCAGGCAACTCTGCCTCAGAAGAACGTCATCATCTATCACTCTTCACCACCTTCATCTACAACCTATCATTTTCATCATAATACGGAAGTCACAATATCATCATCAACAGCATGATTTATCCCTCCCCACCTTCATCAACGTAATCATCAAGTCCATCCTCTCCTTTTCTTCATCCTCATGCTGTAGAAGACCAACTTCTTCCGCATCATCCTCGCCATCCTCTCCTTCATTATCTCAGATTTTGACCGACCATCATTGATAAGTGAATATAATGCTAACTTCTAGGTTAAGATATCCCTATTATTTTATCTAATTATGGAAGGATTTAGCCTTATCCAACTTGATTTGCAATTTTGTAGGGAGAAAACTGCTGGAGAAAGACAAACCGAAAGATTGCTTGCATAATAAGAAAAGCCGTAGTTTTTGTTGAAGAAAAGAAGACTGATGCCATGGCATGTAGATTTACATGCCACAGCATTGAAGAAGTTAGATGATCACGAATTTAGAGATTTATGCAAATCCGGTTATCCAATTGAGACAACAGACTTCTACACAAGTTGGACTTTCAATTTTCGTGGACAAGAACAATTGTAAATGGACGAGGCTAGCTCTAGAATAAAAAGGGACACAACACGGCCGAACCATGGATGTAGACAACCATAGACAACGATAGCAATAGACATAGTTTAGTTTTAATTATTATTTTGCATGCAAGCCATGTTTAGTGGCTAAAGCTCTTTTCTTTAGGACTGGGATGTAGCCATCGTTACTTATTTTTCATTTATATAATTGTGGTATTTTCCAATATTTGATTTATTCGGTTTTATTTCGTGTAAATGCTTGATCACCATTTGCATGTTTAAGGTATTGGTGAAGAGGCGACAGCTGACATCAATATTAGTTCGTGAATTCTTCAAACTTTAATTGTGAATCACGATAGTAGATTCTCGATTTCTGCAACATAATATTCTTTTGTTCATCATGCGTTCATAGTACTTTTGGAGTCACGAAAGTAGTCCCATGATTATTATTTGAATAGGAATATTATACTCTGAGAGGAGATAATGTTTGATTATGTGAATAGTTGTGAGGATTTATCACAAAATAATTATATGAATGGAATTTATAGTAATGATTGGTGAAATCCCAAGTCCTAAAGATTGTTTACCCGAATTTTCTTAGTTGAACTTTTAATCTTGTTTTTAATTAATTTTTATTACTACATCCATTCTTCTTTTACATGTTGATCTAAATAATAGGAATTAATATTGTTTAACTGGTAGTTGTTCACCTCCCTGTGGGACGATACTCGTAATTATATTACAATTACACGACTTGCAATTAGTAGTTAAAGAAAACACGAGTCAAATTTTGGCGCCGTTGCCGGGGAGGCGTATTCAATATCAAATTTGCAATATTTTTCTTATTAATTTAGATTGTAGTTTATTACGTTATTATTGTTGATTCATACTGTGTTTTATGCCCAGGAGAACACGAGACTTATTGCCGTATAATCCTGAAATAGAAAAGACTTGCAGAGCTTTAGCTAAAGAAAGCAAACAAAGGAAGGAAGCTCTCAAGATGGCAGAAGAAAATCCAGTTCCTGCGAGAGTTTTGTTACGAGATTTTGCTATGCCTACACCTGAAGGAGCACGTGCAAGTATTTCAAGACCTGTGGTAAACGCTAACAATTTTGAGTTAAAACCTGCACTTATTCATATGGTTCAAAGAAATTCAGTTTGGAGGAGAATTGTTTGAAGATCCAAATATTCATACATCTAATTTTTAGAAATCTGTGATACTATAAAAATGAATGGGGTAACCGATGATGCCATTAGACTAAGGTTGTTTTCTTTTGCATTAAAAGATAAAGCTAAAGCATGGCACACTTCTTTTCCATCTGGTACTTTTACCACTTGGGCAGGTTTATCTCAAGCCTTTTTGAACAAATATTTTCCTCCTGGTAAAACTGCTAAGCTCCGTAATGATATTGCTAGCTTTACAGGTTAGATAATGAGTCATTATATGAGGCATGGGAAAGATATAAAGAGCGCAAAGAATGTGTCCTCATCATGGTCTTCTGGTGGCTAGTGTTACAAACTTTTATAATGGCTTGAATCAATCCATTAAAACTTACGTAGATGCGTGCAGTGGTACTTTAATGGGTAAATCACTAGAGGAAGCATATAATTTGTTGGAAGAAATGTCTTCAAATAATTTTCGTGGTCTAATGAGAGAAATCAACAAAGAAAGGTTCTTTGGAAAATATGGAGTAGATAAAGTAGATTTCTTTGAGTGCTAAAATTGATTCTTTAACGAATATGTTTGAAAAACTAAGTAGTGCAAATGTTATCTCCAACTCTATTTTATCTTTGTGAAAGCTGTGGAGGATCTCACACCATTGCCAGAGTGTTTCTGGTAGAGAATGCACATTTTGCTCAGAATTTCAATAGGCCATGAAGACAATCCCTACTCAACACTTATAATCCAGTTGGAGGAATCACCGAATTTTCATGGGCAAACCGAGAATAATGCAAGGCGATCGCAAGACAATTCAACCCAGCAGGATTTCAGCCAAGGCCACATCAAGCTGAGGTAAAACCATCATGGGAGGTAGCCATTGAAAAACTGACCGGTGCCACTTCAGATAGATTTGAAAAACTGGAAGCAAAACTGGATCAAGTGGTGGCAGTAAACAAAAATCTGGAATTTCAGATAGGGCAGATAGCTAATTCTATAAGTGCTAGAGACAAAGGAAAGCTTCCCAGCATGCCGGAAATAAATCCCAATGAGCAATGCAAAGCAGTAACTTTGCGAAGCGGAAAACAGTTGGGTGAAGTGAACAAAAAGAAACAAGAAGAGGAACTTGTGACACCCGAAAAAGAAGAAAAGGTAATAGAGGAAGAACTTGAGGTTGGAGGAGAACCAGTGAAGGAAGCTCCTGAAGCAGTGAAGGAAGCTCCTGAAGTAGTGAAGGAACCGGAACCTTATGTTCCACCAATACCATTTCCTCAAAGATTGAAGAAGTTTAGAGATGACAAACAATTCCAAAAATTTGTTCAAGTGTTTAAGCAACTACACATCAACATACCGTTTGCTGATGCTCTTGCTCAAATCCCTGCATATCCTAAATTTCTGAAGGAAATCATGTCCAACAAAAGGAAACTGGAAGATTTTGAAACAATACCGTTGACTGAAGAAACAAGTGCTCTAATTCAAAACAAATTACCACAAAAGCTCAAAGATCCAGGGAGTTTTTCTATTCCTTGTACCATTGGTGAATTAAATTTTTCTAAGGGCTTATGTGATTTAGGAGCTAGTGTTTCTATAATGCCTTTATCTGTTTCAATAAAATTAGGATTGAAGGAGTTGCAACCAACTAATGTTACTTTACAATTGGCTGACAGGTCTTTAACGCATCGGTAGGGAATTCGGAGAACGTCCTTGTCAAAGTCAATAATTTCTTCATTCCTCTGATTTTGTAGTGTTAGAAATAGATGAGGCGTTGACATTCCAATCATGCAGGAAGACCCTTTTTAGCCACGGTGATGCGATCATTGATGTAAAGCATGGTAAATTAACATTCAGTATTGGTAATGAACAAGTAGAATTCAATGTTTTTAAATCTTGCAAATATCCGTCTTTTACCGACCATGTTCATTGTGTGGATATTTTTACTAAGCTTACTGATGAGTTTGTTAAAATTGACAAGTCAAAGGATACCTTGGAGGAATGCTTAGTAAATGCAGGAACTACACAGGATGAGGATGAAGAAATTTCGTTGATGGCTAGTGCATTAGAAGGAGCTGAATTCAGTCCCAATCAACGAGGTAAAACCAATGTGGAAGAATTAAACAAAGATAAGTTATTACCGTCTTTATCCAGTAATCAACTCACAGGTATGGAATTAAAACCTTTACCTTCTCATTTGAAATATGTATTTTTAGATGATGATCAAAAGTTACCTGTGATTGTAAATACAAACTTGACTGAATTGCAATTAGAAAAGTTAATGCGTGTCTTGAGGTCCAAGAAAAAGGCTATAGGTTGGTCTATAAGTGATCTTAAGGGAATTAGCCCTTCATTTTGTATGCATAGAATCTTAATGGAAGATAATTATAAACCCATTGTGGAAAATCAGAGAAGACTGAATCCAAACATGAAAGAAGTGGTCAGATTAGAAATTTTAAAATTATTAGATGCCGGAATAATTTATCCCATTTCTGACAGTTTATGGATTAGTCCAGTACAAGTGGTACCAAAGAAGGGAGGAATCACAGTAGTGTTAAATGAACAAGATGAACTAATACCCACAAGAGCGATGCCGGATGGAGAGTGCGTATAGATTACGAAAATTAAATAAAGCCACTAGAAAGGATCATTTTCCGTTCTAGTTTCTTGAGCAAATTTTAGAAAGACTAGCTGGCTATGCATTTTATTGCTTCTTGGATGGGTATTCAGGATATAATCAGATTCATATAGCACCCGAGGACCAAGAAAAAACGACCTTTACATGTCCATATGGAACTTTTGCTTTTCGCAGAATGCCTTTCGGATTGTGTAATGCTCCCGCTACTTTTCAACGTTGCATGATGGCTATATTCTCCGATTATGTTGAGAAAATTCTGGAAGTGTTTATGGATGATTTCTCTGTTTTTGGTTCCTCATTCGATAACTGCCTAGCTAACTTATCTCAAGTTTTGTAGCGTTGTGAAGAAACAAATCTGGTATTAAATTGGGAGAAATGCCACTTTATGGTAACCGAAGGGATAGTTCTTGGCCATAAAGTTTCAAAGAAAGGAATTGAGGTGGATCGTGCCAAAGTTGGAATTATTGAGAAATTACCTCCACCTACATCTGTTAAGGGAGTGAGAAGTTTCCTCGGACATGCTGGTTTTTATAGACGTTTTATAAAAGATTTTTCAAAAATTGCAAAACCATTGTGTAACTTGCTGAATAAAGATGTGGATTTTTATTTTGATTCTAATTTGTTAGAGTCTTTTAATAAATTGAAGCATGCTTTGATTTACCCCTATAATGGTCACTTTTGATTGGAACTTACCTTTTGAACTAATGTGTGATGCTAGTAATTTTGCTGTAGGTGCAGTATTAGGACAAAGGAAGGATAATAGGTTGCATGTGATCTACTATGCTAGTAGAATGTTGAATGATGCACAACTAAATTATGCAACCACTGAAAAAGAACTGCTGGCTATTGTTTTTGCAATTGATAAATTTCGTTCTTATCTTGTAGGTTCCAAGGTGATTGTGTTCACAGATCACTCTGCGATCAAATACTTGTTGCTAAAGAAAGATGCTAAGCCTAGATTGATTCGGTGGATATTATTGTTACAAGAATTTGATCTAGAAATTAAAGATAAAAAAGGAATGGAGAATACAGTAGCTGATCATCTTTCTAGACTAGAAGTTAATAATAAAGAACTAGACGTGCCTATTAATGAAAATTTTCCTGATGAAAAACTGTTAGCATACTCCATTTTACCTTGGTATGCAGATTTAGTAAATTATTTAGTAAGTGGAATAGTGCCTGCAGATTTTAATTATCAACAAAGGAAAAGATTCTTTTGGGAGGCTAAACACTATTTTTGGGAGGAACCCTTACTGTTTAAATTCTGTGCAGATGGAATAATTCGGAGATGCGTACCTCAAGAGGATGTTTCAGATATTCTAAGCCACTGCCATTCTTTGGAATGTGGAGGACATTTTAGCACATCAAAAACAGTGGCTAAGGTATGGCAATCTGGATTTTATTGGCCTTCAATGTACAAGGATGCAAGAAATTATGTTATTTCTTGTGATAAATGTCAACGAGGAGGTAATATTTCAAAACGAGATGAAATGCCTTTAAACAATATTTTTGAAGTAGAATTGTTTGATGTATGGGGCATAGATTTTATGGGACCATTTCCATCTTCTTATGGTCATAGTTATATTTTAGTTGCGGTAGATTATGTTTCTAAATGGGTGGAAGCAATAGCTACTCAAACTAATGATTCTAAGGTGGTAATGAAGTTCATCAAGAGGAATATTTTCTCTAGATTTGGCATCCCTAGGGCCATCATAAGTGATGAAGGCACCCATTTCTGCAACAAATCATTGGAGGGACTGCTTAGGAAATATGGTGTTACTCATAGAATAGCTTTGGCATATCATCCACAAGCTAATGGGCAAGTAGAGCTGGCCAACCGGGAGCTGAAAAGGATTTTAGAAAAAACTGTGGGAAGTTCACGCAAGGATTGGGCAACAAAATTGGATGATGCACTTTGGGCATATAGGACTGCATTCAAGACAAACTTAGGAATGTCTCCTTATATACTAGTATTTGGAAAATCCTGCCATTTGCCTGTTGAGGTGGAGCACAAATCATCTTTGGTACATTAAGGAGTTAAATATGGACTTGAAAATTCTTTGGAAATATGAGATTGCTTCAACTCAGTGAACTTGAGGAGTTTAGACTAGATGCTTATGAAAACACCCGAATGTATAAGGAAAAGATTAAGTTCTGGCACGATAAGCACATCAAGAGAAAAGCTTTTAAAGTGGGACAAAAAGTTTTACTTTTTAATTCAAGGTTGAGATTGTTCCCAGGAAAGTTGAGGTCTCGATGGTCAGGACCATTCACAATCACAAAAGTCTTTCCTTATGGTGCATGTGAAATTCACGTGAGAGAATTTGGAGTATTCAAGGTTAATGGTCAAAGATTGAAGCAGTATTTTGAAGGACAATCCGTACCAAATGGAGTTTCATGCTCCTTGTCCAGTCTACAAACAGAATGACTAAAGAGAAGTCGAGCTACAGACTATAAACAAGCATTTTGTTGTATATTCCCTTAATTAATTGTTCCTTTTAATTTATTATTTAGTTTAAGTCGCTAAAATTTGCTTTCTATAGTTTATGTTTGTAAAGGCAGGAAGCGATCAATGGACGAAGAGAAGATGAGGAATAAGATTCTATCCAATGCCATGGCGTGTAATGTTGAATGCTATGGCATAATACTGGACAAGACAAGTAAAGCGTTTGAAGGATGAGATATTTCCAATGCCATGGCATGTACATTTGAATGCCACGGCATGAAAAAACAGAAAGTTTTAAGCATACGCTTACTTATTACTTGGCGTTTTATTTTATTTTCCAATAAAAAAAAATATATAAATAATAATAATAAAAAAATAATAATAATAATAATAAATTAAAGTTACTCTTTGCCGGTTTCTAATTCAAAATTTTTCAAAACTTTTCTTCTTCTGGTTTTCGCTCTGTTCTCTCTGCCAATCGAAGAGCACCGCTCCGCGCCGCTGCCGTTCTTTCCATCATACCTCCTCACCGCCGACTGCGACTCTATCGCTGCGTTCCTCATCGTCGCCAGCAACCGTCCACCGTTGATTACTTACGGCTTCGTTCCCAACGACCTCGTCGCCTTCGCAAATCCGGTTTGAATTTCTTCTTTCCTTCTGCGCGGTATTACACTATTTTGTATTGTTCTTGAACTATAGTTATTTGTTTTGCTGGGTATTAGTTAACTATCTGAGTTTTGGGTTCCTTGATTTTGTTCATCTTTAAATCCTTGCCAGTGTTTTCCATAATCCCCAAAATTTGAAAATACCTTAAAATTTTGAAAATGCCACCCAAAAAGCGAACTAAAACAGGACAACAAATTCATCCCTCAAATTTTGTTAGTAGTCAAGCTGCTGCTAGATATAGGGCTTATAATAACAAAAGAATGGCTATACCTGAACGAGGGTTGAATGTCCCAGGACCTATTAATGATGAAATCCATAAACGACACTGGGAAAAACTATGTTCGCAACCTTCCCCTGCTAGCTTACCCATAGTAATGGAGTTTTATGCTAATGCTAAAGAGGAAGGGGTAACTGATACTGTTTTTGTTAGAGGCAAACAGGTGTGTTTCAGTAGTGTGGCCATTAACAGATTCTATGAATTGCGGGAACTAACTGAAGATGAAACTGAACATTTTCATGAATGGTTAAATTACCCTCTTGATTGGAATGGTATTCTACGTAATCTTTGCAAGGAAGCCACAACTTGGAAATATTGTAAAATCTCAAGGGATGTGTCTGTTTTTCCTACCAAACAGTTGGCAGCATATCCCCGCGCTTGGTTTTATTTTATTTCAGCTACTTTGATGCCTGCTTCCCATTTAAGTTCGGTACATAGGAATCGTGCTGCTTTGATTAATGCTATTATTCATGACATTCCTATTAACATTGGTCGAGTCATACATGAGTCTATTTCCTACTGCATTCAAGATGAAAGTTTAGCTTTTGTCTGTCCAAATCTTATTACTAGTTTATGTAAGGCAGCAGGTGTTCCTTGGAACGCGGATGAACCGTTACTGCCTGCAAAGGGACTTTTTGATGCTAAATCCTTCCATTCTATGAAGGATTCACAGAGTGGTTTTGGCCCTGATGCTGCATATGACCGACCACCTACGCCTCCTCCACCACGGCAAAGCATAGGGCAGAAATTGGAGAAATTAGAAAAAATGGTAAAGAACCATATTTCTACCACTCAATCTAATTTTGTTGCAAATCAACGCAGGATGGAGGAGCTGTTTGAATATCAAAGGCAGTCCAACGAAATCATCCACCAATCTTTAGTGCAGCTTGCTCAGAGAAAAGGCAAACAACCTTTGGTGTTACCCCACGCGATTTCCGCACAAAGATGGCAGTTCCACTGATGATTCTGCCTGATTTCCAACAGGGGAGCCCTCCTTTTATTCATATTGTTTCTTGACTGATTCTCTGTTTGATACATTGGGGACAATGTGCATTTTAATTTGGGGGGTACATTGTTAGTTTGTGTTGGATTTTGTGTTTTGTTTGGTGAGTTTTACTTGTGTTGAGTTTTAATTATGTTTAAGCACTTTGTGTTATCTGTGTTAGTTTTGTTAGTTTTTGCACTTGTTATCTGCAATTCCAAAAGAAGAAAAAAAAATGAAAAAAATGATGAAACCAAAAACATAATGCTGGAGTTAGTTGTTATGATCTATGATGAGAAGGGTTTCCACCTCAAACTCATGGGAATATAGAATGTTATAAGAATGAGTAACTCAATCTTTAGTTGTGACTTTTACTTTGTTTAATATGGCTGGAAATTCTTTGAGCACAACTATGATTAGTCCATTGTTCTATGTGCAAAGTCTGTATAAACTGAAAGTCTTTATCCTGTTGAATGCAACTATTTGATTTGATTTGGAGATGAAGGTCATAGGCAGTTCTTTGGCCGTTTGAACCTTTCAAGCTAACCTGATTTTGTATATTATCCATTGAACCTGATTTGAGCCTAATTGATAGAATGGAAAGAACCGCCATTCAAGATTATTTCTTTCATAACCTCATTTACTACCTTTTAGCCTTGTTCATGTTAGATTTTTATCCTTCTAAAATCCCTTAAAAAGAGTTTAAATGCACTGGGGGAAGATAAGATACAAGGGAAAGAGGGAGACATGGAGTCTATTGTGAGGAACAAGTTAAAATGGTAGAAGAAGGGATAGGTCATGGGTCTACAAGATTACGTCTGTTTGATGCATAAGGGTGAAGGAGAGTTCTTGTTCTGTTATGAAAAATGTTATGTATATTGTTGAGGTATTTTGTTTCCAATTAAAAAAAAAAAAGAAAAAAAAAGAAAAAGAAAAAAAAAAAAAAAAAGAAGCACGGAAACAAGAAAGAAAAAAGAGAGAAGAGAAATCATTTTGTTGTTCAACCTCAAGAAATGCTGTTTGGTGTACATTGCCAAAAGAGACTAAATACAATAAGTTGGGGGTTGTGATGGAAGGTGCTACAATTAAAACAAGTATCTGTCCAATGTGCTTACAAGATTTAAACTCTTTTATTTGATTTTCTATCTTTTCCCCTTCTTTGATAGCCAATCCTGAGCCTAACGTTACAAGCTAAAAGTCCTACCTGATCCAAATTGAGTTGGTTGTTGTATTTAAAAGATGTGGATATTTGTTTTATGCAACTGGCTTTAATCTGGAATAATGGGATGTGATCCATAGCACACACACACTCTGGTGATGTTAAGCAGGTTTAAGTTGCTCTTTTGATTGGTTTTACTCATGATTGTGGTGTTTTAACTTCCTGTGGGTATTGGTTGAAATCTACGAGATTGTATATAACAACGATTTGGATATTAAATTCTTTTGCTTGAGGACAAGCAAGTGTTCAAGTTGGGGGTATTTTGATAAGTGAATATAATGCTAACTTCTAGGTTAAGATATCCCTATTATTTTATCTAATTATGGAAGGATTTAGCCTTATCCAACTTGATTTGCAATTTTGTAGGGAGAAAACTGCTGGAGAAAGACAAACCGAAAGATTGCTTGCATAATAAGAAAAGCGCTTTTGTTGAAGAAAAGAAGACTGATGCCATGGCATGTAGATTTACATGCCACAGCATTGAAGAAGTTGGCAGCAGTACGGAATTTAGAGATTTATGCAAATCCGGTTATCCAATTGAGACAACAGACTTCTACACAAGTTGGACTTTCAATTTTCGTGGACAAGAACAATTGTAAATGGACGAGGCTAGCTCTAGAATAAAAAGGGACACAACACGGCCGAACCATGGATGTAGACAACCATAGACAACGATAGCAATAGACATAGTTTAGTTTTAATTATTATTTTGCATGCAAGCCATGTTTAGTGGCTAAAGCTCTTTTCTTTAGGACTGGGATGTAGCCATCGTTACTTATTTTTCATTTATATAATTGTGGTATTTTTCAATATTTGATTTATTCGGTTTTATTTCGTGTAAATGCTTGATCACCATTTGCATGTTTAAGGTATTGGTGAAGAGGCGACAGCTGACATCAATATTAGTTCGTGAATTCTTCAAACTTTAATTGTGAATCACGATAGTAGATTCTCGATTTCTGCAACATAATATTCTTTTGTTCATCATGCGTTCATAGTACTTTTGGAGTCACGAAAGTAGTCCCATGATTATTATTTGAATAGGAATATTATACTCTGAGAGGAGATAATGTTTGATTATGTGAATAGTTGTGAGGAATTATCACAAAATAATTATATGAATGGAATTTATAGTAATGATTGGTGAAATCCCAAGTCCTAAAGATTGTTTACCTGAATTCTCTTAGTTGAACTTTTAATCTTGTTTTTAATTAATTTTTATTACTACATCCATTCTTCTTTTACATGTTGATCTAAATAATAGGAATTAATATTGTTTAACTGGTAGTTGTTCACCTCCCTGTGGGACGATACTCGTAATTATATTACAATTACACGACTTGCAATTAGTAGTTAAAGAAAACACGAGTCAATCATCACAAGATGGCGATCTATATTTTTTTCTCCTTTTTTTTTCTTTTTTTTCCTTTTTTTTTTTCTAAAGAAAGTACCTAGATCTAAATCTAAATCTAAAACAGATGTAGAAATTAATCTCCTCAGCAAACTACTAACAGAATGAAAGGAAAAACAAAGAAAATAACTAAAAAAAAATAGATTACCTCCCCCATTCTCCAAAGTGGAGAATGGGGGGGGGGGGGGGGGGAAGACAAAGCGATTGTTGTGTTGCAGGTGGCGGGGTACCGAAGTGGTACTAGAGGATTAGGAGATGATATATTCTGGCCCAGAAGCTCAAGTTTGGGGCTTTTGATCTGGGTTGTTTTTCTTTGTGTGGGTGAGGTTGTTGTAGCAGAAAGGAGGTTGCTACTGTTTGTTCTTCAGTTGACCTTGCTTCGCAGTTCACCGGCCAAGATGATGGCGGATCTAGCAACAATGGCAGCGGTGGTTTTCAGATGTTTCCCTTTTTTAGTATTTTACTAATCAAGAAGAAAACTAATTTTAATTGCATATCTTGCTTATAGAAGGAGCAAATTATGTGCATAATCTTTAGCTCTTTTTTATAATTTACATTCACTCTTTTCAATTTCTTCTTGTTTTATCTTTGGCATGGAGTGCTAGATGGAAATAATAATAATAAAAAAAAAAATTCTCTGTTCTTTTTAAGAGTGCAAGTTAAGTAGATATTCATAGGGTGAGTTACACCTAAAATTGAGAGCCACCCTTTAAATCCAAATATCAATGTTCAACTTGTTGAGTAAAGAGCATTTCAATCTTCTCACCAAGAGCTCTAAAATTTGCTTGTTTAACATTGAGATTACTTTCCCTGCAGGAAAACCAACACATATGTTGAAAGAGTTTGACCTGAGCACATTGGCATCATTGGAAAAACAATGAAGAATTATAGAAACAAGAAGGGTACAATCATATTTTAGAACAAATTTAGGCATAAGTTAACGAGCTCTCTTTAAACTTGTTCACTTTGTTGTAAGAAAATGAAAGCCTACTTGATCATTAGTGAATGCTACAAAGAGATGTGATAATACATAAGTTGAGAAGACCCGCAGCATCTCTAACTAGCCCATTAAATTCTTGTGTTGTGGCTTTAAATCTCTTGTCCAAATTTTATGCCTCAATTAGGATTTTTCAAAGATGTAATTGGTTGAGGACATTCATAATTTCTTTTCAATGTGCCTTCCAATGGAGAAAAAATCACAAGACTTAATTTTTCTGAATTACCAGGATATTCCAACTATATTTTTTTTCATTTGTATCAGAGATATAATGATTTTTTTAATTTTTTTTAGTTAAATCGAAGACAATATATATCGACATTATTGATATTTTTTTATTCAAAACATTGTCCACCATAAGTGATATTGCAATGTTGATTAGAGTATAATCCCTACATAGATGAAACTTTAATGTTTTATCAAGGCACATTTTAATTGGGAAACGAAATTGCACTTCATATCTTATAAACCCTTAATATAAATAGGAAAACAGTGTGAAAGAGTTGTGTAAAATAGAATAAATCAAAATACCATAAAAGATGTAAAAAGTTATTAAAGAGAGTTATGAATCAAATAGTACATGAATCACAAGCATAATTAAAGATGGGGTTACCCACCGAAGATTTTTGACAAACTTAACCAAAGCAAACACATTACACACAAGGTACTTAAATTATTAGTACTATGTTTCAATAGTTGACACTATTAATGGAAACATCAACAGGGCAGGCATTCACAGGGACCCCAACGACCGAATGAACTCTCTCCCAAAAAAATCTTGCCTAGTAGCTGCAAATGGAAAAAGAAAAAGAAAAAGAAAAAGAAAAAGAAAAAGAAAAAGAAAAAGAAATTGTATGTAAATGAAGAAAAGTGGGTAGAGAAAGCATATGGAATGCATCATAACAGTGGCACAGCTAGCAAGAAAATTATATTAACTGTGGCTAATTGAATGTCCGAAATTATAGAATTACAAAAATATTAATACACTAATAATAGTTCATTTTTAAAATGAACCATATGTTAGAAAATATATAATTACATATTAATATTTATCATTAACGTAACTTTAAGAAATTCTCAATAAAAATCATTATATTCAACCAGCAAATGAGATCAAGTAATCGTAATTTACATAATTTTTTCTATATTTGAAATTTAACTAAAATTTGATTTTATTACTAAAGTAACTAAATAAAAGATAGTAATGTAAACAAGTATATTACTTGTTATAGAATATAAAGTATAGTCACTTTTTTTTTCTTTTTCAAAATATTTATGCAACTAATTAAAAAGAAACAGCTAAAATTGAGCGATATCTCTTTTCTAAATTTTTCCCTTTTCCAATTGTGCTAAATAATCACCTTCTTCTTATCAAGCTTTTTCACTCATTCTCTCAACTTTTTAATTTTTTTTAGAGAAGAAAAGAAAAGGAAAATTCTCTACTGTTTGATCTGGGGTTCTTAAAATTAAGACAAGTTGAAGGAATTTCTTTTTTTTTTTTATTTTAAAGTTTGAAACTTAACTTGTTTAACAAAAGAAAAAAAAAATAATTAGTGATAAAATAAGAAAGAATGAGTTTGGGCAATAAATGGAGTACCCATACAATTTGCTCCACGCTTGTTAAAATTAATGTGGGAAAAGTTAATTTAATTCTAAAACATTTATTCCAATAAATATTGGCACCGAGCTTGACACTAAATAGGAATTTAAACAAGAAGATGACAATTAGGATCAATACCTGATTTTTTCTGAAATCACAATGGAGGGAACATGACAAATTTTGTGGAAATCTTCCCCTTCTTCACCCTCTGGAGTCTTCCTCATCCTCTCACAGAACCTTTTTGGCATCGCTCTTATCTCCAATTCTTTGAGTTTTGTCACAAATCCCAAACCATCTGGAATCTTCTCTAAATCTTCACAACTTACAATTTTAAGACAAGAAAGATTGGGCAAGGCTCCACTTTCCACCCTCCATTCCCTCAACTGTGTCAACACCTGTAGTAAAAGAAATCTAAGTTGAGGAAACCCAGTGCTAGAGCAAATTATCTCTTCTCCAACAAAGGCTAAGGTCCTCAACCAGAGACTTTGTAAACTGGGCAACTTTTCCAGTGTTCCCATCAAGTTTCTTAGCTACAAAACTCCTCGTCCATATTATGAGAGATATGACCTTATGAGAGATATGTATCTCTTAATATGCATTGTTAAATTTAGTACTTGCCATAACATCAGATGCATCTCCACGAATTGTGAGGGATCGAACATGCTGAACCATTTCTCTCTTTGGCGGAACGTACTTGGATACATTTCCTTCATTCAAAACTGTGACCATTCTATGACATTTTCTACCACTTGTTGAAGAATTTAAATCCCCTAACTCTCCATTGTTTCCTTCTCGAGAATCAATAATCTTCATAAAATGTTCATCCCTTGCCTTGGTCAAGCACAAATCTCTCATAAGGTCATGAAGTCGACATGATTTGAATTTTCGAACTGCAGGTCCATCCTTCAAACTCACATGGATCATGGAACGTTTTACTAGCTCACCCAAGTAACGTTCTGCCACATCCATCATTGATTCATCTCCAATTCGATCTCTTTGGAGTACCATTCCTTCAGCCAACCACAGGTGATACAATGTCTCTGTTTCGATCTCACAATCTTCGGGATATATGCTTAAATACAGAAAACAGGGCTTCAATTCGTATGGCAAGTCGTAGTAACTTAACGCTAGTATCTTCTGAAATTCTGCTTCCTGTCCAATTTTTTGACCCCTTTCGAGTAAAGATTTGATGTTCTTGTGTACTTCTTGCCACTCGTGCAACGAGTGTTTTGTTGCAAGAATTCCTCCGATTACAATAACAGCCAATGGAAGTCCGGCACAACACTTGGCGATTTCCTTTCCTAACTTTTCAAGACCTACACATGAATGAATGAATGAATGAATGGCGCACCATTACGACTCATTTCTTTCTCAAGCAGGGAGTCTTATAATTTGAATACAATTAATACTCAACTTCTCCGAATGAGATATGGTTTAATTATGTGTCCAAGGGTATTTATTAGTGAGAATATAGACCACTGTTTGCATAATAATTAACTCGAAATGAACTTTACTTAAAAATCACCGCTAGCATTAATTAAAGAATTATTATTAACACATCAAGTTTGATGAATTCAGCCAAATATGGTCTACAATGATTGGAAATCTACAAAATTCTGCGGTTAAAAGAAAAGGATGTATGAATACAGTGAATCATTCAATCATGAACTTCAGAATGAATCAAATCTAAAGTTCAGCACATGGAAATAGATTTTAGATAGTTGTGATTTTTCCCCCTTCATCCTAGATGCCAAAATTTTTATCATTTTCTGTTACCCGTACAGAGATAAGCAAGTGGACTGCACATATGAGAAGTATGCATCCACAGCCATGACAAAATAATTGCTAAAAATATAATTCAAAAGCATCATTAAACCGAAAGGACATACCATGATCAACACTGTTTCCTCCCCTTGAGGCTTTTTTCTGGAGTAGATCCCAACTTTCATCAGCCCTTAGAAGTCAAGGTTGATGGTGGAAGCCAGATGGCTCTACATAGGTCGCCACGTCTAGGTTCCGAGTACTAAGCAATGTTTTGCTTCTTGATCGCTCTGGGGACGGGAAAGCATTTTTCAAATGATCCCAAGCATCTGTCGACCAAATGTCATCAAGAACTATCAAACATCTTTTGCTCTGCTGAATCTCAAAAAGATGTCGGAACAGTTGATCCTCTGTCCGTTGTTTCAAAATTTCTTTGCTATTCGTTGGATCTATTTTTACCAATATTCCTTGTAATATATCTTTGGTTTGCCATTGTTGTGATATGCAAACCCAGGCAACAGCATCAAAATGTTGCCTCACTTTTGGGTGGTTGTATACTTTTCTTGCAATTGTGGTCTTTCCTATACCCCCATCCCGTAAATGGAGACAACATTACAGGGATTTACCTCATGTCCATCGGTCAAATGCTGTACCAGCAACTTGACATCATCCTGCATTCCAACAATATCCTCCTCCTCAACATGAGAATAAGTCCGCCTCATCAACTGTTGTTGCCTTGAACTTGGACCTTCCCTCTCCATTATATTTCTGATCCCATATTCATGAAAACTTCTGGTAAGATCAGAGATTCTGCTATGAAGATTTTGGATCTCTGATCCTACTCTGTGACGCATGTAGCATTCACTCAGGATACAAGAGTATCTTTTCAAGCAATTAGCAATGCCTTTTCCCCTCCTGGATGCAACTTTGAAGGCAAAGGCTTCTACTGCATTTTCAGCATCATAAGCAACATCTTTGCTTTGAGAGATCCACTCCCGAATGAACGCATCCTCATCTTGTCTCTTATCAGCTTCTCTTAACAGCGACAGCATTAGCCTCATCTTTGATTTAAGCTGCTCAGCTTGCTCACTCACGCCTCCTAGAAATTGGGCTTCTTCTATCAACAATTTGCTGATATTTTCTAAAACAAAAGATACAACAGGCTCTGCCAGATTGGCCATTTGTTTGTAACTGTAGAATGATGGTTGCTAGGTTGTGTCTATTGTTGCAAGGGGTTAACACTAAGAAAATTCAAATTAGTATGTGTACTATTTATATAGCAGGAACAAGAAGAATCATTCTTTGCTTATATAAGTAAGCAAAGCAACAAAATGGTTCTTTTGTTTTCACTTTGCCTTCAGTTTTAACGACTCTAGTTCACTTTTGTGCTTTGATTATTCATTTACTTCAGCATCCTCTGAAGTTGGAAGCAAGCAATGAATCTATTCTTGGCCAACCCTTCAAGGTAGAGGAAAAGTTTCTTAATACTTTCAACAGAAAGGACAGGATATATATTAATTGCAGGGGATGCAATTTTTTGTTTACTACAGAAAACAAATTATAAAATAGATGATGAAATTTTGATTGTATTTTGTACCCTCTAATTTGGAGTAACTTAATTATCTGAAAAATTCAGATATCAAACTAGTCAAAAATTGCTGGACAGTTGCCAGAAATAGCCGCCATAGAAATTTCGGAATTGCAAGTCAGGCTAACTCTTGCTATTTTAATATATGTATTTGTACTGTTAGAGTCGCCCTTTACGTCCTGATTCCTCATTCTTATTTAATTCTTAACTTATGTGTTTGTATTATTGAGAGTTTCAATTTATATTGTGCGACGCAATTCATTATAATAAAATCTATTTGTTATTGTACAATTCAAAAAGTTACTATTAAAAATATAATACTACTTAATGCATAATTGTTGGTGTGTTAAACCAAACTTATTTAGCAAATTATATTTTGATTAGGATTTACTAATTCTTAATTGAATTAGATTTGGATTCTTTTTAGAAAACAAATTTTGTGTGGGATTTGATTATCAAATTCTAATTTGTTTTGATTAAGTATGGGATCTATATAAATGAGCCATGGTTATTAGTTTTTGTGAGAGACTCAGAAAAATAAGAAAAAGAGAGACTCTAAGAAAAATAGAATTGAGAGAAGTAGGAGTTTCTTCCTACTATTTGTATTTTGAAGGGTAAGGTTTTTTCCTACCTTATTGTTTGTCTCTAAATAAATTGTTTTGTTGTTTTATGCTGCGTGAATTTTAAACGTAAGATTTTTACATCCTACAATAATTTACTATATAATTTTTTATTTTTATATTTCACATTTATAAAATTCTTCCCCTGCTCTAAACCTAGAGTAAGAAATGAAAAACTTTTTCTTGCTGCATAATCCTAAGTAAGGCATTAGAGAAAAGGATTTTTAAAAAAACTAATATGCCTTTATTACATTTGCCGAGGTTTATGTTTCCTTTGTCAACTTCTGCTATTTCTGGAAACCAACGATGAGCAGTATAGATATGCAACGATGTCGATAGACTCATGAAAGGTTTTATGAACAAATTTAGTAATTCACTATGTCAACAAATTGATGAGAAATCACACTTGGGATAACCAATGGAGGCTGGAAGATGAATAAACAAAATATTAGACGTCTTGAATAGATTTTTTTTTTTTGTCAGATTTCGGCAAGGGAACCCAATAAACTAAAAAAAAAAACTACGAATCTGTCAACTTAATTCCAAAATTCAATTCGATCACAAATGTCAAAAAAAATATGATTAAATTATCAAACTTAGCAATTTGAGTTTCATTCGGACTAAAATCAGGTCAAATCAATAGGCAATTCTTCATCTAATTAGATGAAATTGAAAAAAAAAAAATTGGATTTTTTTAGACGATATAATTATGCTTCAAAAATTTCCTTCAGTTCCATTTGACTTGATGAAGATGGATTTTTTTATAGGATATAATGACGCTTCAAATATTTCCTTTAATTCCATTTAACATGGTGAAAAATTGGTGTTGGGGAAAAATTAACATCGTAAATGATACAATGAGAAGTTCGATTAAAATCGTCTAATAAATAATAAGAGTTACTTTAGTTTGAGAGATTTGAGTCCTTCTGATTTATTTAGAAACAAGTAAGCAAAATTGGATATGCCTTTAACAAAAACCCATTCCTTGCTTAAGAGTGTAACAACATGATTCTCTTATCTATAACTTTGCCTTTAATTTTAACAATTTTGGATTCATTGATGGTCTTTATGCCTTTAATTGAGCTTCCTTTACCATAGAAGCAAGTAATGAATCTATTCTTGACCCTAGTATTAAAATATTTGACCTTCGATTTCCATTTCACGAATTCATTTCTGCTCAACAAATTCCTAATATAATTCTAATTCGTTTACAATGTTTATTGGAAAATGTCTTAAAATTATTAAAAAGACCCCAGTTGGAAGTCCACGGTATTAGAACTATCCGCATTCAGGAAAAGGTGTGCTTCTAAGCTTTTACGCCCATTAAATTTGCTTCTCCCCATAAATTTTGTGTCTTTTTTTTTTTATGATTTATGTGTACTTTGATTGATCATATTGTGTGAGTTGATAATGGATTGAATTTATAGGTTATTTGGGTTTTAAAGTTGGATACTTTATCGATTGCTATTGCGGATTTAGATTATTAACCAGTCCCAATTAGGTTGCCATATAAGTTTTGGATTTGGTTTCAGAAATATTCACAAACTAGCTAAATTGAGTATGAATAATGATATTCATAGTAACTTTTCAGAGTAACTAATATCGTAAGTATAAAAAAATAAATTTATTATTTTACATTTTACATTTTAAAAAAAATAATTTTTTGTCATTTTATATTTATCATATCAGTTACAATGAAAAATAGTAGTATTTCTCATTGAGTAAATAGTCACAAAATTTAGCAAAAAGAAACGATTTACCAAGCCCTTTGTTAGATTAATTTTATTGTCGTATCTTTAGGTTTTATCATGTCAGCATTCATTTTTTTACCTCTACCCTGTTGTGGTTCAAATTTTGGTTAGTTGTCTTATAAAAAATATACACTTCGAAGCTTTTGTATTCTAAGTACGTATACACAGTTTTCCAAAATATTTTTTTATATTTTTTTAAATATATTTTTAACTTTTAATATATTTTTGTTCTTACAACTATTATTTTGAAAAATATAAAAGTATATTTTGAGATATTGTTGATACGGGTCCTTTATTTCTTTACAAAACCTTGTTTTAGTATTCCAAAAAAAAATCAATTTTTTAACAAAAATATTAAGACGAATTATATTTATCTCCTTGAAATTTTATTTTAACTTTTAAGATTTAAAAATATCACACTCTCTCTTTTTGTGGCATTTTTGGGGCTGGAACAAGCGTTTAAAAAAAAAAATTTCTAAGATCGCTTTTGGTGAACGATCCTGGATCGATTTTGTTATAGGATTGTGCGATTCTACTATCCGGATCACGATTTTGACAATCATGGCTGGAACTTTTAGAACTTGGACATTCATTTGAGGCTCATCAAATAAATTTTTGTAAATGCACTTACTAGTGTTATATTAAGCCAGTAGATGCTTCGAATACTCTCTTCCTTTCATGTTCATTTTTAAAATTTTAAATTATTTTTTAAAAAAATTGACTTTTAAAATAAATTTTTATATTATTTTTATTAATAATTATTATATATAATTTATAATTAAAAAGTAATGATAAACATAAAAAATTATATATTTAACAATAAATTAAATAAACTTGTTGTACATATGTTTATTAGAATTGTCAGTAAAAACTTAAGGCATCCACAGTAGTCCCAATTTTGAACGGCCTCTACTATTCAGACAACAATCATAAAAAAAAGTGCTCATGCTCATAAACGACCTTTACTATTCACGCAACAAATTTCTCTCTCATCTACCTTATTTTGCATCATTTATTTAATATATTTAATACTTCTTATTTAAATTAATAATTTTAAAATATTTTCTATTTCTCATTTATCAAATTCTATATATATTAATAATACAACTTAAAATTTTAATTATCATACATTTAATACTTATATAATTAATGAAAAATAATTTTCATTACATTAAAATTAAATTTTAATAATACATTTTTTTTTCCAAAAACGATAGTGTATTAAAAAGAGGCACAATGGCCAATGTACATAGCCACAAGGGCTAATTGAGTTTCGTGGTGTCGCAACTGAGTACAGCGCTATAACCCACGAAGACAAAGGCCCACACAGGAGTAAGGACACCCGACAAAGCGGGAAAAGGCCCACAAGAGGCAAAAACACCCGACAAAACGGGACAAGGCTGACGAGCAGCCAAAAATACAAAAGCCCGATTATATCGGGACTCTAATACTATACAAAAGGGATGCTACTCATCCCAAGTGGCCCACCACGAATGGCCCTTGATGACAGAAATTAAAACTAAATTTCTAACTATCACTTGAGGCCTTGGCGTGGAAGCCAACCTGCACACGGACAGTATCAGCTACTCCCGTATGTTGAACCAACAGCACATAAAATATATATATATATATAGATATATATATGAAATACTTAAAATAATTAATAGAAAATAAATTTACATTACATTAAAATTGAAATTTAATAATATACTTAAAACATTCGGATAAAAACTATGAATAGATATAATTTTTAATAATCACATTCAATAATTTTATACAATATTATATTTAAATTAATTGTTTCAAAATTTTTGTAATTATTAAATAATTATAAATAATTTTACATAATATGAAAATTAAAATTTAATATTAATAGATTTAAACTTAATATTAATAGATATATTAATAAGTTTATATTAAAATTTGTAACATATTAATAAGTATATTATAATTTAATATTATATTACATTTAAGAAAATCATATCTTGCACCAAAAATATGTAAAGTGCATGTCAATTTGTAGAGAAAAATATTTTCTTCTCATTGGTAATTTTTTTTAATTTTTTATAAAAAAAATAGGTGAAATGACCGTTACAAACCAGTATTTGGTTTACAACAGTATTTTGACGTGCCGAGCGCCCAATCACGTCGGTCAATGGACAGGCGTGTCAGCGCCTGTTCGTTGACCAAATTAAAAAAAAATGCAAAAACAACATTGTTTGGTATCAAATTGATGTCAAACGACGTCATTTTTTGCTGCTAAAAAACATAAAAATAAAAACGGCCAGTCGTGGCCGGGTTTCAAGAAACGATCGGTCAAATAACCGTTCGTTCCTTTAGGACCTCCACATCAACATTTTTTGCTGATGTGGTGGTCATTACAAGAATGACCAGCCGCAAATAGGGGCTTGTGTAGTGGTGTGTATGCAATTAGTTACTAGATAATTAATCATGTAGTGACCAAGGAAAAAGATTTTTTTGGTGATGTCAAATTAATTATGGGATATTTTGTAAAACTATACAAATTAAGCCAGTCGGCATCGTGATTCTTTTTTGACCTTTATGATTATTTTAACTTGCAACCGACAAACTTGCTAGTAAGAGGATGAGAAAATTTAAATTTTAAAATATAAATAATTAAAAGGATCATGATGGACAAAAAAAGATTACAACAACATTAAATGTAGCAAGCGATTTTTGCGATTTAATGTTTTGAATAATTTATTGAATTATATTCCATCAATGCAAACAATTTGGAAATGGGAGATCCTTTGCACATATTTAAAATTATTTTAGCAATTTGAAAATTTTCTGTGCTAAATACAAAACTTCATACTAAAGCCTCAGAATAAATAGCCTCAGCAGCAACAACATTGACTTATGTATGCAACTAGCTATTAGGTTCAACAACTATGGATAGGACCCATTACCTTGTTGACTCAAAGCCCCCCGTGAGCCCAGAGTTATCTATGGGCACGTTTTTGTCAAGAACACGAGTCATGGAGCAGTAATTTGAATCCCTTTTGTCAAACCTTTCTCCTTTCTCCTTCACTGTCCTTTCTTTCTGTTCTCAGAAAAATTTGAATCCCTTTTGTAAGGCTGCTGTTTTTATATTAATGAAAGTATATTTATTTTAATTTTCATAGCTTCAGGGCTTGACAAATGGTATCAGAGAAGCAATCCTGCGACATGTTTTGATGGCTGAGAGCATTTGTTCAAAGATTATGGAAGAGAAATTCTTGGAGTATGATCAAACTTCACGAGTTCTTAATTAGGGTGACAGAACAGATAGATCAAATGTACACAAAAATTGGAATTAAACTTGAAGCAAATATTGATAAATTGATACATAGATTAGAGGCTAAGTTGATTGATGAGTCTTTTCTGAGTTTCCTCATTTCTGTCCTTTCTTCCTCCTTCCTTCCTCTCCTTCATGAATCCTCCTCCTACCTCTTTTCCTGTCCTTTCTATCTTTGGCATGAGTTTCCTCATTCACTCTTTTCAATTTCTTCTTGTTTTATCTTTGGCATGAAGTGCTAGATGGAAATAATAATAATAAAAAAAAAAATTCTCTGTTCTTTTTAAGAGTGCACGTTAAGCAGATATTCATAGCGTGAGTTACACTAAAATTGAGAGCCACCCTTTAAATCCAAATATCAATGTTCAACTTGTTGAGTAAAGAGCATTTCAATCTTCTCACCAAGAGCTCTAAAATTTGCTTGTTTAACATTGAGATTACTTTCCCTGCAGGAAAACCAACACATATGTTGAAAGAGTTTGACCTGAGCACATTGGCATCATTGGAAAAACAATGAAGAATTATAGAAACAAGAAGGGTACAATCATATTTTAGAACAAATTTAGGCATAAATTAACGAGCTCTCTTTAACTTTGTTCACTTTGTTGTAAGAAAATTAAAGCCTACTTGATCATTAGTGAATGCTACAAACAGATGTGATAATACATCAGTCGAGAAGACCCGCAGCATCTCTAACTAGCCCGTTAAATTCTTGTGTTGTGACTTTAAATCTCTTGTCCAAATTTTATGCCTCAATTAGGATTTTTCAAAGATGTAATCGGTTGAGGGCATTCATAATTCCTTTTCAATGTGCCTTCCAATGGGGAAAAATCACAAGACTTAATTTTTCTGAATTACCAGGATATTCCAACTATATTTTTCTTAATTTGTTAGTTAATTTGTTATTACCAGGATATGCCTTATAATGATTTTTCTTAGATTTTTTTAGTTAAATCGAAGACAATATATGTCGACATTATTGATATATTTTTTTTTCAAAACATTGTCCACCATAAGTGATATTGCAATGTTGATTAGAGTATAATCCCTACATTGATGAAATTTTAATGTTTTATCAAAGCACATCTTAATTGAAAAACGAAATTGCACTGCTTATCTTATAAACCCTTAATATAAATAGAAAAACAGTGTGAAAGAGTTATGTAAAATAGAATAAATTAAAATACCATAAAAGATGTAAAAAGTTATTAAAGAGAGTTATGAATCAAATAGTACATGAATCACAAGCATAATTAAAGATGGGGTTACCCACCGAAGATTTTTGACAAACTTAACCAAAGCAAACACATTACACACACACAAGATACTTAAATTATTAGTACTATGTTTCGATAGTTGACACTATTAATGGAAACATCAACAGGGCAGGCATTCCCAGGGACCCCAACGACCAAATGATCACCCTTCATCATATTCCTCTCTGCAAATGGCTAAAAGAAAAAAAAAAGAAGAAAAGAAATTGTATGTAAATGAAGAAAACTTGGTAGAGAAAGCAAATGGAATGCATCATAACAGAGACATATGCTTACCAGTGGTAGAGCTAGCTAGAAAATTATATTAACTGTGGCTAATTGAATATCCGAAATTACAAAATTACAAAAATATTAATACACTAATAATAGTTCATTTTTAAAATGAACCATAAGTTAGAAAATATATAATTACATATTAATATTTATCATTTACGTAACTTTAAGAAATTCTCAATAAAAATCATTATATTCAAACAGCAAATGAGATCAAGTAATTGTAATTTACATAATTTTTTCTATATTTGAAATTTAACTAAAATTTGATTTTATTACTAAAGTAACTAAATAAAAGATAGTAATGTAAACAAGTATATTACTTGTTATAGAATATAAAGTATAGTCACCTTTTTTTTTTCTTTTTCAAAATATTTATGCAACTAATTAAAAAGAAACAGCTAAAATTGAGCGATATCTCTTTCCTAAATTTTTCCCTTTTCCAATTGTGCTAAATAATCACCTTCTTCTTATCAAGCTTTTTCACTCATTCTCTCAACTTTTTAATTTTTTTTAGAGAAGAAAAGAAAAGGAAAATTCTCTACTGTTTGATCTGGTGTTCTTAAAATTAAGACTAGTTGAAGGAATTTCTTTTTCTTTTTTTTTTAAAGTTTGAAACTTAACTTGTTTAACAAAAGAAAAAAATTAATTAGTGATAAAATAAGAAAGAATGAGTTTGGGCAATAAATGGAGTACCCATACAATTTGCTCCACGCTTGTTAAAATTAATGTGGTAAAAGTTAATTTAATTCTAAAACATTTATTCCAATAAATATTGGCACCGAGCTTGACACTAAATAGGAATTTAAACAAAAAGATGACAATTAGAATCAATACCTGATTTTTTCTGAAATCACAATGGAGGGAACATGACAAATTTTGTGGAAATCTTCCCCTTCTTCACCCTCTGGAGTCTTCCTAATCCTCTCACAGAACCTTTTTGGCATCTCTCTTATCTCCAATTCTTTGAGTTTTGTCACAAATCCCAAACCATCTGGAATCTTCTCTAAATTTTCACAACTTACAATTTTAAGACAAGAAAGATTGGGCAAGGCTCCACTTTCCACCCTCCATTCCCTCAAGAGAGGGAGATCATCCAGTAAAAGAAATCTAAGTTGAGGAAACCAGTGCTAGAGCAAATTATCTCTTCTCCATCAAAGGCATTGTACCCCAACCAGAGACTTTGTAAGCTGGGCAGCTTTTCCAGTGTTCCCATCAAGTTTATTTCAATCCTAGAGCCCCGAAGTTCCAATTCAACCAAGTTTTGGAAGAAGTGGGTTTTGTACTCTGGCAACACTCTTAAACCACCTTCCAGACACAAGTGACACAGATTACAGCCAAACAACTTCTCTACAAGAGCCAACCACTTTTCTGAGCTACGAAACTCCTCGTCCGTATGAAGCCACACGCTTGCCTCCTTTAAGCTTTGTGAATCTGAGATAAAATTGATGACTTCTTCACATTCATTCTCTTCCCATATTTCCAATGATTTTATCACCTGGATGTTACTCAATTTGTGCAAGTCTTTAATTTCACACACATCAGGATCCAAGTTTTCTAATGTCTCAAGCTTACTCAAGCCAAGCAAGCGGAGTTTTCCACAGATTCTTGGACGACGATGCAGATTATAGGGAAGATACAGATGCCTTAAATTTTTCATTTTCCACAGAACATTCCTTGTTAACATTATCTCAGAATGACGTAAATCAAGGGTTTCCAAATGTTCCAAGTTGGCTAAGGATGAAGGCATCATTAAAAAAAAAGGACTCTAGACAAACATATCGCAAGTGGATAAGGTCACCGATTTCTAACTTGAATATTTGGATAAGGCACCGAATGGCATCATAGAGCGTATCTGGAACACTAGGCGGCATCCCTTCAACAGTCAAAGCTCTAAGCATCTTGAAATTGTTAAATTTAGTACTTGCCATAAGTCCATCATAATCACCTCCACCAAGCGTACGAAATGTGAGGGACCGAACATGCTTAATCATTTCTCTCTTTGGAGAAACGTACTTAGATACATCTTCTTCATTCAAAAATATGGCCATTCTATGATATTTGCTCCTTGAACAATTAGAATCCACTATCTCTGGATTGTTTTTTTCTCGGTAATCAACGATCTTTATAAAATTTTCATTCCTTGCCTTAGCCAAGCACAAATCTCTCATAAGGTCATGAAGTCTACATGATCGGAATTTTCGAAGTGAGGGTCCCTCCTTCAAACTCACCTGAATCATGCAACGCATTACTAACTCACCCAAGTAACGTTCCGCCACATCCATCATTGATTCATCTCCAATTCGATCATCTTCAGAAACCATTCCTTCAGCAATCCACAACTGATACAATGTCTCTGTTTCGATATCGTAATCTTCGGGATATATGCTTAAATATAGAAAACAGGGCTTCAATTGGTATGGCAAGTCACGGTAACTCAAAGCTAATATCCTCTGAAATTCTTCTTCTCGTCCAATGTTTTCACCCTTTGCAAGATATGATTTGATGTTTTGGTAGGCAATTTCCACTCATTTAACTCGTGCTTTGTTGCAGAATTCCTCCACAACAACCACAATGCTAAAAGTCCCCCGCAACATTTAACCATTTCTTTCCCTAACTCCTCAAATCTATGGATATCATCCAAGCCTACGTACGAATGAATGACACATGATTATGATGAAATTTTGACACATGCAGTGAATAAACTGAGTAATTTATTTATTTATTATTATTATTATTATTTTTTGGTCTCCTATCACTCACATGATTAAGAACATAAGAAATCAAGGCATGAAATTGAAAACTTTCTTGCTGGTGCAAGTTCATAGGAATTGAGGATGCAAATTAAGGAAGTATCAAATTTTAAGCACGAATGTCCTGGACCTTTATAATTACCACAATCCAATATATCAAATGTGGTTTTGATCTGTTTAGAAGGTTTAAGAATGATTTGAGTGATAGAGGATCGTTTCTAAATTTCAATAAGAGAAGATATGGAAGCATTAATACAATCAATCAATCAATCAACTATGAATCCATAATTCAACAAATCTTAAATTAAACACATCCTAAACGAGTTTAAATTGTGGCCTTTTTTTTCATTACTCACTAAATTTTTCTTGTTCATGCTAATTGTCCTTAGATAAACAAATCGCCCTATCTAGATCCTTTCTTATTTTACTCTAAAACTAAATCTCCAATTGCATTAAGAGTGGAATGCACATGGGAAAGTATACAGCAATAAAAATAAATAAATGCTAACGATAGAATTCAAATGTAACATTGAACTAAAAACTCATACCATGGTCATTGCTGTGTCGTCCACTTAAGGCTTTCTTCTGAATTAGCTCCCAACTTTCATCATGGCTTAGAAGTCGAGGTTCATGGTGGAAACCGTCTGGCCTTATGTGGATCGCCACATTTTTATTCCGAGTGGTAAGCAATTGATAGAGTGTATAATTGCATATTTATTGGATCAATTCTCTTGTATTTTAATTGATCAAAATGCTTTTTTATAAGGATATTAATTATTTTTGTGATTAATGGTTAGATGAAGCATTTTTCCTAAAGAATGTAACCTCACAAGTCAAGGGCACAAGAAAGCCTTAAATTGAGGCTTGAATTGAGGAAAAACAAAGCCTTGAATTAAGGAAAAGCAAAGCCTTGAATTAAGGAAAAGAAAAGCCTTGAATTAAGGAAAAGCAAAGCCTTGAATTAAGGAAAAGCAAAGCCAAATGTCTTGAATCCTTGCCTATAAATAGGCAAGGCTTGGAGACAATCAAGGCATCCCATTTTTTGGCTTTACTAGTTCAATAGAGAGGAAAACAAGGTTTGAAGATGAGAAGGAAGAAGAGGGAATGAATTTTCAGCCACAATTCATCCTTTCATGGAGTGAGCTACGGCCAAAGAAGACGAGAGCCGCACGGGATCGACAAAAAGGGCAGTCATTTGATTTTCTTTGTATTTTCTTTTAATTATGTTTAGCTAAATTTTTACTTTCCAATCAAGTTTAATTAAGGTTTGATTCCAACAATTGTGAGGTTCCGGTAATTTTATTATTTCTTTTATTCTTGAGTATTTATATATTTTCTATGCTTCATTATATTATTGAATTGAATTGTTAGACAAGAGGCATATTGTTTGATAGTTGAATTCAATATATAGTCATTTAGAATAATTAATCTTTTGTTGATTGTTCTAATTCAAGTGACAAATAACAACATCGAAAGGTAATCAACGCCTTAGATTGTATGTTATGAAAATATATAATCTAGCTTAAATAAACAAGGCGTTTCCGGGTTTACTGGTTAGTAATTGGGTCTTTTTGAATCTTAATGCAATTAATAGACATAACTCATAGGACAGATCCGAAGATTGTGTTGTTAATTAGAGAAATAACTCATAGGACGGATCCGAAGGTTATCGAAAAAGTAAGAAAAGATTGGTTGTTAGAGGACGGATCTTCAACAACTATAACCAATTTATTCAAGATAAAAGAACCTATCTTTTGAATCAATGATCAATTTGAGGAATCAATACCGAAATTAATTCTTGATTAGAAGCTTCTTCTTATTAATTTTTCCTCATATTTTTAGTTGGTTATTTAATTTGTTTAGTTATCTTAATTGATTCTTGCTTAGTTTCATAATACAAAATCCCCCCTTCTTTATTTTATTTTGTTCAAGGAATAAATCTAACCAATCTCTGTGGATTCGACCCTCTTACTGCTATCTACAAAGCTTAGCCCAGGGAAGGATTATTTTTGGTGGTTTCGACACCCATCAGCAATATTTTGCTTTCTGGTCTCTCTGTTGTTGGGAATGCATTTCTAATACATTCCCAGGCATCCGCTGACCAAATATCATCAAGAACTATCAAACATCTTTTGCTCTGCTGAATCTCATAGAGATGTCGGACCAGCTGATCCTCTGTCCATTGTTTCAAAATTTGTTCACCATTCTCAGGAATTATTTTTACCAATATTCCCTGTAAGACATCTTTGGTTTGCCACTGTTGTGATATGCAAACCCAGGCAAAAGCATCAAAATGTTGCCTCACATTTTGGTGTTTGTATACTTTTCTTGCAATTGTGGTCTTTCCTATACCCCCCATCCCGTAAATGGAGACAACATTACAGGGATTTACGTCATGTCCATCGGTCAAATGCTGCACCAAAGAACTTGACATCATCCCGCATTCCAACAATTTCCTCCTCCTCAACATGAGAATAAGTGCGCCTCATCAACCATTGTTGCCTTGAACTTGGACCTTCCTCTCCATTATATTTCGATCCCATATTCATGAAAACTTACGTAAGATCGAGATTCGCTATGAAGCTTTTGGATCTCTGATCCTACTGCGGACGCATGTAGCATTCACTCGAGATACAAGAGTATCTTTTCAAGAAATTAGCAATGCCTTTTCCTCCTCTGGATGCAACTTTGAAGGCAACGGCTTCTAGTGCATTTTTCATCATAAGCAACAATTTTGCTTTGAGAGATCCACTCCGAATGACCGCATCCTCATCTTGTCTCGAATCAAGATCTCTCAACAAATGACAAGATTAGGCTCATCTTTGATTGAAGCTCGACTTGCTCACTCACACCTCCTAGAAATTGGGCCTCTTCTTTCAACAATTTGGTGATATTTTCTAAAAGAAAAGACACGACAGGCTCTGCCAACTCCGCCATTACTTGGAACTGTAAAATGGTATAGTTTCTCAAGGGGTGAAAGAATGAGCAAATTCAAATATTTATTTGTATTACACACATATAGCATCAACTGGAACACTCAATGATCATTCTTTAAAGTTGAAACTCGCAAAAGCCTTTTCCGATAACAGATCTGGAAAAGGCTTGTGCGGTTCAGGATGATGTGGGTCCAGCCGAGGATTCAGTTAAAGTCAATTAAAGTCAATGATGTTGATTTTTATTTTTATTTTTTTAAAACAGAGAATAATTCTTTTAGATCATTTTTATTTTTATTTTTTTTAAACGGAGACTAATTCTTCTAGATCATTAGCACTTTTGTCTTAAATACTAACAGGAACCGTATCAGAAAACTTGGTGACACGCCGGGACTTGATCCCTCATGGTGACAGCATTAATGAGCATTCTTTTATCATTTACCCATCAATTTTTTGAAGCTTCCAGCAGCATTTTGCCTCCATGACCACCACAAGCACTAGGATTTTCCTTGGGAATCAAGTCACAAAAGAAAAGAACAGTCGCCATTGTTGTTATTATTATTATTTTAATTTGAAAAACTTCTAGATAATATAGTTTTGAGAAATTAGTTGGTGATATTTTACAAATGATACAACAGGCTCTGCCAATTCGGTCATTTATTTGAGGTGATAATATGGTAATGCTGCCATGGTGATTTGTAAATTCTTTTCAGCTTCAAAGTGTGGTTGTTAATGAACAAGTCTGTTTTGCATATTGGGAATGATATTTTGCATATCTTGCTTATAGAAGGAGCAAATTATGTGCAGAATCTTTAGCTCTTTTTTATAATTTACATTCACTCTTTTCAATTTCTTCTTGTTTTATCTTTGGCATGAAGTGCTAGATGGAAATAATAATAATAATAAAAAATTCTCTGTTCTTTTTAAGAGTGCAAGTTAAGTAGATATTCAAGAAGGCCTTGGTGAGAAAAAAGCCGGAAGGCCGTTGGAGAGAAAAAAATTACTATTCCTAGGGGCAAACCAACTGCAAAATCGGTGCGATTTTTTACTGTTCTATGAACAGTATTTTACTGTTCATAAAACAGTTAAAATTTTTTTGAATTTTAATGAACATTTTTTTTTTGGTGTTGCGGTCTCTCCATGCAATAGTAGCAGACTATTCAACGCTTGCGGCAGTAGTTGGGGGGCGACGCTATTCAATGTCTGCAGGTTGGGTTCACGCCACGGCTTGAGATGCGAGTTAGAGATTTAGTTCTAGTTTCTTACACCACAGGCCCTTAGTAGTGGGCCACTTGAGATGCGTAACATTACTTGTGTATAGTATTAGTGTCCTGATATATCCGGGCTTTTGTATTTTGGTAATTTGGGTTGTTCCTAGGTTGTCCAAGTCCTCAACCCTTCCCGTCTTGTGCGGGTTTAAATTCGATTGAACTTAGGTCGTTTAGGTTGTCAACCCTTCCCGTCTATTGCGAGTTTATTTTATTTTTCTTTTTCTTCCCGCTCGTCGGGTTGCCTTTCAGGAATTTTGCCCCTTTGTGGGCTTTTGTTTTCGTGGGTTATAGCGCTATCTTCAGTAGCGATACCACGAAATCCTTTACGCCCTCGTGACTTGTACATTTGCTATTGTGCCTTTTAATCTTACTATCGTTTCGAAAAAAAAGTTAAGTAGATATTCATAGCGTGAGTTACACCTAAAATTGAGAGCCACCCTTTAAATCCAAATATCAATGTTCAACTTGTTGAGTAAAGAGCATTTCAATCTTCTCACCAAGAGCTCTAAAATTTGCTTGTTTAACATTGAGATTACTTTCCCTGTAGGAAAACCAACACATATGTTGAAAGAGTTTGACCTGAGCACATTGGCATCATTGGAAAAACCAATGAAGAATTATAGAAACAAGAAGGGTATAATCATATTTTAGAACAAATTTAGGCATAAATTAAGGAGCTCTCTTTAAACTTGTTCACTTTGTTGTAAGAAAATTAAAGCCTACTAGATCATTAGTGAATGCTACAAAGAGATGTGATAATACATCAGTCGAGAAGACCCGCAGCCTCTCTAACTAGCCCGTTAAATTCTTGTGTTGTGGCTTTAAATCTCTTATCCAAATTTTATGCCTCAATTAGGATTTTTCGAAAATGTAATCGGTTGAGGACATTCATAATTCCTTTTCAATGTGCCTTCCAATGGGGAAAAAATCACAAGATATTCCAGGATATTCCAACTATATTTTTCTGAATTACCAGGATATTCCAACTATATTTTTCTTAATTTGTATAAGAGATATAATGATTTTTCTTAGATTTTTTTAGTTAAATTGAAGACAATATATGTTGACATTATTGATATTTTTTTATTCAAAACATTGTCCACCATAAGTGATATTGCGATGTTGATTAGAGTATAATCCCTACATAGATGAAACTTTAATGTTTTATCAAGGCACATCTTAATTGGGAAACGAAATTGCACTGCATATCTTATAAACCCTTAATATAAATAGGAAAACAGTGTGAAAGAGTTATGTAAAATAGAATAAATCAAAATATCATAAAAGATGTAAAAAGTTATTAAAGAGAATTATGAATCAAATAGTACATGAATCACAAGCATAATTAAAGATGGGGTTACCCACCGAAGATTTTTGACAAACTTAACCAAAGCAAACACATTACACACAAAGGTACTTAAATTATTAGTACTATGTTTCAATAGTTGACACTATTAATGGAAACATAACAGGGCAGCCATTCCCAGGGACCCCAACGACCAAATGATCACCCTTCATCATATTCTTCTCTGCAAATGGCAAAAAAAAAAAAGAAAAGAAAAGAAAAGAAATTGTATGTAAATGAAGAAAACTGGGTAGAGAAAGCATATGGAATGCATCATAATAGACACAGAGGCTTACCAGTGGTACAGCTAGCAAGAAAATTATTTTAACTGTGGCTAATTGAATGTCCGAAATTATAGAATTACAAAATTATTAATACACTAATAGTTCATCTTTAAAATGAACCATAAGTTAGAAAATATATAATGACATATTAATATTTATCATTAACGTAACTTTAAGAAATTCTCAATAAAAATCATTGTATTCAAACAGCAAATGAAATCAAGTAATCATAATTAACAGAATTTTCTATATTTGAAATTTAACTAGGATTTGATTTTATTACTGAAATAACTAAATAAAAGATAATAACGTAAACAAGTATATTACTTTTTCTTCTTTTTCAAAATGCTTATGTAACTAATTAAAAAGAAGAAGTTGAAATTGAGCGATCTCTTTCCTAAATTTTTTCCTTTTCCAATTGTGCTAAATTAATAATCACCTTCTCCTTCGATCAAGCTTTTTCACTCATTTTCTTAACCTTTTAATTTTATTTTAAAGAAGAAAAGAAAAGGAAAATTCTCCACTGTTTGAACTGGGGTTCTTAAAATTTAGACTAGTTGAAAGAATTTTTATTTTTTTTTAAAGTTTGAAACTTAACGTGTTTAACAAAAGAAAAATATTAATTAGTGACAAAATAAGAAAGAATGAGTTTGGGCAATGAACCATGAATGGAGTACCCATACAATTTGCTCCACGCTTGTTAAAATCAATTTTTTAGGGGCACAATAAAATATTGCTTTTGTTAAAATTAATGTGGTAAAGTTAATTTACTTCTAAAATATTTACTCCTATAAATATTGGCACGGAGCCTGATTATAGTACTACACACTGACAAGCTACTAAATAGGAATTTAAACAAGAATATGACAATTATGATCAATACCTGATTTTTTCTGAAATAACAATGGAGGGAACATGACAAATTTTGTGGAAATCTTCCCCCTCTTCACCCTCTGGAGTCTTCCTAATCCTCTCACAGAAGCTTTTTGGCATGCCCCTTATCTTCAATTCTTTGAGCTTTCTCACAAATTGCAAACCGTCTGGAATCTTCTCTAATTTTTCACAACCTACAATTTTAAGACAAGAAAGATTGGGCAAGGCTCCACTTTCCAACCTCCATTCCCTCAACATAGACAACTCCTCCAGTAAAAGAAATCTAAGTTGAGGAAACCCAGTGCTAGAGCAAATTATCTCTTCTCCAACAAAGGCGTGGTACCCCAACCAGAGACTTTGTAAGCTGGGCAGCTTTTCCAGTGTTCCCATCAAGTTTATTTCAATCCTAGAGTTCCAAAGTTTCAATTCAACCAAGTTTTGGAAGAAGTGGGTTTTGTACTCTGGCAACACTCTTAAAAGACCTTTCAGAGACAAGTGACACAGATTGCTGCCAAACAACTTCTCTACAAGAGCCAACCACTTTTCTGAGCTAAGAAACTCCTCTGGCATTTCAAGCCCCACAGTTGCCTCCTTTAAGCTTTGTGAATCTGAGACAAAATTGATGATTTCTTCACATTCACTCTCTTCCGATGCTTCGAATGTTTTTAACACTTGGAGGTTACTCAATTTGATCAAGTCTTTAGTTTCACATATGCTAGGATTCAAGTTTTCTAATATCTCAAGCTTACTCAAGCCAAGCAAGCGGAGTTTTCTACAGATTCTTGGACGACGATACAGAGCATAGGGAAGATACAGATGCCTTAAATTCTTCATCTTCCACAGAACATTCCTTATTAAGAGTATCTCAGCACCACGTAAATCAAGGGTTTCCAAATGTTCCAAGTTGCCTAAGGATGAAGGCAGCATTAAAAAAAAGGACTCTAGACAAACATATCGCAAGTGGATAAGGTCACCGATTTCTAACTTGAATACTTGGATAAGGAACCGAATGGCATCATAGAGCTTACCGTCAAAACTAGGATCCATCCCTTCAACAGTCAAAGCTCTAAGCATCTTGAAATTGTTAAATTTAGTACTTGCCATAACATCAGATGCATCTCCACGAATTGTGAGGGATCGAACATGCTGAACCATTTCTCTCTTTGGCGGAACGTACTTGGATACATTTCCTTCATTCAAAACTATGACCATTCTATGACGTTTACTACCACTTGTTGAAGAATTTAAATCCCCTAACTCTCCATTGTTTCCTTCTCGAGAATCAATAATCTTCATAAAATTTTCATCCCTTGCCTTGGTCAAGCACAAATCTCTCATAAGGTCATGAAGTCGACATGATTTGAACTTTCGAACTGCAGGTCCATCTTTCAAACTCACCTGGATCATGGAACGTTTTACTAGCTCACCCAAGTAACGTTCTGCCACATCCATCATTGATTCATCTCCAATTCGATCTCTTTGGAGTACCATTCCTTCAGCCAACCACAGGTGATACAATGTCTCTGTTTTGATAACATAATCGTCGGGATATATGCTTAAATACAGAAAACAGGGCTTCAATTCGTATGGTAAGTCGTAGTAACTTAACGCTAGTATCTTCTGAAATTCTGCTTCTTGTCCAATTTTTTGACCCTTTTCGAGTAAAGATTTGATGTTCTTGTGTACTTCTTGCCACTCGTGCAACGAGTATTTTGTTGCAAGAATTCCTCCGATTACAATAACAGCCAATGGAAGTCCGGCACAACACTTGGCGATTTCCTTTCCTAACTTTTCAAGACCTACACATGAATGAATGAATGAATGAATGGCGCACCATTACAACTCATTTCTTTCTCAAGCAGGGAGTCTAATTTTGAATACAATTAATACTCAACTTCTCCGAATGAGAAATGGTTTAATTATGTGTCCAAGGGTGTTTATTAGTGAGAATATAGACCACTGTTTGCATAATAATTAACTCGAAATGAACTTTACTTAAAAATCACCGTTAGCATTAATTAAAGAATTATTTTTAACACATCAAGTTTGACGAATTCAGCCAAATACGGTCTACAATGATTGGAAATCTACAAAATTCTGCTGTTAAAAAAATTAATTATCAGCTTTTACTATTTATGTTATAATATAATTTCACGTACGAGTAACATTAGTGCTTTACTACTAGTTATATTGATATGATTAGGTGATTTTTAGGATGATTTGAATGACAAAAAAAGAACAATTTCTAAACTCAACAAAAGAAAAGGATGTATGAATACAGTGAATCATTCAATCATGAACTTCAGAATTAATCAAATCTAAAGCTAAACACATGGAAATAGCTTTTAGATAGTTGTGATTTTCCCCCCTTCATCCTAGATGGCTAAATTTTTATCATTTTCTGTTACCCGTACAGAGATAAGCAAGTGGACTGCACATATGAGAAGTATGCATCCGCAGCCATGACAAAATAATTGCTAAAAATATAATTCAAAAGCATCATTAAACCGAAAGGACATACCATGATCAACACTGTTTCCTCCCCTTGAGGCTTTTTTCTGGAGTAGATCCCAACTTTCATCAGCCCTTAGAAGTCGAGGTTGATGGTGGAAGCCAGATGGCTCTACATAGGTCGCCACGTCTAGGTTCCGAGTAGTAAGCAATGTTTTGCTTCTTGATCTCTCTGGGGACGGGAAAGCATTTTTCAAATGATCCCAAGCATCTGTCGACCAAATGTCATCAAGAACTATCAAACATCTTTTGCTCTGCTGAATCTCAAAAAGATGTCGGAACAGTTGATCCTCTGTCCGTTGTTTCAAAATTTCTTTGCTATTCGTTGGATCTATTTTTACCAATATTCCTTGTAATATATCTTTGGTTTGCCACTGTTGTGATATGCAAACCCAGGCAAAAGCATCAAAATGTTGCCTCACTTTTGGGTGGTTGTATACTTTTCTTGCAATTGTGGTCTTTCCTATACCCCCCATCCCGTAAATGGAGACAACATTACAGGGATTTACCTCATGTCCATCGGTCAAATGCTGTACCAGCAACTTGACATCATCCTGCATTCCAACAATATCCTCCTCCTCAACATGAGAATAAGTCCGACTCATCAACTGTTGTTGCCTTGAACTTGGACCTTCCCTCTCCATTATATTTCTGATCCCATATTCATGAAAACTTCTGGTAAGATCAGAGATTCTGCTATGAAGATTTTGGATCTCTGATCCTACTCTGTGACGCATGTAGCATTCACTCAGGATACAAGAGTATCTTTTCAAGCAATTAGCAATGCCTTTTCCCCTCCTGGATGCAACTTTGAAGGCAAAGGCTTCTAGTGCATTTTCAGCATCATAAGCAACATCTTTGCTTTGAGAGATCCACTCCCGAATGAGCGCATCCTCATCTTGTCTCTTATCAGCTTCTCTTAACAGGGACAGCATTAGCTTCATCTTTGATTGAAGCTGCTCAGCTTGCTCACTCACGCCTCCAAGAAATTGGGCTTCTTCTATCAACAATTTGCTGATATTTTCTAAAACAAAAGATACAACAGGCTCTGCCAGATTGGCCATTTATTTGTAACTGTAGAATGATGGTTGCTAGGTTGTGTCTATTGTTGCAAGGGGTTAACACTAAGAAAATTCAATTTAGTATTTGTACTATTTATATAGCGGGAACAAGAAGAATCATTCTTTGCTTATATAAGTAAGCAAAGCAACAAAATTGTTCTTTTGTTTTCACTTTGCCTTCAGTTTTAACGACTCTAGTTCACTTTTGTGCTTTGATTATTCATTTACTTCAGCATCCTCTGAGGTTGGAGGCAAGCAATGAATCTATTCTTGGCCAACCCTTCAAGGTAGAGGAAAAGTTTCTTAATACTTTCAACAGAAAGGACAGGATATATATTAATTGAAGGGGCTGCAATTTTTTGATTACTACAGAAAACAAATTATAAAATAGATAATGAAATTTTGATTGTATTTTTTACCCTCTAATTTGGAGTAACTTAATTATCTGAAAAATTCAGATATCAAACTGGTCAAAAATTGCTGGACAGGCGCCAGAAATAGCCACCATAGAAATTTCGGAATTGCAAGTCGGGCTAACTCTTACTATTTTAATATATATGTATTTGTACTGTTAGAGTCTCCCTTTACGTCCTGATTCCTCATTCTCATTTAATTCTTAACTTTTGTGCCTGTATTATTGAGAGTTTCAGTTTATATTGTGCGACGCAATTCATTATAATAAAATCTATTTGTTATTGTACAATTCAAAAAGCTACTATTAAAAATATAACACTACTTAATGCATAATTGTTGGTGTATTAAACCAAGCTTATTTAGCAAATTATATTTTGATTAGGATTTACTAATTCTTAATTGAATTAGATTTGAATTCTTTTTAGAAAACAGATTTTGTGTGGGATTTGATTATCAAATCCTAATTGGTTTTGATTAAGTATGGGATCTATATAAATGAGCCATGATTATTAGTTTGTCTGAGAGACTCAGAAAAACAAGAAAAAAAGAGACTCTAAGAAAAATAGAATTGAGAGAAGTAGGAGTTTCTTTCTACTGTTTGTATTTTGAAGGGTAAGGTTTTTTCTTACTTTATTGTCTGTCTCCAAATAAATTGTTTTGTTGTTTTCCGCTGCGTGAATTTTAAACGTAGGATTTTTACATCCTACATGTGGTATCAGAGCAGGCAACGTTAATTGTTGGTTTCTTGATCCTGGTGTTTGTTCTAAAAGTTGTTTGTTCTAGCAAAAGAGGATGATTGGAACATAAAATGTGTTGTTCCAAAACTCACGGGAAAGCAAAATTATAAATTTTGGAGGATTCAGATAGAAACACACCTTCAAGCATACGATTTACTACAATTCATTCAAAAAGAGGTACCAGATACTACTAATGCCGAAACCAAAAAAAAGGTATATTTGACCTTATCTCAAATTCATCAGGCAATTGATATGTCAATTTTTCATAAAATTTGTGTTGCTAAAACTGCCAAACAAGCATGGAATATTTTGGAAAGAGCTTATATTGGCATAGATCAAGTTAGAAAAAATAATGTGTTATTGTTGAAGAGAAAATTTGAATTGTGCTCTATGGAGAAATTTGAAACGATTGAAAACTATTTTTCCCGTTTGTTAGTGATAAGTGAATAAAAATGATAACTTCTAGGTTAAGATATTTCTATTATCTTATCCAATTATGAAAGAATTTAGCCTTATGTAGCTTGAATTGCTATTTTGTAGGAGAAAATTGCTTGGAGAAAGTTTAGACCGAAAAGATTGTTGCGTGAGACTGAAAAGTCGTGATTTTTGTTGGAGAAAAGAAAGACTATGATACTAATGCCATGGCATGTAACTTTTCATGCCACAGCATTGGGGAAGTTGGCAGAATTACGGGAACTCAAAGGATTACGCAAATCAGATTATCCGGTTGAGAAAAACGAGTTCTACACAACATTGACTTCTAATCTTCATGGACCAGAACAACTATAAATAGAGGAGAACAACCAAGAACACAACAACCATACAACGATAGAATAGAGATAGTTTTACTTAGTTTTATGCAAGCCATGTTTAGTGGCTGAAACTCTTTTCTTTAGGACTGGGATGTAGCCATCATTACGTAATTTTCATTTATATAATTGTGGTATTATCCAATATCTGATTTATTTGGTATTAATTCTTGTAAATGCTTGATCACCATTTGCATGTTTAAGGTATTGGTGAAGAGGCGACAGCTGACATCAATATTAGTTCGTGAATTCTTCAGACCTTAATTGTGAATCACGATAGTAGATTCTCAATTTCTGCAGCATAGTATTCTTTTGTTCATCATGCATTCATAGTAATTTTGGAGTCACGAAAGTAGTCCCATAATTATTATTTGAATAGTAATATTATACTCTGAGAGGAGATAATATTTAATTAGGTGAATAGTTGTGAGGATTTATCACAAAATAATTATATGAATGGAATTTATAGTAATGGTTGGTGAAATCCCAAGTCCTAAAGTTTGTTAATCTGAATTCTTTTAGTTGAACTTTTTAATATTGCTTTTATTTCACTACATCCACTTTTCTTTTGCATGTTGCTCTAGATAATATGTATTAATATTGCTCAACTGGTAGTTGTTCACCTCCCTGTGGGACGATACTCGTAATTATACTATAATTACATGACTTGCAATTAAGTGGTATATTTTTACCGAGTCAGTTAGATATCAAGAATAAGATGGAATTTAATGGGTATATTCTTGATGATAAATTTTTTGTGAAAAAAGTTCTTTATTCGTTATCTACGAGATTTGATTATGTTGTTGCACTTATATTGGAGACTAAAGATTTATCAACTTTGAACATTGAAGAATTATAAAGTTCATTAATTCTTCATAAACAAAGAATTGATGGGAAGCTTGTATTAGAAAACAAGCCCGTGGAACAAATAGCAAAACCTCAAGATACTACAATAATTGAGGAAAAAGATGGTCCCAATGTGGAGTCTAATGTTCACAGTCAAAATTTTGAAGAGATGGATTGTGAAAATTGCCAAGTTGATTTTGTAAAAGATGAAGAAGAGATACTTGGTTCGGTAGAGTAACAAGAAGAATTTTTTGATGTTTTGGTTGATGAAGAAATCGTTAATTTAGAAGAAAAATCGGAAACCATTGACACAGTTGAAGAAGATGAGAGAAAATTTGAGTCTTTACCTAGAAGAGAAATTTGGTATTGTAAAATATTTTGAATTACGTAACAATGGTGAAGATGATTGTTTTGACAAGTGGATCAATATGGTTGAGGTTTTTGATCAAGAAGAAGACGCAAATAGAAAATTTTCAAAGTATAAATTTTCACCAATCACAAGATTGAAAGTGATAATGAAGATAAAGATCAAGAAGTTGATATTGTACGTAATTTACACGCGAAGGAGATTTCAAAAGAAATTCATACTCGAGATGGAGTTGAAACTACTTTTATGGCAAGCTTGGTTTAATGAGGCTTTGTTGGTGTATTAAACCAAACTTATTTAGCAAATTATATTTTAATCAGGATTTACTAATTCTTAATTAAATTAGATTTGAATTCTTTTTAGAAAACAAATTTTGTGTGGGATTTGATTATTAAATCCTAATTGGTTTTGATTAAGTATGGGATCTATATAAAAGACCCATGATTATTAGTTTTTGTGAGAGACTCAGAAAAACAAGAAAAAGAGAGACGAGAGAAGTAGGAATTTCTTCCTACTATTTGTATTTTGAAGGGTAAGGTTTTTTCCTACCTTATTATTTGTCTCTAAATAAATTGTTTTGTTGTTTTCCGCTGCGTGAATTTTAAACGTAGGATTTTTACATCCTACAATAATTTACTATATAATTTTTTATTTTTATATTTCACATTTATAAAATTCTTCCCCTGCTCTAAACCTAGAGTAAGAAATGAAAAACTTTTTCTTGCTGCATAATCCTAAGTAAGGCATTAGAGAAAAGGATTTTTCAAAAAACTAATATGCCTTTATTACATTTGCCGAGGTTTATGTTTCCTTTGTCAACTTCTGTTATTTGTGGAAACCAACGATGAGCAGTATAGATATGCAACGATGTCAATAGACTCATGAAAGGTTTTATGAACAAATTTAGTAATTCATCATGTCAACAAATTGATGAGAAACCACACTTGGGATAACCAATGGAGGCTGGAAGATGAATAAACAAAATATTAGACGTCTTGAATAGATTTTTTTTTTTTTTTTTTTGTCAGATTTCGACAAGGGAACCCAATAAACTAAAAAAAAACTACGAATCTATCAACTTAATTCCAAAATTCAATTCGATCACAAATGTCAAAAAAAATATGATTAAATTATCGAACTTAGCAATTTGAGTTTCATTCGGACTAAAATCAGGTCAAATCAATAGGCAATTCTTCATCTAATTAGATGAAATTGAAAAAAAAAAATTGGATTTTTTTAGACGATATAATTATGCTTCAAAAATTTCCTTCAGTTCCATTTGACTCGATGAAGATGGATTTTTTTATAGGATATAATGACGCTTCAAATATTTCCTTTAATTCCATTTAACATGGTGAAAAATTGGTGTTGGGGAGAAAATAACATCGTAAAGGATACAATGAGAAGTTCGATTAAAATCGTCTAATAAATAATAAGAGTTTAACTTGAATTCAATAACTTTAGTTCCAAAGTTTTGAGTCCTTCTGATTTATTAAGTTAGAAACAAGCAAGCAAAATTGGATATGCCTTTAACAAGAACCCATTCCTTGCTTAAGAGTGTAACAACATGATTCTCTTATCTATAACTTTGCCTTTAATTTTAACAATTTTGGATTCATTGATGGTCTTTATGCCTTTAATTGAGCTTCCTTTACCATAGAAGCAAGTAATGAATCTATTCTTGACCCTAGTATTAAAATATTTGACCTTCACTTTCCATTTCACGAATCCATTTCTGCTCAACAAATTCCTAATATAATTCTAATTCGTTTACAATGTTTATTGGAAAATGTCTTAAAATTATTAAAAAGACCCCAGTTGGAAGTCCACGGTATTAGAACTATCCGCATTCAGGAAAAGGTGTGCTTCTAAGCTTTTACGCCCATTAAATTTGCTTCTCCCCATAAATTTTGTGTCTCTTTTTTTTTTTTTATGATTTATGTGTACTTTGATTGATCATATTGTGTGAGTTGATAATGGATTGAATTTATAGGCTATTTGGGTTTTAAAGTTGGATACTTTATCGATTGTTATTGCGGATTTAGATTATTTACCAGTCCCAATTAGGTTGCCATAAAAGTTTTGGATTTGGTTTCAGAAATATTCACAAACCAGCGAAATTGAGTAGCTAAATTGAGTATGAGTAATAATATTCATAATAACTTTCCAGAGTAACTGATATAGTAAGTATAAAAAAATAAAATCATCATTTATTATTTTATATTTTTTTAAAAAAGTTATTTTTTGCCATTTTATGTTTATCATATCAATTACGATGAAAAATAGTATTGTTTCTCATTGTGTAAATAGTCACAAAATTTAACAAGAAGAAACGATTTACCAAGCGCTTTGTTAGATTAATTTTATTGTCGTATCTTTAGGTTTTATCATGTCAGCATTCATTTTTTACCTTTACCCTGTTGTGGTTCAAATTTTGGTTAGTTGTCTTACAAAAAATCTACACTTTGAAGCTTTTGTATTCTGAGTACGTTATACACAATTTTTCAAAACATATTTTTATATATTTTTAATATTTTTTTAACTTTTAATATATTTTTGTTCTTACAATTATTATTTTGAAAAATATAAAAGTATGTTTTGAGATATTGTTGATACGGGTCCTTTATTTCTTTTACAAAACCTTGTTTTAGTATTCCAAAAAAAATCAATTTTTTAACAAAAATGTTAAGACGAATTTTATTTATCTCCTTGAAATTTTATTTTAACTTTTAAGATTTAAAAATATCACACTCTCTCTTTTTGCGGCTTTTTTGGGGCTGCAACTTTTAGAACTTGGACATTCATTTGAGGCGCATCAAATAAATTTTTGTAAATTAACTTACTAGTGTTATATTAAGCCAGTAGATACTTCGAATACTCTCTTCCTTTCATTATTTTGTTCTAAAAAAATAGTTTATTTTTAAGATTTTATATTATTTTTTAAAAAAATTTACTTTTAAAATAAATTTTTATATTATTTTTATTAATAATAATTATATATAATTTATAATTAAAAAGTAACGATAAACATAAAATTTTATATATTTAACAGTAAATTAAATAAACTTGTTGTACATATCTTTACTAGAATTGTCAGTGAGCACTTAGTTACTAGATAATTAATCATGTAGTGACGAAGGAAAAAAAAAAATTGGTGATGTCAAATTAATTATGGGATATTTTGTAAAACCATACAAATTAAGCCAGTCAGCATCGTGATTCTTTTTTTGACCTTTATGATTATTTTAACTTGCAACCGACAAACTTGTTAGTAAGAGGACGAGAAATTTTAAAATTTTAAATATAAATAATTAAAAGGATCATGATGGACAAAAAAAGATTACAACAACATTAAATGTAGGAAACGATTTTTGCGATTTAATGTTTTGAATAATTTGTTGAATTATTTTCCATCAATGCAAACAATTTGGAAATGGGGGATACTTTGCACATATTCAAAATTATTTTAGCAATTTGAAAATTTTCTCTGCTAAATGCAAAACTTCATACTAAAGCCTCAGAATAAATAGCCTCAGCAGCAACAACATTGACTTATGTATGCAACTAGCTATTAGGTTCAACAACTATGGATAGGACCCATTACCTTGTTGACTCAAAGCCCCCCGTGAGCCCAGAGTTATCTATGGGCACGTTTTTGTCAAGAACACGAGTCATGGAGCAGTAGTTTGAATCCCTTTTGTCAAACCTTTCTCCTTCCTCCTTCACTGTCCTTTCTTCTGTTCTCAGAAAAATTTGAATCCCTTTTGTAAGGCTGCTGTTTTTATAGTAATGAAAGTATATTTATTTTAATTTTCATAGCTTCAGGGCTTGACAAATGGTATCAGAGAAGCAATCCTGCGACATGTTTTGATGGCTGAGAGCATTTGTTCAAAGATTATGGAAGAGAAATTCTTGGAGTATGATCAAACTTCACGAGTTCTTAATTAGGGTGACAGAACAGATATATCAAATGTACACAAAAATTGGAATTAAACTTGAAGCAAATATGGATAAATTGATACATAGATTAGAGGCTAAGTTGATTGATGAGTCTTTTCTGAGTTTCCTCATTTCTGTCCTTCCTTCCTCTCCTTCATGAATCCTCCTCCTACCTCTTTTCCTGTCCTTTCTATCTTTCCCCTCTCCTTTCTCTCTTCCTTCCTTCCTCCCTCCATTTTCATTCTCCTTTCTATCTGTTTCCACAAGACTAAATCTTATTTGTAAAGTTTGCAGAATATGTATTAATGAAATTATTTTTCTTTTAATTTATATGGCTTAAGGTCCTGACAATTTTACCTGCGCAAAAAGATATGGATTTGATAGGTTGTACAATTTTATTAATGTAACCATGTGCTAAAATGGAAGATTGAAACAAGCCGACACATAAACGAAGTACTTTGACATGACAAACAATAGTAAAGGGATGACTACAGAAATTATACAGTCCAAACCTTACAACAAAAAGAAACTCATAGAACTACATGATGTAACCAAAAAAAAAAAAAAGTGTAGAACGTCTGATGGAAAGAAAATGGTGAACAACTACACTCTTGCAAGGCTAGGAATTGAGCAATTTTCAAAGATGATGACCCTTTAACTACCTAAATGCAATCATAAATGACCAAATTTCCTCTGCGCAAATTTAGCTCACAGTGGGGACAGTTTTAATCTACACTCAAGTATCCGCAGGAGGCTGCTGTTGGTGTGGCCACATCTGCTGAGGCATATAAGGGCGAGGCTGATGACCATAGAGAGCTTGATCCATTGGTTTACCCATATAAACTGCAGAAGCTCCAACAGGTGGTGCAGAATGGGGTGGCATGTAGTAGTAAGGAACACCCTCTGCAGGACCTCCAACGGGAATAGTACCTCTAGGCATTGATGCCAACATCTCCTCTTTCAAGTCTTCTCTTGGTACTATATCAACCAAAAAATCGAATATGTCAGTCCTAGTGATGGCTGCTGCAATGTCATTTTTCTGTAGTGTCCTCCTTTTGTTCTCTTCCGTATGGTTCCATGCCCGCAGGGTCAACTCAAGGATAAACATCTCACAAGCGCGAGCAAATATAACTGGTGCTTCTGCTGATATCATCCTGACATCTTCATCAGCTTTCATTATCTTCTTGATCCTAGCCAATGGCAGGCTGTGATTCTTAAAATCAGTCACCTGCTCTATCTCTTGGTACTGATTTGCCCAAAAGTTCTGGAGTTGTTGCTGCAACTGTTGTTGCTGCTGCTGGTGAATGTGCTGGTATGCAAGTTGATGTTGCGCCATCTGAGCTGAAGAGGTAGGAAGGGCACCTGTTTGAGGAGTTTGAACTGGACCAGCTGATGCAGAAGGAGACGGCCCCATCATTTGGTTAGTTTGATATGATGGTGCAACACTGTATGGCGCATGAGCAGAGCTACCTGGAAGTTGTCCATTTCCTTGCTGATCCATTTTTTGTCAAGTCTCACTTGAAAGCTTTCGATATTCACTTCCTAGGTGCCACGAGCCTGCATGTAAATTCAAAATAAAGAAAGAAGATCATAAGAAAACTACTCAACTATATCTGGTTATCTTTCCAATTACCAAGAAGCACTACAAAGTGGAAGTAGGTAAATTACCTTTCTAGATATGATGGAAATATACAACTAATATGCAACAACTCAAGACCATTCTTGATATAATGATGCAATCAGGCAGGTGAATAAAGACATTTCAAATACAATAAACAATCACCCAAGTCAATTAACAATGTAGACTCCCTTTCTGTTCCCTTCTTATGCTTTTGATTTTCGTATATAAATCATCATAGAGAAAAAAATATGCCATCAAAAACAATGAGCAAAATATCCATGCAGAAGAATAAACTTGGAAAAGCTTCAAACATATATTCAAGTAATGTGAGTCATCTGAAGCAAGTCAGGGCAGAAATTTTTTTAAAATATAATGTAAACTATATAAATACAGTAGAAAAGCAGAAAACTAGAAATGCTTGTTAACAAAATCGTCATGACAGTATTTATGCAAACAAAAAAGGTCAAACTTCGCTACACAAAACACCAACAAAAGTGTAGTCAGTCTGCCAAGCAGATAAAATTACAGAGAGCTGCAGAAAGTAGTTTGATTCAGAGGAAAAAAAAGAGAGAGAGAGATAGAGAACGAACACCAAGAAGATCATGATACAACTAACTTATCAAGCTATCGCATTCCAAGAGCACCTTGAGAGCATGGGATAAACACATAAAAAGATCCCGTTTTCTTTCTCTCTTCAGTACAAGTAATCCTTTTCCAAAAACAGAAAAGAAAAAAAATCAAGTTTGATAATCTCCTTTCCAGTTGGCTAAACCATTCAACGTGTATATATTTCAAGTAGCATAAATGCTTATGCCACCTTTAAAAGCCTAAAGCTTACATGGAAGTACATATTTTTCCATTCAATTAATTTGAAGGCAAACATGGAGTTACTTAAACCCTCATAAACCAACCAAACAGCCAGCCAGATAGAGCAAACAATTACAATTACAAGAAAAAATAAATAAAAATAAACATAGAGAGGAAGAAGCCACAGAGACAGAACAAGAATACACCTGTAACAACAGTAACACACAGTAAACACAAAGAATCATGTACAACAAAACGCACAATTAAAAAAAAAAAACCCAACAACCTTCCCCAAATTCCAAGCAATCTCCTCAACTAGACAAGCTGAAAATCTTGAGGGGTGAAGGGCAAAGTTGATACCTTTACAGTGAACTGTCAATCCAGGTGAGTGATCAAATTCCCCAAATCACAAAATAAAAACAACCAAACAACCACCAACTCCAAATCACATCAATTTAAAAATTAACAAACAAACAAACAAACAGAATTCAGTAAAACATGGAATCCTCGTCTACGTAGTAAAGGGCTTCTTAGGAGGAATACGAGCGCAGCAGCTCTAAGTTCTAACCTGGGTTTTCGAGAACAGAGACAAATCAGGGTAATTCAACGTTAGTGACTCCCAAAGTCCACCAAACTGCAGCATGTGTCGTTTGTCTACTACTCACCACCCCATCAAAGGTTTATATTTATATTAGTTTATTACTAATCGTTGTTAAGGTTAATAATGGCCTTAATGAGCTTTTTTTATATGTATAATACAGAGGTGGGTATGACTTTGATGGCTTATGAGTGATGCGTACGTGGATGGTGGTAATGGCTTAACGGGCTCTTTTAATAATTTTTTAAATTTAAAAAAAAAAAATTGAATCTCAACCTTAATTTAGTAATAAGAAAAGATGAATATTACATCAATAACCCTTCTATGGTTTTGAGTCTTGTACATGTAACCACATTGGATTTCCAAAGTTGCATACTGCCCCCTCTTAGTGATTTGAATCCAAGCTCTATTAAGATGGCAAAACTAATCTTTGTGCATCCAGATTATATTTTAAAATACGTTTTTACGACTTTTAATATACTATTTTTAAAAATAGCATATATATATTCAAAAATATATAAATGGTTTAATACCCTTTTATCCTATCTATCCATATTTTTGTTTAGTAATATTGAAAATAATTTTTATATCAACTCATGACATAATTTAAACATGTCACGTATATATCCGAACACACTTAATTTCCCTCTACAATAAATTTATGTGATGCGCCATTGTGATTAGGAGATGAATATATCTAACTTCTTTTGAAGATTAAGGAAAATATATTTGAAAAATAAAATTATAAAACAGAAAGGTTTCATTTAAACATTTTTAAAAGTATAATAATTTTTTCATATTAAAAAGGATAATGACTAAAGTCAGCATAACGTCCATTTTATCTTTTTACTTAAACTATTAGCGTTTGGTTGAATTGTAAATAGTTAAGCCAACAAAATTGTTTAAAATATTTCTTCATTTTTTAAGGAAAATTTGTGGGCTCAATTCTAACGAAGCCCCAAGATTAGGGCTCAAATTGTCATCTCAGCTATCTTGTGGATAGTTTCCCACTCAACTAATAAAGATTCACAAGATGACCCAATCTATTTACACAAAGAAAAAAATGTTACTCCATAATAATGGTCCACTAATGTAAGTTAAGAGAAAGTGAACAACATTAATAAGTAGCCATTCAACTTAGTACTTACTTATTGGGAAAAAAAAAACCAAACTTAGTACTTACAATATACTTTATATGTCTTAAAAAAATATAGGTAATCGACAAAATAATATCTCATAAATTGATAAATAATATATTTTATCATTTACATTTAAAATAATAAAAAAATATCACTAATATTTTATTAGTGTACTTTTTTAGTCCTCCGTCACAATTTCACTTAATTTTTTGTCAAATTTTGACTATAATAATAGTGTCATTTTGATGAAAAATTAAATAGAATTATGATATATGACTAAAATAGTACACTAATAAAATGTTAGAGACATTTTTTCATCCTTTTAAATGTGAAGAATAAAAAAATTTATTTGTCAATTTGTGAGAGACTATTTTGTTGATTATTTTTAAAAAATAACTCACTTTTGATTTAGTATAAAAAAAATTATTATAAACTATAATATATTTTATTTATCGTTAAATATATGATTTTATATATATATTTTTTATTTAAGGTATAAATTGTTATTATTACTAAAAACGAACTATTTTTTCAAAATAAATAAAATTTTTAAAACTATTTTTTTTTTCAGACAAGAAAAAAAGTATACGATACATTGATGAAGAAACAAGGATGACATCGAATTGTCTAGAATAACGAAAAGGGCAAAAAACTCATCTCAATACTCACTCAAAAGTTCAAACCCACTTTTCATGTTGCTTAAATTTCATTAGTGCTTTTTATGAAGAAATGCTTTTTGAATTGTTTTATTTAATGTCAATGCTCGCTCCTCCTTAATTAATGAAGTAATGGAAGTAGTGAAGTATAGCCTTTTCTTCAATTGACACAATTGATATAAACAACCACCTACATTAAAGGCACTAAAATAAATGGACCCCAACTCCCATATTGTTAAAAAAGTCAAAAAGGAAAATAAATACTTAAATTATTCTTTCCCCCCTACCGTCCCCATCCAAACAATGTCTTTTCGTATTAGACTATATATATATAATATAACTAACAAAAACTACTGATTTCTTTTCCAAATTCTTATAAGCGAGTTTTTGTTATTTCTACTTAAAATTAATATTTTTTTTTATTATTAATACTTCTTCTGTTTAAAAAAAAAATATTTTATTTGTTAAAAACAATAGTTGAGTCTCGATTACACTTTAAAATAAAAATTTTCTAATAATTATAATTAAAAATATAAAATTATATATTTAATACTCTTTTCATCATAAAAAAAAATATATTTAAATTAAAATATTAAAATATTTATATTAATAATAATTGTATATTCTCAACATTAAAAATAAATATATAAAATTATATATTTAATAATATATTAAATAAATTATGTCTAATAATTAATAAAAAAATTATACATAATTAAAGTAAAAAAAAATTTAAAATAAAAAAATAATATATTAAATATATTATACTTAATAACTAAAAATTATATGAAAATGAACTTTTTTTTCTTAAGATAAAAATCTTATAAGCTAGATATTTTTTAGGACCGATGAAGTAACTCTTCCCTCTCGTACATAAATTTGTCACTTTTTGAAAGAATGCCTCGGATGAAGAGAAATAATGACGAAGTTGAAAGGAAAATCGAGATTTTATTAGTCACGGTAAGGGTGAACTGTACAAAACTACAAACAGGGAAGGAAGCATTGAGCATTGATTTCACATTTCATACGCTACAAGAGGAGAAAGAAACAGCATGCGGGAACTAAACAACCAAATCTAGCGACTAAACACTAAACACATCACTTTGCCACCATCCCCTTTCCTTCGGTCATTCATCCACCAAGACCAAAACAAGACACTCCACTGGCAATTTACTATTATTTTTTCCCAGACAAACCATTCCCCCTTCATCTCCCTGTCCTTTTCCCATTCCTTCTATTTTGTGGCTGTAAGAACTGCCGGTCCTTCTACCTGAAAAATATCACAGAACCGACGTGTCAAATTAAGGAAGCTTTAAACATGACCAAAGGCATTGGTGGCCAACATTTTTAGAGGAGATAACATAACCCCACATGATAAAATCATCTTTTGAGTTGTGTTTCCACTACATGAGGGCCAAACGTCCCCACTCAATTTATTGTTTTCATTGACTGCCAACATGGTCTAGATCTTTTCCAATGACTTCTTTGGTTTTTTTTTTTTTTTTTTTTGGCTTAAATCTAGAGGAGGACAAGCGGTTGATTACCATGAATTTTGCTCCCCAGATTTCTTCCTCTGTTGCAGGAACAGCAGTTATCTTGTTCTTTGGATTCTCATAGCTTCTGAGCTCACCAAAAGCTGTGGAGAAGAAGCATCCTATACAAACAAGTGCCACAACGTTATAGTAAATATAACAAAAGACGAAACTTGACAAAAATGAAACAGGAAGAAAGCATGCTAGTCATCTTAGTCCCACCAAAAATGAGGTTGGTTTAAAGCAAAGGTGAAGTTAACCAGATTTACCTTGTGGGAAAGATGCAAGAGACTTGCCACAAGCACCCTTAAGCAAGTCAGCATCATCAGCAAATGCTACGCATCCGTCAGCAGTGATTCCCCAATATAGAGGAACCTTGGCCAATTGATCCTGTCATGATCATCACCAACCACAATTTTAGACAAGAAAAAATACAATTAACATTTAATTGAAGGCAAATAGTTTGGTGGGAAATTAAAGATTTACTCACAGTAGCCACAAACAAGGTGGAGGTAGCTTTGTCAAAGACTATAAATGCGAAATTCCCCTCTAGGTGGCCAACTACATGGTTTGGAGGATAAGGTGCCCTGTCACGAAGTGCTCTGTATGCTTCAATCATCAATACAACCTCGTCTGCAGACTTTGAAAGCCCATACTGTTGCTTCAGACTGCCTAAGTTATCAAGCGCTCCCTCAAACAAGCAAAATATATCATCCTTTGCAGCAAATGATCTGCAATTTTCACCACCAAGTTAGCCTAAATGTCATTCTATTCATCAAATACTGCAGCTAAAACTTCCAAGCTTAAGATGACTTAAAAGGGAGGGGGAAAAAACGACAAAACCATTATTCTGGTTAATCTAGAACACAAGTATAATCATCGAATACATAAAATGGTTAATCTAGAACACAACGTATTATCATTGAATATATGAAATCCTCTAAGTGGGAAGGAAAATTTCTTAAGGCCTAAAAAATAGCTACAAAATCTATTTACTAATTGAGCAAATTGTTCTTGCAATAGGTTCAATTAGCCCTTGAGTTTGATTATGTTTGCCTAACTAGAAGAGGCTACTAGTCATTAGCCATCAACAACAATCAAGATCATTATTAAGTTACTCATAGACAAATCAATGTCAAAGAACAATTATAATCCAAGAGACGTTGAAATGTGGAATAAGCAAAAGATTCAATCAAGTATGTTCACTTTTGCCTATTTTTCCACAGCCCACTTGTGGAAAGTTGTTCCCCCATCGCTATCACAAGTCTACCAATCCCACCAAGAAATCTAAGCCATAAACATTCCCCTCAACAAAAGAAAGAATAGGATAAGTACTGTATCAGAAACTCAATCTAAGTTCATTAAAACAATTAATTAAAACTGCAATTATTACTGATGTAAACTAAATTAAGATTCCACTAAATTAGAAAAAAAAAAAAAAAGTATAACCATGGGCCTTTGATTGAAGAACACGAGGTAAATACTGGATACCATGGCGGATTTCCAGAGGTTGCCAAGTGCCAGGGCTGGCCCGCGTATTCAGGATAAGATGCAACTTGCAAATTTCATTCAATGATAAACAAACGATTCCCCGGTCAGCATTTTTTTTTAATATAACGCAATTAAATACTTATAATTGTGGCAAATAAATACACTTGTTTTTTTTTTTTGGTGGGTGATTTTTACGTTAAATTGGATTTTCCTAATTTATTTTAACGATTGAATTTTGAGCTTTTAAGTTTTTTTATTCCTGTCGGTGATTTGACACGTGTATGGACGTGATGTAAAACGTCGTACTAACCAGTGGTAGAAGTTACGTGGCAATCATGGAAGGGAAACTGAACCATTGGATCTTTTTTTTTTCTGGCCTTTTCCCATTTTTGGAAATCTATATAAGATTATATATCACAAATTCCCATGAGAATGATAATATTCTTTTTTACCACCTGATTTTTCAATGTCTGGTCTGGTGCCAGTTAATTGTTTAAAAAAAAATTATCTTCCCCAAAGTAAGAAAAAATTAAAAAGGCAAGAATAATCCCATATTTAGAAAATGAAATATTATGAGAGCATATGGATTTGAATTTTTTTGAAATAAAAATTGTCCGAAATATTCAGGATTCTAAAATAAGAATTATGAAAAATATAAAAATACAATCCATATATACGTGTCCCCATATTCCACAAAATTTGGATTAGGATTTAAAAAAGAAAAATCCAACCGTTCAATCTCAATTAAAGTAGGATTCTAAAATAAGAATTAAGAAAAATATAAAAATTACATTGAAAAATGTAAAAATATAATCCGTATATACGTGTCCCCATATTCCACAAAATTCGGATTAGGATTTGAAAAAGAAAAATCCAACCGTCTAGTCTCAATTAAAGTAAAACGATACATAATTTTACCAAATTAATTAATGGATGCAAGCAAAAACACTCATCTGCGTATAATTTAAAAAAAAAAAAATTGACACACACACACACACAGTCCACTTCAAGACTTATCTTTTCAAGTTTAATGGAATATTGTGCAATGATCAATAATTCAATATGATGAAATCCTATGCATAGCCACGCAATGATCCAACCCCACCATCAATCAATGATCAAACTTTACTTCTTGATCATCATCATCATCATTCATTCATCCCCTTTTGATGTACGGCCAAGATTACTCCTATGTCGGCTAGCACTAATATTTTACCTCAAAATCTGTTGGAATTTTTTTCTGTTTTTTCTTTCTCATAAAGGTTTTCAGTAATTTGATTACCTGGGCTGTAAAGGTGACTCGTTATGGTGAGTATAAGCTAACTGGGCAACATCGCCGATCTGAATGGACACCGCCGAGGAATTGGTTTGCAAGAACCGGTTCATCAGAGCCGCCGCCGTGGTCTTCGGCGACGGTGTCCTGCTGCCGGCTGCTACCAGCTCATCAGGCGGCGACACTACCCCTCTGCTAAAAACTCCCAACATACTCAATTATACTAAATTTCTCTCTCTAAAACTGAAAATAAAACAAAATGCAAATGCAAACGAAAATGAAAAAACAAACAAAAAACAGAGAGATAAACACAAAACGTATGGACAGATTTTCTCTCTCTAGAATTGAAAATGATTAAGCACGTAAACCGAATGAATTTCGCAACGATGGGGCGGGGAATATATAGAACGAGAATGGAGGGTATTTACGTAAATTAAAAAATGATGTATCGGATTTTTGGGTCGTTGTAGGGGGCATTTTTATTTTTATCCCATTTTTAAAGATCGAGGAAATATCCAATCAGGACGAGGGAAGCATGTGAAGTAGGGTCCAAGGATGGAATGGGCGATGATTCCCGTGTGCTCGGATAAACAAAAGTGGGGTCCATGGCGGGGACCCACCTGCGGGAGTACTGGTAAGAAAATTTTTGTAGGGATGCGAAATTAGGAATGGGAAGGAGGAAATTAAAAAATAATAATAATAATAATTAAAGAATGGGGAATGAGGGGTGGAGCTTTGTTGTGTTGGAAGATTGAAACTATGGATTGAATGTGAGTGTGACAAGTAAATTTTTTTTGTGATTGTAAATTTTGGGTAAAGTGTTCTCAATCATTTGTTCCAATAATAAAAAAAATGCAAAAAGCCCTTTTCAAGTTTTAAAGATTATTACGAGATGTAATGTTTTATGCTAGGTTTAGATATTTGTGTTTGGAATCATATTGATTGTCATTGTCTTTATCCCCTTTAAATAAAAGAAAGGGTAAAATGAAAGATGGAGTAGTAGTTAGTCTACTCCATCTTTTATTAGATAGATTAAACCAATGCACGTAAAAGAAAACATTAGATATGATGTAAAGGGGTGAGAGAAAAGTGAGTTAATCACAAAAATATGAATAGATTGTTTATAAATTATGTTTTAACACGTATTTTCTGTTTTTTAAAATATAATGATTGTAAAATATAAAAATATTTTAAAAAGTATAAAATTATATTTTGATAGTGCAATTCATAGCTCTTAGTTTCTAGTTTTGTTTTTCTGAACTTCTTGAAATTGTTTCTATTCAGAAAATTTACGAATAATTGATTCCTGTGTAATACACTTTTAGATTAAAAAAAAATTGATCAATTCCAATTAATTTTCCTTTTGAATGGAAAATTTGCTCGAATGAGAAACTAATTTCGCTTTTAAAATTATGAATGTTTTCATTAATAAATCATACCGCATAATTCTAAATGCAACCGTTATATTCAATCAACATATTTTATTTTCTTGGAAGAGAAAAAATTATATCGAATACATCTGCCTCACGTGTACGTATAGAGTGGCATCAAAATAATAAAAGAATGAAAATTTCATAATCTCTTGACTTTCGATAATTTGCAAGAATAGTTAAAAACTTTATTTAATTTAACGAGTTTCTAATGCAATCTTACGTGATTGAGTTGCTACTGAAAAGGATGAACTGCATTAAATTGCATGCGATGAGTTGTGAAATCCATGACGCATCAAAGGCTTCTCTATACAGACACGTAGAAATATGGATATGACTCACCAAAATTCATTTTGAAGGAATTGTGTCCATGTTGGGCACACGCCAAGATTAGTAAGCTAAATTATTACTTTCTTCGTTTAAAAAACAATTATTTTATTTTTTTAAATTAAAATTTTAAAATATTTTTATTAATAATAATTATATATATAATTTATATATTTAATAATATATTAAAATAAATTATAATTAATAATTAATAAAAAAATTATACTTTAATTAAAGTGAATTTTTTTTTTTAAGACAGAGAGAATAATTCCTACATTAGAGGAGAAGATTCTAAAATTGACATTTAAAATGGAGTTGTAAAATTGGATTCATCCATCTAATGATCAAACCCAAGAATTCCATGGTGTGGGAATGAGAACGCATGATCTTTGACGCCATAAGCCCTCAAATGAGAAGACTGTATTTTGAAATTCTGACCCTAGTTCAAGGGAGAAGTTTCAACAATAAAGATTCCGGCTTCAAATTCTTTTTTTCTTTTCTTTTTTTTTTGGTTTGTTTTAAACCTATAGAGAAAGCAAATACTCTCGACCTTGTTAGGGAAGACTCAATTTAGACAAATATTTTAAGTGATAGTCATTTTGAATGTCCATTAATAGTAAGTAAGAAAACGTAATAAAAAAATGGTAGTTTAATTCGATAGTATTTAAAAAGGGGCTCGATTGTCATCATAAGTCAAATAAATTAATAGACAATTTTGGTCTTATAAAAAATACCAATAAAAGGGTTAATCCGAATATATATATATATAAAAGATACAAATAAAAATACTTTAAAAAATACGAGTCAAAATATTAAAAAGTAAGAATTCGTTACTATTATAATTATAGTAATATTGATTCTTTAATCTTTATTAAAGACATTCAAAATTTTATCCCTAACATGAATACTCAATCAATTATTAAAAAAAATTATTATAAATTTTTATTATAAATATCATTACTTATTCTAAAACTATAAATGAATGCGTTGGCCTTTGTGGAGGAAACCAAATTAAATACATAAGTACTTCTTAGAACGTTAAATAAATTCCAAAACTGTGGATGACCCAATCCGTGTGCTGTTCATGATATACAACAGCAACCAGTTTTCATTTGTAAGATGCTAATTGTTGCTTTAATTTCATAAATTGGTACTGTGTGGTGTTATTAAATTCATCGTCTTCCGCCCCACGGTCTAGGAGATAAGGAACAGATTTTGCAAGTTGCAAGAAAATAATAACTGAGATGACGCAGATGCTCGTGGCAATCCTACTCAGATTTATTCCAAAACCGAACAATTCACGTAAAAGTCTAAAAGACTTTCGAGGCTCTATTAAATTACTCTAATCGGATACTTCTGATTTGAGGTTTTGTTGTTTTCTTCAAATTATTTATTCATCTCGTAAAAATGGTGTATTAATGGTCATTTTGTGAAATCTTGTCCTAATTATTCCCTTCAACTAAAGGATAATAATTTCCATAATCAATCTAATAAATTTTAAATTTTAATAGGAAAACACAATCCTGAATATTGAATATCAACTTAAAATGTAATGTTTGCTGTAAATACAACTTAATCAGTAAAAGAGAAAAAATTCTAATTGTTCCTTTTTACTTTGCGATATGTTTTGTTAGGAGCACATTAATCGTAAGATCCAAATGGATATTCATTTCGAATTAGTTTCAATGCTACAATTTCAATTATTTAACTATCTCTCTTATATAATGATTATTATCTCATAATTGAATAAATTGTAAGTCATTTATATTCATAATTGATTGGCAAATATTGAATTAATCAAGTACCGTTCTTCATTGGAAAGAAGAGAGGGAGAGAGAGAGGGGTGGCGATGATTAATCTTTATTTTTTATATAATTATACATTAACTTTTTCTCTCTCTTTCTTTTTTTTTAATTATTTGGTTTGGGTAAACAAATAAAATTACTCTAACAAAGAAATTAACATACTCTAGAACTTCGAAATTTGCTTTGTAAGAGCGTGCTTAACCTTGAGATCATACCGATATTCATGGGATTGGGTGACGTGTGTTAATTGTATCCAATTCCTTTGGTTTAGGAGAAAGTCCGCATTGTAAAGGCGAAACTCTCCCACTTATACCAGAAGCCCCTTAGTCAAGTGAGATGTAAATCGATGGATGTACACGAGTTGGTAGAGGCTTGAGGGAAAGAGCCAACAGGCCAAAATCTCAGGACAATTCTTTTTTTACTAGAAAGAGAAGGAGGGAAAAGGGTAAGAGGGAAGGATGATGATACTTAATCTTTAATCTTGATATAGTTATACATTAACATTTTTTTTCTCATTTTTTTGTTTGGGTAAACAAAGAAAATTATTCTAACAGTTAAACTTCATGGAATGCCCACTTATGTTCTAATTTTGTTAAATTAGTTGGTGATTTTGAGGTTTTTTTTTTTTAAACATGTATTAGTGACCTCTAAATTGTTTTCCCCTTAAAAATATACATATTTAATGCAAGTAATTTGTCCTAATGACCTTGATCTAAAGACAACTTGAAGATACAAACGAGATTAATTGGAATAATATAATAAAAGTACCATTGAAAAGTGAGTTATTTAATCTGTACTCATGCAAAACTGGAATTAACATTGTGCCAAACGATATAATATTCCCCTAATAAATAGGTACTTTTGTATTCCTATACCTGTCTAAAGCCAAAAAAAATTTCGCATTATGTGCATGGAATTTAGTTAACATTGAATTTCGTAAAATGAAATACTCGAATAATTAAAAAAAGAATAATGATACATATAGTGACAAATTATAATGACTGACGTAATAATCATGAAAAGACAAAATTTTTTCTCCATCCTTATTACAAAACACAAAATAATAAAAGATAATTTTATCTTTTCATAATTGCCACGTCAGTCATTATAATTTGTCACTATCTCAATCATTACTCTTAAAAAAAATGTCATCTCATATTTTACATCGTTTTCTTCTTTTGTTACGACAATACTATCTTAGACAAAAATTCTCTTGAATTATTAACAATTTGAGGTGACGAGGTATTTCCGGATCATAGGAGAGCTGGCTTGTCAAAGCGGCAATGATGTGGGACGAAACCTTGACAACCACTAATTAAATTATGTTTATTCTAATTTGATAGATTAAGTAAATTGTAACATCAGAAACCATTAATTGGAAGAAATTAAATTAAAAAAGGGAAACAGAACAAATTATTCGATTACGACGCCCATAGTAATCCAGAAGAGTGTGGCAAAGGTTTTTTTTTTTTTTTTTGGAAACCATTAGTTAAATTAGTAATATAGTATTTGCCCGTTATGCTCTTTAAATAATTACAAATGATTGGCAAAATTTTCAAATTATGAGTGACACTTTAACTACTCCATTATAAATACGTAGTGAAAATCTCACTAAGTTAGCATATAAATGTGCAGAACTAAAAGTCTGCATATTTTGAGAAAATATTTTATATATTTATTATATGATATAAAATTACGTGATTAAATATAATTTGGAGAAAATTATATAATTGGTTGGTTGTAGTAAAAATAAAGATAAGAAGAATGTATAATTTTTTAAAAAATTTTGTGTGTATTTTTGTTATCTTCTTAGAGAGTTAAGGTTTTTTTTTTTTCTTTTTTTTGGGTCAAGTCATGACAATGTCAAACTCTGACTACAATTAATCATCAATTTAAAATTAAACTCTAAGTAATACAATTTGAATTTTCCTTCTTTGTGGGTATTTTTTAAATTAATTTATGAGGAGTTGATAATGTTGGATTTATTTTTTTTTTTGAAAAAAGGAAAACAACACGGATACTTAAATTAAATCTTATAATTTACACTAAAAGTCATGATAACTTTTAGATGGACGTTGCAGCTTTAGAGGGTGAGGTAGAAAGAAATGTTGGACGTTGATGTAATTGTTTGCGTATAGAATCGTCCCATGACTTCCTCGAGAAAGGGGAAAAGAAAAAAAAGTAAAAAAATGATAACTTCACTTTCACTAAGGTGGGAAGTGGGGTACATAAGAATGGTATAATAAAAAAAAAATAAATGGAGAATTATTTTAGTTAAAAGTATTAGTAATACTCATCATAAAATCAACATTTTTGTGATTTTTGTATCATTAAGGATATATGAGGTTTACATCGTCTGAACTCTCATTATAATATACAAAAAATATATTTTTATATTTTTATATTTTTATTAATATTTTTTAATTATAAATTACATATAATTATTATTATTATAAATAATAATTATAAAAGCTCTTTTTTAGTAAAAAAAATTTAAAATTATTTTTTTTTATGACGAAGAGAGTAGTTTTCAATTATTAAGAATTTTATTCAGAAGTAATTCTTTTGAGACAATTAAAAAAAAAGAAGTGATTTTTTGAAGCCTAAAAAGTATTTTATATTTAATATAAATTTTATTCGATAATTTCATAAAAATGTCACACCAAATACATAAGAGTATATCATAATTTTTCTACCAAATATCTTCAGATTCTTTACTTTTTGCTTAAAGTTAAAGGATTTCTCATTTGCAATTATCAACGAAGAATTTAAAAAAAAAAATCTAGAAATCATACAAGAAGACAAGAATGCCCATTGCCCAAATTTGGATGCTAATTCAAGTGAATAAAAAAAATTAAAATTAAAAATTGATGTGGACCGTAAACTGGAGACACGACTTTTGAGCATGGAGGCTCAGCGACGTAACCTGTAGTGGATTGGATCGATGCGTAGTAAGTGGGCCTAATGGGTCTGTGGGATATGAACGTTGCTTTTGACAATAATGGGTCCACGTCCACCAAGCGTCTGATAGATTCCAGAATCTTAATGAATCCAATTGCGAAAAGATAAAATAAAAAGAAGAGATAATAGCAAATATATTTCATTTTATTTAATTCAGAAAAAGAAATAGGATGGTAGCTTCCCTAGATCACGCCTTTGTCAAAACTTAATGCCACTGATAGGAACAGATGTAGTCACTCAGAACACGCCTTTGAAAAAATATTACATCAACTTCGGTTTACCGATATTTCAGTCATTGTCATCGACTCTTTGATCTTTTACTAAGATTAGAAAATTTTATACATGTACGCATTTGTCAAAACTTAATACTAACTGATAGGAACAGATGGGGTCACTTAGAAAACGCCTTTGGAAAAATCTACATCAAGTTCGATACATCAACATTTTACTTATTTTCGTTTTTTCATGCTTTTATCTTTTATTAAAATTAGGAAATTTTGTGTGTATATATATATATATATATATATATATATATTTTTAGATGATTTTTATAATGATTTTTTATATAATATAAATTGGCATTTGAAAAGTAAAATTCACTTATCATTCTTTTAAAAAATAGTTGGTCAGTTTGTGGATAATTTAAATAATAAGAGATGATTTTGTCTTTTTATACTTGTCACGTTAATTATTCTGAAAAATTATCATAAATATCATTACTCTTATATGTACATATAGAGAGAACTATAATAAACATCACCGAATAGAAAGGATTTGAATCTCTCTTCGCCTTAATTCTCAGTATTTTCCATATTCTTTTCCCTTATTTTTCTCCTCAATTTCTGGCATTTTCTATCTTTCCCCCAACTTTGTAAATAAATATCATGTGAGTACTGTATAAGAAAAATATTTAATGCATTTGTTGTATTACGTAAGATTGTGTATTTAGAGATAACTAGTAGAGACAACCAATTCCAGAGAATAGTCTATTTATGTAATAAAGGAAACAGATTATATAATTAATTTATTGTACTAAAAATAAAAATACAATGGATGTGTGAATTTTTTTCACTGTACAATGCCATTGTTCACACAAATAATATAGAAGATGTATCTTTTTCATATTTCAATCGTCATTTAATGCTTTTTTGAGCATAAAATAAATATGAGATGAGAAGATGGACCTAGCATTTAGATGTACAATTAAAATTGCACTTGTCATCTTCAATTCATGTAAATTTCAACATGAAGTTTCCCAAAATGGACTAGAGTTGTTGTTCTTTTTTGTCTTCATTAATTGGTCAATTTGATTGTTTCTCTGGACAAATGCATTTATCTTGTCAATTTCATTGCTACACATGGCAGATAATTGCACAATTTTGTGCTAGACAAAATAGACAACCTTTAAATGAAATCTTAATTTAGTAGCACAGGATACCCAAGTTAATTATTCCATCAACATAAAATGGTTCAATACCAATAGTATTGAGTCAATGTTGACTATTTTCCCAAGTTTAGGACAATAGAACAGTCATCCTTCAAACCAAATCCATTATTTTGTTGCCTACTTAGGCCCCAAGCCGATGATTATCTTGAGGAGGGACTAGGATGGCAAGCCCAGCCTTGAAGACGGATGGCTCGATACAATATCCCACCAAAAATGGCTCCTAGAGTTGGGGCAACAACATAGATCCACAATTGATCAAAGTCCCAAGTGACAATTGCTGGTCCTAATGATCTTGCAGGATTCAGGGATCCTCCTGAAACAGGCCTACAAGAATGGATAGAGCAATTTTATGAGAAGATGAAAACATTACTATTACTATCATTGATTGGCGTGCTCAATTGAAATTGATTACCCTGTGATTATCACTCCAAGTCCAATAGCTGCTCCAATCACAAATCCAGATAAAGGCCCTGACTGTACAATTTCAGATTAGTATGTCTCATCTTGGTGAGATGTTCAAGCATGGGGTGCATCATATTAGTTGCATGTTCGGCCTAAATTATGAGGGAAAAATGCAATTCACCACTAGAACAGCATTCTAATATTAGGCTTCCTCCATGGTTCAATTGTTCATCTTTTTTCTTTCACTTCAATGTTGCAGAATGTCAGTTTGAGCCATAGAATGAATCCCAGAATATCAGTTTGAGCCATAGAATGAATTCCAAAAGATGATAAAACTTTCTCTAATGGAAGAGTCTAGTTTGAACAAATTGTCAACTAATTCCGTAAGAGTGAAAATAAACAAAACTTGGCCAACCCCTTCAGGAATAGCAGTAAGAATCTGGCAGCAGTATACTCATACAGCCCCAAGCATAGAAGTTGTCTTACAGATTGTGGGTCACTTGATAAAGATGCAGCTAAGAAGACAATGATTGATGTTGCAATGAATTCAACCGAGAAGGCTGCACCCCATCCTTTGAGTGGTTTTGTCATCAGAAGTTCCAGTGTTGTTCCATATATCAACCTTCCCGCCAAGCTTCCCAACACACAACCTCCAAATTGTGCTAAAACATAAAACAGCACCTTGGCAAAAGGATATTGAAGAATAAATCAATAACTATAACATTCATTTTGGATGTCTCATCTGAAAAAATAATAATTAAAAAAAAAAATTCTTTACCGTAAACCAGGGGAATGGACCAACAATTGCAAAAGCTATGGTAACTGCAGGGTTAACATGAGCTCCAGAGATTTCACCAAGTGCAAAAACTAAAACAATCACACTTAAAGCTGCAGTTGCTGCGTACTCCATTAGTCCTCCTTTGATTCCCATCAACTCGATGCTTGCAAGGATTGCACATATAGAGAAAACAAGTATAAAACTTCCCAATGCTTCTGCCAAAACCTGCATTTTTGGATAGACTGGTCAGATTAGCGAGGTGAAATTGACTGCCCCTGTTGCTAAAACCACGATTCAGAACTATGCATGAATTCAATAAATTTCTTACCTTTCGAAAAAGTGCGCGATACCATGCATGTGATGGCTGGTAGATCAACACATTTCCATTGCTCCTTGTAATATTATTAGATCCCATCTCTTGATCATTCTTTGATTCATAGCTTTGCTGTGTTTCAATGGCAACATGTGTTGGTGGCTGATCCTCATGTGACGATTTCATGGCTAACCTTAGTTATACTGGTAAAATCAAGTGTTATGCATCAAGGACTTATAACATCCAAAAATGACCAAAATTAAGAGAAATTCTGACGAATATGTACTCCATAATTTTTCTACCACACTTATGTTCCTCTGTTATATACCTGGTTTGTTAGGTTGGAGGTTGTTTTATTGGAGAATTTCTTGCTCACATTGTTTGAGTTATAGTTTGGGGGAGGATAGGTTAATAAGAGGACAAGGGAATTATCCTAAAAAAATTCTCATGCTTCTTGAATGTAGTTTTTTTTTTTTTTTTTTGGTGTAAACGTTTGTGTACAGCCAACTAATGCAAGATTAACCTGTAACCTATACCAAAGTCTGGATTTCCCTGTAGCCTATACAAAGTTTGTTGCATTATTTGGTAGATATTTTGGTTTGTGAACCGACCCTTCATTGTTCAACCGATCCATTTTGCAATGTCCTTTTTCATGTCCTATGTGATACAAGAACATGCCTAATTGAAAAACAACCAAATGAAGAAAGAGTTACTTTGCTGCAACTTACTCTCATCATCTCTATGAAACAAATGCACAAGTTCAGTTTTCCAACTAAGGAAAAGACTACAAAAGGGACTAAGGAACAGTACACATAATTGGAGAGGGTAGTCTGGAGTCCAGAGAGATATTCCAAAAGGCAGCGAGTTACCTTTCTATAAATGGCAATATAGCTCCTTATTCATCAGCAATGATGTAATAAAATAAATACAACGATTTCTGCATGATTTTTCATGATTATAGTAGTTATATAAACATTGGACAATTGTAAATTTTCCTTGATACTCGGAAGACAAGCTGAGATCAAGGTATATTTGTGAAGTTGAAGTTACTGCAAGTGGTTCTAATGAAGAATAAGGTAGAACTGAAGCCCAGTCTTGACTTTACAATATCAAACAGTAAAAAGTTATTCTCCATTTGGAATGATCCAATCACAATTGCTTGTTCAGCTGTCTCCCCACCGCTAAGAAATGCCAGGCAGGCTATATCCTCACCAATTAGCTTCATAGAGTTTGCACCAAATATCGTCCAGTTCTTTCCATTGGCTAATTCCAAGTCAATTGGAGGCACATGCAAACCGACACGACTAAATCCTATGGCAGTAGCGTTGTAACAGAGGCTAAATGGCGTCACTGCATTTACTCTAGGAAATCCCTGCATAGACTTGTTGAAGTTTGTAATGAAGGACTTGTAAATGTCAGCCCTAAGTCTAGTGTAAGGAACAACTGTGCTCAGCTTCACCCCACCATGGCCTAATTTGTCAACTGCCAGTGATTTTCTTGGAATTGGGATCGCCTTTCCATCAATTGAAATGGCCTGGATGTCTATATAATAATCTGGTGATTTAGGAACCTTCAGCAATGGAGTGTAAACTAGAATACTTGCTATATCAAAGTTTGTTGGAGGCATCAGGTTATATGGCCCATCCCCAAAGAAAAGTAACCCAGGGGCAGCGTCTGTGTCGGGCAAACAGATTGCAAACTTCCTACTTAGGCCTAGAAATGAAGGAGTGAATTGATACGCGAGAGATAAAGGAGCCCTGGAAAGGCCAGCGATGCCAGTCGCTCCTTTAGACAGGGAATGCAAGAGTTTCTGAGGAGCACAGGATACATATGTTTGACTGAATGTTATGCTGACATTAGGATTATTGCCATTAACTGAGAAGATAGTGAAATCTTTATAGCTCAATTGAGCTGAGGCACATAACTTGGTGATGGGATTTACAGGTGTGACAATACAAGTACATGGCACTTGGGAGAACTCTTGTTCAGATAATGGAATACAAGAGGCGGGTGGATAAGACTGTGCTTGTAAGCATTCAGATGATCTGCAGATCACAAGAGGATGTTCCAGTGGGCAAACATACCACTGGAAAGGAGCAGTGAGGTCAATGACATAGTGCTCGTGGAGGTTAAGGGTAGTGCTATAAAGGGAAGTATTAGCATCTTTAGTTATGGATGCAACTAGAGTTTTGTGAGTTTGAGCTGCTGAGACTTCATAAGATAAGAAGGCTAGCAGAAGAAGAAAAAGTATAGAGAGATGCATAATTTCTTAGGTTTGCTTTTCCTTTCTTGATGTTAATGGAGGTCATTGAAAATATTGAGCTGAAACAGGCTACAATCTACATAAATAATAATAATAATAATAATAAGAGTTGACATTTGATTATTCTCATTAGTATGCATGACCAATTTACACAAGCAATACCATTTACTGAAGACAGCTCATAGACAACTAAGAACTTTGAATGGGGCACCGGCACCATCCACAGGAAAACAAATTTATTGATTTCTTTTTTCTTTTTATTTTGGAAAAAATTTATTGCTCATGAGTGAGTAATGACTGGACCGTTCCAGATCAGGACAGATTACAAGTAACAACCACCACTTTCACTAATCAATATTCAATCTTTTTGCACACAATAACAATTTATTGTTTCAGCAAATGAAGACACAAAGAAAGAAGAGAAAAAAAACAAAAAAAGAAGATACATGAAAGTTTAAGCATAAGAAGTAAAGTTGAAGTTAGCACATGTTGTTCGACGAAACAGGAGTGAAGAACTGAATCCAAGCCTTGAATTGGGAATGTCAAACAGCAGCAGATTGTCCTCCAACTGATACCCTCCAATGACAATTGAGGCAGTAGGACTAGCACCTCCATCCACAAAACCAAGGCAGATAACATCTTTGCTGACCTGCACCATTGAGTTTGCACCAAAGATTCTCCAAAATACATTTTTGCTCTGCAAAATGAGATCAATGGGAGGTACTGCTGGTCCAACGCGTGTGATACCAATGCTTTTAGTGCTGAAACATGTTCCAAAAGGTGCCACAGAGGCCACCCTTGTGACATTAGAAAGTTCTTCAGCGAAAGCCTTAGATACTGCATTATAGATTGAAGTCTGCATAACTGTGTAAGGTTTTCCAGTACTGATTTTGGTTCCACCATTACCGTTCTTGTCGATGGACAACAATTTCCTATTGACTGGCACTGTTTTACCATTGATCTTGATAGCTTTCACCCCAATGAAGTACTCAGAAGAAGGCTCATTTAAGAAGGGGACATATCCAGTTCCAAATTTGTTTATAAACAATGGAGTGTAGATTAAATTCTTGGAAATATCAATATTAGGAAGCATGACATACGGGCCATCACCAAAAAATATGACACCTCTAGAACTTGTGGAAGAACTCAAACAAATAGCAAATTTTCTTGGAAAGCCAAAAGCTCGTGCGAATTGAGAAGGGAGCGCTATATCATTCCTTCCCAAACCAGCAGTGCCTTTAACTCCACTAACAAGCCCTTCAGTGAGAAAAGTTGGAACACAGGTGAAAATGAATTGTGGCACTGTTACAACTTGTCCTGGATTGAATCCGTCAGTGGATTGGATGGATATCACGTCCATTGCAATTTCACCACCATCATATAAAGTATTGATGAAAGGATTTTCTGGGGTGTTCAAACATGCATTTTTATTGCACCCTGGCCTGGGGGTTGGGGTGGAAGTGCAGTTAGAGCAGGTGTTAGGCTTGGCAATAGTGCATTGAGGTGAACCACAGACTGCAGACCGATACGTTGAGCTAATGAAGCCTTGTTCGCAGTCTACCCACAAGGTTTGGCCACCAAGATGAATGCTGAGCTTTACAGGAACAAGAGGAGTTCTTTGGCTAATTTGAGTAATGTATTGAGAAGTGGACAAGTCTTTGATCACTGGAAGTATAAGTCCCTTAGGACTAAATGAATTTTGGGCATTGGAGAGATAGATAAAAAAGAGAAGGTAGAAGTAGTAGTGGAACACACTGCCATAATTGGAAGCCATGGAAACTGGTGGCTTCTCCAATTTGGATATGCTCGATATGGAGTTGTACACGTAAAAATCTTGTAGATCTTTGATATACAATTTTGCTTACTAATTATAGAATGTCCCTTTCTTATAAATGGGATGGCTGACTTGTGAGATAATTCAATTGTCAACTAAAACTGGATGTATGATTTATGAATGTAGGGGATGAAAGTTGTGAGAATGAGATGTGCAAAGCCAAATTGAACAGGTCAAAGTCCACGAGATTGTCCAACTCTGCAGCTATATGAAAACTTAGATGAGATTTTGGGAAGTAGCTACAAGTAGATGAAATTCTGGATAAGGTTACAAGTAGCTACAGAAATTCCAAGAAAAATAAAACAACAAAGTTGAAGTTAGCACAAAAAGTCTGGAGTTTGGGCATGCTCTGATGCAACTAAAACCACAATCTCCACTCGGCCTAAAACTATGGCCCTCGAGTCTCTTAGTACTATTATCTAAGACAATACAACTAAACTAACAATCAAATGCCTCCCTGGGCAGAATATGTGTCCTGAAGTCAGAACAACTTCTGCGTTCCATTAGCAAAGATGAGGAAAATCCCAGCATAGAAGTCCCAAGATCGAACTCCAAAAGTTTGTCCTCCAATTGATGACCCCCAAGTACAATGGAAGCCTTTGAACTCAATCCTCCGTCCAAGAATCCCAAGCACATAACTTTATCACTTACATGGACCATTGAATTCCTCCCATGAATTCTCCACTTAACCATCTCACTTTGTAGGACAAGATCAATAATTGGCACATTTGGCGCAACCCTTTCTGTCTTAATCCCTTCTGAATTAAAGCAGACCCCAAATGGTGCCACAGGGGACACCATGGTCATATTCATAGCAATAGCAGCTCTGATATAGGCCTCGGTAAATGTATGGTAGAGCGTGGTTTCCATTGTGCTATAGGGAACAATTGTGCTGATTTTGGTTGCCACAACACTTCCTTGATTTCCAGTCAGTAAAGCTTCCTTTATGACCAATTTCTTTCCTTGGATTCTGATTGATCTCACCTCAATATAGTAACCATGTAACTTGCTGCTTTCGCTAAAGATGAGTGGTGTGTACGTTAATGACTTTGCAGCATCAGAATTAGGAAATGAAATATAAGTGCTTTCCCCCAAGAGAACGACACCATTTGAAGAAGATAGACACAGAGAAAATTTCCTTAGGAAACCAAATGTTTCAGTAACTTGCGATGGTAGAGATATTCTAGTGTTTCCAAGGCCTAATGTACCTTTAACACCATTTCCTAAGCCTCTGAGTAGTAATACTGGTGCAGATGACATTAGAAAGTGAGGAATTGAGGCTAAAGAACCAGTCTTTATACCATCAACGACTCGTATAGATACAATATCTTCTGTTAATTCTCCTCTTGTGACCTTTCTTGTGATGGGATTTTCTGTTTGAAGAGTACAAGTTTCATTACCTTTCCCACCAGGCGAAATGCAACTACTAGCCTTTGCCATTGAGCATTGCAATGAGCAACAACTGATGGGCTGATGGGACGAGGATAGTGAGGTAGACGCAGAATCAATCCAAGAAAATGAACCAGCAAGATCTACGACAAGCTTGACTGGAGCCGGTGGTTCATTTCCCATGTAAATTTGTGTTACATATTGATTCGCGGAAACATCCTTAGTCACAGGAAGTACGACAGCATTTGGCATAAAGGGTCCTTCTTGGGCATTGTAAACGGAGATGAAACGGATCAGTACAAAGCAGAAGAACAACTGAGCAACGCGAGCCATTGAGAGAGGAAGAGTAAGAGGGAGGGACCTACGTCCCGAATGGTGCTACTGCTATTTCATTGTCTTCCACGTAGAGCCGCCGCGTACAACTTGACTTTATCCCAATTCCATCAGAGGATTAAACTATGGGAAGTGGATAAGGCCATAGCTTTTGCTGAGTAGATTTGCCTACCTTTTTCAGCATTTCCCATTTACTCATTTTGAAGTCGGAAAACATAAAAGTCGTTGAGATATTTTACTATATTCGATAGTCATTCTTGTGGATCACTTGATCCCTTATCAGCATTCTAACATCAAAGCATATTCTCCACGTTAAACACGTTAAACCATATCCCTGGCATATTCTTTGTTCTAGGAGAAAGTCCCTGGCATATTCTTATGATGCTTGTGTTATTGCCTGAGCAGGAATTAGTTTTGTCTGAGCAATTTTTGCCCTGAATCCCACATTTACTTGCACATTTTTCACTCATTTCTCCAAGTTGTAGCTCTTACTTGCGTTTTTTTTCATCACCTAGAATTTCTCAAAGAAGTCAATTTCTCAAAGAAGTCCACAAGAACTTCTGCTATCCATTTAGGATCTTTTGTCAAATATGAATACATGTCCCTCTTGAAGCTGTAAGGCGACTTGGGATGGAAATTTGGAAATCAAGATTAGATCGAATGTGGCCTTGGAATTTTGGACAATATCCTTGATTGGACTCAGTATTTATTTTAAACCAATTTTTGCTAACTTTCATATGTTGGAAAGAGGAGAATATATCCTCTCTTCTAACTCATTTATATTAACGGTATTCTATTAATAAAAAGTTTATTAATATAGTTTTGTTAATAAATACTAAATTTTAACCCAGAATATGTAACTCTAATTTTAATGGAATATACTAAACCTTAATATAAAATACATAAACTCTAATTTTAATCAAACTAAGTTAATTCATTAATAGAACCTAAAGGATTTCAACTATAGAAAGAGCCTTCTGAGTTTTAACATGACATTTTCAGAATTTGAATTTTGGTGGTTTTGGTAGTGATCATTACAACAATGATTACGCAAGAGTTAGATCACAGAAGGAGATCATCATGATTACGCAAGAGTTAGATCACAGGAGGAGATAATCATGGGAAACAAGATATAAGGGGAGAATTTTTTGGAATTTTGACTTATCAATGGTAAATTTGAAATTTGGTATTTAAAGTAAAAGTTGATATGGCAATAACGCTAGTCTTATCAAGAATAATATCCGCACCATCAATTCAACTAAGAGAATACTTATAGATAGTTAAAACAACTTAGAGGATTAATGACTTCTACTATATATATATAGGTCATGTTAATATAGGGTGTGTATGGATTACTTTCGAAAATGTATTTTTGTATTTTTTGATATAGTGATGATGAGATAAAAAAAATATATAAAAAAACGTATAAAAACGCGCATTAAAATAGCAATCTATGTATATCCTAATGAAAAAATTTGATATATTTTCTTACTCTATTCTGGCTCATTTCCAATTGAATTTCTTGTCTTGCGTGATTGCTTTGCACAAGAAACTCTCCTAAAATTAGGAAGAATATTTTTTCTTCTTGGAAATAACACATTTCATTGATCAAATTTTGTTCTCAAAACTTTGGGTTAATAAAGAAGTGCAACAAATTTGGAAAACGTGAGAGATATCAATATGAAGCAATTCTACAATTTGTAGTGGGCCAATAGCCCAATAGCCCAACCAAAATGATCAAAAGAAAACATAAAGGGCACAACAGGTGCATGGCCAAAAGGCCCACATTTGGGGGGTGACAAAGCTAAATAAAATACGTGGTCGGCTGTTCTTCCATTTTTCCAGAGCCTTTTCGTGGGAATATTTCTTCCCATTCTTCCCCGCCACAACTGCGAAGCCAACCACCATATATAAAGGGCTTCGATAGTTTCGCGTATAGATTGAAGTTGAACAATCGTAACACTTTCTTTCTGCATGATATTGACTGGTAAGTCATTATAAATGTAGATTATTATCAACTGTTTTGTCGTTTGATTATGAAGATCATGCACATATGTTGTTAGTTTGATTTGGGTTTCTTGAATTTTGATTTATTCCCTCGTATTTGGCATGTCCCAGATGGTAAATCACGAATTGTGTTAGATTTTAGGAGAAACCTAATTGTTTTATATACTTCTTTGATCTGAATTTACTAGTTTTCATCATGGGGGTTATGTAATTTCGAATCATGACTGCGAATCATGACTGGTGGTGACTGATTCTTGATATTAATGACTTTGAAAAGATTACATTTTTAATAAGAATTGTTTACTGGGATAGATAATATTGAAGGCCATACTTATAAGCACGGTGGACTAACACGTCGAGTGTAGTGTGACTGAATTGATGGCTGAAGTTTATATACCCATGAGTTATAAGGCATTCTTTGTCATTTCCCCCTGGGGTACCTTGAGGTATTCTGCTTTTGCCTTCTTGGATGGGATGGCTGTGTTTAGCTTAGGCTTCCATTTTCAAATAGACGCTGAAAAAGGATTTTTTTTTTTTTGTTTAATAACTAAGTAGATACATGTTCTCTGATGCTGAAACGATGCTAAGATTTTAAAGTTTCATTTCGTTTTAGCGGCATGAAGATTTTTCATACAGTAAATGTGGCTTTTAAGTTTAGGTGAAACAGCTGAAGCAGAGGTGGTTGTTTCGTTGACTAGGATCATAGTCCTTTTATTTTTTTATCTACTCTTTATCCCACTAGATTGTTGGTGGAATTTGTTTCTGGATGCATAGACTGATTGCCTATATTCTGCAGCAGGATACAGAGATACATTGGTAAAGGACTTTGATATTTGGCAAAAATTTGAAAACGGGTTACCTTTCTGAAAGAAAAAGGCTAGGACTATCTTCCCATTTGGAACTATGGATCGATTTGAGGAAATTTCTAAGAAACGTCTTTCAGCATTATTGCGAGCAATCCATGCAACCGATTACATAAGAGAGGACAATATTCCATCCAAAATTGAAGAGGTATTGGGTGCTAAAGTTAACTTTCCTCTATTTATTGGTTGAAGTATTTTATGTGAGGTAACAATCTTGTTTTTCCTTTGTTTGTCCTAAATTATTTATTTCGTTGTTATATATTACATATCAGGGTCTGTACTTGGGTTCTCTTGCGGCTGCAAATAATAAGAATGCATTACAAAGCTTGAATGTCACACATATTTTGACAGTTGCCAGTTTGTTGCCCCCTATTCATGCAAATGACTTTGTCTACAAGATTGTTGACAGTAAGACTTCTTATTGATAGTATGATATCCTTTTTCTTCTAATTTACATTGCATTTATTATCTTGGTATATAGTCAATTATTTCCTTTCTCGGATTTGCCAACCATATCTTCTACTTGGTAGCTTCATCAGTCATTAACCTGTGATTGTGTGGGGTGGGGTGGTGGTTTGGTATTAAATATTAGAAAGTAAATTTAGCTTTTGAGGTTATAGCATTTGTAGAAGAGAATGTGTATATGCCAGCTGTATGCTTTCATCAAGGCTATAATGTTTTACCTTTCATTTTATTGAATAGTTTTCCTCTTATATTTTGCTGGTGAGAGGCTTTGATGCAATAAATGAGCTAAGTAGAATTTGTAGTGTTATTTAAGTTTAAGAATTTGTGGCATCCAATTGATCTTTTTTCTTTTTCTCTTAATTTGTGAACTGATACAGTACCTGATAGAGATGACATAAATATTTCACAACATTTTGATGACTGCTTTGAATTCATTGAAGAAGCTAAGAAGAAAGGTGGTGTTTTGGTTCATTGCTTTGTGGGAAGATCCAGGAGGTACTTTCTGAACGCTATGTATCTAAAATCCAAAAGCTTTTGCGCATGCATGTGTTGAAAAATCATAACTAAATGCTGCTTTGTTGCTTTTGGTGGCTTTTATGGTACAACATAATAACAAGAAATGTGATGTCAACATATGATTTAAGTTGAGCAATGATGAGAAATCAGAATATCATAATACCTGAATTTTGTATCTTGTTATTAGGTATTCAGTTGATTGAACATCTTCTTTTGTGAATTTTACACATTGTGTGTGATGCCTTAGACCCTCTGAAATCTTTATCTGGAGCTAGTGAAGTCTGGTTTGTATTTTGCTAAAGAGGAAAAGGTGAACTGGAGAAAACTCAGATCTATGTGTTTAACATTGCAGTGTAACCATAGTCGTTGCTTATCTTATGAAAAAGCACGGTATGAGCCTCTCTGAAGCTTTGAATCACATCAGAAGTAAAAGACCGATAGCATCGCCTAATTCAGGTTTTATGTTACAGCTGCAGAACTTGGAGAAAACTATTAAAGGTAGGGATTGTATTGATCTGAAACTTTTGGATACGTGAAAGGTTTGCTCTCGTTTTGATTTCATGTCCAAGCTTACAATGCAAAGAACAGCTATTTCGGGTTTAAGTTAAATATTGAAAGTTTCCATTTTGTAGTGCAAGCACTATTAGTTTATCTTTGATTTAGTGTCTTACTGTTTGAAATACAGGGTCTCAGTCTGCAAATGAAGGGTAAGTCCTTGATGTAATGCGCCCTTTTGGTAATCAAATCAAGCTGGATTACCTCCGGTAGACTGCTGAATCTGAAGTGCATTTGGAAAAATCTCCATTAGCAAGCAGAATAATTAGTTTGACGTAATAATTGCAGTAAACTTAGCAATCCACTGCTGCATTGGATGCTAACATCTGTGTCTGTTTATGTCTAAGAAGATAGGCAAATTTAGTATTTGCTTCTTTGCCTTGCGTACCGTTGTACAAAGATAATGGGGCTGCATAAGCATGGGAACTTTCTACAATGTGCAGATTTGAATTAAGGAGCACAAAAGTTTCGTGCATAACAAACCAATGTGTTGATATCATTCCGATTTACTGGGGATGGATTGCAGGGAAACTAATGAATGTCCCTCAAAGTTAACAACAGATTAGCTTTAAAGGGAGAAAAAATTGTCTATTAAAACTGATGAGAATCGTGAATGGGAAGCTGTACAGATTTAAATGCTCAAAATTATCACTACATCTTGTTGATTTGCTATTCAACATAGAAAAGCTTTTATAAGATGTGAAAGTTGGTACGATACTAGGAGACTTAAAATCTGTTACCAGTACAAATTTGTATAATTTGTATAATACATTAGTAGCATTTATGTGAAAAAAAAAAGGTTCATCAATCATAATAGAGAAGAAATATTTCAAAAAATATACACATTTATTGAGTGTAAGACTTGGAAATAGGTAAATTCTATTGGATATCCTCCATTAATGCAATCTCATGTTTGAATGGTAAATTCTAGTATTTAGCTTAAATAGAAGTTATAAATTCTATCTACAAAGAAGGTTTTTTTTTTTTTTTGGTAAAAAACTTAGGGTGAGATAGTAAACACATTCCACTCAATAAAGCTGAAAATTTAAAAGTATATATAGATTGTATTTTAATTTTTTTTGACACTTTCAAAAATAATAATTATGAAATAAAATGTGCATTAAAAAATATAAAAGTATTTTAAGAAATATAAAATTATATTTTGAAAATACAATTCATGAGCACCCGGATTTGCTTGAAAGAAAGAAATTCATAGACAAGAAATATTAGTAATGTTGTTTTAGTAGGGAAATGCATGGAAAGGAAAGCCGCCAAATTTACCCTTTTGGGGGTCCTCAAGAAGATAAACTAGCACGGTCGCACGCGCACCCCACAGAACTGCAGACAGCCGCCAAATTTATCCAAAGCCCCACCACAGCAACCGGGCCATAGGCATGGCAGATAGGCTTACTCAGAAAATCCAGTGACAGGACGACCCTTTGGTGGGCCTTCGCAGTAATTCAGTTCATTTTCTTGAAGTGAGATCCTCCTGATTATCCCATGGTTCTCTTCATTTTTAATTCAGTTAATTTCTTCAACTGAGGCCATCTTGATTACCCGATAGTTTTCTCCAGTTTTAAGGCCGAGGCTTGCTTTAAAACATAATGTTCAATATCAAGCAAGAGTGGCATTTTTTCTTAATCATCCTATTTTATTACAAAAGATTTAAGGGCTGGGAGATGTTAGAATCAAGGATCCCGCTTCTAGGTTTGCTCAATCAAGACTCAACTGCAATGACAACGATCCATTCCTGCAAGATAAGAATTGAGATATGCAATGCGCAAACTCACACTTTTTCTTGTTAACATTTTTGGCTCAGAATTTTGATATACAAAGGTGTGACAATTACTGAAAAACCCAGTGGTTTCAGATCATTCAAAGCATCAGGAGGAGTTTCTTCAACTTTGTTTCATGTTACAATTATTATTAATTTTTTTAAACCTCTTTTCCAAGCCTGCAGATTACAGTATTCGCAAACTCAAAATCTGTAACACTCAATCTGAGCTTTGGACGGAATTAGTCAAGTTTAGATAATAATGGTAAGTTCGATATGTACACAAAATAAACCACGTTTCATAGCCAAGATTCAACCATGGTGTTTTCATCATGAGGTAAATTTATGAATACACAGGTTCATATGTCCCAAACAAGTAAAACCCTTTTCTCATTCAAGCTCACTGTGGACAGCTAAGCAAGCAAATGAATTAAAACTTGTTAGGTTTTTTGTTTTCTTTTTCCCAAACAAAATTTTCAGTTTTCCCTACGCCCTTTGGACTTAGGGTGTGCTACATTTAAGTTACTCACGCCTTTGATCCACAGTAACATTTCATTCATGCATGCAAGCGCCAAATTAACAACTCCTCTTTTGTTGTATGAGATATTGGCCCTTTCTATCCTTATATTATCTAACATTATTCAATCACGAAAACATTGATCCATTGTATATATATACAGCTTTCGACTTGATGAAGAATATCATGATCATACGAATGAAGAGGGTTGAGGGAGCGTGGCACGCATGATATGGTGGAAGCAGCGGAGCAGGAAAAATGCATGACCAAGGATGATGATACCGGAGTTGATGAGATTAACTTAACCACCCTCTCTGCTACTGCTATGGATTTTTTTCTTATCTCTCACGAGGCCAAGCCAATGCCAAGGGGAAGCTTAATTGTTGCTCTATAGATGACGGCAATAAATAATGGTGAGATGTAAATATTCACATACACTGCAAGAGAGAGAAGAGACCCAATTCCCATGCATATATGGTGGGAGAGTAAAAACTAATTAACCTCACGGGACTACAACATGCAGCATTTAATATCTACTACTGCTGCAGCTACTATCAAAATTAACTAGAAAGTCACTTCACCCCGTACCCCCATCCCAAGTCCTCCCCCTCAGGCAAAATCCAAGGCTAAGGGCCCCTCTAACTCTATTCACTAGGTTGATTTTCTTTGATTTTAACTACTGTTTGTGTTGTTGTTGTCTATAAATAGTGGGAAAGTAAGGGCAGCCCATTTGGGAAAAAGAAAGAATAGGGCTGATCAGAATATTATTCTCTGCATACATATCAGCTCTCATCATCATGTCTCATATAGCTGTGGAGAGGAATAGGAGAAGACAAATGAATGAAAATCTCAAGATTTTACGTTCCCTGACACCATGCTTCTACATCAAACGGGTATACTAAATATATTTTTACGTTTTCTTTCTTTTTCAGTGTGTGTTTTGAGTTGGGTTTTTCTTAGTCCATTTCCTTTCCTAATAATTTATCAAGCTTCTCGCCTCTTTGGATTTCGATTGGATTTGATACACCCTCGAAAGTATCTCAAAATAGTCAACAACGATTTTCGTTTGCAAAAGTCAAATGGTTAATTGATCAATTTATTACTTGGTACAGATAACAATTGATGATATGATCAAGCAAGATTTTTTGTGTTCTAATAGTAGTTAATTGTTGCATTGATTAAAGGGAGACCAAGCATCAATTATAGGGGGTGTAATAGAGTTCATAAAGGAATTGCACCAAGTTGTGCAATCCCTAGAGGCGAAAAAGCGAAGGAAGAGTCTAAGCCCCAGCCCATCAGGTCCTAGTACTCCAAGGCCATTGCTGCAGCTGAGCCCTCAATCAGCTGATCAAAGTTCACTAATGTTTTCATCACTTGGAGGAAATGGACATGACGGTTTGTTCAAGGATGAAGTTGTAGCATGCTGCAACTCTCCAGTGGCCGATGTGGAAGCAAAAATATCTGGATCCAACGTTGTTTTAAGGACAGTTTCTAAGCGAATCCCTGCCCAACTAGCAAGGATCATAAGCCTGCTGGAGAAATTTTCTTTTGAGATTCTGCATTTGAATGTCAGTAGCATGGAAGATACTGTTCTGTACTCTCTTGTCATTAAGGTATACTGCACCTATAATATCACATCATATTGGCATTTCAAGAAATGATTGCACCAGATTAACTAAGATATTGGAAATCAATTTGGAGGAAATTCTTGTTATAAAATGCTGGTTAATTCTAACATACTTTACAAGCTGCTTTTCATCATATTAATGAACTTTCCCTTCTTGGTAAGACATTAATTTACTATCTTATCATATAAAGAAACGAAAATGAGGATTAGAATTGAGTTACAACTAAAGTTTCTTAGTTCTGAACCAATTCCAGTTCTTATCAAATATCAGACGCATCAGGGATTTTCTAAACAAACCCAATGTCTAGAAATGATTTTTAATGATGCATATATCATTATAGCCAACAAAACTTTCATGTGCTGGTGCATAAATCAAGATTATTAATGATCAATTTAACAGAATGCATGAACAATATTCTTGTACATAAATCTTATATTTTTCTGTGTTTTTTCATGTATATATGAATTACTCAGTACTTAATCAGTGTTGATCGCTGTTTCTTCCTAATTTGCTCACTGCTTTGTTTCTCCCATGATTGATTTGTATGTGACAGATAGGACTTGAATGTCAACTCAGCCTGGAGGAACTTGCAACTGAAGTTCAACAAAGTTTCTCTTCCCAGTCAGTTCAAGCTAAGGAAATTACTACTACTATGATCATCTAAACTCCAAAAGCATCATTACATTTCCCTTTAAGGAAAAAAAAATAAATGTCCACTGAAAATTACAGGAATCCCATCCTTGTGCTCTAGAAATTAGAATGGGAGATATATACATCTATATTTATAAAAAAGAAAAAAGAAAAAAAAGAAAAGAAGAGGTAATTATTTCCCTCAAGAATAGTGACTACATGTTTCTTGTGATGAAACTATAGGAGGATAACAATGCTATCAATAGAATGATGCTATAAATATTAATTCTTCTATATATATAAAGTTACTAATAATCTTTGTAAAATTTTTATTATAGTTGAATATTGTATTTCTCATTGAATTAGTATTATTTCGTCCCAAGTTCATCCAACTAATTGCCCCCCAAAAAATCAATAATTCTTGCTCTTTACTTGTTCTTCATTATTAAATTGTCATCATTTTTACCATTAATAATGCAAAATTTTGAGTGCACAACTTGTTCGTGTGTATCATCAACCTAATGATGAAAACTTAATAGAAATACTAAAAATCATTTTTAGAACAATTTCGAGTAAAATAGTAATAATTTGAACACTTCTTTTCTTTTTGTTCTACATTCTTTCGGAAACCTAAGGCTCGATCTATGGATATGGAAAATATAGGATTTTCAATTCCACTAAAATTTTAAATGAATAAACAAAACTAAGAATGAATTAGAAAAACAAAGAGAGAGAGAGTAAAACTCAATTTTACGAGTACCATTTTGAAATCCAACGGTTAACGGGCTGAACCAAACTTGTGGCTTAAAGCTTTGCAAGCCCAAGGTCATTCAAAAGGCTTAACCCATATCACCTCTGTCAAGGCCCACAAACTCTCTCAAAGTCGTAACAAATCCAGCTAATTAATCAAGTTTTCCCGGAATAAATCACACCATGTTCTTGAAAACGAATTACACTAATCCAATATTTTAATGAAGTTTTTCCTTTCTAAAGATATACAATCATTTTTTTAATATATTATTTATACTTAATGAAACAGTTAAAAGATGTGCCTAATATCTTATACTTCCTCAGTCCCTTAAAAAAAAAAAAAGAAGAAACTATTTTGATTAGGTATTAGAAAAAAAATACTATACTCCATTCTTACTAAACTTTTTTGAGTTTATAAATTACAATACATTTGATACATTATTAAATATAAAAAAAAATTTAATTTTTAATTTAAATTATACATTACCACAATAGTAAGGATAATAGAGAGAGAGAAAATTTTTAAAAGTAATTTTTTTTTTAAATAAAGAAAAATTTTAAAAATATTTTTTTTTTTTTTGGAGGAGAGAATATAAAGGTAATGGAATAAAACAATTGCCACTTATATGCGCCATTGTTGGTTAAATGGACGATTGACAACCCCCAAAAAAAGGAAAAAAAATTAAATAACTGAAAGTATAATCATAGAAATTGGCCCTTTCCATGTTCAAGTTGGAAGCCCAATAAACACAGGATATAAGGATCCTTAATTGTTTTGTTCCCTTGTGAATGAAATTTTTAAGGATCCTCAATTGTTTTTTCTTCCTTGTATATTTTTAAGGATCCTTTATTGTCTACTTGCATATGTTGCATGCAATTACCAAACTAATGATGGCTTAGAGATTGCAGCTAGCATCATTTTGCAATTGATAAGTATAATGTAGTGATCGAATTTGTCAAATATCAAATAGGATTAATTTGTTTCGTTTCATGGAACGTTGAAATTATGCAAGGGAGTACTATAACATCATGATTAACATCCTAAATAGGACAAATGAAATCAAGAACAATGTAAAACAGCCATGAGGACAAATTAAGAAAAAGATAGTGAAGGAAATTAAGCAAATTGATTTCAACTCGTGACTCGAAAAAGAAAAAGGTTTGGCACCTCGTTGTTGACTTCTATAGTTTGTTCTGAAAATTAGGCTGTTCGTGGAAATTATAGTAGTAATTTGTCGTCAAAATAAAGTCCAGAGCCCTCCAATTTGAAGCGAGTAATTTGATCGATTTGTTCTTCCATTTGTGGAGTCAAGAACAAATCTCCCAATCTCCCACCACCCCACGTCTAAAATATGAACTGTTAGGCACCCCAAAATAAACTGGTGAATCGTTCTTGTTGACTTCCAAATTGCTACCTTTCAAAGCTGCATCTCCAGGTCCTCCACAGCACATCCTCAACCTCATCTTCATCGGCAGAAGGCTTTCCAAGTAAAGAAGCAAGTTTTTTCACCTCTTTTCTGGGATCCCTCTTCAAATCTTCATACTTCAAGAACAGGATCTTGTTAGGCCTCTTTAGGCTTTCTTTTCAATATCCCAAAACGTGATAAAAAAAAATGGCCCATACTGAGAAGTTCCTCTGCAGAGGCAGTCAATTGCTTTCTCCAGAGGGAATGGCTCTTGATTTGGCCTGAAAATTGCATTGCAAAAATGCCATGCTGAAACAAACGTATCTTTCGGGTTTCTAGCAATGTAAACGATTTTGCAGTCGTCCCCTGAATTCAGGATTGAATTGGGCAGGACATTGTGAAGCAAATGAGTATGAAAAAGTCTCGGGCAAGACATTTTGTGAAGATCAGGATGTGGTTTCGTGGCCCAAAACATTGTCTCCACAGTGGGGACGTTGAAATGAGGATTGTTTTTTCACCAAAACATCTTCATCAGAACGTCGATTCCACAGGATGCAGAGACGGAGTGCTTTAAGCCAGGTGGTACCTGTTTTGGGTGGTGAAGCCAGGAGAACATCGCCATTGCTAGCTTCAAAGTTTGCTTTGAAATTCATGACGGATTTCAAAAGATCCGGGGCATACCAGCCACCTTCCCATTAATAAACATCATGGCATCCCAGAAACGAGCTCTGGGCAGCTCAGTGATTAGCAATGCATCATTATCATTGCCATTATTTTCCTAATGGCACGAGTTTGGGAGGGTGACGGTCATGATGGCAGCTAATATGAGTATTGTTAGGTAATGTCTTTTTGCAATAAACCTAGGAATTGAGATTTAGAGACCCCACGTTGGACATATATATAGTGCTCTTTGGGTCCAATTCAATTTGAAAAACGCAAGAGATTTACTAGATTCATTAATTTGTTTTAAAGGATCAAAACACTCATATATTAATGGAATTCCTTATTGTTTTTCATTTTGTAAAATAATCTTTTAATGGAATTTCTTGTTGGTTTTCTAATTTAACGTCATTGTAAGATGGTCAGTTAATAGAAAGTTAATAGAAGTGGCTCCTAAAGAGTTGAGGCCCGCATACATATTAAAAAATCTAAACACGAGCGAACTTACCTCATTATTAAAAGGGGAAATGGACAACCTCTCTCACTAATAATAAAAAAGAGGGTGAGATAGGTAAGAGGTAGTTTGCTTCCAAGCCGGCATACAAATTGATATGAATCTCAATGACTGATAGTTCACAATTAAAATAATAAGTAATTATCAAATAAACAAAACATCACATAAGTATAAAATACTCGTTCGGCTTAAGGGTTTATCCTATTTGGCTTAGTTTATGTGGTATGTATGATGGATCCAATGCCTAGTCCAAGTTTAGTTGGAAGATCATCTTAATTAATTCAAGTTGCTTGCAACTTTCCAAACTTGATGGGCGCTTTTATGGTACGGTTGATCCTGGAATACAAGACCGTGCTTCCCGCTAGACAACATGGGAGATATTAATGTTGGCATGTCTGTTAACTTGCACAACAAACCCTAGAACACATCAAACTCTAAATTTCATACTACATAATATTAAAATGAAACATTTTGTTGGCAAAAAAAAACCCTCTTAGGGGTGTAAATAAACCGAACATAAACGAACGAATATCATTTGTGAACTGTTTGTTTATTTTTAATATTATTTGAGATCAACTCGTGTTCGTTTAAGTTTTTATATTTATATTTGAACTCGTTTATGTTTGTTTATTAGTGTTCGGTAAGTATTCATGAACAGTTCGTGAACATATTCATTAGCACGTTAAACAAATATATTCATGAATAATTCGTTAACATGTTTGTGAACGATTAACAAACATCTAACAATTATTAATATATTATTATATTATTATTTTAATATAAACAAACAATAACATTAAACAAGCTTGTTCATGAACATCAAACGAACTTGTTCATAAACATAAACAAACCAAACACATGTATGTTCATATTCGGTTCGTTTATTAAACGAATAGTAAAATTTGTTCGTTTACAATAAAAATTTTGGATGCAATTATCGTACCATGTAAGACTATACAACATGCATAATTTTACAATAAAAATTTAAACTTCATAGAAGAAAGCATGCATAATTTAGGAGCAGAAATTTTGGTTTGTATAGACAGCATATCAAAACACATTTTTACATTTTTTTAAATAATAATTGTGAAATAAAATAGATATTAAAAATCAAAAAAATTATATTAAAAAGCGTAAGAACTCATTTTGAAAGACCATCCAAACAATCTGTAAGATCTAAGAGCTTGATTTATTACCCAAAAATTAAGAATGTAATTGTTGTATTCAATAATGTGGTTGCGACTTGATTCCCATGTCGGCAATGCCTCCTTTTGCCCAGTGGAGTTCCCCAATTATTAGAATTATGGAATGATCTTTACAAAACGTAGTCCTAGTCCAGTGGATTCTGCAGGCTGGACTTTTATAAACGGGCCTTCACCTTATTAACACGTGGCATCATATGGCTGGGCTATAGATTGTAGACCATTTCCAGCCCAAACCTGACTAGTCCTCACAGTTTAGTGATTTTAAAACTCACTCAAGAGCTACAGGCATTGAGTTGGGCTGGGCTTTTACTTGACATTCCCTGTCCTACAATAATGAAAGGAATTGTTTAAATATTGTTATTGGGTACAGATCAGTTTTTTTTTTTTTTTAAATTTTAAATTTAAATTTAAGTCATCATTGAAATTTATCATAATTACTTAGATTATCTTTCAACAAAATAATTGACATTGGTCCCATCACAAACACAAAACTTGATATGCCAGTTTATCCTCCTTATCCTCCTCATTCTCATGCATGATGTTTGGTGAGCCACATTAGATTAATTAGGTAAAGTGTAAGTGCCATTAATTAGTTTTGTCATCTGTCTTTTCATCACATGCAATTTTGCAAATTCTTTGCTGCATATAATTTACTATAAATATCATCCAAGATTCATGGCCCCCCTTCTTCACATGGATTTGATTCTCACCTCCATGGCTCCATCCCCACTTCCATACTCATTTAACACCCAACATGAGCCCGTGTTCTTTCTTTTATATCAATTTGTTGAGAGTCTTCGTTTGCACAGCGGGGCCAGCAATTCGATCAAGATAAGTCTTCTCTTATTACGATTTTATTCAGAGCCTTTGATTGTACAGCCAAAATAACAATTCAACTCGATAAGTGGATGCGTGCAAAGTGTCTATATTCCATTTTTTATCCGATGAATCTATATGCCGTTTGCAATGCTCTTATAAAAGTTCATTAGTTAGATTTTTATTTCGCTTAACTAGTATAACTGCATGATTTTATTTTAACCGTTCATATAATTAGGTTAGCATTCTTTAGTCTCGCTATAAGAATTAAATTGTTTTATTGTTAGTAAGTAAACTTGTATATGTGTATTTTTTTAATATTAATATAAATATCATTTTTTGAAAAAAAAAACTCAAGATAAGTGTTCTCTTATTGCAATTTATTCAGAGTTTTCGGTGGCATAACGAAAATAGTAATTCAGACTAAGATGAGCCCAAGTTCTTTTGTTGCAATTTGCTGAGAGCCTTCGTTAGCACAGCCAAGCCAGTAATTCGTTTAAGATGAGTGTTCTTCTATTGTAATTTATTAAGAGCCTTCGGTGTAACGAGGACAACAACTCAGTAATTAACAATTTATGATTATGTATTGCCTGACAAAGGGTTCCAAATTTGGTATTATTAACATTTACGAAGAAGACACATCTTTCTACATAGTAAATATAACCCGTGATTCAAATATTCCTTACCCTTATAATAGAGTGTGACTTGTATGAACAGCACGCACTTTAAAATGTATTTTTGTATTATTTAAAATAATAATTATGAAATAAAAAATATATTAAAAATTAAAAAAAAATCTAAAAAACGTTTTAAAATACTATTCAAACATACTTTATACTTGTTTACTATTTTTAAATACTTATCTCTTTTAATCCCTCTATTTTTTTAATGTTTTTTTTTATTATAAGAGATATTTATATTCACTAATTTTATGTGATTTGATTACATCTCACACTCTCGTGTTACTGGGTATGGAACTTATGAGCACACCTCACAAGCCCGGCAAACTTCCTATACTCAAAGTCAATTAAAAAAGTTAATATCTCACTTACTTTGTTTTGATGGGAAAACATGTCTAATTCCACTATGTTTTATCCTCGACCCCAAGGCATCTATAGGCCCTAAAAACACTGGCAATGTCACATCTTAGATGAGCTTGCTTGTCTCGTGAAAGCATTCGAGCTTCCGCTCGTATTCCTAAATCTGTTGTTAGATAGCTACAAAAATTTGATTTTTAGTTCGCACAAAATTTGTTAAAATGCTCTACGTACGAACCAACTGATTTAACTTTGAAAGGCTCTTTTAATCCCTCCATTGAGGTTACAAAATAATACTAGTTTATATCGATAATACTTTTAAAATGTATTTTTGAATTTTTTGAATATATTTTTTATTTTATAATTATTATATTAAAATAAAAAAATGGACGTTGAAACGTAATTCGTAAGTCACGAGTAAAAACGTAGAAAATACAAGTAAAAATGGAATTGGCGCCAAGAGGCAACATCAGGCAAGCTATTCTGGCAAGTGAAAAGGAAACCCGTCATCATCGTCATCATCATCTTCACTACTTGACCTTCCTTCCGTAGGGGATTGAAAAACTTAACCACAAACAGTATGTTTTGACCATCAAAGCCTTTCCTACTTTTACTGCTCCCTCCCTTCTACTGACACACACACACACAGTCGCACACGCCAACCTGACCCAACTTCCTCCCGCCATCACGACCTCCTAGGCTCCTTCCTTTTTCAAGGCCATAGCATCATGCCACGTGTACGGTCCAAGTGGTAATATTTAATGATTTAAAATATTATATTTTAATTTAAAGTAAAATATTAATTGATGTGATGATAATACAAATATAAAAATATTTATTATATTTATTAAGAGTATAAAAAGGTAAACAATAATTTCCTTATTTTCTTATTACTATATTACTCACAGTAATATTATATTATAAAATAATAAACCTTGTTAGTTTGGTAATTAATAAAGTAAATATCTATAATTTGTTTTGACGATGGATTTCAACTCAATTCCAATATTTAAAGTTAAGGCCATGTTTGGATTTTGTTTCTATTTATAAATTTTTTTAAAAAAAATAAAATACTTAAACATATTTTTATTTTAAATTTTAAATTTTTCTATCTAAATTCTTTTCACATAATTTTAAAAAAAAAATCTCTTATTTTCCCCTCCAAAATACTTTTTCTATTTACACATTCTAATACAAAATTCTCAAATACATTATAATCCAAACAAAGTCTACAAAAATAGGCTTAGATTAGTCAAATTTCACTATTAGCATTATATTTATAAAGTAGATTTTGATATTATTTTCAAAGTTGATATTTTAATATTTAAATTAGTATTAGATAGATATCAATCAGCTGAATTCCAAAATTAATTATTAAATAGATCTCGATCAGTCGAATTTTATGATTAATGTTATGCTTATAAAATAAATTTTAATATTATTTTTAAAGTAAATATTCTAATATTTAAATTCGTATTAGAGTTTTGAGGCGGTCAAAAGTTTAACCACAATAATCAAAATTTCTCAGCATAGTTATGATATATTTATATATACGTTATGAGATTTTCGCAATGATGATAAGTTACCAAATATCTAGCAACTCTTAACACCTCTATTATTATAACTTACAAAACTTTTATAAAACTATCTCTCTAAACCTATATTTTGAATGGAGATCCAATAATCATAAGTAATTACTTTTAAGCCTTTTATTATACTCTTTTGGTTCGAAAAAAGAAAATTTATTTTGATTTAAATATAATTTTTTATTAATTATTAGATATAACACGTTTAATATACTAACTAAATGTATAATTTTATATATTATTAATAAAAAAAATTAACTTGAAAATTGACTTTTTTTAAAATAATTTTTTTTTTGAAAATAAACTCTTTTTTGGGGCCTATTCTACCAAATAAAACATTAATAGGCATAAATATTGTTAACAAGAAAAGAATAAGAGAAAATACCTAAAATTGTCCTTTATATTTCAGTAAATAATTTTTTTCATCTTCTACTTTTAAAATGGGAACAAATAGTCCTTCAAATTTCATAAATTGGAACTTTTGGTGCTATTTGTGAAATAAACGGAAACTTTTAGTCGTTCAAATTTCATAAACGGGAACGTTTAATCCTGAAATTTTCTTTCAAATTTTGATCCTTGAAATTTAGGAGGACTATTTATTCTTGTTTTAAAAATAAAGGATGAAAAAAATTATTAGGTGAAATGTGAATGACGATTTTGGGTGTTTCCTCAAAGAATAAAAAGTTTAAGAAAACAAAAGCTTTTAAATAGTGATTAACAAAATTTCTAACCGAAAAATATGGAAAAAAAGAAAAAGAAAAAGAAAGTGTGGTGGAATGTTAAGAAATTTAAGTACAATAAGAAAAGAGAGTACAAATCATTACACAATGTGTGTAGATGCGTAGAGTCTAGACTCCACAGAGATATAGGTGGAGGATGTGCATGTGAAATCGGCGAGGAGTTGAAAGAGTAATAATGAGGATGGCGTGAGTGGGTCCCGTTATTCCCCTTTCGTGGGACCCACTTTGAACCCACCGTAAAAACAAAAAGATTCCGTCTCTTCTGCACGGGCTGGTTGGGGGTTGGACCCTCCGCGACAGGCTAACGGACAAATTTCGCCGTTAATGAGCTTCCGTCAGCGTCTTTCTATCTTTCTCTTATTTGTTCTTTACTATTTTACCTCTGCCATGATTCCGGATTTACCTGACTGCCACCGTAACCGTTACGCGACGAGTTAACTTACGGAAGTAATAGCTGCAAATCCCGGCTTACACGGCTTGATGGCTCTGGCGGCTCGGCGGCTTTGATAATCCCTTTTTATTTCCCAATTATACGTAATACGGTTTGCTTTGTTGATTAATAATATAAAAGGCAAATTATTAGAAAATTGTCCACTGAGTTTTCAGATATAATGAAAATGTCCCATAAAAAATACTCTCCGTATATCTGAAAAAGAAAAAAACACTTTTGGTTTCATACACATTTTTTTTAGTTATAAACTACAATACAATTAATACAATTTTAAATATACAAATTTTTATTATTATATTCGTAAATATAATATAAAAATTTCATAAAAAGTAAATTCTTTTTTGAAACTAACTTCTTTTTGAAAAAAATAGTTTATAAGCCCCAATAATTACAAATTTGGATGTAATTCATTGGTTAGGTCTTTGATCATTTATGGACATTGAATTTATTCTCAATTCTCACTCATCCTATTATTCCCATTTTGTTAATTCAATTCTATAATGGCAAATAATTTTGTTTTCTTTCACTTGCAAACCTTTGTAATAGCAATAAAAAACACTTCCACAATTTATAGCTATAGTTGGCGTGGTAGTGGTCAAGTAGGCTATTGCGCTGCATTTTCAATTGGATGATGACATGTAATTAACAGAACAAAATGCGTGACATTTCCACTCGAAACAGAAAAGGAAGAATTGAACCCGTGAAATAAAAAGTTGCCAATTTGCAAAGTTAATTACCACTACAATGAGCACATACACAAAGAATAGAAAGTTTGGATCATATTATAGTCACCACTTGTTTGATTCAATTTGATGATTCCCACGACCACTAAGTTATGCATGCACAAAGTAGTTTGCATTCCTATCAACATTGCTATCATTTGATATTTTACTTCTTGTTACTAATCATATATTATTACTTATATAGGATTAATGATATTTTTAATAATTTTTATAATAAATCCATATCCATATACAAAAACAGTTTCACTTAATTAATTTATTTATAATATCAAATAAATTATTTTAATTTGTTAAATTTATCAAGAGCTATAGTCATAATAATCTCTCTATTGAACTATTTTGATAATTTCTGAACACTTCGTATCATTATCATTTTCAAGATTTTTGAAGATTCAATTATTTTTATATGATTTTAAAGATAAAATTATTTATCACATATTTTAAAAAAAGTATAAAATAATAAAAATTAATTTTATCTTCTTAAACATGTCACGTTATTTATTATATGTTTTTTTCTATAAAAATTCACTGACTGCATCGTTATACTTTTACATATTGAATGATTTGTAAAAGGTATTAGTTGTAAAACTTGAAATCTTAACACTATTATTGGAATTATAGGCTTCATTTGGATTGTGATTTATTTGAGAAAAATTGTATTAGAATGTGTGAAAATTTTAGTATAGAAAAAAGTATTTTAAAAAGAAACATAAGAGAATTTTTTTGAGGAAACACCCAAAATCGTCTTCCATATTTCAGCAAATAATCTTTTTCATCCTCTATTTTTAAAACGGGAACAAATAGTCCTTCAAATTTCATAAATTGAAACTTTTTGTACTATTTGTGAAATAAACGAGAATTTTTAGTCATTCAAATTTTATAAACGGGAACGTTTAGTTCTGAAATTTTCCTTCAAATTTTGGTGTTTGAAATTTGAAGGACTATTTGTTCCCGTTTTAAAAGTGGAGGATGAAAAAGATTATTCGGTGAAATGTGGAGGACGATTTTGGGTGTTTCTTCAATTTTTTTAAAAAAATTATATGAGAGAAATTTGAATAAAAAATTTTAAATTTTAAAATAAAAATATTTAAATATTTTATTTTTTTAAAGAAATTAGTTTTTGTAAATAAAAATAAAATCCAAAGGACAGTCATTGAAACTAATTGAGTTAAAAATAAGGCGTAGAACACAGTAGAAGGCGGAAAGCGGTGGAAGGGCAGTGGGGGAAGATGGGACCAACAGCCATCATGTGATGTTCTGGGTAATAATACCTCGGACGTAGAGCTTTGAACGTAGAATTCCCCTCGGAATTAACTCCAAACTCACTTTTTTGACTTCTATCATCTTCCCCATTTTTTAATATCCCTTTTTAATAATAATAAATACCCTGATTGTTAACTGCTGCTACTTTTGATTCCCTTCATTTCTCCTTGGAAAATGACCCCTAATCTTTTAAAAAAGTTAAAAAAAAATAAAATTTCCCGTTTTTATGATATAAAATTTACGAAATAAAAATTATCTATTAAGGTATAAAATTGTTATTTTAAAAAGCATGAGATGTTTACGAATTGTCTGTCCATCAAGTTAATATTTTTCACTAGATTTGAGATAAATATTCACGTGATTTTACTATTAACATGCTCTTCTCTGATTGAGATGACAGATTCTACTGCATGTTCCTTCCAAATCTGAATTAAATATCCCCTTTGATTCTCTCCTCTATCTATCTATCAAGGTTAAAATGTATTTATTTGTAAAATCTAATATTGTAAAAGCGAAAAAATTAAAATGTATTTATACGCCCAATTTGATATAATAAAAAAGTATTTAAAAACTAAATTATTAAATTCTATGTAAGTTCTAATATCATCGTTACTGTTCATGAGTCTAAACTTTTAAATTCTACTTTTTGAACTAATATTCAATACTTATGAATAATTTTTTATATAATTTTTATATAATATTTTAAAACATAATTCATACAATAATTTAAGATACAATCCGTACGCACACCATGACCAAGTAAAGATTTCCAATGTATTCTTTACGTGATTGACGAGTTTTCATCATTCGATGTACAATTATTAGACATCTAGAGTAACTTTTATTAATCCTTGTAAAAGATGTTGTATTGGGACAAACTCTATAGTTTCAATAATAATATTTATAGGCCATTGATAGCAAGCAAGGAATTCAAGAATTGTACCATACGACTGTTTTGTTTTGTTTTGTTTAATAATGTTGCTGTGCATTTTTGTTTGGGAGGACGGCATGCATGGAGACTGCATGGGTCACAAAACTACAAGGAAGGAAAAATGGCTGCAGGCAAAGTTTTGTCTCCGCCACATCTTACGCTAAGAACGAGACCCAATTAGGGGACAAGTCCTTGTGATTTTATGTCAATTTGAGGTTCTTCACATGTGCACACATAATTCTTTATATTATATTATAAAATCCTGCATTATTTGCGTTGAAATTCAACGCCTCATATTTTATTGAACAATTACTACTACCACTTCTTATCTACTAGTAAACTACTGGTAGCTACAAATTTAATTACCAACAATTTTCTGACATTTTATTTTAATTTCCTGTGTGGACTTTGATGATGATGATATTCTATATTCTTCACTTTTTCTGAGGCTAACAGAGTTTGTGATTCATATTTGCTTAAAAAATTTGGAGTGTCCTAATAATTGGGATGTGTTTCAGATTCAAAATCCTTCATTTTATAATTAACGTTGGATTTGAGGGACTTGGATTCTTTATTTATAACTATGGTGTACTAGTCATGTAATATGATTTAAATAATATCATTACACTACTTTAAAATGATGTTATTTTACCCTAAATAATATTGTTCTATTTAGTAGAGTAACATTATTTTTATTTACATTATAAATGAAACAACATTGTTTTGAAATATGGTGCATTATAGTATATTGAAATAGAAGATTCAAATCGACATTATAAACGTTCAAAAAGATTAAGAGTGTCTTGTCATTCATATTTTATTTTTCATTATTGGTTTCATGTTGACTAAAGTAAATTAATTTGAACCACAATAATGGGGGGGCCTTCTAAAGAATTAAGGAAGATAAGGAGCACAAGAGATGCAATATCTTTATGATTTTTACATTCTGATGGGTATTTTTGTTCACTATATATATAATCTTAAATCAAATGTCATCATATTTTTCTTGGCTTCAGAACTTATTTTGATATTTTTCTTGGGTTTAGAAATTATTTTGGACATTTTCATGCCTTTACCAGCATTGCAATTAATGTAATGATTCCATTCTTGTTGAAGACGCTTAAACATTCAGAGTTTAAAGTTGGTAAATTTAAACAAGCTTTTTTTACATGAAGTAATCATTGTTAGAGAGCATGATTGGTACAAATCAAGAACAACAAGCACGTGAATGAACATAACCATAGACTTATAGATCACCCCAAAAAGTAATCAAAATGAACAGCTTACCAGTCGCAGCTTTTGTTGATGTTTCTTCCAAATAAACCAACTTTTGAGACCACTCCAGGTCATTATTTTGGTCATTGCATGAGTCCCGTCTTAAATATTGATAATCAGTTTCTCACTTTTGATGTGAGAAACTTCTATATATGTGCAGGATTTTGTACCTTATGCATTAGTTCTTAACAAAGACATTGCAACTAATTCGTGTTAGACAGGTTGTGATTTATTATGATTTTAGGTCAGCACATTTGGAATTTCAAGTGTCCTTATGTTTGGATTGCATTCCAAAATTAAGGTTCAAAACCAATAATTTTCGGGGAATAGTGAAATTTCGTATGGTCTTTTTGTCTTGATGCACATAATTTACATTTTTACAAACATGTTTATTTCATCGAATTTCTCTTTGAAATAGTGTCCAAATTGTTACGCTTTTTTTGTGGGACAAAAATTATCCGTCAAGAAATTTTGCTACCTTAAAATAGTCTATTATATTTTTTATATTTTATAAATAAATTTTTATGTTATCTATACTACAATTATTATATTAAAAAAAATATAAAAACACATTTTCAATTTGTAATATTTAATACGGATAAGTAAAAAGTTGTTTCGTTAGATATTTATTTTGTATGACTTGTATTCAAGTTCAAATTTTGGGTACTAACCCTCAAAACTTCATACGACAAAGTGTCTAAATAGACAAAATCCAGTGATAGAATTCACATTACATCTGCAAACTCATATGATTAGGAGATGGGTAAAGTGACATGAACCGTGATTCCGAAGTTAAATCTCAGTGAAAAGTGCAGATCAACTCGTAATCTCAACCTCTTTGTTCTCTACATTGCAGATTTGACTGCACTTTCTCAGCCTCAAATTTCAACAAAAAAGGATAAAAGTAATCAATCTTCCACACTAAGGAATGAAAAAGACATGCACAAAATGTCAAAAGTTTTGCAAAAATCACCAAATCCATTTCTCTGCTACAGTACACCATTATGGGTATTTCAAGTCTATTCCCATGATTTCCAAAGGAGAAATAATTCGTGAATGTTCAAATCATGTCTCCCCAATTATGAGTTTTCAAATCATGCCCACTATTGATCATTGATCATTGATCTTTACAATTTTGAGTCACTGTGAGTTAAGATTGCTTATATGAAAAAATTAAGGCTACGTTTTGGACAAAGGATTCTCATTTATAAATAAAAAAATTTTTAAATAAAAATAAACTATTTAAACACACTTTTATTTTAAAAGTTAGAATTTAAATTTTCCCACTCAAATTCCTCTCGCATAATTTTAAAAAATTTTCTTTCTTATTTTTCCCTCTAAAAAACTTATTCTATTAAAAAATAACTATCAAAATTTTTACACATTCCAGTACAACTTTTTCCATTTACAAATAAAAATGCCCTTATCCAAGCAGACCCTAAAATTCCATATTTGTCACCCACTATGTAACAAAGCAAAAGAGGTTTATTTTTTTGTGGGTTAAGAGAGCTACACTATTTAAGGGAAAGAGGGTTATATTTGAAACCCTATTAGTGAATTTTTTAACCAAACTTTTTTTCTTTTGAGATTTCAAGAATTTTATCATCTTAAAGGCAACTTTAGCATTTTAAAACACAAAACTTATTTATAAATATAAATTTTCTTCTTCTTATTTTTAAGAGATTAACCCTTTCTTACTTATCTCTATATTATATACAGGGAGAATAATACTTTTAGTCCTTCAATGTTTTATCCAATATTACTTTTAGTCCCTAATATTTTAAATCTAACACATTTAGTCCTCATACTTTCATAACTAGTCAAATTTAGTATAATTGATAGTTATTAAAGTAGGAAATAACAAAATTTGTTATCCAATTTTTTAATTTTCAAAATTTGAAATTACATTCTTTTTTAGTCATAATTTTTATTAAATTTTTTATTTCACAAATTTAATTAGTTTTTTTTTCCGTTCAAAACCCATATTTTTTAATGTTCAAATATTAAAATTTTATGAAATTAATTAATTAAAAAATGAGAATTTTGAATGAAAAGTAAAAAGAAAAAAATGTAATTTTTAAAATTTATAAATTAAAAAATTTACTAGCAAATTTTATGATAGGGAAAATTTTTTGAAGCTTGAAATGAAGCCAGTATTATGTATTTAATGAAAAATGATGGGACATCAATATAAGGGATCGCATGAAATGGATGGAATGTTTATAAATTGACCATTGCAAAGGTGGCATATATATATATACATCACAAAACATTGTCGTTTATTGTTTGAATGACATTCTGACCTTAGGACCAAAGTCTCATTCAGTCTAATATTGACATCACCCCCCACCCCCAATCTACTACAATTACCTAGTAAACGAGTGATTTCGACTGTTTCATAGGTCAACTAGCTTGACAATCACCCAAAATTCATATGGTAGTGGCCTATCTCTCTCTTTTCTTTTCTTGTTTTTTTCAAAAATTAAGCTAATATTGACTATGTACCAAAAGTTACATTTGGTGGCCTATCCAAGGTGGGGATTAATCAAATCTCTGTGATCTCTAGGCTTATCAATTTCTCTCTTAGGGGAAGAAAAAATTCTATCTTTGTTTGACTAGCTCTTTGACCAATTCTCACTACAAGATTTGACAATCAACATAAATTTAAGAATTTTTTTTTAATGAATATTGGTTTTCAGATCAAAATCTTATTGCTAATATAAAAATTTGAAGGATACGATCATGTATTTCTTTATTCTGGTGATTAAAATTTTAATTTCTTTAATTCAATTCCTTAGTTAAGAAGACTCCTCTTTCGTAGGTAATGAAAAATAGGATAATGTTGGATTTATAAATTGAAAAGGGGGGAAAGGAAAAAAACACAGAAAAAAGAAAACTAGCCCTTCAAAAGTTATGAAAAAAAGTACTTTATACAGTAGCAAACAAGTAACCATCTTATTTGTGGAGCTTTAGAAGTTGTACGTTTATATATTAATGAACCTAATAATATATATAGACGAGTGGTTAGCGTACAAGAAGGACAATTATTGTCGCACTTATGACACACTAGATAAGGATGAGAATATGCAAGTCTAATGTCGCATCCAAATTTGATTATAAGGGTTCACATATTAATAAAACAAATGAAAATATATTTTTGTGTTTGGATTATATTTTAAAATATATTTTTATATATTTTTGATATAATTTTTTATATTTTTAATAAAATTTTTATTCTATAATTATTATTTAAAAATATATTTTGAAACGTAATTCGTACATATCATAAAAACATTAAAGAAGAAACGACTGAAATGGGATGAAAAAGTTATTGTATTTTCACTTGTTGAAATAATCTTAGTGATGAAAATGAGAAATTGAGTTATGGTAAGAAGGAGGCCTCTTTTATTTGTGCACTACTATTTGTTTAGATTTGCATTGAAATTTTGTTGTCGGGAATTGCTTGGAACTATTAATTATTTCTTGACTTTCTCGATGCCCATAGAACCCAAATGCATGAAAGGGAAATTGGATGTGGACTTTTGGAAGAGTATTGCTAGTGGGATGTGATATGGTGGAAGTCCCACTAATTATTGATCTTACTATATGGCCAAAGTTCTACTGTTTGTTTGTTTTTTCTTTTTCTTCTTTTTATCCCTACCAAGAAAGAAGAGTGATGATTTGCTTAATGAAAAGCATTTCTTTTTTAAACATTTTTTTCCTTTTGGAAAAATTAATTTCAGTTTCTTGATGTGGTTAAAAGGGCCAAATGATTGGAGGGTTTTCTCTAGTTTCTGCATTACTTTGACCTTTTTTCCATTCACCTTTATTCAATAATGGAGGAATGGATAGTTTTGGATTGGCCAAAATGTAGTTTTATTGTTTCAGTCTTGAAGTGATAAAAAGTTGTTCATATCGAAACCGCTTTTGAGTATTTTAAACCATGAACATATATATGACTACTACATGACAAATTAATAGTGATAAATTAAAGTTGGATATTTGTTGCATATTTTAGTTTCATGAGAAGTAAGTATGATTGTTCTTCTTTTTTTCTTTCACAGAAACGTTAGAAATTTTATAGCAATAGGCAATAATACAATATTTAATTAAAAAGAAGCTAATTGATTTTTATAGTTGTACAACTGATAATTATGAAAGAAAGTGCACTACTAACAAGTAAAAATAAAAAAAAATTGTTCTTTTGAACTAAAGAATTTTTTTAGTTCATCAAGAAATTATGAAATGTGAATGATTTTGAAGCTGAAAGAAAGATATTTATCTATAGTATATGATTTGTGCTCTGATCAACTACTATCGAAAACATAAACAGATTTTTGAGAGATTTTTACACTTTTGTGGTTCTAACATGGTATCCCATTTGGAAAAAGAGAGTTTGAGGCTTAAAAACAAAGAAAAAATAGAAAAAAGAATGGAGAAACTATTGTTTGTAACAATATACTCTCTGTTTCAAAACCAAAAAAAAAGAAGAAGAAGAAGAAAGTTTATTTTCAAAATTTTTATTAAAAAAATTTCACTTTAAAATAGAAGTTTTATATTATTTATATTAATAATAATTGATAACTTAAAATTAAAAATTAAAAATTAAACTATATATTTATAAATTAAGTAAATTATGCTTCAATAACTAAAAAAAAAGAAGAGTTAATATCATTTACTTACCTCGATGTTTCAGCTTTTATCAAATTAGATCTCATAATTTGAAAAATAACAATCGGCCTATTTGACTAACAGTCAACCTAAATTACTTAACTGCAATTGACAAAAAGATGAAAAAAAAACCCAAGTTTCAGTTAAGTAACTTAGATTGATTGTTAGTCAAGAGGGCCGATTATTATTTTTCAAATTACGAAATTCGATTTGATAAATGGTGAAATCTTAAGAGAAGTAAATGATATTAACTAAAAAAAAATTACACAAGGTGTGTAGAGATATAATTGTCTTCATAAAATTGGAAATGAGAAAAGTGCTTTTGAGTTGGGCCGATAATTGAGAACACAGACGAGTTTTTGATCATGGAATTTTATCCTGGGGGAAACTGAAAAACAGCACTCTTCCCCAACCGATTTTACCCCTAGGTGAGTTTTTCAGGCCCATTCAGTAATAGCATTACCATTTCAAATGCTCCCTAAATCAAGAGAATGTTCAATCCCCAATAAAAAGCGTATATGGATTATATTTTAAAATAAACTTTGATATAATTTTTTATCATTTTAATTCAAAAAATATAAAAATATGATATAAAATATAATTTATATATTAAGATGTTTCAATTCATTAAATTTTCTCTTGTTTATATTTATAAATTTAGCAATGATTCGAAAGGTTACTCTATTCATAAAATTTTAAATATGCACTTATTTTCAATTTTTCGAAACGTTTCATTAATTATTGTCCTTTCACATTTTTTGAGTGTTTAAATATCTACAGTAAACTCTTTCCTCATTCAAACATCGTCCTGCACTTTTATAAATATCTATATATCGAATTTCATGATTACAAAATAAAAAGCAGGATGCATTCTTTGGTGCTGCAGACCACAAGAATCAAACGTACTGCAAAAGATAACAAAGAACAATAGAATTATGAGGCATTCAATGATGCTACACCAATTAAGAAATCGAAGCAAAATGAACTCAGGGAGTACAAAAATGAAACTCCCAAAAAAAAAAAAAAACAGGAAGAAAAAGCTTGTGAAACTCGAGGTTACGTACGCCATTTGCAGCATGGGTGCATGTGGTCATAAAACTAGGAAGGAATATGGGTAAGCCAAAAGCTATGATTTGTTTCTCCCCATGAAAAATGGTGCAGCAAACAAATAACACCATTTTTCTGGGGCTGATATCTCTCTCTTTCTTTGGCTGCTTTTTCAGTTTTCACCTTAGTAGGAGTCATTATTATGTTTAACACTTTTCGTTTTCAGCATCAAAGGTTTTAGGGACCTTGTCTGCCTCCCCTTTTTCTGGCCATATTAATTATTAATCTTAATTAGAGTTTAGTTGGGCCCGTTTGGACAAGTTTTTTTTCATTTATAAATAAAAAAATTCTTAAATAAAAATAAATTATCCAAATAAATTTTTATTTCGAAATTTAAAATTTAAATTTTTCCACTTAAATTCTTCTCACATAATTTTAAAAAAAAATTTCTCTTATTTTTCCCTCCAAAATACTTTTTCTATCAAAAAATACTCATAAAAATTTTTACACATTCCAATATAATTTTTTCTATTTACAAATAGAAATACCTTGTCCAAACATACCCCAAATTTTTTTGTTCTACCGTTATAGATAAAATGCAGTGGGAACCTACTACTTTCTACAAAGGGTTGGATTATGAGGCTTTTGGATATCAAATGATACAATGGGGACCTCTTTTGATATTTTATTGTTTACCCTTTGAAGTTATCTTTTAGTATAGTATGTAGTTTTTTTCTTTTTTCTTTTTTATTTTTTGTAACAAGGGTGAAAAGTTTGGATGGTGAAAGTGAAAATTTAAAATTTCAAAAATAATACACTATTCCAAAATTTGCTACAAATGCAAATAACTACTGTCAATTTTGAATAGAGAGTGAGGAAAATTGATTATTTTGAAATACTTTATTAAGGGCGTATCAAATCCAATTGAAATAAAAAGAAATGAATTTATGTAAGAAAGAAATAAATTAGAAAAGACCATAATTAAAAATTAAAATTACAGAACTCACGATGCACTAAACATACACATACACTAAAAAGATAATGGTAATTTGAACCCGTAATTTCAAATTTGACAAAACAAGCAAACACCCTTAATAGTTGACTACAATAGATTTTTTTCTTCCTAAAAAAAATTGTTTGGTATTTGGGTGATTTATATACTTGGTTTAGAATGATAGAAAGGAACAAAAAAGATGGGGTACTCAAAGACTATTAATACAAAAATTTCTTTTTTAAGTGTATCATTTTAACTAAATCAAATCAGTTAAGCATTCTATTACTTTGAAGGTCATAAAATTAGTCACTTTTTCTTCCATAGACCCCAGAAGAAAAAGAAAAAAAAAGTTTTTGTTACGGAAAGAGTAAGCAATGAACCACCAATTAAAGTTTAGTTGACTCTTCGGACCAATCATTAATATCATCTTTAATGTTGTCATTAATCATAAATAGTTCTAAATAATTTTCCATTAAGAATTCGATCAAGTTTTGTAATTTTGTGAGAAATTAATCTCATATTGGTTTGCTTTGTTCCTTGGATTGCAATCCTTCATTTCATCATCCATCTTTTCTTTCTTTCTGTCCACCACCGACTGTTTCAGACAAATTGAGAAGTTTCCTCTGCGGACTTCTTTGCCAACACTAATGATGTATTATTGTTCTTTCTTTAATTTGATAATTAAAAGTAGAACTTTTTGTGGAAAACTCATTATTTTATACAGATTCTCCCCCCAAAATTCAGCTTGGAATACTCAAAAAAGCTCAGTAAAGGGACAACAGACATAATCATCCCTATAACACTCTTGCTAATTTAACCTTAATTTTTTACTATCAAAAAGATGATGAGAATTTGACAGAGACAACAAAATCAATCTAAAACTTTCTAAATATTTAGGGATAAATTCAATCTACTTTTCTAGATTTGGTTTTACTACTAATTACGTTATAAAGTTTGAAAATATTACAATCTCTCTATTTGATCATTCAAAAGTTAATCATTCAAATAACTCCATTTGATATTTTTCACTTACTTTTAACCAAACTAATGCGTCTATTCTCACGTGAACCAACTTTGAGTATAATATTTGGCATATTTTATCATTTTATAAATATGAATTAGAAATATATGAATATATCCATTTCATGTTAAAAGAAATGGCTTATTTAATTTATATATATATATCCGATTTCTTTAACGAGTTTCACTGTCCCTATCTTTGTTCATTTATAAAATTTACTAATTAAATGACTAAAAACTTCAAATTTGTACTAATCTTGCCTCATTTTATTGTGTGGTGACTCTAAGTTCACATTCAACCCTTTCTTATTGATTCCCTAAAACCGAGAAAAGGGGGGGTTTTCCTATGGTCCATTGTCAATGTTTTCAAGTAAAAAGGATTTGCTATTTTTGGGAAAAAGAGAGATCTAAACTTGGTTGCTTATTGGGCTTCCAACCCTCTCATTCTTGCCTCTCTTATATATTATGAAAAATGTAGTTTATTAAAATTAGCACCATGGTGGGAACCAAAAAAAAACACAAATGTCAGTGTCTAAACCTCATTTTCAACCAATGTTTCATTAAAGAAACATAAATGTCAACAAACACAAAAATGGGATGTACTAACTGCAATGCACTTACAATTAGATTACTAAAACACACACTCTTTCTTGCTTTGCTTCCAAACTTTTTTGTTGGTAGGTTTATGCAACTCTGTGCCGTCTCAAATATCCCAATGCCAAATTGATTGCACTTGTGTTGATTAATTAGTAATGAAAAGCTTAGGAACACAACCAATCCTCATTCCTTAACACTCATCCCTATGTAATTAAATTTGTAAACTAATTCCCCATCCCATGTGATATATATTCTTAACCTCTTGGTCAAGATCACCCCCTCTCATAGCATCATGTCCACTGCTCCACCACGTGTGAAAAATTCCTTGTTTAACAAGATATTGATATTAGGACTATCGTTGCAGCTCATAGATGTGGAATGGAAAGAAGATCTAGGGCAGGGGAATACTAGACTAATTAATTTGGAATTGGGATTCCAAACTTTATAAAATAGGCATATAAAAAATAGGCTCAATGGGGCTTGTAGTTCAGGACATTACAGCATGCATGTGAATACGAATTATAGTTTTGAGAGTTTGTATTTAAATTTTATTTTAAAATATATTTTAATATTTTTTTGAAATAATTTTTTACATTTTTAACACATATTTTATCTCACAATCTTTATTTTTAAATATATAAAAACACATTTTAAAATGTAATTCATACGCATTATTTCACAAAAAGACAAGTTCATTTCTTTTGAAGGACAAGTGAAAGAGATAACGGATCAAAAGTGAAGTGCCCAATTTTAACCATTTAAGCACTAATAAATCAGAACAAAAGTGGGACACAATGAATTTTTTTTTCAAAAAAAAAAAAAGTATTATGAGAAGATCCCATTTATTCCATCTTGAACCTTGAAGCAATAATGATACAAGAATATTTCAGCATGACGTTATAAAGTTTTGTTAAAAGTTCTTGGCAAAATTAAACTGAGCAGTCACATTCCCACTAGGGTTTCCAACTAGATCACTAGCTGCACGGAAAGTCAAACTGGTGCATGCAGTAAATGAATTCAACAGCAAGATAGCAACGTGGTCGCATTTGGTCCAATTCAAAGCCTGAATGCTGATGATATTTTATCGTTTATACTGATAAGATAGATGATCCAATTCATGAAAGAATGAAGGATAAGAGTAGCATATAATAAATGCAACAAACAGGCAAGACATTGGTCATTACTCCTCACGAATCTGGACGTGAGTTTAATAATGTGTGTGACATTTCATGAGTTCGTGACTCGTTGTGTGAGTGAACTGTGGAACCCCCACAACCAAAGCAACCATCCCCCATTTCGCAGAAACAAAGGCTGCAGATATAATCCGAATCTATCAGGATCAGGAAGCCAACGATTTCATGAATGGATTTCAAATCAGAAGACAGTTGGTTCATCATCGCTCATGAATGTCCATGCTGCATTTTTTCTATACCTTTTTATTTTGATATGTTATGGAGTGGCAGGTTACAACGTGAGGCCATGAGCCCATCATCATCATCTCATGTTTTTTTTTGTTTTTATAGTGAAAAATGCTTAAGGGTGTTATACATATTGATTGTATTTCATTTTACATTTTTTATGTTTTTGATGTAAAAGCTTTTTTTGTGAAATGTAAAAAATTATTTTCAAAATGTAAAAATATAAAATACAATAGTTGTACAAACAAGTTCAAAGAAATTTTCATAATGACTAATATAATATTTACGTAGAGGTTTTCAATTAGTGGCTAATTAAATTAATTTTGACTTAATAGCTTTTGGAACAATGTATTAGTTGTGACTCTTTGTGACTAATCATTCAGGCGATGAGAAATTTTAATAAAATTATTTAATGATTATATAATGTAGTCTTGCATGACAAAAATAATGAAATAGTAATCGCTTTGATCAATTAGCAACTCTATTCAACGTGAATGTTACATTAATTGAGAAAATTTGTCAATACTTTTTTGACTAATGATAAACGAAATAGTAATCGCTTTGATCAATCAATAACTCTATCAACGAAATAGTAATAATTCTATTCAACGTGAATGTTACATTAATTATTGAGAGAATTTGTCAAGACTTTTTTTGACTAAATATCATTACTATTCCGCTAATATCCCTAATGACTTGATTGGAATTGAAAGCCCCTTTAACAAGTGCTACGTCCCATCCCAACCAAACCTTTGAAATCCATGTTTTAAGAGATGTCATCTCCCACAAAATCTCCAACCTGTTCAATCGACACGTTTTGCAAATGTGAATGTTGTATATCTGGATTCACATTAGCGACATAGTTCCAGTTTGAATACGTTACAATTGCAACTCAATTTTCATGTTAGGCATCGAAAGCCACAGCTCATTTTTCTTGACCGATTTGTGCACGAATCACCTCTTGTTGTCGACAAAATTGATAATATACCACGTGAAGTGGCCCTGAGCTTTGCTCTTTTTTAACCGCTTTTGGACGTATTAATATGTTTTTCACGCAAGACAAATTGCGGGATCCTTGGTAAGTGTCCAACAAACTAAACTTTGATTTTCAACGGAGCATGCATCATTTTTGCAGCTCATCTTTGGTGGTTCTCCCCCAACCAAAAAAAGACTATGAAGGAAAAAATTAGGATATACATGAATCACGTTTCGAAATATATTTTTGCAATTTTTGATGACTGAATATTCAGAATGATTTCGGTAATGTGAGTCTCGAGTTACTCATTTAATTTTATAAAAAAATTTCACTATAAATATCATTATTAGGAAAAAGAATTTTGGATTTATTTAATCAGGAAATGAAAATATAGATGCTATTTTTTCGACTTGTTTGACGACTCATATGAAAGTATTGATTGAATTTTGCGTCTCAAAGAATTTGGATTTGTATCATAGGCGTTATTCTTGTGTTTACTTTGACACGGCATCGAATCCACGCCTTAAATGCGCTTCACTTCTCAGCTTTTTCAAACTTTTTCAATTGTGACAGTACCGACATATGAGTATAATTTGGAACAGTTTTTTGACGGCAGATTTTGGTTTTCATACTTCATTTATTTTCCATCTTTTTGACGTCATTTTCAGGTCATGCATCGAAATTCACACCTCAAAATATGCAAATCTCTGTTAAAAGGATATGTTCATATCACGATTAAGGACAAAATGCCCACGTGAAGTGAACGTAACCTTTCAACCCAGGCATCTTTCTATTTATTTATTTTAAATTTTAAGGGCAGAAAAAAATGCTTTGGTCAAGCAAAATTAAAAATGGGTTATTCATAATTAATTGAAAAAAGCCGCAAAGGCTGACCCTCTCAGCGAAATACAGTTCCTACGGACGGACGATTTGTGGTGTGATAAGTGTGCAAAATTTTTTTTTTTGGTCCCGTTCTCAGTCCTTATTTGTTAGGATTTTGCTTTTTATTTTAGAGGTATTATGTCACTAATTTAGGAGGAAAGGACAATGAAGGTATAGAACAGCATTCAACTAGGCATGAGGAGAAATTAGAGATCAAGATATGAGTTCAGTTTTTTCTGTAATTTGTAATTTCGAGATAGTCAAAAAAAGGCCGACATGTTAAATTTTTTTGCTTTTTGTTTATTTTAACTAAATTTTTTCAGTTATGATATTGTTTTAATTAATTTAGTACATCAATTAGACCCACTTAGTCTCACTATGAAATTTAAAATTTTATCGCTAATGAGTAATACTGTATATGTAACACTGTTTTATATTAATATATTTAATATTTTTTTCATTATTGTACCATTGCTCGTTTTCGATATTTTATTTTAAAATATATTTTTATACTTTTTAATATAATAATTATAAAATAAAATTATATTTAAAAAAAAACGCATTTTAAAAGATAATCTAATTCATTTTGAATTCATTCTTTTAAGGTTTTATCGATTGCTCCTCGGCTAATCCACCGAACTCGAAGTCGTTAAATTCTGTCTAATTTTGTAGAGGAAACGGCTTTTTGACCAAAAACTCATAATTACCTCTAAAGTCTAATCTTTAACTTAAACGTTTGATCACGAGAGGTCTAAAGTTCTTTCATGGAGCACGGGAACCACGTCAATCGTTTCAATGAAAAACAATGTTCACCCAACAATTTTTTTTTTAATTTTTAGATTAGTCATTAGTGTGTTCCTACAAAAATTTACTCGTCATTGGTGTCTTTTGAAGATTGTGACCCATGTATATTTCTTAAAAATTTTGATGCTTTTTCAAGTAAAAAAATTAGAATAAATTATATCTACCTCATCTGAAATTTAATTTTATTAGCTTTATGAGATTTGAAACTATTAATTTATTTTCTTTTGATCATTAAAAAATTAGTGTTTTATTAATGAATTCTTCTAATGAATAAAAAAACTAGGCCAAAACATGAACAGAAAGTATTGTCAAAGTAAATTAAAAAATAAATTAAAAACATTTATTTGAAAAAGATATGTATTAAATGAAACTATAAGTTAGTTACGCTATAATGTAAATTCAACTCGAAAAAGCAAATTAAACTTCAATTTTACCTAATTTTGTAATCATTTTATAAACTATGTAGCATGATACTAATTTTTAAACGATCAAAAAGAAAAATCATTATAATTTCAAATTTCACGAAATAATTAATAATAAAATCAAATCAAATCAAAATAGATGGATTATATATTTATTTACAACGATGTTCTTAAACATAATACTTATATATATGATTTTTGTAAAACTAGGAGTAAAATGTTATGGACAAAAATAAGTAGGTGGGAAATGGAAATAAACAGAGTACTAAGTATTTTATGGAAAAGTACAAGCGACAGCAAGGCAAAAGGACCTACATCTTTTCTTCTCTTGGGTCATCCCTGTGTGATTAGACCAATGATGTGGGGTAGTCGTCCTCCAGCACAAAGCCAAAGGGGGATGTCCCAGTCTGTACAAAAATGCACTAACGTGTTATAATCATCGAGTATAACAAGGGTACCTTCTGGTTTTGGACTTTGGAAGGAGGGGCGTTGTGTTGGAGGGTACCTACCCTACGCCTTTCATATTATTTCATTCTTGAATTGAAAGTTGAGTTGAGTTGAGCTGATGCGCTTTCTGTTGATAAGACTAGACCATTTACCAGAATTCGTGTCAAGTGTCAACGCCGTTGGATTGTCGGAAATATTAAAAAAGAGCATTGAATTTGAGAAAGTCGTTGTCACTTCACCACTACTACTTTTCTTTTCTCACACCCACAAAGAAGAAGAAGAAGAAAACATAGAAGAATCTTCTCATTGATATTTTATATTTTTGAAATAATTTTTACATTTTTAATCAAATTTTTGTACTAAAAATATAAAAATACAAGATAAGATAATAATCTATATGAGTCCTAAGTTCTCTATGTAAGAGTTTATCGTATGTCAATTTTCTAGTTAGTTTAAAATTTACAAGTGTATATGAATTATGTTTTAAAATACGTTTCTATTTGTCTGTTTTGAAATAGTAATTATAATATAAAAATATATGAAAAAATACAAAAAAATTTTAAAAATATAAAAATATATTTTAAAATGACAATTCATATGCACCTTAAACTTAACTTGTTTTAACTTTTTAGTCCTTGGTTCTTTTCTGGCTGGCTATATTTTACATGGAATTAAATTTGATGATTAAATTTTAAACCTTTTAAACAAATATATTGGACTTTCTTTTCTCCCACAAGAGTTCATAAAGAAATTCACAGGCAAATTACGTATTGCTTTCTTAAAAAAATAAATCTTGATTGAATTGTATCAAACGCAACTTAAGATACCGAAACAACAAAGAAAGAGAAAAAAAAATGTAGTGCGTTCAGTGTCCACCAGGAATGCGTTATTTTTGCATAGAAATGGAAACAACCATCAAAACCAGTGACATTAATTAACAAATGGGGGGTGGTTGTGGGGAGGGGGGGGGGGGGGGTTTGGGGTGTTGAGGGTGGGGTATGATTTTCAGTGACATCTGCATCCCACCCACATTAGCCCCCCATAATTTCAGTCACCCACCATATGGAGGAGGAGATGATCATCAATGGAGTATCCCAACACACGCCCATTTTCATTACTCATTTAGTCATTTTCTGCAATTCACTAGCACATGCCCCTCCCCATACCCTTTAGAAAGACCAAAGAATACGTTACATTATTATTTTTGGACTTCCTAATGTAGATAAAGTTTTGTACGGTTAAAGTTAATGAATTCGTTTTGAGAAGCAATTCATTCGATAATTCATTATTGAAACCTAATACTGAAAATGAAGATCAAAGAAGGCAAAAGAGAAGGGTTTTGGTTTTTCTTCAATCACATCCTCATCTGGTCTTATTTCTGTTTTTGTTTTTGATGAAAACATATACACATATATATAAACATCTCATTCATCATAATCAGCCAAGTTCATGCACCAGCATGCATATAACCATATCATCATCATCCATATCCTTCACTAAACACTTTGATATACTACTTAATTTTGTCTATCATTACTCCCTATGATAAAACTTGAATCTAAACTAAGCATTAAAAACCAAAAAAGGAAAAGGGCTGCTAAAGATCAAAGTAAAAGTTCACTTTCTTGTATATTATGCCATTGATCAATACTAGCAAGTTCTACTAGCAAAGTTCTTCAACTATGATTTTGAACCCTTTCATCAAGCCTGATCCCATTACCAGTTTTTGACCAAGCGGCCAGCAAGATTGATTCACATCACACTACAGCTTGAGGTGTTTTCGTCGTTGAATGCGTCGGTGTAATGCTCCCCCGGAGGTGGTGGTGGATGAGGGTGATATGGGTGGTATGCAGGGTAAGGATTGGGTGGCCAGTAGTTCACAGCTGGCGGTGGCCGGGCATACATCATTGGCTGAAACCTCTCATTCCCATTAGCCCTTTGTTGGTTCATCATCATTGCAGCCAACTGTTGTTGATAATAGGGGTTTCCAGCAGCCATCATTTCAGGACCACCAGCAGCAGCACCTGCACCACCACCACCACCACCACCTCCTTGGAAATAGCCACCACCATTACCACCATTATTCATTGGTGCTGGGGCAGGTAGGCCTTGGACTGCAGCCACATTAGCCATCTGGCCCATGGGTACATTGCCCATCTGACCCATTAGGCCCATTGGCATGCTCCCTCCTGCAGGGCCCACTTTACCACCAGCATTCATAGCCATCATGTTCGGCATGCCATTCAGCCCATCATTCATTCCACCTCCTTTCTTGGCCCCATTAAAATTAATATTTGGGTTGCCGCCGCCTCCACCACCATTTTTCCCGTCTTGAGGCATCCCACCAACATTTTTGTCACCCTTTTGACCTCCTCCACCACCTTGGTTCTGATTATTGTTACCGTTACCGCCTTTCTTCCCACCATTTTTTCCCTCATTATTACCGCCGCCGCCACCACCGAGGTTCATCTGTACTGGGATATTCCCACCACCACCACCACCCTTTTTCCCATTTCCTCCACCATTATTGTTGGCCCCCTTCATGAGTTGTGGATTTTGCCCATTCATGATCCCATTCATCATCATGTTAGGTATCCCCTGACCCTGAGGCTTACCCATCATGGGCTTCATCTTACTAGGAGGGATATCATCCATTTCATCATCCATTTCATCATAATCAGAGTCGCCATCATCCAAATCATCATCATATTCATCAAATTCATCATCAGTTAAATCATCATCCTCAGGCATGCTAAACTTGACAGCCTTCTGGTTGTTCTGGTCCTTGTTGCCATATGGCATGGGAGGCATTTTAAGGTCCTTCAATTGAGGCATTTTATCTTGCAAGGCTTTCAGCTGCTGGAGCTGCATAGGATTCAGCTGCTGGAGCTGCATAGGATTCATGCCGCCTGGGCCAATTGGTCCTCCTCCACCACCACCACCACCTTTCGGCTGATTATTATTGTTTCCACCACCCTTTTGACCACCCTGACCTTTGTTATTAGCACCTTTGCCATTGTCAATTTGCATATTCTTGAACTGATTATTGAGCTGGTTGTTATTAGCCTTTGGAGCACCCCAAAGTTCTGCACGTTTCCCACTCTTTGTAAGCTTCTTAATCAGTGTGTCCGGGTCTACATTTCCGGAGACTGTCACCTTCCCAAGTTCTGAATCTATAGTTGTTTTGTACACTCCTACAAAAACCAAAAATTTCAGTTGGATAAACTGGTGGGACATTAATTCATTGACATAAAACTTTCGGGAATCAAAAATAAAATTCACTGCCAACTTCTATTTTAACCATTTTGGGCAAGAATTGCACAAGTTCATAAACTGGGGAGGAATAAAAATTGAGACTTGAAATGGGATGTACCATCAATCTTTTGCAAGATTTTCTTCACTTTATGTTTGCAGCCATCACAGTGTATGTTGACTTTGAGCACACATGTCTGCATGCATAAGCAAAGCCAGAGCAGATAGGAAGAGTAAAGTTGCAAATTTTATACATCATAATCCAGATAGAGACTAAGACAAATTTGCTCAAACATAAGAGTACAAAAAAAAAAAAAAAAAAAGGCAAATACATCTAATTAGATAATCCAAGCATGTAGCCAAAGAATTTCACTTGCTGTCAGAACAAAGTTAAAAGCTAACAAAAGAAATGTGTAACAAAAAAGGAACAGAAAAAAAAAAAAAAAACAGCAAATGGGAAATTTTTTTTTTTAGAAGAAAAAGAGTTTCCCAAGATTTTGAGTTCAACACAAGCAAAGCCCCTAAAGCAAAAGTCATTGAAATTGAAGACAAACGAAAAAATGCATCTATTTCCAAACTAGTGAGCCGTACCTGGACCTTCAAAATCTCTTCTTTACTCATCGTTCACAAAGAGGTACAAACACAGAGAGAAGAGAAATGAGGCAAGAAACTCAAAACTTATAGATCTGAAAGAACTGAAAAAACATGGAAATGGGGTTCTTAGGTGGCGCTAGCAATTGAATATACATGCAACAACTCCCCAAGAAGCTTCCTTTCTCTCTTTATCTTTGATGGGTTCTTCTTAAAAATCAACAGCAAGGACTGAAATGTGAAGAAACAAATGAAATGGTCCTGAAAGACACAGTTTTGAAGAAACAAAGGTTGAGTCTTTGAATGAATGAGAGTGCGTGAATGAGTGTGTGACTGTGTGAGCAAGAAAGAGTGAGGGGTTAGAAGCGGTGGGTGGACATTAAAGCTTCTCTGAAAGAGTCTGTGCTTCCTCTAATTCAGAGTTGGAGAAAGAGAAGAAAGGGTGGAGTTATTACTAACTATAAACAAACAACAAATAAAAAAGGATGGCAGACTGGGCACAAAGAGTGATACTCATACAACCTTGAACCTACTGAAGGGCTCTCACTCTTTGTTAAGGGGCTTTATTTATACATTTTTTTAACCTTTTCTTTTTTTGAGGTTTTACTGATTTCAACAATTATTTATTTATTTATTTATTTGCTTTTGTTTGTAGAAGTGAAGTTGATAAATCATCCCCTTAGCTCCCCTTTCTTTCATTTTTTATTTATTTATTTATTTTTAACTTTTGCCCTTCGTTTGAGATTTTGGTGGAGTTTTCAGCTTAGTGGCTCGGCTTCTATAGCTCTCAAGCCTTGGCTTACAAGAACAAAATTTTCCCTTTTCTTTTTTATACTCATCTAGTGGACTAAGTATGGGCTAGTTTTGGGCTTTTGCCAATTTGGGTTCTCATTAAGAGGGATAACTTTTTTTTATCAAGTTGTTTTTTTAACCCCTTTCCTTTAAACAGATTCTACTTTATTATTATTATTATTATTTTCAATGTCAGATTTAGAATGAAGCCTATGTGTATATTCTACCTACAAATGGCAGAGAACATTGAATCATCCAAGTATTTAATTTCAGTTATTTAATTAGTAGAGTAATAGTATAGAATAAAATCTTTTAGCCTAGATTGTGTTTGTTGTGTAAAGGCACTTAATGCTATTGAGTAAAAATGCCATTTATGATGTATAAAAGTGGAGAAAGTTTTAAAAAAATGCATGACTAATATTACATAAGCACATTTGCTGCCCATAATATAAGTGGAAGCACATTCTGCTTTTATGTTGGGAAAATACCTTGCCATCTATGAGCTTCAATGTTTCATTCCTTTTACTTATTTATGAACTTCTATAAACAATGGGTCATGGATGAAGAGCATCACAGTTTTTTTTTTAAAAAAAAAGGACCCTACACAGTACAGATAAAAGGGTCCCTAGATATATTGGATACATACACAAATTCTGCCCTAATGTTTATTCCACAAGAGGAAAGAAAAAAAATGGAGCAACTCGAGTTGATCTTGATGGTTTCCCTGTTTTGACTATTAGCATTGAACACAGAGAATGGGAGAGATTGTCAGCATTATTCACTACTGCACAAGATGTGAAGAAATCTGTCAAATGTTTTTTCCATGGAGGGGAGGGAGGGTAAAAACTTGATCGTAAAGGTACAATACAACCATTACATTAGTGGAATGTATAATGGAAGTCAATCAGTGCAACCTGAATGGCCACGGAAGGCTTTGGTTAGACAGATAGTTATGGAAGACCATCAGATGTCCAAATGGTCAAAATGGCTGTGATGGTTATTGGCACATAAAATCCTTCTAAGGTCTATTACAAGAGGCAGAATTCTCTACCAACGTACTATAATGTGACCTTTTTCTTTTTCTTTCATTGTTCCTTGCCCCCAATTTTTCTGACCCCAATATGTAAATATGGTCATATCATCACTCTTTTGCTGGCATAAGAAATGTGGTTTTTTTAAAGAAAAAAAATTGTTTTTGAGATGCAATTAGTGAAATTCAAATTTTCTACTCTAAAATGAGTGAGTTATCCAAAACCAAAGTTGGCATTGGCTAGGAATTTTGCTCTATAGAGCTAAGTTTCTTTCATATAGATGTTTGGGTATAATTTCGTAATAAGCATGAAAATAAGCAGAAAGTCTCCTAATTGAGTCTCTTAGAACCTTTTTGTCTCTGAGTCTCTACTTGTTCAAATGAAATGGATGGGCAACAGCTATGCATAGCTATTGCCATTTTAGTTCTAGAATTTCATGTGTGTGTCACATGGTATAGAACTAGTCATTGACTGTGGTAATAAAGATAGATTCAAATAGGGAAATAGACCATTATAAAGATCCATCCCATGGTGCTTGCATTATTTGAGCTCTTTCTAATTTACACATGGCCTCTGTATGAAGTACATAATAATGCTTCCTCCAGACTTTAGTTAGCAATAGGAGGAATTGTAGCACAAAGGGCAAGTTGCAAACAAGGGTTATGGCCATTTTTAGAGAAGTATGAAATAGTAGTTGATGAATTCAATTTGCAAATGTTTGTCATCAGTAACCATGTTTTATAGGCTTTTAAGAGTTAAACATATGAGAAAATGATCCAAAACCTTTTGATTTTTTGTGTCTAATTGTCTAAATATATTTTCAGTCCCAAAAGATGGCAAAGATCACAGTAATATTTTCATGTATCCTAGGCATGTTGATGCTATGGCACAGTATTCAGTAGAATATGTACTGACTTTGGCATCATTCGCATAGATCTGGTAAGTCCTTCTGCAAGTAAAATATGCCGTGTAAAAGTTTGTTCACACACAACAACTTGAAATATCACTGGCATCAAAAGTCAAAATGCATGTACCAATGCAGGCAGAAAGGAATCTGTAAGGATGAAAATTATTGGGAATGGCAGCAAGAGAGGCTGGTCCATTAGAGATTTGACATTGTTTCTTGATCACACATGTTTCCGTTACTCAGATGTCCATATTCAAATAGTTGGCAGCACAGATGTTTTTGGATTTACGTTCAATTATCAGTACTGTTTGCTATGAGCAGGAGAGGTCTTGTTCTTGATGTATTCATTTCAAAGAATACAAATACAATGTTGGATTTTTATCCCTTCTTGTTACCATCGTTTGTCTGTTCAATGTATGAACCTTATAATGTTGTGCTTTGATTTCCTGTTCAATTTTCAAGAACAACTTGTTGCTACCAAGAGATTACCCCTCATTCATGCATCAAACCTCCCAAACAAAAACCATTTTCAGCAACGCAATTAACCATTTTCGTACTTTTGAACCATATGGGTTGAAGAATTTAACCATGAAATGCAGAGAACATGATGAAAATTATTTCACTTAAAAAGGACATGGCACAAGGCACAGGGTCATGTAGGCATCCAATGTATATTTTGTCCATATGCTTGTTTCCATGCACTAGAAGTCTTGAAGTTACAAGTCTAAGATAGGCAATATTTTGAACAATCATACACATCCAGAGTAAGTTTTCAGGACGTACTTCTTTTCTCTGAGTATCCTGGTTAGAATCAATCAGTTAGGAGTTAACTTCTTTCTTCTTTCTTCTTTCTTATGCCCTTCAAACACAGAGCTGGTTCACATACTCAAACGATTTCAATGCAGAATGCTTTTATCATAATGGCAAAAGGACTATAGTAATTATCTGATCTCCATGCCAGCTTTGAATCTAACTTGCCTGACTTTAAACAATATGTCATCAATAGTTTCCCATTCCCAAAAGTTTGAAGCTTTTCAGCAGCATTAATTATACCTAAAAAGAGTTCAGAACTTAATGTGTGCCAGTTTTCTTGAAGTTGTTTACTTGACTGCAATCATGTGAGTTCTGAGGAAGATTGACGGTCCCCTCAGATAGGCATAAGTTAGCAAATTTCCTAATGGTTTAGTTACCACTTGAATCACTAGACTAATCAGAACATGTTTGTTATCCAACATAACAGGCAACCATCACAGCACCAACACGCTCAGTGTGCATTTGATAGGTTTGAAGTAAAGACATTTGGACAACATTGTTATTAACATCATCCTCCACTTTGATTCTCTTCTGTTCAGAGAAAACCCACTTAGCCCCACTGAAGCTTTTGCAGATGCCCAGTTTGTCTCTCTTATTGCTAACTTTTATGGCAAATATTCTTCAACACTAGTTATCCTTTTGGCTGCTAGTGAAACAGGAAAAATGATATTTTACCATTCAATTCACGTAGTAGTAGAACCTATAATTTTCTTATTATAGCTTCTTGTATACCATTCACACACTTTCCTAAGATCAAAATTCAGAAATTAGCCAGAGAAATGCCTTAGGTTCACAACACAACCATAAGATTTGGTCAAGAATAAGCCGTTCCCAGAATTTTTTCTCAAGATAATATGGCATAGTTGCATCTTAGTAAAAGCCCACAATGTTTTCTAGCATAATTGAATAACAAAATTTTTGAAAACAACAGGAAAATACAGATTCGATGGGAGAGAATAAACTTCATTATGATGCCAAAATGGATAAAAAGCTCTCTTATCCATTAACCTACATCAACAAATGCTGAAGATGAAGCTCGGATTTAATGACTTAGCTCTCCCGCTTCATTCCAGGAAGTAAGAAGATTACTGAATAGATGCATACAGTCCAGATACCTCGTCATTACCATTTAAAAGAACATGACATTACAATCTAGTCTGATAAAGAACCTGCCCAAAGACTCAGTATCACTATAAATGAAAAACTACAATGATCTTAAACAAGAGGGAATACAAAAGGGGAGCTTATGAAAGTTGCAGCCAGCACAAAATCACAATGAAGTTAAGAAGTGATGTGAAAACCAAAATGTCCATGCCAAGATGTTACAATCTCAGGCAGGAAATTCACAGATTTAATGGAGATAGCAGAGCTAAATTTCGCTTTTCATTGTTTGACTAAATTCTGTGCTCCTTTCAAGCATAAAACTAATTGCTGTTGCTGGAATACATCATCAAAAAAATATTCTCCCATCTGGATAGTGTAAAATATAATCAGACTGTAAAGGTGAAAGTGAAAAATGGCCCCCATTATCTGATGTATGACAAGAATATAGGAGAGATATATTCTTTAACTTTAGAATGGTCAAAAGAATTTACAAGGATATAAAAACTACTACCCCTGATCATCATGAGTGGGATCAAATTTGATTATTAGAAGCCAAAATGCGAAAATGCGGTGAAGGAGCGAAGCCATCTAAATCCTCATTTTCAGCCAATGCTTTTTCCAAAGCTCTCCTGGCACCTATCGTTATGCAGAACATCAGAAAAACTGCAAGAAAAGTCAAATGCATAGAATGAATGTAAGAAAAACCAAATATAAAATAGAGTAGACACTCTCAGAAAATCACACACACCACTTCACCTATACGCTGACCAAAAAGGTCATAAAACACAACTGCTTGCAGTTTCATTCATCCTGGTTTTTAGCTTTGGGGAAAACCCATATATAGACCATAAAGGTCATGATGAAAAAGAACAATCATCAAGAAAAAACAGGCAGCCAACAACTGCAGTTCATACAGAGTTCATGAAGATGACTGAAGAAACCATCAACCATCACCTCTTGTAATTTGCACCTCCTTGAAGCCCTTAATAATCTCTATCTTCTCAAAAAAGTTACGAAAGACTAATCGACCAAAGAACTAGAGCACTCAGTTTGATGAAGCAAATAGATAAACTGAAGCTCAAGTTCTTGCAAAAAAACCATTAACGAAAGATTTGACTTCAGGACTTCTATTATTATTACTCTTTTTCTCCACCCAAACAAACGAATGCAAATGATTGTTTTCAAAGCAATCAGTTCTACTTAATCAGAGAACAATGTCAATGCAATAATTCAATTCACTTGAAACTTACAAGGCCCAATATAAGAAGTGCCTGCATCACAAGAGAGACAAAAAACAGGGCAAATGTCAGAATTGACAATCACAGAATATATCTTTACAAAGAGTAGCTGAACATCCAATTTGGTCAAAAAAAAAAATCAAACATAAATGTTAACAGTAGATATTCAGACCAAATGTAAGTCAAAGATCACCACAAACAAAAGCTTCAAATTGGTTATAAAAGGCCACCACTGTCCATTACAAAAAGTAAGATCCAGAGTTAACATGCTATAAAAAGAATTTTCTTCTGGTTCACGTTTCAAAGGGTGATATCTATAACTGAAGGGGGAAATACACTGGGGTAAGTTATGGCTAATGTTAATAAAAAACGCGGACAACAAAATGCTGATTTAGCTTATATAAGATCTTTCTCCAACATATACATTTTTCAAACTTAAGTATTGCTTATCATAACTGAAGGTTGATATAAGTATTCACAAACTTGCCATGATATAATATTCATGTCAAACTCAATATGTAAAAGAGTTCAATTCTTAGAAGCAAAAATTTCCATTGCCATAAAAAAACAAAGATGGTTAATCTCTCAGAACTCTACACTATCCATTCTCTGTTGATCTGACGACCATTTGCTGCAGCTTCCAAACCATTAACTATTTAGATCATCTTTGTAGCCTTCTTCAATTTGCCTACTGATACCTCAAAGGTATATAATGTGTCAATTTAAAAGCTTGCATGCTATGCTGATTCAGTAAGAAATAGAAAGAAACACAGACCAATTAACATAATCCAGAAAGGGGACAGGAAGCATAGCTCACATCCAGCTGAGTGCTTGAAAATTCATTCCATCCATGAGTTACATCAGAAAGATCCTTCAACGTTGTTCCAATGTATACCAGTGCAATAGTAATTGGCTGCAATGGGAGAGAACTACCCATGTCAGGAAAAACGGGATTAAATGGATGGGGGGAAAAAAAATCGTGGGATGTATATGTGGCTGAGTTATTTGCAGGCATGAACCAAATCAACTTGAAAAGCCAAGTTCCCGTAAAACAGGCAGCTATTGCCCTACCAATATCAGAGGGAACTTCACAAACGTAAAAGTCACATAGTCATAGATAATGTCAACCAACACATAAAATTAAAATTTCTAGATGAAATAGATACCGTCATTCCCAGCCATGAAGCCGGCACATATTACTGAAAGGGTACTGGAGTGATGGACAGCAAGTAGATTAACATGCTAAATGAAAGTAATGGAACAAGCCGGAACAAGGGTAATGCAAGTAATGCAAGAGTAATGGAACAAGACGTAGCAACAGTACCATCGGTCACATAGGCGCAGACTAACATTAAAAGTTGAAAAGTATCAAAGGAACGGATTTTGTTTAAACAGAACAAAACCACCCACACTTAGAGGACACATACAGAGAAGGAAATAAAGGAGAGGACAAGCAGTAACTACAAGAAACCTTAAAGCCAGATCTCCGAATAGCAATTGCAACTGCTTGGAACTTGGGATAGTCTTTTAACTTTGAAACAACAAATGACCTCCCAATGTGTCACGGCATTTGCAAAACAACATTATTTCTAAGTGCAACATCCATATACATTCAATATAAGGCAAACCTTCAGATGCTTAAGATTCCAAATGAGAAAAATAACCATAAAAATCATGTCAAAAACTTACAGTCCTACCAAGGAAAAATGCAGAAGCAGCACCAATTGTAGCACGAATGGAACCAGAAACCGACAGGCAAGACAAAAACTCAGGAGTATCTCAATTTCATTAACAAGGGCAGTCGAATCATCCAAGCCCAGTATAGCTCCCAAATCATTGCGTCCATTTTAACTTCAGAAACAAAAATCCAGTCAAAATGGAAAGCAGTAATAAGCTATACCATTAACAACTATTTCCCAGCAGCATCCAACTCAATCCTAAATCAAAAAAAGGTAAGCTTGCAATTAGAAATTAACCTTCTTCTTCAAAGCTGCTGGCGAAGATAATTTTCTTCGAGCTCGAGCCAGCCAATGAGGAGCTTCCAAGCGCAGTTCGCCACCGAACAAGGAGCATGGCTCGGCCGCAGCTAAGTTGCACCAACTTTAATATGGCCAGAGCAGAGGAGATTGGCCAATGGGACCTCGGAGTCACAGGAGAGAGCTTCGAATTCATCTCAATATCGGCAAGAGAAGAGGACCGTTGGTCGTAAGGGCAGAGATGTCACCCAGTGTCGATGGGCCTTTCTGGGCTTCCAAGGGCAGAATTTTGATTCGTTTATCTCAGAATTCTGCTCATTAGTATATGCAGACAGTCCCAAAGGAACCCTGAAATCCTATTTTAGATTACATATCGCTAATGTATTTAGCTGATTTTCGATTCCTCATGGGTTTGGGAACGGGGTTACTGTTTCCAAACGCAGTTGCTCCTATAAATCTAAACAATGCTGCTTACCGTCTATGTATCAACAGCACTGATTTTGGAAACTTCATACCACCATCAATCATGTGGAATAAGTACAAGAAGTTAGGCGCAGGATCTTACGGCACGGTGCATTTAGCCGTTGCTGATGATTCCCGCTTGTTGTCATCACCGTCGATCGCAGCAGTGAAGACGGCGTAGTTGAAGAAATCTGTGAGTTTGCAGAGAGAGGCCCAGTTCTTGAAGGTAATCCTTACATTATTCAGGGCTACGGAGAAGACATAAGCCTGGAAGAAAAAGGGAAATACCTTTACAATCTTTTGATGGAGTACCCATTTGGGGGCACATTCACCGTTCCAAAGGCAATATGCCGGAGTCCCATGTAGCCGGCTACACATACATGTTGCTGAAAGGGCTTTCACACGTTCATAAGAAACGGTTTATTCACTGTGACCTTAAGCCTGAAAACTTCCTTGTTTTTCCAAGTCAAACGGGTTTATACCATCTTAAAATTGCTGATTTTGGGCTAAGCAAGCGCGACCGGGAGAAGGAACTCTCAAGTTTTGGGGGACACCATATTATGCAGCTCCGGAATCTTTACTATTTGGGTTACAGGGAACCGCAACAGACATATATATGGTCATTGGGATGCATAGTACTGGTAATGATGAATGGCGGGAAACAAGTTTGGAAAAAAGAGAATCAGTTTGAAGTTGAGATACCAGAATACTTATCAGAATCAGGGAAAGATTTTTTGAAGAATTGCTTCCAGGACGTGAATTCAAGATGGAGCGCTGACATGCTTCTTAATCATTCTTTCATCAAAGAAAACATCAGGGGAATGGTTCTCCCTCCAGGACCTGAATCCCGTATATCATTTTCAGCACATCTTATGCATTTGAGTTCTCAATGGATCACCATGAATGGGATGTTTTCTGCGCGGATTTCAGCCAGAACAACGGAAGGGATGTTTTCTGCATGGAATTCAGCCAAAACAAAGGAGCCATGTTCGACCAAATTTTATCAACTCTTCCCTGAAAATCAGGGCCCGAGGTTGTTTGATTTTTAGAAGGGATTAGGTGGAGATATGCATTGATGTAAAAATTGAACGATTTTGTTTCTTTTATGTAATCAAGTACCACAAATTTGTTTAAAATAGGATAGTTTTTTAACGTATAAAATATTTCAGAAAAGAATTCAATAACGCAAAGCAAATTAAGATTCTGGTCCACAAATTTGTTTAAAATAGTATAGTTTTTAATTTGCGCCAAATATTTAATGATGTATAATTTCTTTTGATATCCAAAAATAAAAGTATTTTTTAAAATAAAATTTTTTATTATACCTTGAAATTTATTTTTAATAAATCTATATTCTCTTTTATCACAATAAGTAATAACAATTATTTTGCATTAGATTTAAATATTTTACACTTGAGTTTTGATATTTTCTCATGTTAAACTAAATAAAAATTCAGACAAACACGAATGCCATTATCACTTCAAAAAAAAAAAAGAAAAAAAAAGAGCTAATAAGAATCATATTTTAACCTCAAAATTTTTTAATTTTTTACAAATTGAGCAATAAAAATAGGAATTTAGTAACAACACTTCAAATGTGTTTACCTTATAATTCTTAATAGTCATACTATTTTTTTATTAGAATATATGATTTTTTTTTTTAATTTTTGGATAGAGAGAGGAGGAAATGAATACAATATTTTCATTGAGAATTCTAGATATGATTATTTGAAATTTAATAGAAATACATAAAAACTCACACACAGTTGAACATTAAATTACAACATAGACCAACTTTCTTAGAAAGACCTTAAATTCTTCCGTAACCAAACGTTTTGTGAAGGAAGAAAGATTCTTAATTGACTCACACAAACACAAACAGAACGAGCCCACTTCACAGATTTGTACACTTGTGAGAGGTTAATGCATGATGTGATAATGCATCAACAAAAATCTGATCTGAATTTCTTACTAACTGATATGCAACCTCTCTGATGATCCCTGAAGATTTTGATCTCAGAACAATCCCTCAAATCCTCAAGACTAATGTATTGTTGCTTCACCATCCTAGAGAAATCACATCCGGTATCATGTATCCAAATATAGGGGTGGCATGTTTCATCATAGTAATACAGCAAACTCCTCATTCCTCCTCCATTGCTGCCTTTTCCCTTACCAGGCATGTAACTCTTGTAAATGCTTTTGCCTTTCAGCCTCTTTGATGATCCGGGCTTCAAAGTGTGAGCTTTCTTCAGTATTGATCCCACTCTTATCTGCAACTCAATCGCCTTGTCACTGAAGTTCCAAATCCTTGTTCCAATGCCAGTGATTTGCGTATGATCACGACATCCATTGAAGCACTTCACAAGAGAAAGAAAGCTTATGTTTCGCATTTTGTTGCTGGTGAAAGCTCAAACCAGGGCGCTATAATCAGCAATTATATTCAAGTTTGGGGGATGATGATGCAATAAAAGCTACTGTTCACTCAACTTTCGGTGTTCTTTTGATTGTTTTTATGTGGAACCTGTTAAAAAATGCAAGGGTCATCTATTGTCCACACCTGATTTTAAGAAATTCAATGGAAAGTGCAGAAAGTTGGTTAGCATAGGGACCCTTTGGAGGTCTTTGCAAATAGAAGATTAACATTCTCAGCAAGACAAAAAGATAAATTTATTGCAACTAACATTTTGTGGGCTTTTCTGTAGGGAGGAAAAAGAAGACAAAGGTGCTCACAGAACACTCAAAATGTAATGATGAAGTTATTTTTGTTATGGCTTCAACTTTCATCATTATGCTCTTTGCTTTTGATATCGAACAACTTTCCTACTTCTAGCAAAATTTAGCAGCATGAATTTTATTTTATTTTATTTTATTTTTTGTAGTTGGCTCTGACTAATGATGCACCATTTATCCGGTATGAAACACAATGCCAGTTAGTTGATATGATTCCAGAACTGCATTTTCCAGTAGAAATGTAAAAAAGTAAACAATGCTGTAGCTGGTAGTGATGTGATAGTGAAGTTTCTGCATTGTGGAATCGTAAGAAATAATGCTAGCGCGTGAGAAGACAATTGAAAGAACTCAGGACAGGACCACAAGCAACAGCTCCCAACCCCATTGTCAAATTACTTGACCAACACTTAACATAATTATTAATTTTGGTTGCATATGCTTCAATCATCACCTGTTATACTGGTTATCTCTTTCCCTTTTGAGTGGAAGTCCAAAAAGGAATGTTTCCCACTAGCAATAGTATTGCCATGCCATTAAACTGTAGAACTCAGTAAGAGCCAAGCGGGATACAAAAAGGAAGCTCATGAAAGTAGCAGCTAGCAGAAATCACAGAGAAGTCAAAAGTGAGGTGAAAACCAAAAAGCATGCTAAGATGTTACAATCTCAGGCAGAAATTTCAGTTGAAATGAGACAGGCAGATAGCAGAGCTAAATTTCATTTTTCATTGTTTGACTAAATTCTCTGGTGCTTTCAAGCATAAAACTCATTACTATAGCTGGAATACATCAAAAACCATATTCTCCATATGGATAGTGTAAAATATAATCAGACTGTACAGGTGAAGGTTAAAAACGGCCACCATTATCTGATGTATGAGAAGAATATAGGAGAAATATTCTTTAACAATAGAATGGTCAAAAGAATTTACAAGTATATAAAAACTACTATTCCTGATCATCACGAGTGGGATCAACTTTGATTATTAGCGGCTCATGAAGATGTACGGGAGGATCAGCCACAATGGGTAACTGCGATGAAGGATCAATGCCATCTAAATCCTCAGTTTCAGCCAATGCTTTTTCCAACGCTCTCTTGGCAACTCTCATTACACAGAACATCAGAATAACTGCAAGAAAAGTCATATACATAGAATGAAGGTAAGAAAAGCCAAACATAAAATAGGGTAGACATTCTCAGAAAATCACACACAACACTTCACTTGTATGACGACCAAAAAGGTCATAAAGCACAAAACTGCTTGCAGTTACATTCATCCTTTTTTTTTTCCCCTCTTTGGGGAAAACCCTTATATAGACCATAAAGGTCATGATTGAACAAGAACAATCATCAAGAAAAAACAGGCAGGAAATTACTGCAGCTAATAAAGAGTTCATGGAGATGGCTAAAGATACCATCAACCATCATCTCTTGTAATTTGCACCTCCGCCTTTAATAATCTCTATTTTCTCCAAAAGAGTTAAAGAAAGATTAATCAACCAAAGAACTAGAACACCCAGTTCAATGAAGCAAATAAATAATACTGAAGCTCAAATTCTTGCAAAAAAACCATTAACTAAAGATTTGACTTCAAGACTTTCATTATTATTACTTTTTTCCTCCCTCCAAAGAAAAGAATGCAAACAATTGTTTTCAAAGCAATCAATTCTACTTAGCAGAGAACAATGTCAATGCAATAATTCAATTCACTTGAAACTTACCAGACACCACAAGGCCCAATATAAGAAGTGCCTGAATCACAAAAGATACAAAATATAGGGCAAATGTCAGAATTGACAATAACAGAATTTATATTACAAAGAGTAATAGAACATCCAATTTGGTCAAAAAAACTAATCAAAAATAAATGTTAACAGTAGACATTTAGACCAAATGTAAGTCAAAGAACAACACAAACAAGAGCTTCAAATTGGTTATACAAGGGCACCACTGTCCATTAAAAAAAGTAGCTATAATAAGAATTTTCTTCTGGTTCAATTTCAAAGGGTGATATCTACAACCAAAGGGGGAAATTCAGGGTACCGTGATAAGTTATTGCTAATGTTAATAAAAAACACAGACAATAAAATGGTGATTTAGCTTATATATAAGATCTTTCTCCAACAGATACATTTTTTGAACTTAAGTATTGCTTGTCATAACTGAAGGTTGATATAAGTCTCCACAAACTTGCCATGATATAATATTCATGTCAAACTCAATATGTAAAGGAGTTCAATTCTTAGAAGCAGAAACTTCCATTTCCACAAGAAATCAAAGATGGTTAATCTTTCAGAACTCTACACTATCCATTCTTTATTGATCTGATGACCATTCGCTGCGCTTCCAAACCATTAGCTATTTAGATCAGCTTTGTAGCCTTCTTCAAATTGCCTACTGATACCCTCAAAAGTATACATAAGTTGATTTAAAAACTTGCATGCTATTCTGACTCAGTGAGAAATAGAAAGAAACAAACACCAATTAAACATAATCCAGGAAGGGGGCAGGAAGTGTAGATCATACCCAACGGGTTTTTGAAAATTCATTCCATCCATGAGTTACATCAGAAAGATCCTTCAACGTTGTTCCAATGTATACCAGTGCAAGAGTAATTGGCTGCAATGGGAGAGAAGTAGGCATGTCAGGAAAAAAGGGATCACATGGCTAGGGGAAAATTTTTTTGGGGGATGTATATGTGGCTGAGTTATTTGCAGGCATGAACCAAGCCAAGTTCCTGTATAACAGGCGGCTATTGCACTCCAATTTCAGCAGGAACTTCACAAATATAAAAGTCATAGATAATGTCAAACAACACATAAAATTACTAAAAAGTTTCCAGTTGAAATAGATACCATCATTCCCAGCCATGAAGCCAGCACATATTCCCAAAAGGGTACTGGAGTGACGGACAGCAGGTAGTTTAACATGTTAAATGGAAGTAATGGAACAAGTCGTAGCAGCAGTACTATCTGTCACATAGCCAAAGACTAACATTAAAAGTTGAAAGGTATCAAATAACCGGATTATGTCGAAACAGAACAGAAGCACCCACACATAGAGACACGTGCAGAAAAGGAAACGAAGGAGAGGACAAGCAGTAATTACAACAAACCTTAAAGCCAGATCTCCGAATAGCAATTGCAACTGCTTGGAACTTGGGATAGTCCTTTAACTTGGAAACAACAAATGACCTCCCAATCTGTCATGGCGTTTGCAAAACAACATTATTTCTAAGTGAAACATCCTTACACATCCAATGTATGGCAAAACTTCAGATGCTTAAGATTCCAAATGAGAAAAATAACCATAAAAACCATGTCAAAAACTTACAGTTCTGCCAAGGAGAAATGCTGCACCAGCACCAATTGTAGCACCAATAGAATCAGCTACAAAACCCACGGGCAAGCCAAAAAGATAACCACCTCCCAGCTGAAAAAGTACCAGATACATTCTGACTATATAACTATTATTGGGGAAAAAATTTAAATTGCATCCCAAAGAATTTCAACAACAATAAACAGACTGAGGAAAAATTTTGCCAGTCAAAAAACAGATTTCTTGCAATTGGGTCAACTACTAATATTAATTACAAAGATCTTACCCTTTCAACTATCCAAATCGAATAACTTCGGTAAGTTAGCAACTTATGCTACTAAAAGTCACTCTGATTAAGTCTATCCCACATTTAATTTTCATCAAATAAGAAATTGTTTATTCACAAACTTGAGGTAGGCATCATACCGTAAGTACTGAAGCTGGAACTGCCAATACTGTCAATGGGATATATGCAACAGCCCTGTCAGTTTCAAGAAACGATAAGTAGAAAAGCTTAGAAGTGTAGACACCCTTATGTCTAATGATATCATTCATACAGCAACATCTAAACTGATACACAATCCAAGTATAGTGGGGATGTTAATCTACAATTGAGAACCACATTAGAGATTTCAAACAAGTAATTCAGAACCTCTTCCCTCGCCAGACTGCATATAACCGGAATAAACTTCAAATAGCCACCACCAAAATTTGTCTAATGTGGTCCAAGTTCTAGGAGCTGTAAGGTACAATAACTAAAAATTTCAGTCTTGTAAAAGAACCTGATCTTTCACTCAAAACACAATCCTCAGCCTAATAATTGAAATACTTAAGAAAACAAACAATAATTTAGTGTGAGGCTATTTTTCTTAGTTCTGAAGTTTTAACATTTGAACACAAAGAGTCACATGTGCAGTAAGAAAAACCATTGACAACATCAACTACTAAGCTTCGATCCTACTATGTCGGGTCGGCTATATGAATCTTATCTCGCCAGCTTTCTATTAAAACACATATTTTTATTCAAATTTAGATAATTAAAGTACAGATGCTGGATTTATCAAAAAAGCTTGATATAACTTTATACAATCTACATGGACACTCCTCCATATGGTAGCATATGTCATGTTTACTTCTGCACACAAATCATGGTTTCACACGATGGCATCTCAAGGGAAGAACAATTACGTCTACAGCATTATTGCTCCCGCATTTTCTATTTCTTAAAGACACTAGCAACAATGTGCAATCTTATTGACCAACACAAAATCACCCATTATGACATGCTTCATATTTTCTGGCTAAGAAAGGGCTAAAGTCACCCTCAAAGAAACTAAAAAAGAAAATTTGGACACAAATGTGTCAATTATTTTCTATAACATATATTTATCAGAAAAGAAAGAAAAGAATTATCAACTATCTCAAACTTACAGGACAAAAGGACATATTTATCAGAAAAGAAAGAAAAGAATTATCAACTATCTCAAACTTACAGGACAAAAGGACCCCAAACACCAAGGTCTTTCTCAACCCATAGTAAGAATTTCTTCAGCATCTGCAAGAAACTAGATAAATGAATAACTCTAACAATGATTAATTGGGAAAAAGATCATATAATTCTCCTAAAAATCCCCAGACTTTCAGCTTCTTCAGCAATGGTGAATGTGAAGCCACAGTAGATTACATTGCATCACAACTCAAATGTGGGATCACAACAAGCAAACAAAACTTAGATGAAGTCGCGAATTAGAGAGTCATAAAATTGCGAGGTGATCATTAACAAGTCAACAGAACTATCAAATCCATTGCAACACAAAAATGACAAAGATAATAATAATAAGGGAAAACACAAATCAGCATTACACTTCAAATCAATAAAAAAGACCAAAATTTGAGAAATACCAAAAGCAAAACAATCAAGACCCAGATCAGAAAAATCCTGATATGGACCAAGGAAGAACCAAAAATAATCAAAAACACAAAAATATGATCAAGCCCAGATGTGAATAGATCGAACCTTTTCCATGGGAAGAGTGTAGCAAGCCGTAACAATAGAAGCGATAAGGAGAAAGAAAAGGGTTATCTTGAAACATGAAACCCAATTGAATTTGACAGCCATTATTGATAAAGATAGCCTCTTTCGCCAAGGCCTACACTCCTCTTGGTCTTGTTCCTCTGGAAAATTGGATTGTTTCAATGGCAACCGAGGCCTTAAATTCAACCCCCCTAAATTTGCCAGATTTCCTCAATTGAAAAGCTAAAATTAATATTCCTACAAACAAATACCCACAAAAGAAATAGGAACACTAATTGATTAAGATTATAAAGATGCAAACTTTATCCCATTAATTTATCACACACACTGAAGATATTCTTTCTGCGTTTCGATGCAGTGTGTGTTGTGTGTGCCTGTGCTCGGTGGATGTTTCCTTTTTTTTTTTTTTTTTTACTTTTTTCGGTTGAAAAATGACGGCAAGACTTCTTTTTTTATATCATTTCCCAATTTTTTCCATTTTTTTCTACTTCTTTATATTTTTAGTCTGTTTGTTTCTCTGCCAAGTCAAGCATCCATGGAGGGGGGGTTGGGAAGTAAATGAACGCAACCCTAGTTGGATCTATCTTCGCATTTTATGTGTATGGATTATAATTTTAAAATATATTTTTATATTTTTAATTTTTTTTATTTCATAATTACTAATTTTAATATCTTTTTAATTTCTTAATTTTGGTCTAGGCTTTAAAGGTTTGATACCTCCATGAATGGAGTAGATTAATAATATTGGGTTCAAATTTTTATTTTATTGAATAGAGTTACTTGGAGGTTCAAGATATTTGAGGGTGAAATAAATGTGAAGCAATAAATTTTTGTTGGGGAATGGAATCTAGCCATCTAGGGCTCAACCCAAAACTTACATGGTTGAATGGTTTATAATCGTTTTGTTGTATTATCTTATATTTTCAGCGTTTCATAGAGGCATAAAGTTAAATTATGTGGAAATAAGGCCCTATCCCCAAAAAGAAGCCTGGTTAGATAGTTTCTTAAACCTCAATTAATGCTGAAAATTCAGACTAAGGATGCATGTCTTCTAAATAGGTTTTTGTATTTTTCAAATGTTTTCAAATACGTTATTGTATTTTTCAAAATATATTTTATGACTGTATTTCACTTAACTATAATGGTATCAACAGAATAAACAGCCAATACCATTTGGTTAAACCATGGAAATTCAACTTGAGTCATTCAAAATGTGGTTCCTTTGCTAATTGATCTTCTCATTCAATGGATAATTTAGCCCAAAAAAAGCAGGAATGATGGTGGTACATCGAACCATCATCACCCATATAGTAGTAAATTTTCCAATATTTACCAAGAAACTTACAAATTCCCAATTTCCTTGCATAGTTTTGAGCTTGAGGAAGAGGGATCCTAGGAAAAGGCCAAGGTGATTTCATGAAATGACTAGAAAAGCACATTTGCGTTTTACATAGAAACTATGTAAAAGTGAGATGATCCTTGATTGCAATTGAAAAAATAAACAGCTAATAAAGCACAAAGTGCACAAGAATAGAGTTGTTTTCCAAAGGCAACTTTAGATATGAATCAATTCTTATTTAAATTCAACTTTATGCCTGGGAACTTTACAGCAGAACATTAAAAAAATAAAAAATAATAGTAATAAGTATATTCAACTATTCTACTATTATGGTATTTGACCAAGTGGAACACTAACACCCTGATCCCAATTGAATGACACAAATTCAAAGGGCATCCCTCAGAAAGTACAAGAGTTTTCAACGTCCACGTTAGTCCATTCTCCTACAGTTGCGCCTCATATGATACATCCTCTTCTCTTTTGGCTGTGATGACCACATTTCCCTCTCTCAAAAGTCAGAATTTGGACCATCCCAGCATGCAATAGCAATGCAAATTGTCTGCAGTTTTTCTCCCACCAACCAAAAGAGTTGGAGCACAACAGCAGCATTCACAGCAATGATCTTGGGATATTATTATCTTGAGCATAGTGCATTAAGTATCACATGACCAAGCATAAGGTCCACATAGTATTGATGCCCAATCTGGCCATCCCTCCATTTCATCTTCAGTGGAGCACGGCCATAATGCACCCCATCGTTGGCGCGGTTATCATAATGCCATGGAAAGGTCATATCAAAATCATCAATCACTCTGCTAATCACATTGTATTGCCTCAACTTATCCAGCACTACCCCATTGAAAGCCTCCATCTTACTTGGATTAAATCCCATGCTTCTGGCATAGCCACCAGTTGCCACAGTGGTTCTATACATGACTTCTGGTAACGCCAACCCCCTCCGCCTTAGGCCCTCCAATATTTCAGACCAAAATGCAGCAGCGTAATTTGCTCCTTGGATGAAGCGTCTGAGATTTTTCCAATATATACCATCATGTAAACCAGAATTCATTATCACTGTGTCTGGAATAACATCCTGTGAAAAGTAACCTTTTAACAATTCCCTATATTCTTGGTTTATCAGCGAATTCAGTCCCTGATAATTGGCAGTTTCATTCCAATGACCATTGAAAATGCTTGTAATCCGGACTACTTGTGAAGGATTTTTAGGATTTGTGATGTTCATATCAAACCTTCTGGGAACGGTTGCAAAATCTAGTCCCAGAATAAAGTTAATGATGTTTCTAATAGTGTCACAATGATTTGAGTCCCCCCACCAGAAAATCCATCGATTATTTAAACAATTCCAGGCTTCTTCACCGGTAAACATTTTGAATGAACAATGTGTTGAATACACCCAGCCATTGCTCTCCAACAAACCAAGAGGACCATCACACCATGGGTTTTGGCAAGGAAATAGAGGTTCTTGGCATCTATATCGTCCATCATTACTAATGGGGCAGCCATCATTCTTGGCATGCCGAGTCCATCTGCCAGACCAAACATCTCTAACAAAATCAGCCTTTTTGCATAATGAGAGTTCCTGTAATTGCGCAGGAGATTTGAGGAACTTGATACGGATGACACGAAGAACTCTGTCAACTGCAAATCTTGCAGTGGAGAATTTCAATCCTTCATAATGTCGAAACAGTAGTATTATGGTAAGATTATAAGTTCCATGGAAATCTGGATGGACTTGGAGCCTAAACGTGTAGGTACCATTTCCCAAGTCCTTAATTGGAGGCCTAGACTTCCATGCTTCACCAGAGAGATCAATTTCAAGATAATCACCACCTATGCAATGGGGCTTCCCAAAACCGTCCAATGCCTGGATACTAAACTCATGGATATCTCCAGTTGATAATTCCACATTCTCATGCTCATCAAGACCTGGGATAAAGATATCCTCAGTTCTTGAATCCTTACATGGTTCATCCCCTGGAGCCAACCAACCAGCAAGTATTCTTGATGAATAATTAGCCTCTAATTCAGCTGAAATCCATGGCAGAGTTGTTGGCTTCACAGGATCTACCAGGCTTTCATCTTTTCGGGAGGCGAACCGAGGCAAAACTTGAGAGCCAAATTCAGAGTTGTTGCGTTGCTTCTTGGCTAAATTGGTTCGCAGAGGAACAACAGCAGAAGCCAAACTCTCTTTCGTGTTCGTCAAATTTCGCAGCGAGTGATTCCAATCCAAGTGAGGCGTTTCCACGTGTGGATGAACATCAGTAAAGTTCAAATCTTGCAGGTTTTGTAACAAGTTCTGGGTCCTATTAATCTTCAACACAACGAAATCCCTCTGAACACTACCCATACTCAAACCATCCATGCGTAAAAATATCAACAAACCAAGAAACACAGACATTAACAAAACCTTGAAACCCCAATGAACAGTAGGATTCGACCTGAGAATCCACGCAAAGTTCGCAACTTTCTCTGGCATATGAGGAGACATGGCATTTCCAAATTCCAAGGACTATCCCAGGTCCCAACACAAACAAAACCAAACAAGCCAAAATAATCACAACACACAAAATACTGAACACTATTTTAGCATAAAGCTGTCAAATTTCCCCTAAAACTCGCAGACAAACACAACCCAAAAAACATTCACTGGACTACTAAAAAAACCAAAATGAATTTTCTTGAAAACATAAAACAAATAATAACACACAACACTAACCGTTTGTCTTCAATATTCTGCTAAAAAAAGACGCCGAGTTCGCATCAAAACCACAACTTTTTAAAATGCAGCTGCACAATATATGTTTCCAAGGAAAAATTTGCAGGAGAGAAAGAGAAAGGAGAGAGATGAGAGAGAAGAGGAAGAAATAAAGAAGAGGAAAAGAGTTCAATAATGGAACTGATAAAAGCAGCTGGTTGTAGTAAGTAGTAGAATTGGAGCAGGATAGCTGAAAAAAGTTGATGGCCATAATGCCCTTCGTCTTTTTGGAAAATTACGTTGTGCCTGAGCAGTACGAACCGGACGACAGCCGACAGACCCCCTGGGGTAAAACTGAACTTGTCAATTTTGATTATCCAATTTAAAGATTTAACTCAAATGGTAAATAACTGGCTAGGCTAGTAGTATTAAAATCAAATAAATGCACTTTCCAATTTAATGAAATAAATAATTAATTATTGTTGTATTAATATTTAGTTTAAACATGATTAGTAAATTCTCACGACAGTAAATAACTAAATTAATATTTACGTGATAAAAATAATATTAAATAATTAAAATTGAGTTTTATTATCAGAAAGAGAATTTTCATGATTAGTTTAATTTTATGTTGTATACATTTTTTTTTTAAACAAAAGAAAAGAGGGAAAAAGGAATGATAAGATTCCAACTAAATAGGTAAAATCATAAATTCATCTTTAATGCCTGACCTCGCTCAGTTATAACGTACATGAGATTTTTTAAAAAGCTTTACAAGCTGTAACGTGAACAAAATATCCAGATAATACAGCAAAAATGAAATTTTGAATATTTGTTCAATAAAAAAAATATTATCTTAACTTTTAAATAAATATTTAAGATACAATCATTACACCACTTTCGGCTTTTAAAAAATATTACATGCATTTAGCTGAGTAATACGTATTTTTTATTTTTTTACCCCCTATTTATATAGATAGGTTGTCATCTAAATTATAACTTATTCTTTTAATTATTTTTTACTGTAAAATATGACGTGATGGAATGAATGCATAAAATATTTTCTTCTCGATTTTGCCTGTGATGTTAGGAGAATGAAAGACGGGTAACCACGGCCTTCCATTGAATGCGTATATAATTTTTTTTTAAATAATAATATTTTTAATAACTAACCGTAATAACTTTTTATAGTACTTAACGTAACAAATATAAAAAAATAAAATTCACTTATTATTTTTTTAAAAAAAATAAAAGATAATTTTATCTTTTTATACTTATCACATCAATTATTATGAAAAGTCATTATAAATATCATTACTTTTTATTTTATTATTATAAATATTAATTAATAGATTTGTTTAGATATTATTTTTATTTTGTATTTTTATATTTTTAAGATAATATTTATGTCATCATTTTTATCTTAAATAACATAAAATGTAAAATGAAATACAATCTATATGAACGCAAAATATTAAAAAAAAAAAAAAGATGTCAAACCAAGCTATAAGGGTTAACATATTTAACAGGCACAAATGAGAAATTTTTAAAGTGCGTATGGTTAATCTTTTTTAAAATGTATTTTTGTATTTTTAAAATAGTTTTTATTTTATAATTATTAATTTAAAAAGAGTAATAATACACATAATGATTTTTAATAATAACTATTCACAATAATTAATATGAGAAATACGAAAAGTTAAAATTTATTATTTTATATATTTTTTTAAAATATATAAACAAAATAAAAGATAATTTTATCTTTTAATATTATTATATTAATTATTATTTTTCATAATAAAAAGTTATAATAAATATTATTTTTTTAAAAAAATATAAAAATACGTTTAAAAATTTGATCGCAACATCCACCGACGTAGCACAAAATTTGAAAAACGAGAGAGAGAGAGAGAGAGTGGGGTGGGGGGCTTGGCATATCATATTTAAATTCAATTCAATTCAATTCAATTCAATTCAATTCAATGGCTGGTGTATGGCTGTAACGATGACGCGTGAAATCCACTGACAAAGGATACCAGAAAGAGATGAACAGAGAGACAGAGGCGGTGGGGGTGGGACTGTAGTCTGTGGGAGCGGTGCCGCATTTCTGAGCTTCCTAATTTGGTCTGATTTCCTTCCCATCATCTATTCATGTGCATGGTTGCTCCCAGCTCGACCCTGCTATACGTGTCGTTTTCTGATTTTCTCCCTCCCTTGACCATTCCTTGTTTTCTACTAATATTGATCAATCAAACATTCAACCCCCAATCATCATCCTCAATGATCAGTCTTTGTTCCAACACCACAACAAAATACCCCTACAAGGCTACAATAAGATAATAGATATATTTGTTACTTCGAGTTGAGCTTTCCACGTACCTTTGTAAATGATGACATGTGAATGGGATTTTGACATTTTATCGTTTTAATACTTAAGTTAGTATATTATTTAGTGAATAAAAATTATTTCAAACGAATTACTTACCTCCAATAATAGATAATTTAGCTTTACATATGTTATTTGTTTTAGGAGAAAGTCCTTTTACGAAAGCGAAACTCTTTCACCTGTATCAGAGGTCCTTTAATCAGGCGATATGTAAACCGAAAAATGTGCACGAGTTAACAGAGGTCTGAGAGAGAGAGCCAACATGTCAAAATCCCAAGACAAACGCTCATAATATTTCAACAGAAAATTACCCCGCACAAGATTTAAATCTGCATTGCCGAAAGATTTGTTCCAACGTCATCTCAAACTTACCAACTCGTCTATACTCCTAAGAACACTTTTACATATGTTCTTTGATTCTAAGATCTGTTATTACCGAACATTATAATATGGAGTACGTTGTCTTGTTTTTACGAGATCAGATACCATTCATGTCTTCTGTGTCTTTAATAATAACACATAATAAATTAGAGTGACTTTCAAACACCTTAATGCCCAAAATGAAAAAAATCTTATTATGGCATTTATTTGACAAAAGTTACTCAACAACAATTGAATAATAATATACTTAATAAAAAAAATTATAATAACTCTCTCATAAATGGATGTAACGATTTACATATCACATGTTACTAAACAATAATCATTTTAAATATTCACGAATGTTCTTCTACTATATTGATGTAACGTTAATTCTAGAGAGAACTTAGTATAATTTTTAATTATGAATATTATTACTTATAACAATTATTTTAGTATTGTTTTATTATATGAATACCATATTGATAACTATGAGAATTCGTTAAGAATTTTTCGTGTTAATATCAGTATTCTAAAAGCTAACCATTTAGTTGTTCTTTCCATTGTCAAGTGTTTTGTTCCATCTATTTTTGTCTAATAATCATTTTAGCCTACTTTTGAGATGTTGCAAGGAAATATTTGTCAAAGTATTCATGGGATTGTCAATTCAACCTCATGATGCATTTTGCACAATTAGAAGTTTGAAACCACCATCTATAACACCCAAACATTGACAGGTCTCTGCCTGGTCAGCCTGTCAATTTATTAGAAAAATATTTCAGGTAAGAAAACACTTTGAAAGTTCTTAGAAATTCAACATCCATCATCATCATCATCACTACAAAAATTGAAACCTATAATTAGTATTTAATAAAAATATTTTATACTTGAGATTGAAACCTAAGAGGACAATTGACATCTATGCATGAATATCAATAACACATCATTCATTGAATTCCTCCCACGTTTAAGTGTGCATTGTAGCTTCCCCCTCTACTACTGGACATAATTGTTATATATCAAACATTCACATGGCTACAAATCATATGCTCCTCTCGTTCACATGATCACTGTCCTCACACCCTCAAAATAAATTTTTCCAATCAAGGGAATTAGTCATCATTATACCCTTTGCTCACCCGATGAGGTTTGAGTTTCTGAGCTTGGAGTGATTTTCCCTTATAAGCGTTTCTCATGATTTGTCATTTTCATACTACTGTTATATATCTGAACTACTTGAAAGCCAAAATTTGTAGTCACAGATTTGAAGCTCTTGTTGGATTATTCCTTTCCGAGTTAACAAGCAAAATAGTCACTTACAATTTTTTCAATAATTTTTTTTTATTTCCCATAGTTAAAACGATAAAATAATATTCCTAATATTTTATTAGCGTTTGTTTTTAATCTTTCGTCATAATTTTATCCATTTTTATGTTAAAATAACAGTATCACTATGACTAAAATTTGATTAAAAAAAATTAAATAAAATTGTAATGAATAACTAAAAAAGTATACTAATAAAATATTAAACATATTTTTTAATCTTTTTAAATATAAAAAATAAAAAAAATTATTTTATCAGTTATCTCTTCCTTTTAAAGCTCAAGTTATCACCACGAGTGCCAGCAGTAAAATATTTCCCATCTGCGTTTTGTTTTGGAGTTCAATTAAAGAGTCATCTTCGTGTTAGAAGAGACGTTACAGGCACGGCAAAGATTGAGAGTTGCCTATCTCTTGAGGAAGGTTTTGATCTCAAAGCCTGGAAAGGTGATGATCTCAAAGCCTAAAAAGTGACAAATGGCAGAGTGGAGGGTTATTTTTCTGATTTTTCTAGGCGACAAGGTTTTAGTGCAGATCGTTTAATCTTGTGCTGCAAAGATTTGGCTTAGCATGCAATGACATTTGGTAAAACTGTCTTCTGCAGACATCATTGGAAATGAAGAGCCCAAATGGGAGGAAACCAAACCAAACATAGTTATCGCCATTGTCAAAGTAAATGTGGTTGGCAAGCATGCAGCAATATTCAAGCCACCGCATCCCAAGACCATTGACTGAGGAACTCCAGGCATAAATTTCAGTACGACAAATTCAGAGCAGGAAACAACTTTTCTGTGCAAGAAGGATGAATTGAGTCCACCAACTTTTGGAAAAAAATTACATGAAACTTCACTCTATTTCTGTCAAAACAATGTCAGATATACTACAATTTTTTTTCTAAAGAAAAATGATATACTAATACGAAAGAATAAACTCTTCAAGAAAAACATATAACGTCGAGATGTGATTGCTTCGATCTACAGACATAACAAGAGGGAAAAAAAAAAATCAAACAAATCAAAGACGGTAAAAGGGGCTTCAATTAACTCCATGGGTCATCCCATCCCTTGGGTCCCTCTCTTGTGATGAAACTTATTATGGCCTGGACAGCTTCCTGAACTCGGTTGGAAAGGGAATGGTTTCCCCATTCAATTTCAACCTTTTCTGCACCGCCCATAGCTTTACTTAATCTGGACAAATTGCAGAAAAAACAGACAAAGAATGGTCAAAACAATCACACACAACATGCGAAGCAACTGAAAGAAGTATTCAGCAATAGCATCTTCAAATAAATTAAAAACCTCGACAGAGTTCTATTCTTGCCTGTCAATGAGCGCTTTCTTGTCCACATAACCTGGTACATATTCATCGTTCATGGAAAAAATAATCTGCAGACAAAAATGTTATAATAGCATCCTATAGTATCGCAAAGCATATCCTATAGCTAGAAGGGAACAATAAATGATTGTCATATAGAAATGATATCCACAGTGTGAACTACTTCAACCATGCTACGAAGTTCTTCAGGTCAGAATTGTGTTTGTAAAGAGCCATTTCGAACATAACAACAAATAAGCCAACGGGGCATGCAGAAACCTGGTCCCTGGTCTATCAACTAAGTTATGAAACATACATGTGGGGACATCCTTAGTAGCCCAAGCAATCTCATACCTGACAAGGTGTGTGGGACATGTGTCCCAGTCTCTGTTTCAGCTGGTCTTCATTTAGATCAGAGCTAAACATATCATCATCACCATTATACGCACAGAGTGAATGGTATCTGCAAAGAGGGTAAATTATTTTTTGAATAAGGATGATGTAATACCAAACAGGTTGAGATTTATTCTCAAAGCAATGTAATTTTCATGCCAAGATACAAAAAGCCAATAAATAAATAAATAAATAAATTAATTAAATAACATCCAGCTACAAGTCACCTATATGCGGATATGGGGATGTCTGAATTTGCTTCCCTCGGCATGAGATCACATCCTCGGCCTTCACTTATCATTTTTGAGGCCAAATCAATCATTGAAGCAATTTCAGGGTGAGTAGCATTGTATTCCCGATCACTAACTGGTGCCTAAAGAACCAACAATATCAAGAACAAGTTGATTAAAGTTTGTTATTGAGGAGTAAAACTCCCAAATGACCAGACTACCAAAAGCGTGAAACAATAAATCAGCAAGTGTTATAGGTTAACCTTTCTCTCAAGAATATTGCACAACAAGCATCACTTTGACCAACTGTAAAAATCATTACATAACACCCAAAGGCAAGTGTGGATGCAGCCAAAGAACGGAACTAATACAGGAGTCAAGAAGCATGCAAGATTCAAGTTACCTGCAAAATCGCAGCACGCACTGCTCTGGAGCATGCAGTGTTTGTACGCATATAATACACAATATCCTGAACAAGAAACCAAGTCTATTGGGTACTCCTGATGCTCAAACAAAAGTCGGAACGTAAAGAAAAAGGCAGTCACCTGACAGCCTGTACTATGCCCAAGCAGTACAACACCCTCAGAGTCTTCCTTGTTTATCAAGTAATTTACCAATTCATCAAGGTCCATCGCATCCTTCAGCATAAACAAGCAAAAATAATAAATATGCAAATTATAGACTAAAATATGTTACTCCATATCTACTAAATAGATCATCCAGGTGATCCTTACATGCAAATGGATATGAACTAGCAGTTATCAAAGCAGTTAAACAATGTAAAACTAAGATTACATATTGGGGTTTATAATTTTGCCATAACGTCACAACAGAGATTACTTTCTCCTGAGAGCAGATATTGCAGTCCTAACATCAAAATAATAACGGGGATGCAAATTGAACTTTATGGGGATCAAGGTATGCAAACTCAGCAATCACAAAATCAGTTACTACATACTTAAAAAGCTAAGTAAATATAGCAGAAGGAGAGAAATATATCTATTATACTACAAAACTTTATTACAGGGATGTAGGGAAGCAAGAGAATTGTAGACAGGAATAGCTTATTACTTGCTTCAGACTTGACATGCCATATCCACTATAAGAGGAGGACATCAGGAACTGAACTAACGACCATTTCTCTGTCTCTAAGGCAGTGGCCAATGGCATCAAATAACTGCAAAACACACACCCCCTAAGTTTAGAAGCTAATACAATTGAATCCAACATAAGCTATTTTCATTTGCCAATCCTTCACTAACTGACAATCACTGTGCCTTTTCATACAAAAATGAAGCACATTAATTAACGCATATAAATTCATATTAAAATATATACAGAGACATTTATACTTTTTTAAGTACCCTGCACTGCATCTTGTTGTAAAGAGAAAAAACAAGAATCCAAGAATTATGATTCAGAAAATAAATATAACTTTTTCCTAACCAATAAACATTATGCAACTAAAATCAAAACCAGGATTAAAAAGAGGCAACATACTTCAGAAGGCACAACAAACTTGTGCAAGCATTACTGAATCGAAAACTACAAGACATACTCAGTAGCCAAAAATCCATCCGTCAATCCACCAATGAAAATGACCTGTCGGTTATAATCACCTGTTTTGAATGCAACCTGCACCAAGTATACATGCTTAATAGACTTGTGATTCAAAAGTGAATACAGAATTATGGACAATAAAACAGAAATATCCATGTTGACATTCAGTGATATATGACAACAACATACCACAGTCCCAAAAGAAAAACACACTTCAATAGTAGTTCACGTTGAAGAAGTTCAAACACTGGCAACTGATTGGTGCCTGAAAGTTGAAATCTTTCCAGGCCCATGATGACCCAGTAGTTGAATCCAAAGTACACTTGACACGACTAGCAAACATCAACTCCCCCACAAGGAGAAGTAACCTTCCCAGTAAAGAATTAGCGTATAATGAAGATCCCAATTCTCCATTCCTCATGATCACAAACAAACGCAAATTTTGTCATTTACCATGCAAAGACTAACTCTTGATTTTAAAGAAACAGCTACAAATGCCTCACCTTTTTTATTCCAGTTTTTAACTTAACCTATGGCAAGAAAGATAATACTCCAGCTACAAATACGGGTTCTTTCTTCTGTTTTTTTCGTTTCAATCTTCCTATTCCGTTATGCATGTATCACATTTCTTCTAGCAAAAAATCGAGCTCAATATTTTAGCTCTAAACGAATCACATTTCAATCTCCCCCTTTCTGTGAGGATCCAGTCTTCTTAATATTACACAATACTTCAATAATTCACCACAGATTAAACAAGAAGAGTCCTTTTCATAATAATAAATAAAACCCGGGGAAAAAAAAAAAGAGTACTCAAATCACCCCACCATTCACTATGGAGCTAACCGGTAAATCATTCAACTACCAGACCTCAAAAAACCCACCAAAAAGACAGAAAAAATTAACATGATTCATATAAATGCAGGAAAAGAAAAAGATAGTTCAAATTAATACAAACAAATTAAAAAATTGACAATAAAAAGAATACTTTACTGTAATTTATCAGTCTGGGACCTTACCTGAATAGACTTGGGACCGTACTTGAACATGACCCCACGTAACTGATTTTTCTTATTAACTGGGTTACCACCTTCTCCGCCGGGAACGGCGGCGGAGGAAGCTTTGTTGGAAGGATTATTGGCCATCTTAAGAGTTCCGGAACGGCCACGGACAATGCCGGAGAGCCAAGAAGATGACGATGATGACGAAGTGGGTGCGAGAGAAGCCGAGGTGGACAGATTCATACCAAAATGGGAATGTAAAATGAATATATAAAGAATTTGATTTGAGAAAATTTTCAAATTCTACATGATCTGCGCACAAGAAGGCTCTCGTTCAAACTTTTCCCCTTTTTCAGAGCTTTTTTTCATTTCTTCCCCCTTTGCTCCAAATTCTGTGGGGCTGATTTAGAATTAATGTGACTTAGAGGGGCATTTGGATAATGGGATCAAGAAAGAGTGGCACTTAACTTCAAAGAATCCAAAAATTGAGTATGAAATAAGGATAATGCTAGACTTTAATCAATCTAGGGACATTAATATTAGTACTAAATTTAGTTTAATTAAGTCTTGATGATGATGATTATAGCTAGTATAAGTTTAAATCATGAAGATTTTAAATTTATTATGTAAATAAATAATTCAAGACTTGATACAATTAATTAAGTAGTTTTTTTAATTAGAAATATACGGGGTGGGGGATTTTGTTTGATCTTTATATTTATACTAGTTTTTAGAACCCCCTCGAATAGTGGGGGTACCCAATTAAAAATTTTAATAAATTTTTAAAATTTTAGTAATTTTTTATATTTTTATAAATATATAATTATTATTATTTAAATATTTTAAATTTATCTTTCTACTATAAAATTATTTTGTTAAAATAATTTAAAAGTAACACAAATTTATACTAATGGTGCTACTTGAAATATTGATAAGTTCTTTTTTGAAAGGAAAAAAAAAAGTCGTTGCTAACTATTAATATATATAGAAATTAATACTACATAAAAATGTGACATTTATTTGAATAATTGAATTTAATATGATAGACTATAAAATTCTACTCCCTCCGTCCTAAAAAAATAGTCCATTTTGATTAAAATATAACTTTTTATTAGTTATTAAGTACAACTCATTTAATTCGCCAACTAAATGTATAATTTTACATTTTTATCATTACTTTTTAATTTTAAAAATATACATAATTATTATTAGTAAAGATATTTAAAAAATTTAGTTTAAAATTTTATTCTTTTTTTAGGATAAGAAATTTTTTTAAAAGTTGATACTTTTTTAAGGACAGAGGGAGTAATAATTATATATGTTATTAGTTATTATATTTGCATGAATTTGAATGATTTTGATAGTTCATTTTAAGTTAGTTTTGCAATGATTGGTAATTAATGATAAATAAAAAATTTGTAATATTTTTAACAATTAATGATAAATGAAAATAAGTTAACTAAAATTTAATATTACATTTATATAATTTTTTATTTATACATTAATATATAAAATATCCTCAAATTAAAAAAATTAAATTGATAGAAATATTTATAAGAGGAAGTGTATGTAGGTCATAAAATTTATATATTATTTTTAAAATTGAACTATCAGTTGCATTCATAATCAAAAGTTAAATAATAAAAAATAATATTTTTATTTAAAATAATAAAAATAGTTATTTTTTACAGAATAAATTCAAATAAGATTTAAAATAAATAGTTTTTAAAAATAATGAAATTAACCTATAAGGATTTCTAATAAATCAATATAATTAATAAAAAAACACAGTAAAATCTTTTGAAACAAATTAAAAATTAAATTAATTAATAAAGATTTGTAAATATAAAATATATATTTTTTGGAATAAATAAATATACCAACTCACGTGCTTAGATAAATATATATTATAAATACCAAATTACAATTAAATGATTTTTATATAATATTTAGAAACAGTACTAGTATTTTAAGTTTAAATGCTTAAAATGATAGATAAAAAATAATTTATATTAATTTTAATGTTTATGGTCAAAATTACATTTTAATTTATGATAACACAATTTTTTTAATATACATATGTGTGTTTCCAAAATTAAAAAAAAATTATATGATAATATAAATTAAAAAATAAATCCCCATCATAAAAAAAATGTTTGATTTATTTTACATTATGACTATTGATTACAATTGAAAGTAAAATTTAAATAAATACTAATAATTTTTATGTTAAAATAAGAAAATAACATAAAAGCTTTTAAAACAAATTAAAACTCAAAAACTTGTTGAAAAAAATAGTCGCCAATTTTTACAAAATTACACTTATACCAAAAGCAACATGCAACTTGAGAGAAATATATTAACAATAGATCACCACTAAAATATCTCTTTTAGAGTATAGGCTAGTTTTTTAACCCCATTCAAGGCATGGGGTGTGTCGAGTGATATTTTAAATTTTAGTAAATATTAATTTTTTAAGAAAATTTTTGGTTGGTTTTTAAAATATATAATTTATATTTTAAATTTATTTTATTGTATTTATGAACTATAAGTTCTTTTTTAGTTAATTGAATACTAATTGATATAATTATATTGTTAGTTAAAGTATCATATAACATGTTGTTTTATTTTTTTTAAATATTTTATTAAGGGCGTATAAAAATATGTTTAGTATGTGTAACTTTAAATATCAGATATAAAGCTAATTCAATTAATTATTTAATTAATACTAACATATCGAAATTAAAACATATTAGAAATTTAAATACATATAACTACTTATTTATTATTGCAATGTAAATTAATTTATATAAAAGTACATTTAGTTAATTTAATAAGTAGAAATAATTGAAGGTAATAGTTATAAAATATTTAAATAAAGATATTTAAATGTAGAGTATGAATTTTTTCCTATAAATAAATATGCCAATTATTTGTAATCATAGTGTTCATAATTTATTTAAATAATTATATATTTTAATAATTTTAAATAATTTTTTGAATTAGTATTGATATTTTTTTAGTCAAAGCATTTAAAATAATAAATAGGATAAAGTTAAATTATTTTAAAAATTTATTTCTATAATTTTTTAATATATACTACTAACTAATTTTTTTTAATATTAGAATAAAACATTTAAGAATATATATAAAAGAAATATATAAGTGTACGTAAATTACAAAATTTATATGGTAATAAAAATTGGAAAAAAAAATCCCACATGCAATAAATTTTTTGATTAATTTTAGATTATAACTATTTGTACTTGGAAGTAAAATTTAAATTGATAATAAAGAAAATAAATTGATAAAAACTTTTAAAGTAAATTAATATACTAAAAGTATACAAAATAATTTCAAATTTTCAATAAATTATACTTTTTACCAAAGTATAACCTGCAACATAAAAACCTAAAGAAAATTTACTAATAGTAAGTTACCATTAAATATCCATTTTAGAATATAGAATATAGATACGAACTAATAAAACTTTATTTACTTTTGATGTGGTTGTAGAAATTAGTATTAAATATTAAGTAAACGATTTTATTTTTAATTTTAGTGTACTTCTAACATGTTAAATTGTGCATATTTTGTCTAACTCTTGTCACAAAACTATATATACCGTACAATCTTATATAACATAGCAAATGTAGCCGTTATCGAGTTGGGATTTGAAGGGTCAAAAATTCGAAAAACACACGTGATAAATGAGTAAACTTGTAAAATGCACGAACTATTATTTTTCATTTTATATTCTAGTATTAAAAGGTTGAACCTCAACTCTAAGGTTCAACTCCAAGGATCTCTTACCCGCTGGTTTCACAGTTGATGAGAGATGTAACGGATGTTTCCAAACCCGCTACCATCCGTTCCACAATTGATGAGAGATGTAATGAATATTCCCAAGGTTCAACCCCAAAGGTCTCTTACCCACCGGTTCCACAGTTGATGAGAGATATAACAAATGTTTCCAAACCTGCTGCCACTGGTCTCACAGTTGATGAGAAATGTAACGAATGTTCCTAAAAGTAGGTACGTAAGGGAGTTCGATCATGAGACCTAAAGGTTATAATTTAAGGTTTACAACACGCCCTTACTATTGGACATATGTTTCAATATATATATATTTTAATTGATTCCAATTTGTATTGTAAGGTTTAACTCCTTTGGACATTAATAACTTACAATAATTGTCTATTTTCTGAATAAATATAAAACTTTTTTTTATGAGATCATTTATGTTTATAAAAAAAATTGAAAATTCGGCAATTGGGCTGTATAATTACCAAGAGTCGAGACTAATAGACACTATCAAGAAGGCCTATCAATTGGGTGGACTGAAACAAGCCTTTTTCTCCTTGCGTCAATCATATAATAGGTAGCCCAGGGGCAATTGGGTTGTAGCAGCCCATGAATTTTATTGGGCTATTTTCTCCTCTTCCTAAAGGCAATAGCCCATTATTCTCTCCTCTTCCTAAAGAGCTATTTTCGATTTTCGACTCTCCATCCACCATCCAGAAAAATATTACTCCATTTGTCCTTAAAAAAATAGTTATTTTTGAATTCGGCATAACTTTTATTTCGTCCTGAATCATGCACTGTTAAATATATAATTTTTATTTTTTTAATTTTAAATTTATGTATAATTAGGATTGATAAACATAATGCAAAACTTTTGTTTAAGAATAGACTCTTTCTAAAATGATTTTTTTTTTGGACAGAAAATGTAGATAATTATTAACTATATGAACTGATAGAAAGAGCTATGAATCAAGTCATTGAACGAACTTATGATATATTAATTTCTAATAACCTCTTTTTAAAAATATTTGTTAGTCAATTTTTACGTATCATAGCTTGAGAATACTTTGATGAAAAGAATAGTTGGAAAGACTAAGAACCTAATTTTGCCATCTTCAAATCTCCATAAAAATATTCGAATTCCTGCGAGCACCTACTTGCATCTTTGGGCAGAGTTCTACAAACCAAAGTTGGATACTTCTTTTATCAATAAAAACACAAAATCTTCATGAAATTGGTGATTATTATGTCACGAGTCATGTTAGTGAGACTCTTACAAACGAATCTGTAATAATAGATAGTATTAGTGACACATTGGTAGATGTATGGTAAATGATTCATTAATATTGCATTCGTATTAGAATATTTCGCTGAGACATATTTAGAGCGATTCACGCTTAACAAATACCAAATTTTCATTAAGAATTTTATTAATTATAATTATAAAAATGTATAAATAAAAAGATAACACAAAGCATGCTTAAGAATTTATGACGAATGCATTGAATCATAGTAGTAGTAACAAGTATTTTATGGATGAAACAAAAACAAGTGGACCCGAATTGACAAATGACCCTTCAATATTCATATATTAATTAAGAGGACCACGACAGTGTAAAATGCCACTTTTTCCTAAGTATATATTATAAATTTGTATCTTTTCTAAGGTTTGCTCATTAGACTTTTATACAATATGGTCTCCTAGATTTTTCCTTTTTTTTTTTTTTTCAAAATATGGTCTTGTCAAGAAATTTATATTAAAACTATATTATAACATATCAAGAAGGCCTATCAATTGGGTGGACTGAAACAAGCCTTTTTCTCCTTGCGTCAATCATATAATAGGTAGCCCAGGGGCAATTGGGTTGTAGCAGCCCATGAATTTTATTGGGCAATAGCCCATTATTCTCTCCTCTTCCTAAAGAGCTATTTTCGATTTTCGACTCTCCATCCACCATCCAGAAAATATTACTCCATTTGTCCTTAAAAAAATAGTTATTTTTGAATTCGGCATAACTTTTATTTCGTCCTGAATCATGCACTGTTAAATATATAATTTTTATTTTTTTAATTTTAAATTTATGTATAATTAGGATTGATAAACATAATGCAAAACTTTTGTTTAAGAATAGACTCTTTCTAAAATGATTTTTTTTTTGGACAGAAAATGTAGATAATTATTAACTATATGAACTGATAGAAAGAGCTATGAATCAAGTCATTGAACGAACTTATGATATATTAATTTCTAATAACCTCTTTTTAAAAATATTTGTTAGTCAATTTTTACATATCATAGCTTGAGAATACTTTGATGAAAAGAATAGTCGGAAAGACTAAGAACCTAATTTTGCCATCTTCAAATCTCCATAAAAATATTCGAATTCCTGCGAGCACCTACTTGCATCTTTGGGCAGAGTTCTACAAGCCAAAGTTGGATACTTCTTTTATCAATAAAAACACAAAATCTTCATAACATTGGTGATTATTATGTCACGAGTCATGTTAGTGAGACTCTTACAAACGAATCCGTAATAATAGATAGTATTAGTGACACATTGGTAGATGTATGGTAAATGATTCATTAATATTGCATTCGTATTAGAATATTTCACGCTGAGACATATTTAGAGCGATTCACGCTCAACAAATACCAAATTTTCATTAAGAATTTTATTAATTATAATTATAAAAATGTATAAATAAAAAGATAATACAAAGCATGCTTAAGAATTTATGACGAATGCATTGAATCATAGTAGTAGTAACAAGTATTTTATGGATGAAACAAAAACAAGTGGACCCGAATTGACAAATGACCCTTCAATATTTATATATTAATTAAGAGGACCACGACAGTGTAAAATGCCACTTTTTCCTAAGTATATATTATAAATTTGTATCTTTTCTAAGGTTTGCTCATTAGACTTTTATACAATATGGTCTCTTAGATTTTCCCTTTTTTTTTTTTTCAAAATATGGTCTTGTCAAGAAATTTATATTAAAACTATATTATAACATATCTTGAACTTTGCTCATGATTGCCACTATAATTACTTAATGATTGATTCGACATGAATGGATAGTGAGGCAATGATTCTCTTAGAAATATGAAATGATTACAGTATTAATTATGTCCCAAAAGTCCAATTGAGATGACTTGAAAAGACTGCATTTTGTCTTTTTTGCTCTAAAATTTTTCTGGCTAAGAAATGGCCACGTCAAACTGATCAGCATTCTGTCTTTTAAAAATATATTTTTTATATTTTTAAAATAAAAATATATTAAAAATATTTTATCATTTTTGATGATCTCTTCCTACTCACAATATTTTCTCCTAAGTTGGGATTTCCAAAAACTTAACAATTTTACTTAATATTTATTTTATCACCCATTAAAAATATAAAATTTTATCATTAATTTCGTTCAGTCAATCCACCTAAAGTGAATATGTTTTTAAACAATCTTTGAAAAGGTTGCCATCTGATAAATACATGAAACTGACAAAATTACTTTGATTACAAAATCATGCCTATGTGTGGAAACGAATTGGAGTGTTAATAACAAAAATTATACCGGTAGCTTTGTTAAGAAGATGGCATTTTCTCCAAGTCAAAAGAACAAAAACTGAAATGGTCTGCATTCCCTTTTGTCGGTTGTCATTTGCTCACATATTTAGGCTTCGCGCTCATTGCAAATGATTAAGGGAAGTGGAGAGTTTGTACCAATACACCAATGATGACTAATTAATGTAGAATGGAAGGTGATCCATCGATCACTAGGATTTTTCTGGAATGACATATTGACATTTGGTACTCCCACTTGAACTTCATTTATAAGAAACAACTTTCTGCTTTTCCGCACGCACGGAAAAAAAAAAAATCAGCCATCATCATCATTAACTTCTTCTTCTTGGTGCCAAAAGAAATTCATTATTTCAGTCATCATCACTACCAAATTCTTCATGTCTTTGACTGCATATTTCTTTCTTTTGGTCAAAAAAATTAAGTCCATGCATATAAAGAATGCTACTATGATTACATGCTAATTAATACTTTAAGATTGATACAGTCTTTAATTAATTATAAAATGTAATCCATTTAATGAACAATTAAATCTATAAATTATTTATTTATATCTATAATTATAATTAGTAAAATATATTTCAAAATTTTAATTTTAAGTGAATATTTTTTGTTGAGATAAAACGAATATAATATAATGACTAGTTGAGAAGTGGGTTCATTGAGATAGTGACATTGTGCAAAGATTGTCTCTTCATGATTGTAATGATGGAGATTACTAGTCATTTTGATGCTGGCACAAACTTTTCGCCACGCTCTAATGCGAATAGTTTACTAAAAAAACAATCAACTATGAGTCCAAAGTCTCAAGTAATCTATCTTCATTAGTCACTTGTGTATCATCACTCACTACAATATTACATATTGATACCAATAGATTTTACATATATTTGGTTTCTTTAGATGTGTATGAATTTCTTGTGTATGAACTTCTTATAGATCAACATTCGGTGAATAAATATTAAATGTAATAATTGTATTCGAAAAATATTGAGTGATTAATAATCCTCAACTCAATATTTGGGTATACAGATGGTCTACTTGTACTGATTAACATTGCATTTTCAAGAAATCATTGAGGAAAGTTATGGATTCTTTTTCCTCAAACAAGGTTAATTATTATTATTATTATTATTTTTCTGGGATTCATAGCCACTTTAACGTAAAAAGTTTTGATAATACAGATTTAAATGGAGGGCCATGACTGAAAAGATTACGATAAGCAAGATAAAATGGTTCCCTTCTACCTTTCACTCCTAAGTTCATGATTTTTCGTAAAGCTAGAAGATTGATATCATTACAATGGCAGCTTCTCCGTAGGAACCATCAATTCAATACTTTTGTTTTAATGACTTGGATTTAGATATCCATTGTTTATTTGTGGGAGTTGAATTGAGGAAGATCCCATGTAGATGATCATTAAGAATTTCTCCTATGTTAATTAAACCTAGGGGCTAGGCTAGCTGCTGCTAATCTTGAGGAAAAATCAAAGTAGAAGTTTATCTCAAGGAATTTTCCTTTGTTAATTATTTTAACCCTTTTTCTTTTTAATGAGGGAAGCTGAAAGTTTCAATATACACAACTTCCAAAAACATTAGAAATTTGTCACATTAAAAAATACACAAAATTCATTATAAAAACTAATAAACAAATTGAAACTCAAGGAAACTGGCTTTGACAGAAGTATCCATTTCTTTCACTTTAATCTTCCAATAGTTTGACAGAAGAATCAGCAAATGGTTGAAGAATTTATGCCAACTAAATTTCTATTCTACCACTTATCTTAGCTAAATACAGGTAGTTGTACTACCTTTAATAGAAGATGGTGCTGTTAATTAATAATACTGATCATTCTTTTTAACTATAAAGGCTTAGGTCGGAAAGTGATTTGTGAATAAACAAAAATAAAGTCACATTACAAAGTTCACAAGTTTCATGTCCATGCATGATTCCATTTCCTTCATGGGTTGGTTGTAAATGGATTCAGTAGCCAAGTTGGGAATTTTAAGCAAAGACGAATATAAAGAAAAATATAAGAAATTTTAGGAAGGAGAGAAATAATCCTCACATATAATTAACAAATTTTACAAAATGATCAAAAGGGATTGTTACTCAATGATCAAAAGAGAGGACACCAAGAGCAATTGGAAAATTCATTTTGGCTCCACATATACCTAGCAAAAGAATAATAACAATTAAACCAATATGTGAGATCAATTATATAGATCATATCTCGCTATCTTATTTTATTAAAATATATATTTTTATTTAAATTTAAATATATCATATTTTTTTTTCGAATCTTTTCTTCTTCTGTTTTAGTTTGAGTTAAAATTCTCAAATTAACCCATATATACCTAGGAAAGGAAGGGTACAAAAAAAAAGGAACAAGAAGGAGGACCAATTAAAGAAAATTTTGGAGGCCAGAAGTGGGAAAATTAAGCCCCACTAATGACTTTCATTACCCATTGCTTTCTGAATATCTTCAGATTCCAAGATTCATCCACCATTTTCTCTCCCAAAATTTTTACAGATATTCCCATGCTTTTAGGCCCAATGATTCTTCATCCTGCCATTCATCAAACGCCATATGAGATTATGATGTCCACGAAATCGCAGAATTGAAAGAACAAGGAAAAGCAGTTACATCTGCATAGATCTTTTTATCTTTTCTTTACTTTTCTCAAATTCCATTCTCAGGATGTAACATTTATCTTTCCCTCACTTACATGAATTTAGAAGCTCAGATAAACTCCTTAGGGAAGTGCTTGGCGGTTCATGTGAAGAAAGCAAAAGTTCATTTCAACTTTTTTTTTTTAATCAATTTTTTTAAGAATTTTTGAAGAATCGTAATGAAAGCAATAGATTATTATTGTATAGTACTATGCTAATTAAGGTTAAAACTACAGTGTATTCCCAAAATTCTAGATGAAAATGTCATCTAATCAAGAATAAGAATTAGTGTAAAACTCCCTTTCGGCCACTACTTTAAATAAACAAACTAGCCCACCAAGCGAAGATAATCAACAAGAGTACTACCACCCCTATTCTTTAAGGCAAGATAATCCCAAGATTAAGTTCAAACTAAGAAAAGTTATAAACCAAACAAGCATTTCTAAGTGATAATTCAAAGGGATTCCTATAATTAGTAGTCCATCTAGTTGACTGTTAAGCCTAACACAACTAAACATTTTTCTATACAACAAAGTATTATTCTACCTTCTTCTTTGAAGAATGAAAACTACTAAACTATGTATAGTCCCACGAAATTAAAAATTTGAACCAAACTAACCTAAATTAATTATTACATTAAGGTTTTCTTAAGTTATTACGCGTGTAAACTGGACCCCCCAACGTCAAATATGTACGGAATAACATTGTTCCTCGATAAATACCCGCCCACTTCAATGGCTTGTGTAAGTGGAAAATGGTCATATTCATTCTCTTGTAACTTGTAAGCCCACAAACAAGCTTCGCTTGATCCCTCTAAGTTGCTCCATAACAATATTCACTTTCTCCAATCCCTGTACATACACAAGACACACCACACAACGCAACACAACACAACATTTTCTTTACCTTTTGCAGCTCAAATTCATACATAGAGATTAAAAGGGCACAACTAGTGGAAAGATTCTTGTTCAGAAAAGGTATAGTCGTTGGCATTGTACAATATGTATGTTTAAATGTACAATTTTTGATTCACTAGCATTTTCTATTTTGCATGTATTGATTAATTTCTTCTTGATTAATCTCTTTTTGGCAATAAAATTAGTGTTGATGAAGTATGTATAATTGTATAGGTAATTTGATTGAGAGGGCTTGGTTGATCATGATGAGGATCTCATTCTCAGCTTGCAAAGAAGTACCATCCCAGGTGAGTTTTCCTGGAGGATTCACCTCGAACATGGACAGCTTTATTCCCTGGAGGAGGAAGGACAAAGTTGTGATAGTGATGGGAGCAACCGGGACCGGAAAATCAAGACTTTCAATCGACTTAGCTACTCGTTTCCCGGCTGAAATTGTGAATTCTGACAAAATGCAAGTCTACAAAGGTTTAGATATAACCACCAACAAAGTAACTGAGGAGGAATGCGGGGGAATTCCCCACCATTTGTTGGGAATCACGGATCCTGATGAGGATTTCACATCTCTTGATTTTCAACGCCATGCATCACTTGCTGTGGAATCCATTCTCAGAAGGGGTCGCCTTCCTATCATTGCTGGTGGCTCCAATTCATACATCAAGGCTCTAGTGAATGATAATGTCGAGTTTCAGTCTAAATATGACTGCTGTTTTCTCTGGGTATATGTGTCATTGCCTGTCCTCCATTCATTTGTGTCCGAGAGAGTTAATAAGATGGTTGAGGCAGGCTTAGTGAATGAGGTGAGGAAATTTTTTGATCCTCAAGGGGATTACAGTCATGGAATTAGACGGGCCATTGGGGTTCCAGAATTGGATCAGTATTTTCGAAATGAAAAGGAGGTTGATGAAGCAACTAGGAAGATGCTTCTTGAGGGAGCCATTGAGAAAATTAAGTCAAACACTTGCCAATTGGCTGGTTGCCAACTCAGAAATATTCAGAGGCTACAAGACCAATTGGGATGGAATATGCATCCTCTTGATGCTACAGAGGCTTTCCTAAAGCGTGGTGCAGATTCTGATGAAGCTTGGGAAACACTAGTAGCAAGGCCTAGTACCACGATTGTTGGACATTTCCTAGAGGCCGATCATCATGAATTTGTTGTCCCATCTCATCTAGCCACACCAGCAACGCCATCTTCTTCCGTTATCGTTGCCGCTGCCGCCGCTGTGGTTGCTGCCGCCACTCACTAGAGTGACCCCTGCTGCTCTCTCCCTCTATTCCTTTTTATTTCCTTTTCTTCTTTTGGTGTTAGAAAAAAAATCAAAATACCACAAGTAACAAAACCCCTCTTCCGTGGCCAATTTGGCAGGATGCCCAAGATCAACGCCACGTTGAAAAAGGCAAAACTACTTTTGTTGCCCCGTTTTTATTTTAACTTTGTTTGCTGAGGTTGCTGTCAGTTCAGGTCGTTGAGTATCCCAAATATGGAGGGCCGTACAGTTGGAAGCAATTTAGAAATCCGTGCTTGGCTAATGTTGTATAATATAATGTTGTTGACTTGTCAGTGAAGCTTCACATGGTCTTTATGTCTTGTTGTAGATAGTCTGTATTTTTGCAGACATATTTATTTTACCGAATCTCTTTTTGAGACTGTGCCTAAATCGTTTTGTCTTTCGTGCTAGTTGAAATTTACCCGGCAAGAAATTTCGCTACCTTATAACCAATATAGTTACGGCCTATGACTGTGATATTCCCAATTTCATATGCATATAATGGGAAGCGGCCGCCTAGTTTTTGGTACTGTGTAGTGCGCTTGGGGCAGTGGGTTCTGTTTGTGATGGGATGGGGAACGAGGGCAACAGAACGTGTAGACCCCAACCGAAATACGGAGACAGAACAAGACTGGCTGTTTTTTTTTTTTTTTTTTCTTGACTTTGTTTTTCTGTGATATTGGTCAATTAATTTATGAGCTGTATTATTCTGAGATTTGACATCTCTATGGTATATAACAAAGAAACTTCACTGTTGTTGTTTGTGGTTTTAAAGTTTGTATGTATAAATTGCGTATCTTTACTTTAACATTAACCATCGACATAAAAGTCGTAAAAAGAATAATCTTACCTATTTAGTTCTTAATTTATAAACTAATAAACTTGTGTTTGCCCCCGGGGACTTGGTTTAGTGATAATCCCAAATGTACAAACCAAAAGAAGATTAAGGATCGAGTTTCATAAAAATACTGGATATCCAGTCCCATCCCAAGAGTTGCAAGACGTAAATCCATAGTTGGTGCCACCTAGTCCCATCCCAAAACTTTTGAGGCGTAAACTTATAGTTAGTTGAATGAAAATACCTTTACACGATAAAAAAAATAAAAAAAAATAGAACTTGTGTTTGAACCATTCGTGTGATTCAAACTAAGCAATAAAGTTTTAACTATAATCCACTTGTGTGATTGATTTGGACAGTTTCGAGACAATGAACCACTTTGAATGTGTTTGATTTGGTTGGTAAATATGGGAATCAAATTATAAGTTATCTACAGTGTAGTGGGTAGGCAATTTCTGGGGAAGGGCTGTTCCTGGGGTGGGCATTTGCCAATTGTAGAGAGACGTAACTAACACCACAAATAATATTCATTGTCCACCTGGTAGCTTAGAGGAGAGAAAAGGCAAGTTTAGATGATCAATAAAAAGGCATAAACCATCATAAGTACATATATAGTACTCATCTATCTTGTCCAAGATTAGAATTATTTTTTGGGACCAAAATTCAACTTTATATCAGATCTAAAATGATTTTATCTTGGTAAAATTGTTTCAAATGAATTTAGGTGACGAGGAAGATATACAGCATTTCACTCTTAACTTAATATATGGAAAAAAGTGAAAAGATGACAAGACAGCAGAATTAATCAGATTAAATACTCATCAACTATAACCAATAGAAGTATATGGAGTTATTGGTGGGTGTGACATGCAATCTCTCCCTAGCTTAAAGTTAGATTCAGCAATGACAAACTAGGGGGCTTGATTCTAAAGCAAATGTGGAGAACCATAAAAGATGGAGACGATTGATTAATGCTTGTTAAGTGTGGACAAGATATATGCATGCCAGCAGCCCTTGAACGGGCATAACAATGCAGCATCTCCACCTTCATCCCCACAAAGTATTATGATTAAGAGTAATAATATTTTTAATGACTAATAATAATAATTTTTTAGGATGATTATTTGATAAGATTAAAAAGATAAAATTTATTTTTCACGTCTTTTAAAAAATATTAAATAATAATAAATAATTTTATACTTATAATGTCACTTATTATAAATATTAGTACTTTTATGATTAATCACTATCTGATCATTAGTTTCATAGGCCTTCCAGTACTTGTACGGGCTAAGGAGTGGAAGTCAAGTCACAAGTTGATGATGTGAATATGCTTTGACAAACTTTTGATGTTGGACTGATGGTAGTGATTGAATTAAATCTTGAAAAAACCATATGCATTTAGAGGTACATATCACAGTACCTAACAATTATTCCCTTCATGTGAGTGTGTGGAGAAATGAAAATTACTTTGGGGGAATCAAAGAAGAAGAGACAAAAGGCACAAAACCCTTGTATTGGATGGGACCAGCCCAGAAAATGTTGTCGTCTTCATGCTACATTGATTCCAATTTAGTAGTGTAATTTTTTAGCTCCATATTGGTAGTCCCCTCCCCGTGAATACCCACTCACAAAAAGATCTGTGTTGAGGACCAAAAATGGATAAAAAGACATTTTTTGTTGTTCATTTGTAATGCATGAAGTGAATTTGTTTAACATATAGGCAGGCCCAAAAATCCCAAAAATAGTGATAATAATGGTCAAATCAAACTTTTGCAAAAGTGGTTTAATCCTGGCTATGCTTTGCATCCCAAATTGAAAAAGGAGACAATGATTTCTAACCTTTTAATGGGAATCAAGTTTCTTTTCTCCATCCTACAAATATAAATACTAGCTATAAATAACTAGTGCCTTCAAACACATGGAATTTACAATGTTTTCATTTTTTGACTAATTGTGCATGGGCAAATCACAAGTATAGTAAATATGAAATGCTTCTACATCTATTCCTTTGTTCCCCCATTTAATATGAACATTCACACACGCCAAATGCACGCATATACTTTGCCATGTTATGCTTCAATGTTTAGTTTTGTCTTATTTAACTTTGTGCATTTATGTTTTTTTATCAATTTAAATCGGGCTTTTCATCTAGGAATAGTGGAATGATTTCAAGCCCAAACTTTGATAAATTTATCTTATACTATTTGATGCATGGTATAAAAAAAAAATTCATCTTTGAAATTATTCTAATACAAAATATTGGCATTTAAACACTTTATTAGTATATTTTTACCTTTTTCTTAAAGTCAATGATTATTCATAATTATTATTGGGCCCCAAAAAAAAGTTTTATCTATTGTTATAGTAATTAATTCCCATTCGACATTCTAGATATTCTCAGCTTTTCATTTGCTAGACAATCTCATCTATATTATCTATTCTATGGAATTCGAACCCGAGTTAGATTACGATTCATTAATTTCTATCCCATTCAAAAAGGGTAAATTGAGTTGCATTACATATATGAAAGGGTATACAATAATGATGTATTTGGCAAATCGCATGGTTTAATTATGCAGGATTATACACGAAAGATCCTTTTTTGGCTCTCCCTTTAGCCCTATGTCTCTTATCCTTAGGAGATCTTCCTCCACCAGCAGGTTTTTTCGGAAAACTCTATTTATTCTGGTGTGGATGGCAGGCAGGCCTCTATTTCTTAACTCATTCAAAAGGATATCAACTACTAATTATTCATGACTGTTTACGTCTCTAACATGAAAACTTGATGAAATATAGAGTAAAGTGAGGTAAATGTTCCATGTAATGAAAAATGCAAGCACAGCTTGAAAGGGGATGTTTACTTGTTTAATTTAGTAAGAAAGTTATTGATTCCATCAGACTAATTTTAGGTTCGAATTCGGGACAATCCACTATGAAAGTAAAATTATATATTTTTTATTATTTTATTATTTTTTAGTTATTGCAAAAAAATGTGAATCGATCTTTATTATTATACTTCAAACAACGAAGGAAAAGTGTTGATAATAAAAGATAACATATCACTATCACCACAGCCACCAAGCCATAAAATCAAGTTGCAACAAAGTAGCACATGGTTGCAAATTAGCAGTTATTCTTGATTTTTTCTTTCTTCTAATTGGTTAGTCTTGTTATATATCTGTGGACAAGGAATGGATATATCACACTACCACAGCATAAGAATAAAGACACAAAGGTAAGTTTGTACTATGCGGCTTTCATCTCATTTTACATAGCTTTTCTTCTCCCTTAAAGGTCATGGTGTGGCGGATTGAAAAGCTTGAGTTGATTGAGATGGGAAGAATTGGCTTTGACGTCCAACACCAACACAACACTTTCATTTCATGGTCCATTTCATCATCCTATTGCAAGCAAATTCCCAATCAACAAAGGATGAGGCTACCACCCCACTAGGCAACTATAAAAACATTTTGTTATTTTGTGAAATTATCTGTCCACGGCTTATGTAGGATCAACAACACATTGCTTTCACTTTTACTCCTACTTCTATTAGTTTAGCATTAGTGTTGCGATATTTATTACAAAAAATATCTAGTGAATTGTCGCAGTGATGAAGACTTTATCCGCAATCTAAGTGAATAGTCTTGACCCGTAACTCTTCATTTTTTCAATTAACGAATGTACTTACAAAATAAATCTCGGAGTGGTTTTCCGAGATAAATCCTCCGATGTTTAAGTCAATTTTTTGTATTATGATCTTGCTTGTTTTTTTGCCAGAAGTCCCCATACCTAGTAGTTTCTTCAACTTATATACCTTCTCCCTTGGTTTGTGGAGTTTCTTTGTAATAGCTACACACATTGATTGCAATTGTAACGGTTGATCATATGTTGATACGTTTATCCGTGATTGCCGCAACTGTTACTTTTTTATGGATAAGTATGATCTCATTGAATTTCCACCTTGATGGTGTTATTTGAGGTCTTGTATGTTTTAGTCCGAGATCCTATACACTTAGTCTCATTTCAACGTATTTTTATCCTTAGCCTTTATACTCATGCCTAAAAGTTGGAGTCTGAGTAAAAAACATGCCATAGGATGAGATTCGGACCTTTAGTCTATCGAGATCAAAAGTCAATGCGAGCAAAGATCTCACGTATTGCCGAGATCCCAACTCTAGCTGAAATCCCAACTCTAACTAAGATCTTATGTATATCATGCAGCGACAGATGTAAAAGTTGTATGTTGTGTATCTTGAAGCCATTTTTTCACATAAATCAACTACACAAGTTTCATATAACTTCGATGTCAGTCACAATGTGAGTTCATTTAGAGTCTTTTTTTATTTTTTTTAAAGAATTGGAATTTGTTTAGAATTCAATATATGTTTTTAGAGATTTTAGTTTAAATTTTATAGAAAACTTCAATAATTTGAAAATATTATAAAATGAACATTATAGACGAGTTGAAATAAGAAAAAAATTCATAAAATTCAACCAAATATAATAAAAGAAATTCTCTAATTTTAAAACAATTGTAATTTTAACAAGGAATCAAACACGCCCTTAGGATAAACACCAAGCCAATAAATAGTGCTTGCTGTTTAATTTCTCATTCTTGGGCTTCGTTTTTGTTTTTGGAATAGACCGTATCTTGTGGTTACTGATTACTGATTACGGGCCTATAGTGTGTCTCTTAATGGGGTCCAGATCTAATTTATGTTAGGACCTTGAGGCATATAAATTAAAATAAAAATAATTTCATTAATATATAATTTGCAAACTTTACAAAGAAACTCTGGAAAGAAAAAGAAAGGAGATTGAAATGGAAGAAGGAAGAGATAAAGGAGAGGAGAAAGATAGAAAAGATAGAAAAGACAGGAAAAAAGGGAAAGGACAGGTAAAAATGAGGAAGATTCAGGAAGGAGAGGAAGGAGAGGAAGGAGAGAATACATAGGAAGAGGGAGAATAGCAAGAATAGAAGGGAGGAGAAGAAAATTTGGGGAGAAGAGACTGAAATCTTCACGCAAAACTCTATAACTTGAGTAACCATATAAGTAGGGTGTGCAATTTTCGAATTAATTTGAATATTCAATTGAATTCGAATTTTTGAATTCAAAATTTTAATTTGAATTTGGTTTTTTGGTTTAAACTGAACTTCGAATTCGGTTTTCGAGTTAGCAGTTTCAGTTTGATTTCAACCCAAAAATCGAATTAAAAAGTTATATATATGTGTATAATTCAGTTTATGTATAATTTCATTATATATATTGTAGTATTTTTAAATATATATTATTTATACATATAACTCCATAATATATAGGAATATATATATGTATATATATATATAATTTCAAAAATATGTTTGATTATATTTGATTTATTATATATGTGTGTGTGAAACTTTAAAAATTAAAATAATTTGTAAAATTGTCCAGGTGTGCATTTTAACTTTTTAATTTACATTTTATTATATACAACACATATTTATAAATTATATACAAATAAGTGCATCTATATAATATAATTATTTATTTATTTTATAAAACTACTTGGTTTACAATAATATATATGTACAGTAAACAAAAGTATTAATATTATGATTTTAGTTTTATTCAATTGTTGAATATGTTAAAAAAATTATATTTCATTAGTCTAATTTAATAATTATAATATAATGATATTAGTATAGTAATTTAATTATTAAAATTGTACGAATGTCATGAGTATAGCGAATTGGAAAAGATTAAATGTAAATTTACTAAAAAAATGTAAAAATTATGAAAAGAATAGATAAATAAATAAAAATGGTGACTGAATTCAGTTAATTTGGTTGAATTCGAATTTGGTTTATTTTCGGTTTGAATTTGAGAATTTTCAAACCGAACAAATCGAACTGAAGAACCCAAAAACCGAACAAACTGACCGTTTTGCACCTCTACATACAAGGGCATGTTCATATTATATACGATACTACTGTTATCGAGCCATCTTACTGGAAATAACATGAGCATCTCTCAATATTTAAAATTTTATATCTGAAGCGAGTTTTCAAGAAACTTCTCAAGTTTTAGCAAAAGCTGCTATTCGGGGGCATATTGATTGGTTGAAATATTTGAAAGAGAACGTAGTTTTGGAAGGAATGATACCCGTTGGAATTGGAGTCAAAGGGTTAGTGCATTTTTCAAAATAACATAATAAAATTCCCTTGGAACCCAAAAACGCAGTGCTAGGGAATTAATGAAATTAGGCTGCAAATTATCTAATTTCCCAAATCTCAAAACCTTAGCAGAACGTCGTCTTTTCCCACCGTTTGGACTCCAATCTTGACATCTTAATAGTTCAGTTCAGTCTTTCGAGAATTGGGAGGTGCAGAATGTGAATGGTTTATACTGGGTCAGAATGACTAATACTAAGGTAGCAGCTAGTTTAATAAATTTCTGAGACCCAAGGCTAGGCCAAGTCAGCCCAAACACTTTTTGCCTACAAACAGAGATCCAAATGTAAACTAATATGGGCCCAAGCACTCTATGGATAGCAAATATATATATATTCATGTAAGGGATTCCATTTCTTATTACTTTCGTTACAAAATTTTATATTTGAACACAATAAGAAGTGTTAATAATAACTCCAAAAAGTAAAATTTTAGTACAATCACTCAAAATGAAAATATCTGTTTTGTAACATAGTGAATAATTGCAATTCAATTATCTTAATTTCCAACTATGCATATGCTACTAAAAAAAAATGCAATATTTACTTCATTTGACTATGAAATATAAGTTATATAACTACATATAATTCCATAACTATTGAAAAATTAGTTGGACAAATCTCTTAACAAATTGAATATACATCGCATATTTTTTATATACATAGTAGAAAAATATTCATAATTTATTCAATTGGAGACTAATACTCTAAGGGGAATGAAAACAAACAATGAAATAATCTCATAGAATCAATATGTTATATGGGTTCAATTTGTTAAATTAGAAGGATTTTTTTTTAAGGGACCTTAAACCTCACTATGTTGGCGTGAAGAGTCAAATTTCAAAGCAAATATTATTAGGTGGATATTAACCACTTTATTCTTTTGTTTTTTTACCATGTAATCAATAGTTGTATTAATTTGATAAAAAATTGTCATTTATAATATTGCTAAATGCCAATGATCACTTAAAACTCCATATGAGTCTAAATTCCAACAAAACTATGCTAACTATTTAATCCAAAATTTATGTGTCATTGCACACTCTAGCAACTTAAAATTCCATCAACTCAAACATTGTGAAATGCATTACTAACTTTTCATCCCGTTACTCATTTTAAAAGATTCAAAGATTTCGAAACTTACACAGTATCCATAATAAATATACTGTAAATTGAACCTGATCTTGGCAGCTATGCCTCTTGAACCCCATGCATATGTGCCACCATCATGCTGTGAAAGTCAAAACCTCCCACTGCACGCTTCTTAACATTTCAATCAATATCACAACCTTCCCCCATGCATTCTTAACATATATTGGTGAACAAGATGACACAATTCACTGCATGTCAAAATTGGCTGCCACTCATGCCTGAACATTATATTAATTAAAGAGATTCACCCTCCCCAGTCAATGGGAGAAGCTCCGGGTTTTAATTACGTGTTTGTTGAAAAATGAGTTTGTTGACTTATAAGTAATGGCTTGATTAAAAAAAATCTATCCATAACTTCACAAGACAATTGTCGTTATTTATAAATTCAAATTTAGATAATCTATCCATAACTAGCATGAAGTTGAGTAAAAAAATTTTATGTGAATTAAAACTAGTGAGCATAACAACAAAAATCTCAAGATTCTGCCCCTGATCTGCATCCAGCAATCCTTGATCTCACATGTCACATGCCACCTTAGTGTACCCATTCACAGGTGATCACTACCCCAGAACTTCACAAAGATCCAGGTAGACTCACCAGACTTGTAAAAATTGTAGTCCATCATTGATCATTCTCCACAATAGCTTCTGTTATGTTGCCACGTGTCCCAAAATAATATTAAAAAATAAGTAAAAATTAAAATAAAAATTAAAAAGAATAGTCTGTCAAAAAAAAAGTGTCAGAGTAAAAAAAAAAAAAAAACCTGAATGTACCCTTTTTTCTAACACAGAAAGGCACGGAAGGAGGAGGAAGAAAGAATAGAGGAGGAAGAGGAGGAAGGAGCTCTGTGTTCGTTTGAGTGAAATGATGAGTATGCATATGATAAATGCTGCTGAGATTGTGAGAATGGTGACCAGGAATAACAGTAGTATGCTGGGGGCAGAGATAGAATTTGGGACGATATGGTGGTTTGTGTATGCTGGGATCTCATGTTTTCTGGTGTTATTCGCGGGAATCATGTCGGGATTAACTTTGGGATTGATGTCTTTAAGCCTTGTTGATCTTGAGATTCTTCAGAGGAGCGGCACCCCGATGGAGAAAAAACAAGCTGGTAAATCCCATTTACTGTTTATCAAGCTTGCAGTTTTCATTGCAAAGTTGACATTTTTTTTTCCCGTTCTTTTTAAGGAATTGCGGTGGAATTTGTGTTTAGTTTGCCTAATGGCGGTTAAAAGCTTGCTGGGATTTTGTGATTGTTGATTTATTGGCGTGGGTTTTGTTGGGAATTTCAATTGTGGCTTGATTTATGCTGTTTTGAGGATTGAAGTCAGATTCTTGGGATTTAAAGTTCGTTATTTTGATTTGGTTGATGCAGAAAATGTTTGTTTCTTTTCTGTGTAGTTCGAATTTATTAGCAAATGACGGTGGAATGATGAGGTTGAGAGTTTCTCTGTCAATGTGGTTGAAATGTAATGGTGAATAGCTACTACCTGTGAAACTGCCGGTATTGTAATACATTTGAAAACTGAAATATAAGTAGGATTTCAGCAGTTATAAGGAAAAATGTGATGTTCTTAATGTGGTGGTTGTAGTTGCATCTTTTAGATAAATTGTTTTGTATCAAATGTTAATTTTTACTACAAATAATTTTCCGAAAGAAATGTTTTTAGGTAGACATACAAAAAATGTTAGCAATTGCATGATAGACATCCGAGTAGAAATTATGAGAGTGTAATGTTTCTGTTTGCTAGGTACTAGTGTCGGCTGTATCTTTTGTTTCAGAAATAGAACTAATCCGTTTCTGCTTTTCATGGCTTTTTTTTTTTGTTTTAGCTAAGATACTTCCCGTGGTTAAGAAGCAACACCAGCTTCTCGTGACATTGCTCCTGTGTAATGCTGCTGCTATGGAGGTAAAATTGAAATATTCACATATTTTGGCATACTTTGGCTTAAAAGAATAAGGCTATTTCAAAATATTTGATAAGTTATCTTAATGTAGTTAAATGAGAGAGAATTTTAGTGTACTGGCAAACCAACTTTAGCATGTTTTGTTGAGATACACTGTCCATATGATGAAACTAATTTAAAAATTTTCTTCTTACTTGCAGGCTCTTCCAATATACCTGGATAAGCTTTTTAATCAATATGTTGCAATTATACTGTCTGTCACTTTTGTTCTAGCATTTGGAGAGGTAAATCACCTCAGGAAGCTACTTTTCTAAATAATTAAATGCATTGAATCTTTTAGCTTGTTTTTTGAATCTTTTGTTTAGGTTATTCCTCAAGCAATATGCACTCGATATGGACTTGCTGTTGGTGCAAATTTTGTTTGGCTTGTGCGTATCCTCATGATTGTTTGCTATCCAATTTCTTACCCTATTGGAAAGGTAAAGAGAACTAGAACAAAATTACCTTTATTGTTATTAAATCTTCTATGACACAAAGAAGATTCTGAATGGAATTTTTGCTAGTATTTTTTGCATCGTACCTCTGTAACCCCCTTGGATTTATTTGAATTGTCAATGGTTATAGATGCTAGACTGTGTTCTGGGGCACAATGAAGCATTGTTTAGGCGAGCTCAACTGAAAGCCCTTGTCTCTATCCATGGTCAGGAGGTAAGTTTCTATCCTATAACGAGGCAAACATCACCATTATTTGGAAATAACAATGTTACATCACAATGTTCAACAGCCATTTCTTGTGATGTAATGTTCTATAGTTGTTGTCCGCAGGCTGGTAAGGGGGGTGAACTCACCCACGATGAGACGACAATCATCAGTGGAGCACTAGATTTGACAGAGAAGGTATCATAATTAAACTAACTAATCAGATGTTCAATTTTTTGTCAGTTTGGTTGTCCTTCTATCATTTTAATACCTCCAGGAATAAAATAGAAGAGTTTGAATTATTTTGATTTGAGAAAGTTCTTTCTTATGTGATCTTTCATGAGGTTTACACTGCGATCTTGACATTGAGTCAAATGTTACAATTTGGTGAAATGCTTTTTGTTTTTCACTCTATCCTGGTAATCCTCAATTGCTAATCATATCAATTGCTCAGAATTTTTTTTATTCAGATTTTCCTTTTTGTTCTTGTTCACAGACTGCTGAGGAGGCCATGACACCTATTGAGTCAACATTTTCATTGGATGTCAACTCCAAATTGGACTGGTAATTGTTAGATGCTATAGAAAGCTTGGAGTTCAGCAAAATGTACAGTATTTAAGTGCTCTATATGCTTCTGTAGATGTTATATGGCTATTAAAGTTGAAATTTTACTGGAAGGTTCGCATGGATACACTTTCTTTGGTTTGGTAAACTAATAACATGTTTTCCACTTTTATATATTCATGTTTGTGGATAATTATTTGTTGTCTGTGCATATATTTCTGAAAAAAAACAGATGCATCAACTGACAAAAAATTTCCATTTTATATCAGGGAGGCCATGGGAAAAATTCTTGCTCGTGGTCATAGCCGAGTTCCTGTATACTCGGGAAATCCAAAAAATATTATTGGACTTCTATTGGTAATCTCATTTGATACTAGATTTTGCGGGACCTTTTGTTACTTCTCAAAGATTTTAATGTATTCAAAATCTGTAAATTTTTTAGGTAAAGAGTCTTCTTACAGTTCGGCCAGAAACTGAAACTCCAGTTAGTGCTGTATCTATCCGAAGAATTCCACGGTTTGATTGCTAATCTTATGCCAACTGGCTTCTGATTTTAGAACTTGAGAACACAAGTAGTTACTTAAAGCTGTTTCAAAACAGGGTACCATCAGATATGCCTCTATACGACATACTAAATGAGTTCCAAAAAGGCAGCAGCCACATGGCTGCTGTTGTTAAGGCTAAAGGGAAAAGCAGACATCCTACATTAACTGTAGATGATGGAAAATCTGAAGGTACTGCAGTTGGTGATGGAAATTCTAAACTAACTACTCCTCTGTTGTCAAGGAAGCCTGAGAATTCAGAAAGTGTTGTTGTTGACATTGAAAAGCCTCGTAGACATTCCTCAAAAAACATGCTCACATACAGTGAGGCAGTGACAAATGGTGTTCCTCACTCGTCAGATGACATTGAAGAGGGTGAAGTAATTGGTATTATCACCTTGGAGGATGTATTTGAAGAACTCTTGCAGGTGAAACTTTGATTCCCTTAATCCAGAACTCAGCTTATGTGATGTTTACTTGAGTTAGCTGAAAGCAATTTACATTTATTTTCTGTATGCAGGAGGAAATTGTGGATGAGACTGATGAATTTGTTGATGTACATAAAAGGTTCTAAGACTTGAATATTTTTGACTAGGTACAAGTGTCTTCGTTAATTTTCAGAAGAAAAGATATTACATCCTTACCTTTTTGCAGAATACGTGTTGCTGCTGCTGCAGCTGCTTCATCGGTGGCACGTGCGCCATCAATTAGAAGGTTAACGGGCCAAAAAGGAGCTGTAAGTGAACATTATTGACAACCTTATACCCTTTGATTAGTTGAAGTTGATCTATTTTTACCAGTTCTTATGATATATGATGTATAATTACCACGAAACTTGTTATTATTACATAAATATTTCATAATCATGTGAATTATGGTTTCCTGGTCATGCATTTAACATCCCTGCAAAACAAAGGTTTAATAGAGTTCTGCTTTGTTGCTAAGCACTCTCGTGCTCATCTTCTTTCTAATGAGTTAAATAAGATCCTTGTGTAGTTCTTTCTAATTTTGAATTCCTCAGGGAAACCAAATTAAACAAGGACAAACACCAAGGAAGTCTGGTGAGGTTGATTCTGCTTCAACAAAACCACAGGTGAATCTTGGGGAGCCCCTTCTTGGGAATAAGAGATGAACACGTCCATATCTTGTGATTCTATGGGCTCTAGAGACTACATAGCCTAAATTTCGCAATTGAGAGAATAGCAACAATTTTGCATTGTTATGTAGCTCTGCTATTACATGTTATTCATTTATACGTGCATCAATAAAATCGTTGCCGTGTGTTTGTTGACATAGAGGTGACATTGGAACACTTCAAGAGAATGTGTGTTGTTGATGCTCTAGCATAGCTACAGAATGAACAGATTTACACTCCTTTTTAAAAAAAAAACGAAAAGCTGATTATATCTTTTCTTGTATACTTGCATGGGGAGGCAGAAAAAATGAGTTATTAGGCAAGGGGGAGGAGGGCTAGGACTAGAGTAAAGATATTACATGTACATCAGAATGAGTATGCACGAACTGTTGTATATAGCAGCTCTTATATATCATCATGGTCTTAAGCTTTCTGGGACATTCTCTTCAATGTTCCGTGGATTTCCTGAGCCATCCGTATTGCATAGCAGATTAGCAGATAAGTGACTCCTTGTCCGCTAGGTGATTCTTTTGAACCAGTTTCACAGTTCATTGCATCGTAGAAGAAGTATGGAGCACCTCCATATTATATAAAGGCGCGTTCGCTGCTCCTGGATGTACCTCGAACACCTTTGCCATGAACAAACCCTTCTTTGTTTTTTACTCAAAAATGAGTGTGCAGCCATATATAGGTTGCAGAAATGAATGTATTATGAACAACACTCTTTTTGTATCTTTAGAGGCAAGAGATGAGCAATGTGTTGTTGTTATGGTTTTAGCTCAGATGAATGCGGGGATCAGATGAAGTTTATATATAGTGTTGAGTGATGAAACATGTGGTGGTCAACAGATGTTAGACCCTGATTGGATATATTGAGGACAGCATGATGAGGGTCCCATTGTTCACCAAAAGATGAATAAGGAGACTCATCAGGCTGTCTTCCTGCCATACAGATTGATATGGCATTTTGTGTCAGTCCACAGCAACATTTTTGTCCAGCTGCTCCAAGATAAAGATATTAATTCCAGAATCCTACCCAAGAACTGATATTAATTCCAGAAATTTCGGTTCTTGTTTCCGTTTGTCTTTCCCCTGTGATCATCTGTCTTGGTTTATCTTTTACATTAATATAGAGTGCAGCCTGTGAAATTGCCATCTTGAGAAGCCACATTGCATGAGAAAATGATACTCCATGGAAGAAAGAAAGGGTAGGAAATTCATTCAGAAAGTAAAATAGAAAGGAAACCAAATTCAATGTCTAAATAATCACGGCAAAAAATCCAACTTAATTTGGAGGTATTCATCCACAACCATCTACTCCTTTCTCCACCAGCCCTCTAAAAAAAACCCAAAAAAACAAGAATGAAAAGCAAAAAGTTCTTGTTATACTTACATTTTGCTTTATATACTAGTTACGCAAACTGTAGCTAATACGTGTTGGGCATCTTGAATGCAAAGATAAGTTTTGATTTACTTTTATACGCATGTGCATATTGCATAGGGGGTTTGAGAGACTTTTCACAATATTTGATTGTCAATATGATATAGAAGAATCGAAAAATATCGATCTTTCAAAGAGTATCCATATTACAAAAAGTATTATTTTCTTGATCGTGAAATATTAATGCTCATTAAATCTGATAAAAAAAAATTTATATCATACACATGATTGCATGTGATATGCAGGTATAAGAAGGGCATGAATTATGGACCTTAAAGAACATATACATAGTAATGTAGACATGAATTTGATTACAAGTGATCTATCCGGTTCAACTCAGGATCATCCTTCAGTTGAACCTACTGTCAACCTTAACAGATTAAAAAATAAAAAAATCCTTTTCCCAATTTTTTTTTTCTAAAAAACATGAATCCCTTTACGCAAATAATAAAAGAAAATCACGAATTTGTGAACCCAAATTGATGACTTGCAAGTTACCATAGACAAAATTGATGTTTTCCTTTATTCTGTAACTGATCAGCATATCCAGAACGAGGTGAAATATTATTTAACACCATTACTTTGCTAAAAAAACATAAAATTTGCATGCATGCATGCAGACGTACACATCCCTGCGTGATTCTCAGGAGGCATAAACGACCTCATCCAAGAAACTTAAAAACAAGAACAAAATGCTGAAAAATAAGAAGCAGCCACTGCAATAGACATAAAAAAGGGAAGAGATTAATTAAACTAATATTGATTCGATAACAGTAAAAAAAAACACTCAAATCTAATTGTATATACAGAAAAGAATCAATTAATTGAACAGAATATGGCAATACAGATTGAAGAAAACATGAAAAAAAAAGAAGTAATCTACGTAACAAGCAAAAACATTGGAACAACTGATGATTTCTGAGAAGAACTGAGTAATCTGCTTTACAAACTGAAACATAAGTACAATTGAGGATTTCTGAGAAAAGCTAAGGAATTACAGTAGTACTGATCATTTTACTTCTTAAGTTCTAAGAGTACTTATCATTCCAACACAAAAGCATAGTAATGCACACCCTTATAATATAGAGCTTTGCTCTCTGCTGTCTCACTATTCTTCTCCATTTCTCATATCTCTTTCCCATATCTATTATCCTTTCTGCTGGTCCTTAAATGCACTAAACAAAGCCCTTTGCCACAACTCAGAAGGAGTAATTATGGGGTGATCGTTTGTTTTGGCTTTAAATAGTGTGTGCAAAAAGACTGGACTGCAACAGTTAAATGAAGTGGATCCACATGTACAAATTTGGAGGCATTATCATTTGCTTATACTTTTGAGTGAGTAGGGACTTGTTGCACCCTCAGAATCCATTGGCTTCACGTGCCCTCCTTAGACCTTAGCTGATCTTAATTCAAGCTCACATCTTCTCAATCAGTTTAAAGACTATTGCCTGCCACTTATCATTGCCACCCGTGTTTACTATAGCATTATATCTTGGTCCTGCTAATATTTCAATGTAATTTTGTCCCTACAGAATAAGGCTTTTAAAACAAGCATTAATTAAGGCAGTTCCCCGAAAATCCCTTCTGCATTGGCTGATCTAACAAACAAATGACTCAAACCATTGGCCAACAATCATTATCTCATCAAGTACAAATCAAAGTACTAAACGGTGTTTTATCTGTTAAATATGAATTTTGTGTAAATACTACCAGTACATTTTAGACAGAGAGAGATCACTTAAATCCCTTCGGAGCTATCGAGATGTACTTACATGATTGAATGGTAAATGTACAATGGCAGGGGGAGAAATAGGAAACTGTGTAATTTGGTATAGGGTGGGCGTCCATCCCATTAATGGTTGGATCAATATGCATACATTCACAAAGAAAAATAAAAAATTTACAACCAACGTGTAAATTATGAGACATTTATTATTGAGAAGTAAAAACAACAGTACTGCAAACAAATTCAGACGTTATATTTGATTGGACCATGCCTAGCTCCTGATAATGGCAACCGCATTTGACTTCATGAGGGATCATTAATTTCAAACTGCATGCCCCTGCCAAGAAACATAAAGATAAGTCATGAACTATCAACCATGCCCCACTGCCATTTGCAAAGAATGGCAAAAAACAAGAAGGGTTCACTTCAATCTTTATCCTAATCAAGAAGATCAAGGATAAGATCCTTATTACTAGCAGTCTATCAAAAAAATCTTTAGTGGACCTCTATGATATAAAAGCACTTGATAACCAGCTCTAGCTTAAAAGCTAATGTGGTCGAAACAACTTTTGGCCCCCTTTGAGAATTCAGAGTTTAGGTTTGATATCATTTGAGGACACAGATAAGTGGCACCATTGCTGTCTGATGGACCTGTTAGACAGGTGGCAGAACATTGCTGGGGAATGTGGACAAGTGGGAGACAACTTGAATGTTTGTGCTTTATAGTTTCTTGAACTCAACGGCGAGAAAATGTGAAAAATCCTATAATAGTGTGAAGGAGGGAGTGTTTTCCCTTTGCTTCTTTTTGCTTTCTTTGTGGGAAGTACAATAATGTATGGAGAGGCGAAGTAGATGGTCTGTAGTCCAAATGACATGACTAACTGAGACACCACAATCACAACATTCCCTTTCAAGGGACAAGATAAAAGACAGGGAAAAGAGTTTCTAACTTTAAAGAAAAGGGAAGAATGGAAAGCCATTTTCATCTTGTTCCTCTTTTACTGAATTAAACTCAATTATTAATGTTACGAGATAAACTGACAAAGGGATAAGACAAATGATAGGAGAGCTTGAGAAGACTATATATGAAGTATCTTTATGTTCCTTCTATTTCTCCTAATAAAGCTCATCGTATCACAATACTTATTATGTCGGTTTAATCTTTTATAAATGGAAACAGAATAAATCATCCATAATAAAGATGTTTATTATCTGTTCTTGATTAACACACTTCCACTATAGTGTCGGAGTAAATATTGTTATTTTCTTTCGAACCATAACAAAAAAGCTAAGCGGTTGTTCATGTTTATTTATATAAATATCTTGGTTAGCTACTAAGATACGATACGTATAGAATAATATTTTATTTTATATTTTTATATTCTTGTTATAAAAGTAACAGTTTTTTTTTTTGACGTCAATAATTTAAAATAATAATAGTGAATTTTGCTTGAAAATATAACAGACTAGCTGATTGATTGCATGTGCATTGCCTAATTAGGGGAAGAAACGAGGATAAACCCTTTTGGGAATTCATTGCATGCTGAAACTTGAATTTGTTGGTGATATTGATAATATTGAGGATGGAACCTGCACCAGGCAAGTGGGAAATGAAAGACTAGGAAGTTTCACTTTCACATCCAAGAAGAAACATTAGTGCTTTTCTAAGCTCAAGATGGACATGTCATGGTGGAACAACTTCTTTAAAGCATGATACATACACCTTGGTCACCAAACAAATTAGAAGCGATTTTTTTGGGCCATCCCAATTGGCAAACAGGCCATATTGGACTAAGTAGTCATAACTATGTAACAGGTATGAGAGTAATATCATGGCAACAACTTGGCAAGAAAGCTCAATTCATTAATTGAGGGAGAAAAAACAATATTATTCTTAAATACATTTCAAATTATCAATTCATATAGTATTTCAAATAGCATTTTAAAACACATTTTAAAATACCAAACATACACAACATAAATCTTAAACAATACTTATTGTGACAAAATACTAAAAAATCTAACTAGAAAATACCAAAGTTTTTAATATTTGAAATTTGAATTAAGAATAGAAGTCTCTATAATCGATTAATAAAAGGTATTTTTTTTTTTCAAAGAAGAACTCCAAGAAAAATAAAACAGGATGTCAATTTAAATATAGAACCTCACATTTAAGAAAAAAAAAAGAATTCCAAAGATAAATAAAATAGGAGGTCAATTGAAATATGAAAAATCGAAAAGGGGCATACTATATTTCCAGAAAACTTTAGGGTGATTACTGTAATATAACCTTCTTTTTACCTTCCAAGTCATAACTTCCCCGTTTGAACACGTTATCATCGGAGTTCACCCGGCCGCCTGTCTGACCACCACTCTGATCATTTCTTCAGCTGCTCCAAACACACACAACACCAGGAGACACACAGTAACGGAGATGTCTTGCTTGGCTTCATGCTGTGTATCTCTTACGTGTGGTCTCTGCACCTCAGTGGCCTCAGGGATCAGCAAGAAATCAGCTAGAATAGCTTACTGTGGCATATTTGGCTTGTCTTTGATCATATCTTGGGTTCTCCGAGAAGTTGGTGCTCCCATCTTACAGAAATTCCCCTGTAATTTCTTTAAACGGCCCTTATCTTTGCCAATCCAATTTTTTTCCCTTAAATTTGATATTTTGAATCTGTTAAGTTACTTAATTTGTTTGAGTTTAATTAATTGATTATTTCAGGGAGCTGTTTTGTGTGTTCTTGTTGTTTGGGGTGGACTTGAACTGGGTCAAACGTAGATTTTTTTATTACCTTCTGAGAAATTTGGTTCAGAAGAATTAATGATTAGGTGGTTTAGTTTCTTTTAAAGAAAAAAGTTGGTAATTTGATGATTTGATAATATTTTTTATGGGAAATTGCGAGCTTCTTTCGGGTTTTATTTTGTGAATTTTTTTGGCTTTTTTGTTATTACATGGTGAATCGTGGTTGCAAAAGGATTCTTATTATCTTTTGTTTGTGAAGTGTCTTAAAAGAAATATATTTGTTTTGCCTTTTATCCTACCGTTGCATGATCGAGGAAATGAAAAGGGGGATAAAGTTAGAATTTTTATGGTGGGGAAGCAATTTTATGAGATAAAAAGATACCTATAAGGATTAGAAAGGGATTGAAGTCGGAAATGTTGATCAAGAAACAGACTTTTCTTTAACCTGTAAAATTTGATTAACTTAGAAGGTTCTACTTTCAGCATAATCTTTTCCAAATAGATGAGTAACATAAAACTAACGAAATACATGTACTGCAGCTTCTTATGATAAGTATCGGAGATCCGAGTATGAACTAGCCCTTCGAGACTCAAAAGCCTACTCAAATTTGAAGAATGCAACATAATCCTGGTTCTCTGAGACTATTTTAAAAAAAACCTTACTGTCTTGTTTGTTCACTGTGATGCCATCTTGCTACTAGTTGGCTAGTTGTTGCAAGATTTTTATCAACTCCTGCCGTCATAGTGGATGCAACAATATTATCTTTCATTTGCAGGGATAAATAATTCAGAGGATCACTCGAAAGAATGGTTCCAAATGCAAGCAGTTCTTCGTGTCAGCTTGGGGAACTTCTTATTCTTTGGAATTCTTGCCCTTATAATGATTGGTATCAAGGATCAAAATGACAGGCGTGATTCCTGGCATCATGGTGGATGGCTTGCCAAGATGGCGATTTGGGTTTTACTTGTTGGCCTGATGTTTTTCATTCCAAATGTTGTTATAACAGTTTATGGTCAGTTTCAAACTAGTTTCTTCAAAATATGATACTAATAGTTAGTTTTTTTGTTGTTTTTGTCTTGAGCTTTTCTGGGCTTTATTCAGTGGATTTTTTAATTATTGTATTTGCAATTTCTGAAATGCATTCTCGTCCCTCTCCAAAGCTTTTTCATTATGCTAACCTTCTTCCCCTACCGGCTTTGAGTGTATTGTGAATGACGAAACTTTTCATACCTGCTAGATCTTTATTTTTGCAATTGATGAACTAACCGAATCCCAATCATCTGGATTTGACAATGGCTTGCTGCTTTTCTTTATGCAGTTTCATTGCTTAATAATATTTAAAATGATGTGCTTGCTATCTTAAGAATGTCAAGCAGTCGAATTTGATTTGTTAGTTTTTTTTTTCCTAATTAATTCTATATATTATTTCTTAAACCAATTTCCTTTGCAGGATTTCTTTCAAAATTTGGGGCAGGTTTTTTCTTATTGGTTCAAGTTATAATATTATTAGATGCTACACATTCATGGAATGATGCTTGGGTTGCTAAAGATGAGCAGAAGTGGTTGGTTCAGCATTTTACATTCTGATTTCCAACCTGCCCCCCCCCCCCCCCCTTTCCCAGTATCTCGATTGATTCTTGTATATTGAATGATCTTTTTAGGTACATTGCTTTACTGGTGATATCTGCAGTATGCTATCTTGGAACTTATGCATTGTCGGGAGTTCTATTCATCTGGTTCAATCCTTCTGGTCACGACTGTGGTCTTAATATCTTCTTCCTTGTTATGACCATGATTCTCGCTTTGGCATTTGCTGTCATTGCATTGCACCCGAAGGTAAAGAAATGATCTTTCTGTTTGTAGTCCCTTAGTTAGAATCATAGGATGTGCATGGTGCTATCCAGGATCTGCAAAGTTCATCAATTGCAATCCTTGTGTCCCACAGCTGGCTTTGGGATTCAGAATAAGGGATGATATAATTTTCAGTTGATTGATGGAATGGCCAATATAAACTAGATTCTTCCATTTTGGCTTCTATGTAACTGCTAATTGAGCAAATCTTTTTTATCTTCTTTATGTTTCTGGTTAAGGTTTTTAGGCTGCAACAATTATCCAGGTCTATGAAAAGATGCCTTAACTACCAAATGGTGACCTTCGCTTACTGATTCTATACATCACAGGCACTTTGTAGGTTGCAAAATAAGCTAACCTTTTATTTTTGATAGTGATTTTTCATTAGTCCTTCCGTTTTTGTTGCTTATATATACTTTGATTCCCATAGAAGCTTCTTTGATTCTCCCCTTTTATCTTGTCTGATAATAATCTAAGCATTCCTTTATGTCCTTGGATTCTCACCTCTATGATTGGTGATTTGCTTTACTGGCTTGATAAAATTTTAACAACCTCATATCTTGAAGGGGTCACATCCTTGCAAAATGTTCCTTATGTTATAATTTTTATTGAAAGAATGTGACAATTTGTGATTGTGGGCAGGTAAATGGTAGCCTCTTGCCGGCTTCTGTTATATCCATTTATTGTGCTTATGTGTGCTATACTGGTCTCTCTAGTGAACCTCACAATTATGTCTGCAATGGTCTTCATAACAAATCTAAGGCAGTAACAATAAGTACTCTCGTCCTTGGGATGCTCACAACTATTCTGTCAGTTCTGTATTCTGCACTTCGTGCTGGATCTTCTACAACCTTTTTGTCCCCGCCATCTTCACCCAGAGCAGGTAGTAAGACTGGGCAGAATTTAGTGCTTCTTTAATTTCTGTATAATTGGATCTGTTCAATTCTTTTAATGATATTTCTTTTATTCCTGAAGTTTCTATAGTTGTTGAAATGGACATTTTTATTCATTCACCAAGCATGTTAGATAAATAAATTGCAAATCTTGTCACATTGTCTAGGTGTATTTTGCTCATCAATGTCATCCTTCCATTAATTCTAACTCAAAAGTTCATCGTTCAAACTGAATCTTTTTGAGGACTGGCAACTGCTTTGTGATAAGACATGCAAACTAATGTTGTAAGCCACTTTTAACAGGTGGAAAGACACCTCTTCTCGCGTCTGATGAGTTGGAAGCTGGAAAAGAAAGTAAAGAGGCTGAATCACGGCCAGTTAGTTACTCCTATTCATTCTTCCATCTTATATTTGCTCTGGCTAGTATGTATTCAGCTATGCTTCTTTCGGGATGGACTGATATTTCTGAGAGCGCAGATCTGATAGATGTTGGTTGGACATCAGTTTGGGTTCGTATCTGCACAGAATGGGTTACTGCTGGACTGTACATCTGGTCCCTTGTGGCCCCCTTGATCTTCCCTGATCGGGAATTTTACTGAATCTTTGTCCATGTTGGATACAAGGGTGTTAATACTTGTATATTTTGGGAGTGTTGTTTAAAGCAATGTAAATCCTGTGTAACTGTCTGCTTTCCTACAAATTTAGTATGCTATGTCATGTAAAACAGATGTTTATCATTAGTTTATAATGCTAATACTGCTACACTTGGTTCTTTCTTGCTTAAGAGTCATAAAAGAGGATCGCAAAAGTGGATGGTGTATTAGAGTTTTCTGTGCCATTTTCTGTCTGCTGTTAGGTGCAAGTTTTTCCGAAGTTTAGGATAGAAATTCAGCAGGGTTTGTGTCACTGTGGCCGGTTTATATCATGGGTGATGATAAACCTTTATGCAATTTGTCTTCTTTCAGACACTGCAGGACACTGAAGGCTGCCAAAGCTCACATCCGTACAATCCAGGAAGCACCCCGTGAAAGAAGTTAAAGTCAATGAAGATTCCTACTACCTTGATCCTGCACCCTTTTTCTATATCAGGATGAGAGACAAGGAGTTTTGCTTGGCTTTTACATACTCTTCTGGCTTGTAAAAGTAAAACTTTGCAACTTCTCGTTGGTGCCGTCTGCAATCAAAGTATCAAACCGTGAAAAACATGCTCTCTTTTTTAGGCAGAACAACTACTCTTTTGTTATTGCCAAACTGAAAAGCATCCTCGAATAAGAAAGAGAGTCTTCTGCACTTAATGAGTTAATCCACATTGGGTAACTTTGAGAATACAACATTATTTCATCTTTTGTGTAAGTTAGAACTAAATAAATACAAAAACAAAAAGATGTTATGCTATTAATAGAAAGTTTTTAAAAATGTATTTTTACATTTTTTAAATATTTTTTTAATTTTTAATACATTTTAAAAACACAAAAATGTATTTTAAAACACAATTTTAAAACCTGAGGTTCTCAAACTTAGGGTGCTTGGATTGGGGGAATGAAATGGATTTTTTGGGAATCATTGATGATCCCATATGGGGTAATCCCTCGTAACCCCCAATATTAGGGGTATGGAAGTTAGGAAATATTTTATTTTTTTAATATTAATTATTATAATTAATATTAATTAATTTATTATTAATTTATTATTATTAAAAGTAATAATAAATAAATAAATTAAGATTAATTTATAGACTAAAAATAACTTCCAACCAAACTTGTTGAATGATAGTCACTTCATCCACTTGGATTTTAATGGAATTGACTAATGAGAGTTTATCCCTCTAGTGATCTTTGCATTATGAATAGGACATTAATAGCAATCCAACTGAAACAGCCACAAATGTGAACATTTTCCATAAACAAAATTGACCAAAAGGAAAGGAGACAAGGGAAAAAACCAAAACAGAGTACCGAGTCTATTCTATTGGCTAGATAGAAGACTGATATCGTACGCAGCCACTCACCCCCCACCCTGCTAACGTGCGCGCATCTTCCTCCCAGTTTCCATCCACCGTCATTTCTTTCTATTTCACCAAAACAAACTACAAAAAATGGACTAAACCAAAATCACCTCTCCGGCTCTTCTCTCCCCTCCGCCCACTTTTCACTAACATGCGCTATCACCTCCTCTCCTCAACCATAACCATGGCCCCTTCTTCCTCCTCCTCCACCGCCGCTGCCGCCTACAATACCCAATCCCCTTCCAAACCCCTCAAAAAACCCAGCAATCCCTGCTCATTAAATTCCCAAAGTTGCCCCGCGGCCAACTCTCTCTGCAAACACTCTCCTTCCGCCACCCTTGACCTCCTCATCCTCATCCTTGTCCTCTTCGCCGGAACTTTCCTAATCTTGTCCTACTTTTCCTATATCTTTCACTCCCTCTCCCTTCTACTTCCTTCATTTTCTCTCTCATCACTTCTCTCCCTTCTGTATACTCACCTCCAATCTCAGCCCATTTTCTACACATCCCTGATTTTCTCCCTACTCTCCGTGCTGATCTTTTTTGAGATCTGTTGCGGAACCAGATCAAGAAAGTGTGGTAAATTTAATTGTAAGGGGTTAAAGAAGGCCATGGAATTTGATTTGCAGTTGCAGGGTGAGGATTGTTTGAAATTGGGGAAGGCTAATAAGGCTGTAAAAGAGATTGATGAGTTGCCTTGGAAAGGTGGGACTGAGTTCAATCCGGATTACGAATGTTTGAGGGCCGAATTGAGGAAAATGGCGCCCCCTAATGGAAGAGCTGTGTTGCTTTTCAGGGCTAAGTGTGGATGCCCTATAGCTAAATTGGAAGGCTGGGGGCCTAAACGTAGCCGCCGCCAAAAAAAGTGAGTCTTTGATGTTAATTCGATGTTCTATTACTGAATTGGGGTGAATTGAATTTAATGATGTAGGATTTCAATATGCATTGTTGACTTTTTTTATTATTGCATTGGTCGTTAAACAGAGTTTCAGGGTTGTGGATTTAAATGATGAATCTGAGCTGGTGGGAAGTTAAATATGATCACTTTGATGTTGGGATCAAATTGATCAGTAATTTTGGGGTGTCGGTGACTTCAGTGCAAGTGGTTATTGTAGTATTACCATATTTTGTAATTCGTGCTTGTTTTGCGTTTGTCATGGGTCTTTTCTTGAGTTTTAGGGAGTAAAGCTATTGGCTTTGCTGTTTCTGTTTGTTTGTCTGTTTTAGAAAAGATCATTTGCTCAGTTCTTGAACCAATACAAAGTGGATTAGTCTGGAAGGTATGATTTTTATTGACTTTGTTCAGTTTACACTGCTATTTTCTTACCTGTAATGTGTAGTGGCAAGTCTTCAGAAATTGGTTCGTATGTTAAGTTTGTTATCTAGAAAAGAAAACTTACTTGGAAGGCATCATGGACATTGGCCTTGGTACATTCATTTACGTAAACTGAAGTTTGAATGAAATGCAAGCTCCTCTTTCACGTTCATTCACTGAAGAGCCTAGATTTTAAGTGAATTTATTGGTCAATGATAGCTTTCTAAGTATTTGCAGTGGATGATATGATGCATACATCTTAGTGCTTAAGTTTTAAAGGTTTATCATTTGAAAGTTATCTATGTGGTACTCTCTCTATATAAATTTTAATTTTAATCTGCTGCTTGTTTTAGTTTGGATAGCTAAAAGTTTACAATCATTATTTATTTAATTTCATAGAGGTTTCTCATTGGTAGATATGCACATCTATAGCTTTTGGTGGGTTAAATCATTGTTAAGCTATGTCAGAGTGTAAGCTGCCCATTTGGGACTTCTAGAAGTCCTTTTATTTTGAAAAGAATTAGGGGCAGTTGAACTGATATTAATTGAGGGAAAGAAGCTTAGAAAAACATAATTCATTGTGCAATTCATTGTGGTACGTTGGACTACATTGCATTAAGTTCCTTTCCCTTGGAGCAAAACTAATCCACCAACCTCCTATACTTTGGTTTCTGCAAATCTAGGTTAATGCTTCCTTTTCTATTGATGCATTTGTCTTTGCTTTCCTTGAAATGATAGCTTCTGCTGCTTACCTCCAGCTTGTCTGCTGCTTTCTCTTCAGCATGCCATGTGTCCTAACCTAACATTTCCTTTCCACCCATTTAGTATAGGTTGAAGTTCTGAGTGAAAAGAAAGTGATTATGAAGCAGAGACATTTTATATGATGGAGAAATGGTTGGAGTAGATTGAAATGCTATGACAACAAACAATTACTGAAATTATTGTGTTCTGAAATTTATCCTGCGCATGCCCATAAATAATCCTGGGTCTTATTACATCTTATTGCAAAACTTATTCTACTGTAAGTGCCAAAAATGTTTTGCCACATTGGTTTCTAAATTAGTGCAATCATTTAGTAAGTTGAGCATCTTTGTAATTTGATGCAGCTAGCAAATTCGAGCAACTTGAGATATTTGATGGAAATGAAAGAGACACAAGTAACATGGAATTGGAAGCATAGCCCTTAACAGCTTGGAAAGACTTACATTAGTTTTAGAATTAGAACTGAAATACAAGCATAATTCCAATTGACGTATTGAATAACAGAGGACAAAAATAGACTCCAATTATGTTTTCAGTTTTTCATTTGATTTTTAATTATTGTGGTGTAATATACTGGATATAGGGGTCATTCTTGTTGTAATAGTTTTGTAGCTTAGGATGGCTTTGTTATCTTCATGTTTTACTTTGTGGTCTCTTGTGGAAGTCTGTTGGTGTACAAGTATCTACATTGCTCTTTTCCATTCTAAATGCAGAAGAGTTCCATGGATTGAGCTATTATGTTAATGATACATTTTCACTTTTCGTGGGTATTGCAAGCAATTCTAGAAACCTTTGTAGGTTCCTAGAATTTCTCCACTCTCTACCTTTGTTACTAAAGATTGCTACATGTTCAGACTAATATGTCTAATTCTTATGAGAGTTTTCTTCAACTTAGATGACATGCTACCTGTACCTGCTTCCTTGTAACATTACGTGTTCTCATGGGCTCATTCAATTATCTGCTCTGCTCCCTGTAAATCTGCCTGCATTATTAATCTTTTGCTGAATCATTAAATTGCAGGAGTCTGGCTCTTTACGGTGCTGGCGATCATCGCTGACTGCTTGTGATGGCTGCGGGCATCGGTTATCATCTAGTATATGTTTGTCTTTTCAGCATGTCATTTTCCAATTTTCGATCTCTCTTTCTGGAATAGTTGTACTCTTGTTTAGGACGATTCTTTAGTTCTAATATTATCAGAAATATCTCGAACTTTATAAACTCGTCTGGAAGGGAATAGTACCAAATGAAATCTGAATAAATGATACAATTCAAAGTTGACAACTTTTTCAGCTTGGTTTCAACCTAGCACTTTAATTTTCATTCTGCTTTCTTGAATTACATCAAGGCTGACATGATATTATCACAATAGTATAAAGGTAACATCATTACAAAAACATCCCTTACTAAAACTGAACTGCTCATGAAGGCGTGAGTGAATTTAAGTCCAGAGGGACTCAGTTTGTCACTTAAGAGCTATGCATGAGGGTTGATGGAAGGGTGCATGGGTGGTGAGTTTTTACGTTGAAGAAACTGCTGCATTTCTGCAAACGAAATTTGTCAGGCTCACGCATGAAGGCGAGAATCGTACCTTTTCGAGCTAAAAATTGTGAGACTGTTATCTGAATGAATTGTATGTTTACCTTTCTGAGATAAAAATTACAAGACAAAGCTCTCTGAATGTAAAAATGCAGAACAAACAATCCGTCCATACACAAGTGATTATATCAAGAGAGCGTTTTCATTGGCTGAATACATTCATTCATAAGGCGGTTCCTCCAGGCTCCCCTCCGTTGGCGGAATACGAACTGCCGCCCACTTTCCATCCAAAGGTTTTGTTAACAACAGAAGCTCTCAAAACTCCAAATCTTGAATCACATCTAATGATATCGTCTAATGAACATTGCTTTCAGACCCAGTTCTCCCCTACATTACCCAGCCCTTCTTCCTTTGGTTATCCATCAAGCTCACAAATGTCTTTCCTGCATAACCCCCCAAACCACTTCCCTGAACCCCACTTTTACCCCTTCCCGACCCACCACAGCAAACCCGAACAAACCCAGAAACGCGAAGAACGATTACAAACTCTCAGTCATCTCTACATTGAGAGATTGCTCTACGAATTTGTTGGTTCCTCAAGGTCAACAGCTCCATGGTCATGTAGCAAAATTGGGACTTGACAGCAATATTTTTATTCAGAACAGTTTAATCAGCTTTTACACAAAATGTGGCTGCATTAATGTTGCGAAAAGAATATTTGATGAAAGTGAAAAGCTTGATGCTGTTTCTTGCAACATTATGATTTCTGGGTATGTGAAATCAGGTTACTTGAATGAAGCCCGTGAACTGTTTGATAAAATGCCTGGAAAGAACTGTTTTTCTTTTACGACTATGATAATGGGGTTGGCTCAGAATGGGTTTTGGAGTGAGGCAATTCGGGTTTTCGAGGAAATGAGGTCTGCAGGGGTGTTCCCAAATGAGGTGACCATGGGAACTGTGATTTCGGCTTTCTTGCATGTGTCTGGTGCGAGGATTGAGAAGGGGAGAACACTTCATGGGTTGGTGATGAAACTTGGGCTCCAAGGACAAGTTTTGGTTTCAACTAATTTAGTGCACATGTATTGTTCGTGTTCTCATTTAGGGGATGCAAGGATGTTGTTCAATGAGATGCCTGAAAGGAATGTGGTTTCATGGAACGTGATGTTGAATGGATATGCAAAGGTAGGTTTGCTTGATTCTGCTAGAGAGTTATTTGAGAAGATTGCTGATAAAGATGTAGTTTCTTGGGGTACAATTATTGATGGTTACCTGCAAGTTGGTAGGTTGACTGAAGCTATATCGATGTGCCTTGAAATGATCCGTACTGGACTGGGTCCAAATGATGTTATGGTTGTGGATTTCATTTCAGCTTGTGGACAAGCTACTGCTTTTAAGGAGGGTCAGCAGTTTCATGCTATAACGATAAGGAAGGGATTTGATTGCTATAACTTTATACAGACGGCACTAATTCATTTTTATGCTGCTTGTGAGGAAGTCAGTTTTGCTTGTTTGCAGTTCAAACTTGGAAACAAGCACCATCTTGCAAACTGGAATGCTCTCATTTCAGGATTAACTAAAAATGGAAGGATTGATGAAGCTAGGCGTTTTTTCGATGAGATGCCAGAGAGGGATGTTTTCTCATGGAGCTCCATGATATCTGGTTATTCACAAAATGAACAGCCTGAATTAGCTCTGCAGCTTTTCCTCGAGATGGTGAGTGGTGGGTTCAAACCCAACGAAGTTACAATGGTCAGTGTATTATCTGCAATTGCGACTTTGGGTAGGTTAGAAGAAGGAAGAGGGGCTCACGATTATATACTCAACAATTCCATCCCTTTTAATGACAATCTGACTGCAGCAATTATTGACATGTATGCCAAATGTGGTAGTGTCAGCAGTGCCTTGGAAGTGTTTCATCAAGTCAAAAATATGACATCTGATGTGTCACCATGGAATGCTGTGATATGCGGCTCAGCCATGCATGGGCATGCACAATTGGCTCTCCGAATTTTTTCTGAATTGCTAGGGCGTGAAATCAAACCCAATTCCATCACTTTTATTGGAGTCTTGAGCGCATGTTGCCATGCAGGGTTAGTAGAAGCAGGTCGGCAACATTTTGAGAGCATGAAGAGTGTGTACAATCTAGAGCCCGACATCAAGCATTACGGTTGCATGGTGGATCTTCTAGGTAGAGCAGGAAGACTGAAAGAAGCGGAAGAACTCATACAAAGGATGCCCATGAAGGCAGATGTTGTGATATGGGGAACACTTTTGGCAGCATCAAAAACACATGGAGACATGAATATAGGAGAAAGGGCTGCAAAGAGTTTGGCGATATTGGAGCCTTCTCATGGTCCAAGTAGGGTACTCCTATCTAGTATCTATGCTGATGCAGGTAAGTGGGGTGATGCATTTTCAGTAAGGCAAGCAATGCATAACCAAGGATTGTCGAGGTCACCAGCATACAGTGGATTTGTATGATGTCAAAAACAATTGTCCGAGCTTGTCTTATACTGCTCTTTTGGTTACTTTTATTTATATTTGTGAGTTCTGCTTGTTTAAATTGTTAAGCGTGGCATATGTTTCTGTTTCGTAGGCGCTTACTAATGTAGTTTAGTAAAATCCCAATTTCACATTCTGCACAAGGTTACCTACATGAAAACTAAAGTTAAATCTATCATGCCTGCTCGATTTTAACAACCTACAAAACTTGCAATGTACATCAAAACACTACAAGTGAGTGTTTATGATCAGTTCAGCAGCTGCCCCCATTGTTCCAACTCCTCCAACCCCCAACACTGCTAGAGCAAGCTCTTCCTCATTCCATTTCCTCAGTCCTTCACTTAATCTCTTTAACAGTTTCCCGTCCGCTTCAACCATCCAAGTCGGAAAGCAATCTACCATCAAGCTCAAAAACCCTGAGGCATAAGCATGCCAGGTCGCTGGGTGACAGCCAACTGATATTTTGCCATCAAGGACGCTTGCTAGAAACTCCAGGTGACATCCAAGAACTTTTGGATGCCGCCTCGATGCTGATGATGTTGTGTCCAAACCCCAACCGTGTGCTACACAAAACACTGTCAAGTATGCTAGCGCATATCCTCGGAGCATAGGAACACCCATTCTGGACTCCCCTTCTTGGTCTGGTGGATGAACTGACAGAAACCAAGAAGGCAATATTTCTTTTATCAAGGATTGCACCAAAGCCAGTCCACCTGTTAACCATGCCAATGATGCACCCAAAGAAGCTGCTAATTTCACCCTAGTCATTGTTGTAGCAAGTGAACCACGCCCAAACTTGCCATTTTTTGGGTTCTTCAGCTTTTCTGGTTGTTCCCCAGAAATTCCACTGCATGCTATGTCTTTCACAGATTGCATCAGTATAGAAACAAATTCTTCTTTCAAGAACATGATGTCTCTGATTGATCTGTAAACACGTAGATAAAGAATCCCTGGGGCAACTGGAGATATTCCTCCGTAAATATGTGATCCAAATCCATGGCCAAGAAGGGAACCAACACCCCCATTGCTCGTTATTGAGGTAGTGTTCAAACCAAGAGTTGAATTGAAGCAGCTTTTTAGCAGCTGAACAACCGCATCATTATTGTGCAGAAAGACAGTACGAGAAGCAGAAAAAACAAGAAAGTCGCTCCAGCGTTTTGCCTTTTGGGTCCACAGAGAAGCAACAATCCCCATGCACGGCCATGGACAACCAGCTGCGAGGGACTCCAAAGCTGGGCCTGCAAGATTGAGAAAGCGCTGCGAGGCCTTGTCAAGTTTGTATGTTATTGTAAGGCTGACAAATGCAGCCAAGGGCAGCGGAAGTGTAGCTGGAGAGCTCCCCCCTAGAAATATAAAGATTCAAGTCAGCAGTTGAAAGAAACAGATGGAATAATTGCATCATAGAGTAACTTATCCATTAGCAACATTAGGGTAAGAAGAGAAACCTGCAGAAAGGCTTGGGACATCAACACCAGTGGCAGCTAAAATTTTCTTTATATGTTCCTCAACATAGAAGAGATTTGCTGCAGGACTTGGCCAATCTGTGCCATTCATAAAAACTGGTTTCCAGATGCCACGAGTTACTTCAGCTGAAAAATAGCTTACAATGGTTGCCAAGGATGCAGGAAGGTAATCAGCCAAGTCTTTAAGCCCTGAAAGAAATTTTCACATCAATAAAGGAAAATTTTTTGAGAAGATTATGGCAAAAGATTTCCATATAACGAGGTAAAGGTAACAGCAAACGTTGCTTTCAAAAGAAAAAGGAAGTGTTTTCTTGGAAGCCACACTAACGTGCTGCACTCTGTGAGTGACTTTGTGGGATGGCAAAAAAGAAAAGGGTAAAAATATCTTCAAGCAGATAGCTCAAATACTAATAGCTCATTTCTAACTGCAAAGAGGTAATTTGAGGATACTGTTGCATCAGAACAACTTATCATTGATAAGATTGATTACCAGCAGAATCTGTGAGATGATATCAACCAACCTGTACAAAGTTCCCGAGGAGACAGTATTCCATGGGCACAAGCTGTTAGAGCTGCATCAACGACAAAAGGAACAGCTTCAAGGATGTCCCATGCAGGAAATACCGGCCTTGGAAAACTATCTTCACTTCCTGGTCCGGAGGAAGTGCTACTTCCAGAGGCGATAGAAGTTACAGACTGACTGCCTCTATTAACTTTTCTGAACATCATGTTTAGAAGTGCATCAACTGTGTGATGGACAGGGGTTCCATGAAGAAGGCCTGAAAGGGGAGATGCTATACAGGCCAGATGTTGCCTATACCAAAATTTTAGTTTTGGAAACGACTCTACAAAAATGGGTTTAGGATATGAAGCACTTGCAACAGCCGCAAGTCTCCTTCTGTTTGGATCATTGAGTGAGTTCCCAGAAGATAATAGGAGGGAATTACGCACAAGGAGTAGGTATTCAGGAGTTAGTTGACTTCCCACTGGTGGCACATCCCCAACTCCATATTCAATGGGAGGATGGTTAAACCTCCAAAGCTTAAGAAGAAGAGCAAATGCGTTTGAAAATACTGCATGGGCAGATATTTCCTCTTCTGTTGTAAGCGTCCATGAGATATTTGGAACGCATGACCCAAATATCTCACATATTGTCATCAGTGAACAAGCCAGTTGTGGAACCTGACAAAAATGAATACCCATTTTTTCATAATTCAACAGAGCAATGTGTCATCTAAGTTCACTAAAATCATACCCAGAAAGCTTATTAACAGTTTCTACAGTATATGAACTATAATTGGAATTCAAATATGAACTACATAAACCTACCAAGCCATGGAGGGAGAAAATCTGGACACAGTCAACAGGTGAAATACCAACAAGCAAGATATTCAGCATAGGTGCATAACCAATCAAATGGCTTTCATCTCCTGAGTAGTCAGCAGGAGTTGGTGGCAACAACAATCTAGTTATAAAATATATTGTATGTTCCTGAAATATCAAGTTCAAGACAAAATTCCATAAGTTAATGTAATTTTTCCAGCAGGAAAATTTGAAATCGGAATAGAATGGGAGCCTTGGAGCAGTGGTAAAAGCTACTGCCATGTAACTGTTTGAGTGCCCGGAGCACTTCTATGCACTGGGCTACTCTTTTTTTAAAATTTGAAATAGTTCTTATTTGAAGAAATGTAGTTGTTTTTGGCATTCAGAAATATGCTAAATTGATTGCAAGCTTGATCATCTTTTCACACTTTTTCTTTCGTACCCAAGAGGCAATTGTAGGGAATTTTCTTCCTGCTGGTTTACCTGTACATTCCAACCGCGAACTAAGGAAGCCCCACAAAGAATACTTGCAGCAGCTATCTTCTCATCATTAGATCCTTTGACGGCTAACTCAAAGATCTTTTCCAGTTCTGCTAAGCTTCCATCAAATCCATGAGCTTAATTTCAGTTGCTTTACTCTTGCTAAATCAATAAAAAAGAGCATCTCATATACCTGGCTTCAGCAAAGAAAAGATATAACTGAAGACCAGGCCACATTGAAGTAACACATAAGGGAATCTAATAGGTGATATGAACGCCTCTGCAGTGTGGCTGCTCTGGAGCCACCAGAAATACATATTCTAGATTTAACATCATGTCAAAATTCATTTCAAGTCTCCAGAGAATTTACTTGTCTCTAATTAACTCCTGATTGAATAACTACACAAACTGATGGCTGATGGGACTAAAACTTAGTGTGCAGCAGAACATATGACATTTAATCAAGAACACTGAGCACAAACCTGGAAGCTGGAGCTGAAACTAAAGCATTTATTAACACTGGAGTAAGTGCAGCACCCTTCATAAATGATGACCAACTAGGCATTTGAGTGGGAACAGTATGAGGTAATTGATTAATGCTTCTGTTCACATAACCTGGCCAGAAGTAAGCAGATGTATCCAATAAATTTCTGGCAATGCATGCCTCAACAATCAAATGGCGCAGGTTTCCAGCTGCATAAACATGGCAGAAATCATCTAAGTATGTAGCTAAATCAATCACGTCACTTTTTTTTTTTTCTTCTTCAGTTTTGCATGTCAAACCCCCAACAAAAGACACTTTTTCAAACTCTTCTTTAAAAGATGTTTGAATTCTTAGTGAGTCCAGGATTATGACTTACAGCAATTTATAGGAATGTCTGTCATGCTGATGGATTCGAAATATTCACTACCAACATTGATTCCAGAGACAAACATCATTGCTTTTGCAGCAGCCTGGTTTGCTGCTGGAATAACTGAATGGGTAGGAGTTAACAGCATCTCATAATCGCCCAGGTTCTGTAAGCTAGAGACTAAAGCCCTGCGGCGATTTCCAGGATTCTGTTTCTTGCAGTGACTGTCTAGGTCAGAGCCAATCTCATCATTTGCAGCACTTTCCTCTTCCTCAATAAGATCAGCAACCACAAGAGTTGTGATAGAAAATAACATGCATAATCGAGTATCTAAGCGAGGCACAGGTCCTTCAATTGGATCTCTTTCCTATAAGTAAAATCAAGTGAAAATACAATTACATCATTCAAAGATGATCTGGGGGAAAATATGCTAGTTTTCATATTCAGTTGAAGTGAACCAAATACATATAAAAGCTATGACAGAAGATCCTCAGTTTGAAATTTTAAAATAAGAGAAGCTGCTATAACTAATGCAATAAAAAGTGTAGAAGTTCTAACCCTCTGAACGAGATATAAAGCTGCCTTCCAAAGTCCTAAGAACGTCTCATGCCATGTGCTTCCATTGATTGCTTGAAGAGCTTTTACTAAACCTGCAAGTAGGAGAAATGGAAACTTTTAATGAAATAATAAAAATGATTACAATTTCACTTAAAATTACAAGTATAAAACCAAAACTATTTACCAGTAAGTGTTTCAACAGCACTAATTGCATTAACTTGGGAGTTATCCATTGCATCTTCCATTACTAGATCAAGAGGAAGCCAAAGAGAAGCTCGACTAAGTCCAACACGAAGGTCAGACCTATGTGCAAGAGATCTAAAATGGGAAACACTAGACAACTGCTTTGGAGAATACATTCTACACTGCTGCAGGATTATCTTGTCATTGTCTGATATTAAATGCAGAAGAGCCTCTGGTTTCAGAATTTTTGAATTTCTTAAGGCTGTTGAATGTGATATGAGCAGCTTGATTCGCTGGACACAACTGCACCAATGTGTTGGACTGAAAAGGTAGCAAGTAACCATTCAGGGTGAAATCCTAGGAGAACTAAGAAAATAAGAAATGTAACTAAAGCAATTAAATAACCAAAAGCAAAAAATATGGTACACCCTAAAGCTCAAATTGCCCATTTGATCAACGTTCATGTTACATGAACAGAAAATAAGGTATTAATTTAACTGAGAAAGAACTTATGTAGCGTCTGGTGTCAAAAGATAGTTCAAAATATGAATTTTATTCTTGTGGCATTGATAGCTGTCTTTGGAGAAAATGATAAAGACTGCATAATAGGAAAGAAAATGTACAAGGAATGAAGTTCTGACATGTTTTGGCGAGCCAAGTAAAGAATCCTGGAAGTTACTTTGTTTTGCAGAAATTGACCAATCAACTCTATTGCCATGACAGTATTAGCATTCTTCAATCTCTCTTTGTGTTCAAGCCTCAATCCATCAGAATAATCACTGCAATCTATCTCTATATCTGGCTGTTTAGTTAACCATTCAGATTTTTTTTCCGGCGTAAATTGCAGCAACCCTTCATCATCCAAGGTTGCATCAATCAACTGACAAACAAGTGAATAGATTATCTCAATAATAACAACCCCAGGCTCATTTATTTTCAGGTCAAATATCTGAGGACATTGGAGAATGTTACTTATTAAATTCCTGATCCTGCAAGAAATGACAGATTGTAGGCGTTACATTTTGAGTTGCACATCAGAAAGGGAGAAATTATACTCTACAGGAACCATCAAGAACATTTTAAGCACTTGATTAATTTATCCAACATTTGCAATTACCAAACTAGTATCCAGAAGATTGACACTTTATCTTCAAAAGCCTTGTTTCACAAAGTTAGCTTCATTACACATGACAATTCTAATGTCCAACAAATAATATTGCTCAGAAATTAGGATGAACGTGAAATCTCATTTCCAAAGGTAGACAAGTCAAAAACCAAAAAAGAAAAAGCAGGAAATTTGAGAGCAAAGCTGCAATATAAAGAAAAAGGAGTACTCACTTCTGATAATTTGGCACATTCAAGTCACTTTTAAACGTGAAAGCATGTATCTTTACAAGTTCCATATAAAGCCTAAACGCTGCTGGCCACGAATGACGATTTGGGATTACCCTGTAAGATTACAGCAAAAATAAATAAATAAATAAAATAGTGCTTCATTGTGATATCAAAGGACAAAATAATGGCAATAAAAAGTTTTTTCCCATTCCATGATTCTGCAAGATATTCAAAAGAAGAAGCCTCTATCAACCGCCCCAAATAAAACAATAACAAGTTTCCAAATACAATCACAGTTACAACCCAGAAAATAATTTAAACAAATTACCAAACCTTTTAGAAACCACATTCTTCAACTGTACATCCTACAAATGATTATTAGGTTTTGACATAACATTGGTTCAACCATGTTAAACTAACCAACCAGCAGAGAAAATTATTTTCCTAAAGCAGCCATTCAACCCACATTGTGCCATTGTTACTTCAGAAAACAGATGCTAACAGTACACATTTGTTCTGTTTCCAAGTATTTCAATTCACGTGGTCTAGTATGACACTTTATGATCGAAGTTCCTCTACCTTCATCATTGCCAAAATTGTATAAAAAAATATTAGACATTCAAACTATGACACAGGAAACATTCTCTTCAACTGTTTTTCGTAAAGTTTATGCAATTTATTTCTTACTATAGATCACCTTCCTCATGCCCACCTAAACTTTTGCTAAGCTATTCTCATTCATAAAACCAAGAAAGAAGGAAATTTGTTATTCTTTGTGTGGCGAGTAGATTGAAGGAAGCCTTGGGGTAGCAATAAAAGCTATTACCATTTAATCGAAGGTTCACGGGTTTGAGTGGTTCAAACAATCTTTTATAGAAATTAAATAAGACTGCCTATATTAAGCCTAAATAGCTATGGATGGAGAACTCTATTTGTCAGCATTATCTCGAAAGATACCATTCAATCAAACAAAAATGACCATTGCAAGGACCAATTGCTAGGGTCAAAAACACCAATTTAACACATTCAAAGACACAATTTAGACTAATTAGACATGTTTTAATCCAATTTCAGAAAAACAATCTTTTATAGAAATAAAATAAGACTGCCTGTATTAGGCCTAAATAGCTATGGATGGAGAACTCCATTTGTCAGCATTATCCCGGAAGACACCATTCAATCAAACAAAAATGACCATTGCAAGGACCCATTTCGACCAATTTGACACATTCAAAGACACAATTTAGACTAACTAGACATATTTCGATCCAATTTCAGAAAAAGGACTTTTTTTCCAAGTTTTTGGTATTGGGGTAATGTGGACTGTAGCAAATCTTATTGTTCACATGTAAGGAGGCCCTTGCAACCAGAAATGCTCTAATGAACTTCAAAGTTAATTTTAGACTAATTAGACATATTTCGACCCAATTTCAGAAAAAGGCTTTTTCCCCAAGTTTTTGGTATTGGGGTAATGTGGACTGTAGCAAATCTTATTGTTCACATGTAAGGAGGCCCCTGCAACCAGAAATGCTCTAATGAACTTCAAAGTTAAGAAACCCATACAAGATTAAGATACAAGTAAGCATACTTTTTATATATTAAATTATATCTCTGTGAAACAAGTGTGGTAGATTTAACAAACTTCAGCATTGTAACGTATGACATAAGTATTCAATGTTTCATGGTTTGTAATACAAGATACAACGAATTGTCCAACATTAAACTCCTTACAATAAGTAATAGGATTCACCAAAATGCAAACAGAAAGGATCAGTAAGTACTTAAAAATAGAATTCAATGAATAAACTAAATAAAATCAAGCAAGGGAAGGTAGGGAGACCTTGAGGAGAGCAGAGCAAGAAGAGGAAGAGAAGGGACAATCTTGAGAACCAAAGCTTTTTCCAGGAATTTCCATGCTATGGGGATATTGTTGTCCCAGAAGATATATGAAACCAAGAAGTTGGCCAACTCAAAAGAAGGGAAAGACACCCCTGAAGAGCTTAAATTTGAGGAAACTTGAACTGCCCATGATAAAGGATCACTTCCATTTTCTTGGGCCAACTTTGTTATCTCCAAAACACCATCCCATAGGCTGCAGTGATAGTTTGATGCAGACACCTCCATCAGTAGTACTATTTACTGATTCATCACTCTTTTTTTTGGCGCTCTCTTAGTGAGTGAGTATGTCTGAAACAGGGAGAAAAGGAAGAAAGGTGGTGAGATTGAATGGAAGAGAATGCCTTAAGCAAGAAAGAAAGTTTGGTTTGGTGCTGATGAAACTTTAGGCCGGCAAAACTAGCTAGCTAATGCTTGTGGGAGTTGTCGTATATTGGTGAACTATGGTTGGTCTGAAATGAAGAAGTCAAACTAAAATTGGGGGGCTTTAGAAGAATATTTATAAAAGCAGATACAGTGAGGAGGGGATGTGGGATTAAAATAAGAGTTTAGGCAAAAGTAAAGCTATATAGGCTTGTTGCATTTGTCTGATGGAAGCAAATGCAAGTGCTATGTTGTAATCATGTCTTTTTGCCAAGATTTTTTTTAATGTAGCAACATTCATAAGTGCTGTTTTCCCTTTTGTAATTCTCTGTGCATTGCACTTGCAAACATTTCATTTGATTTCCTTGAAGAGTTGAAAGTTTAATTTGAGGTTTAACTCAACTTCTTGATGCTATTAAACCTCAAAATTCATTATACCCAATGGTCATCGCATTTCAGATTATTACAATCACCTCTAGTCATACATGGTTATACAGAATGGTGTCACTAGTATAACACAACACTTAAATGTATGGTTGCTTCACAAGAAATTACGAGGTTCGAATTCTCAAATTCTATCCCATACGCGCAAGAAAAAAGAAAAAGGAAGAAAGTGCATAAGCACAGAAATACATTTGGATTTATATTGAAAATAGTGCTGATTTGTGGTTGATACTTTACCATTGCGTGTTATCCTCCTTTATGTTGGCTATCCATATCATATGCACTGAAATTCATGCCTGGAGCGGGCAAGTAAATATTTGTTATATATCAAACGCAGTTCATATTGGAAAATTCATCACTTCAGAAAATGATGGCGTACTCACAAAATGAACTTCCACAATGACCATCAAAAAAGTCTGCTCCTCATGTTTTGAGAATTGGAATATTATGGCTCATACTATTCAAAATCAAAATTTGGTGATGTTGTACGTGGAAAATTAGTTTCTTGTCAAACTGCATTTCCAGAAGCATTTTGTAACAAAGTGGTTCTCTCTATAAAACATGTGTTGGATGACGTTTGTAAAAGAAGATTATTGAAAGTGATTATTCATTAACATTAAGCCACGGGCTGCGGATGATTGGTTGTTCATGTTGACTTGAAACATTGCATTGATTCCCATTCAGTAATTAATTGCCTCATTTGTTATAGTCAAAATCAGGCACAAAAAAGATTAATTTACTGTGAGTTATACTCTTCTGAATCCAAAGATTTGCCAATTGAATCACAAAGTCAAAATACAAAAGTAAAGCTATATAGACTTGTTGCATTTGTCTGATGGAAGCAAATGCAAGTGCTATGTTGTAATCATGTCTTTTTGCCAAGATTTTTTTTAATGTAGCAACATTCATAAGTGCTGTTTTCCCTTTTGTAATTCTCTGTGCATTGCACTTGCAAACATTTCATTTGATTTCCTTGAAGAGTTGAAAGTTTAATTTGAGGTTTAACTCAACTTCTTGATGCTATTAAACCTCAAAATTCATTATACCCAATGGTCATCGCATTTCAGATTATTGCAATCACCTCTAGTCATACATGGTTATACAGAATGGTGTCACTAGTATAACACAACACTTAAATGTATGGTTGCTTCACAAGAAATTACGAGGTTCGAATTCTCAAATTCTATCCCATACGCGCAAGAAAAAAGAAAAAGGAAGAAAGTGCATAAGCACAGAAATACATTTGGATTTATATTGAAAATAGTGCTGATTTGTGGTTGATACTTTACCATTGCGTGTTATCCTCCTTTATGTTGGCTATCCATATCATATGCACTGAAATTCATGCCTGGAGCGGGCAAGTAAATATTTGTTATATATCAAACGCAGTTCATATTGGAAAATTCATCACTTCAGAAAATGATGGCGTACTCACAAAATGAACTTCCACAATGACCATCAAAAAAGTCTGCTCCTCATGTTTTGAGAATTGGAATATTATGGCTCATACTATTCAAAATCAAAATTTGGTGATGTTGTACGTGGAAAATTAGTTTCTTGTCAAACTGCATTTCCAGAAGCATTTTGTAACAAAGTGGTTCTCTCTATAAAACATGTGTTGGATGACGTTTGTAAAAGAAGATTATTGAAAGTGATTATTCATTAACATTAAGCCACGGGCTGCGGATGATTGGTTGTTCATGTTGACTTGAAACATTGCATTGATTCCCATTCAGTAATTAATTGCCTCATTTGTTATAGTCAAAATCTGGCACAAAAAAGATTAATTTACTGTGAGTTATACTCTTCTGAATCCAAAGATTTGCCAATTGAATCACAAAGTCAAAATATTTTATGAATGTTAAGCTGGCTTGTATAGTCAAAAATACATTCATGAAATTGTGTTACCATTTCCTGAAAGATTATATGAAAAGTTAAAATGAATGAGATAGAAGAAAAAATAAAAGAAAATATGGGACACCAAAATCCCTTATAGAAAGATGAATCCCTGAATTTATTTGGATCCCAAGTCCTCAAACAAATGGACAAACAGCATTACAAACAGGCTGAATTTCATATCAAAGATTGCCACTTGGTTGTTTTAGTCTCATTGATTGTCCATAAATTCATGATTTGTTCCCTAACCTCAAGTTCATTTTTAAATATTAAAGGAGTATGGTGGTTAGGGTAGGTGGAGATGCTGACATGGTGACATCCCTTTCAGAGTTGGCCCCGTTAATGATATATTGTGCTTTATACCTTTGCCTTTAGGTTTGAAAACCCAACCATTTTCCTCCACTTTTTCCCACTAAGGTTCATGGGGAGACCTCATGCCAAAAAAATTTATTCCTTCTTTCTTGTGTTCTGATAGTTGTTTTTAGATAATTCATGCTGTTTGTCTTGGTAGGTAAGCGCACTAGTGACTAGCTAAACGCTATTTTTTTAGTCTGATGATACTCCAACATATGGAATGAAACTAGCTAAAGGCTATTTTTTTAATCTGATGATACTCCAACATATGGAATGAAACATGAAGGCCCTATATCCCTAGCCCAAATTCACAATCATATGAATGCTGAATTCCCACAGTTTTGTCGGATTCTGGATTCATTATCTCAAAACCAAGAAGTCTGGATGAAATGTCATGGCTCTTTGTTGCATCTAAATTTGACTCAATTGATTGAATCACATTGAAATTTTCATCACATACTTGCAGGCCTTAAGGTTTTCTTTCTTGGATCATGTGGACTTTGAAAATCATGCCAAAATGCTACATTTATCCCACAATATTGAACAATAACATAATGACAAATGTCATGATCATTACCTCTAAGTTCACTCAATGTTATAGCTGCACATGTAAGCATCAAAAAGTGCATTAGGTGAAATGATTTGGTCGTGCACTAGAAATATAACTGCCCCATGAAATGGTCCAACCACGTTGACAAGACTTTCTGAGCTGAAATATAATTGGAATGGATGCGCACTGAATTCTTCAGGAGATGAAAAGGGGCTGGATGAGAAGATGTTAGCAAAATCTCACCAACTTTTTTTTCCCTTCAAAGATAATTTTCTTTCTTCTAAATTACAATCATGAATGCCAGTTAAGATTGAAAAACAAGTTTGCTCTGTTTAGTTGTCACAATTCTTTGGTAGAAAGAGATTTTTGTGCTTAAAAAACCAAGAAAAGAATCTTAAAAGAATTAACAGTTAAAAAACGGCAAAGGCAAGCAAACATAATTGGCAATCAAACTATTGTCCATGCACAGAAAACCACCATTTAAATCCTGAATCTTATCTTGGTAGTTCTCCAGTAGTTTTAGCGACCCAAATCACTCCACTAGGGTCCACAAGGAGGTCTTTCTATTCTGGCTGCATCTGCCAAATCCTTGATTGCTCCACCATCACCCTCCATCAACCACCCTGATTTAATTTATTTTGAGGATTAATGAGAACCACAAAAGTCTTCCTGAGTTCATTTTCTTGACACATCAAAGACGTAAATGTAGATAGTAAATTCTCTAGGATTGAATTCTTTAAGCCTAATTGGCTGGAAGATTGGCCGTTTTTAAGCCCATATAGATTGTCACTTCATACCGAGTTTTTACATTTTTTAAAACAAAATAAAATATTAATTCATCTCTTGCACATTTTATAGTCTTTATGAACCGATAGAAAAATAGATGCTTGTCATGTAACGCTGCCTTAGAAAATTTTTGAGCTTGGCACTGAAATTTCACTCCTTTAAAGAAATCCTGGGAGAGGCAAAGGCAATCAAATGCACAAAGCAAAGTGATAATGATATTTACTACTATAAACATTATGTTTCACAAAGAATCTTCACAAAGTTTAACGCAGCTTTAAGCATCAAGGTGATACTCGTTTGGGTACAATCAGAAACTTGATGACTAGAAATCTTCATCAAGCTTGAACTCAAAGTTCTTTGAATTAGTATCTAGCAAGCTTGACATAACAGAAGCCTTCTGATATTCACCCACCCTTCTCTCAAAGAAGTTGGCTTTTCCTCTGTTAAAGCAGAAAACAAGGATCGATCAATAATAAACCCAGCAGTGATCAGGATAGAAAACCTCAAATAATAATCAAGAACATTCTGGGCAAGCAAGTGAAATGCAGAGCCTTTACAGGCCCAGAAAGATGGATGGTGTTTTCAATCAATTATAATGACTTTAATCCATTGCTTTAGATGAAAGGAATCCTAAGAAGCCATTCCAGTGCAAATGTCCTCTAATTTATGTGCTCTATGATGTGGCTACTATAGAACAATTGACCAATAGGCAAGCATCAGAAAGACATCAAATGTCAACAACTAATGCAAGGCAGTTGGGCAGGAAATTCACGTGGGTATTCTTCTAACTAGTTGACAAATAGTTAGTAACACAATTGACTTCCATCAGTAACAGAAACATTCCTTATTAATTTTCTGCACTTACTGCAAGGAGATAAACTCCATCCAATCGAAGGGATTCTCAACATTGTACATTTTCTGATACCCTAAAGCAACCTGTAATATAAAAAGATGGTCATTTTTCAGAATTGAAAAACAGATAGTTTGGTATATAAGATGACCAAATATCACCCACCCATATGAAGGAAAACTATCTTACCAATAGGCGATCAGCAACAAACTTGATGTACTGGCTCATAAGTGTAGCATTCATGCCGATTAATGCACATGGAAGGGCCTCACAGACAAACTCAATCTCTATTTCAACTGCCTCGTGGAAAATTTGTTGAACTTTTTGCCAACAAACTTGCTTCTGCAACAAACTGTGGAAATAGAATAGAACTGATTCAACTTCTTAGCTGTGCCTCACCCCCCACCCAAAAATGTCTTGTCAGTTTCAATACCCATGCAGATCAAAACAAACATAAGAAGTAAAATCAACAAAGATGCATAGGTCTACATCCTTAATGTGTTACCTACAAATAAATATTAAATGCAGAACTTTTCTAAGAGTTCTAATCTTGAAACCATTCTATAAATCCAAAGAACAACAATAAAATGGTAAGCATACCTGTATAAGAGGCAAGCAAAGTCACAGTGAAGACCCTCATCCCTGGATATAAGCTCGTTCGAGAATGTCAAGCCAGGCATCAATCCCCTCTTTTTAAGCCAAAAGATGGCACAAAAGCTGAGAAACAGAAAACATGAAGCAAATCCCCAAGTGGTTATCAAAGAATCACAGAGAGTTACATGAGAAACAAATGAGGCAGCTTAACAAGATCATACCTTCCAGAGAAAAAGATTCCTTCAACACATGCAAAGGCTAAAAGTCTCTCAGCAAATGAGTTGGAACTGCATGAGAAGATAAGTATAATGAGCAGCAGTTAAATAATAAAATGCCACCATTAAATGGAATCAATAACAACCAAATAACAAAACTAAACTGACATAAAAATTCTATGTGCAGCTAATTTCCCAAAAAGTAGAAACAATCATTTATCCTCTTTGTTTTTCCCCAAAATTCTCCAATGCTGTTGCTTAAGAATGTTGAATAGCAAGTTGTACTAGTAGAAAAGTTAGACTCACAATCTAGTTGAAGACCCAAACAAATATTGCATTACCTTTGAATCCAATTCAAAGCCCACCTGGCCTTTTTAGCAACACAAGGAACATTTTCCACTGCATTGAACAATCTATTCTTTTCTCTGGAGTCTTTGATGTAAGTCTCCAAAAGTAAGCTGTACATCTCTACAAATAGAAAGAAGGGAAAATATCACAGTCAGACACCTCAAGAGTGCAAATTAACTGAAAGGCAATACTCCTAACCTAAAACTATTACCAGAATGTATGGTCTCAATGGCAATTTGAAAACCATAAAATGCACGAGCCTGAAAAGGATAAAAAGAATTAATGTCAGTCAGTTTTAAGAACACTGAAACCCATTGATATCTATGGGTACAAAGAGTAAGGATATTAATAAATGAAAAGTACAAATTTCGAGTCACTAATTCTGTTTATGTACATTTTAGTTTATCTACCTCTGGAATTTGAACATCTTTCAGGAACCTAGCAGCCAAATTTTCCAAAACAATCCCATCTGATGAAGCAAAGAAGGCCAGTACATGGCTAATAAAATGCTTTTCAGATTGAGACAAAGTTTCCCAATGCTGCACATCCAGGGAGAGATCTACCTCTTCAGCTGAAACCCAATTCAAACGTTAAAACACTTACAGCAACAAAACAGAAGAAGCACATCAAGAAAATTTTCTCATAAAAATTAAACATGGAGGGAAGAAAGAGATCAGGTTGCAAGTCACCATTTCAAAAAAGAAATTGCATAAATAATTCAAATCCAGTAACCTTTTCAAGCACAAGGTCCTCATACTCCCTAATATGAAAGAGAACCACAAGTGCAAATAAAAGGCAACAATTTAATATCAGCCAGAAAGAAGGTACTTCAAATCAGCTGTTTACCACAAGACAGGAATGTTAAAATAAAAATAAGATCTTGTTCCAATTTGTGTGCCTCTAAGAAGCTTAAACTAGAAAATCTATTTTTCCATAAGATATTAGAAGAAATTTTTAGAAGTTCTTCTCCCCACAGAAACAGGCAGACTTCAAACATGATTAGTTTTGGGCCTTCGACAGAATGAGAAGACCTTTAGAATGTAGTGAATGGCTCAAGGCAGAAAAACAAGATTAATCTTCTAAAATGGACATACTAGCCAAATTTAATGGAATTTCTGGAATTAAATTTCACCCATCATATGCAAATCAGCAAAAATACACCTCATATCACAATGGATGTGCAACCCGTCAAAGTGCCTAACATGGTGAAACATTTATCGATCTCCAAAAATAAGTATGAAACTAATTAAGGATTTCAAGTACAATCAATAATCTTATTTTATTTCATGCAACCATCATATAAGCATTGGGAAGAAAAATGGCCAACAAACTGGCTAGAAAGGCTATAAAACTGATCATGGAAACATACCTCTAAATGCTTTGTATTGCATTCACACATCAACTAGCACCAACTAAAGAACAACTGAAACTTCACTTCACCACAATTCAAGCAGGGGAATCAAATTGGTAATGAAACTTAAAATGCCTAATTCTGCGAGAAAGTTGCTCAAGTGTGCTTCTTTCTCTCCTTCTTTCCTTACATAGTGCATCAAGATCCTTCAATACAACAACTATAAACTTTCTAAATGGCAAAACCATCAAGTTTATTGACTTAATATATACACATCTTTTTACACTCATGAAGCCTGGAGAATTAAAATTAGAATACATGGACTGCTTTTGCAGAAAGAAACACATAACTACTCCTGCAAAACACAACAGATGCTTGTGTTGACACACACAATCTTTTTCTCTCATTTTAACCCCCAAACTTTAGTTTTTCATACTCTTGGCAACGGTGGGCCATAAAGCCTCTGCTTCTGCTTTGCAACGAAAGAAAGCAGCTAATTTAGATTTACACGAAGTAAATTCCAGACAGATACCAGGGCAAATTATGAGAGTTGTCCCACCACAAAAAGAAGGCCCAAACTTTGCCAATCATTTCAAGAAAATACATCGCACTGAAGCTCAACATACTGATGCACACTCGAACAACTTTTTCGTTTTTTACTTCTTTTACTCCAAAACCCAAAATCCTGTTTTCAAAAACAGAGTAATGATATAAAAAATAAAACTTTTCAGCTACCCATCCTTGAAAATCCCCATACATAGCACACTAATCCGGTAAAAACAACTTCAACCTCACAAAACACAATATAGTCAAAAGAACCAATTTTGAATTTTTTTTCCCATTAAAAAAATCAATTAAAAATTCTGAACTTATTCACAGAATCCACCCTCCAATGACCCACCACAAAACAATCACACAAGCCCATATATCTCAGAACACAATAGCAGACACATTATGATAGCAATATATTTACTGAGTGAAAGTTCTAATATAAAATAAAAACCTGTCCAAAAACTAGCTTCAGCTTTCTTGTACATCTCCCACAGTTGTGGGTATTTAATAGGGAACATACAGAATCTTTGAGAATGTTCCATTAACATGGGTTCCTCTTCTTCTTCTTCTTCCCCATCATGTAATCTTCTCTTCGTTTCATTTCTCAAAGAACCCATTTTTAAATTTTTTTTCCCTTCTTCTTTCTCAATTGTCAAAATCTTTACCCCTTTTCCCTATTAAGGCTATTATATCATCACATCAATGTGCCCACATGTGAGTACCAAAAAGGGCTATTTTTAAAGGGGCAAATGGTGGATAATTGTGTGAAAAAAAAAACACAGAAAACCCCTACAAAAACCCTCTGCCAGAAGAAACAAACCGGCAAGTTTTGCTGGTCACTGTCAAACCACAGGAATTTTTGCCCCCTCTTGCTGGCTAATTTGTTGAATGGGAGACGGATACGTAATTAACGGCGAGATCAAGAACCACCTAAACGACAACGTTTTGTTCAAAACATCAGTAATTCAGTATAATTAAGTCCTGCTTTGGGCCTCTACGTTGCCTAATGTTATTTGTTTATTTACTGAAAAGTTTGGGCTTTTTTGAAATTGGTATTGTACCAGCCCGTCAACAAAAACCCAAATCAAGCATTTGGACCTATCCGTTCTGAGCTTCTGGGAGTCCAAACAATTTTTCCCCCTTTTTAATTGCAATTTTATTTCACATTAATTCGTGTTACTTTTTTTTTTTTTTAAGAAAAAAGAAAGTTTTGGGGTGTATATGGTCAGCCATCTCAAAATGTATTTTTATACTTTTTAATTTTTTTTTTGCAATTTCCAATATATCTCCTATCTCCTATCTTACTAACTCGAAAAATGTAAAAAAATATATTTTAAAATGAAATACATACACATCTACCCCTTCCATCTGGGGGGAAAAAAAATCCTCGTTCGAATATGTACGACTTTCTTTTTTATTTATAAAGTATAATACATTTAATACATATTTTAAATGCATAATTTTTTACTTTTTAATTACAAAAATACATACATATTATTAATCAAACAAAGTTATAAATTTGATTTAAAAGTGAAATTTTCTCCAAAATTTAGAATGCGATTTTTTTAATGGAAGAACGCAAGATTGAAATGCATGATGTTAGATGATTCTAAATTATTAATAATGTGAAAATGAAAAATATTTGAGTCAATATATTTGAGTCAATTCATCTTTTGTCTTCAAAGTTATGAAAAAAAACATTACAATTTACAGCCAAACCACAAAAGTCTTTGTCAAAAGTTGTTTGATAGGAAAAGAATCCATTTCTAATCAAAAACCACTCTAAACTTTCTTTATATATTTGCATACTTTATTTAAAATTAATGGGGGGGTGAATGATTGTTATCTGATATGTAGAAATAGATGACACACATACTCCATGTTTTAATAAACAAGACTTCAATGGGTCACTGTTACCAAAGTTGCTAGATAAAAAACTTAAAAATATTAGTAATTTTCAGCAACTCAATCACGTGAGTGAGAACACACAAGAAAGGAAAAGAGGAGAGAAAATCACAAATTTGTACCAGCATTCATTATTTCAAATTTGTGCGCTAGTCGAACACATCAATCTTTTGTTGAATTTTTTGTATTTTTATTTGACTTTTTTTTGTATAGAAAGATATTCCTATAACTTGTCATATACTAGCTAACATAGCATTAGAATGGGATAATAGTTTTGCACTGTTATCATATTTTTTCCATGACTATTGTATTAGACCAAAAAGATCATTTATCTTATTTTGGTTGATATTTGTACATGTATTTTATTCATGATAATAAAATGACTATCGTTTTTTGAAAAAAAAAAAAATCATTACTCCAAAAGTGCAAGATTCAACATTATCTTTCTATGCTACTTTTTTGAATGTACACATCTTAATGCCAAAAAGGATAGTATATTTGCTTAGTTGACAAACATGTCTTCAAAGTATCAACAAAAGATGAACAATCATATAAATACATTTTTAGTGCATAATACATGGGATAAAATGCATTAAAAGTAAATAACACACAATCCATAAAATCTTCATGATCAAGAGTATATAGAGATGAAGACAAATAGAAACATGTTCAGACAAAAGAATGCAGAGAAAGGAGTAAGATTAGGACTCTCAAGTTTTAAAGCTGAAACAGTAGAAAAATGTGGAGCATAATGATTATTGATTTACTCTATACGAATAAACAATAATTCAAAACGGGATAAAATAAAAATTTGAAGGCATTCGGGCCAAAGAAGTTTTTGGCTCCAAGGATGCTGCAAAATTCAAACCAACTATTTTTCTTGTTTTGCAAGAAATGCTTGCGCTTGTGCTTGTGATTGTGCCTCACTATGAAAAAACTTCAAACGGATACTTACTCTTAGTCAAATTACATTGTCATAATAACTAACAAGATCAGTCCAAAGCTTCTTCTTTCTCACCTCTTACAACAACATTCAAAAGAAGTAAGCAAGTAAATTTCACATTTCACTTGAAAACATAATAATAAAAAGCACTCTTTTTCACCAATTTTAACTTCGTTTTAAAGTTGCCAGTCATTTCATACTACATATAGAATTTTACGGAAAATTGTATTCAATAAAAGTCATATGTACAATTTGAGACAAAAAAAATTATATCTTTCGAAATCTACCCTACAATATAGAGTTAAAAAGGCTAAAATAAAATATTTTAACTGTTATAAAAATAAAAACTGATTTTTGAACCTCTTCATACTCATGTCACAGTGCTAGCTACGGAAGAAAAAACAATCAAATCCGATCTAATTTATATGTTAGTTAACCATATTGTGAAACACAGAAAATTATGGAACAAAGAAAATCATGCTAATGAACGATGCTGATGAAGCAAACGCTGAGAGGATTCATTCACATATTCACCAATCAGTGCCAAAAAATTCGATTTCTTTCTTGTAAGTAAAATAACAGAATATTTCACCCAATCGGATGCATGATCTTGATTGATTCTGAATTATTAATAATGTGAATATGAAAAATCTTTGAGTCAACCCACAATCTTCCGTCAATTTACAAACAAACGACAAAAGTCTCTGTCAAAAGTGTGTTTGACGGGTAAATATCCATTTCAAATCAAAACCACGCTAAACTTTCTTTATATTTTTTATTTAAAATTAGAGTTAATATTATTTAATCCTTTTGAGATTTTAACTTTTATTAAATTAAATTAATTAATTTGAAAAATAACACTTGGTCCCCTTGAATAACAGTTAACCTAAGTTACTGAACTAAAATTGTGCAAAAAAGACAAAAAAAAAAAAAGAAAGAAAAAGCATAGTTTTGAGAACTTGTGTAAAATTTATATTGTATTTGTAAAAAATTTTATTTTTTACTCTACTTTGTTTATTAAATTCAAATTTTTTGAAGGTTTTTTCATCTTTTTGTCAATTTTAGTTAAGTAATTTGGGTTTTTACTGTTAATCAAAGAGGCTGATTGTTATTTTTCAAATTACGGCATTCGATTTGATAAAGGTTGAAATCTCAATAGAGATAAATGATATTAACTTTTAAAATTAATATGGGTGAACTATTATTCTAATAAAGTATTTTGATAATTGAAATAGAGACAAAATTATAAAAGGAGTGACCATGCATACATTGAAATTTTTTTTATTATAATCTATTAATAACTAATGTGATTTTTATACAACATAAATTATTAAAGAAATAATTATTGTGATCCTACAATATTATTTTACAATCTAAATATCTTTCATTATAAATATCATCACATAATTTTCATGTTAAATATTATTCTATCCGTTTCAAAAAAGAGTTTAATTCAAAAACTTTTCATCGGTTAAAAGGAATTTCTTAGTAAAACGGGGTTTGAAGATTTTTAACTAATTAAACAAATAATTCTTAGGTAATAAACAAGAAAGTAAATAAAGAAAAATTCAATTCAAGAAAAGCTTTCAATTGTGGATTTATTTGGTATTGATTCTTTAATTGATCATCGATTAAAAGATAATTCTTTGTATTTCAAATAGATTAGTTATACTATAAAGGATCAGTCCAATTATAATAATCTCTAAAATAAGGATATGCTTTTTAATACGACCTATAGGTTATTTCCTAATTAGACATAATCTTCGATAACGATCTATAAATTATATCCGTTAATTGCATTAAGAATTGTAAAGACTCATAGCACTAAACTCTAAATCGACCTAGTTTATTTAGGCTAGAATATATATATTCCCATAGCATAAATCTTAGGATTGATTATCAAATTGCTATTTGTCACTAATTTAGAACAATTACATGAATAGCATGAATTTATTCTAATTGACTAATTATTATATTTAACTATTAAACAACAATTTGATTTGTTTAACATTCAAAACAATAATAAATTTATTTGCAAAGAATATATAATATTCAAAATCAAAGAAATCAATGAAAAAGAAATCTCACAATTAATTGAAATCAAACCTTATAATCCTTGGTTGAAAAATAAAAATTAGCTAAACATAGTAAAAGAGAATACAAACAAAATCAAAGGAGTCTTGATGTTGTCCATCCTGTGGGCCGTGCTCTCGAGAAAATAAATGGCAACTCTCTGCCCAAGGAAGAATGAAATTCGGCCCCAGGGAGAATGAAATTAAGGCCTATCTAAGAAATTCTCCTAATTGAAATTGGAAAGTCTAAAGAATTGGATGAATATGGGATGCTTCCTCCGTTCCAATCTTTGCTATTTATAGGCAAGCCTTGTTTTTTTTCCTTTTAAATTAATTGTACCCATAATTTGTGTTTGTGGCCAACAAGCTTTTGGTGGCTTTCATTTGATGGGTCCAATTATCACAATTATTAATTGATGTAGCCAATTCTTTTCAAATAAAAAAAACAGCCAAGCCTTGCTTTTGAAGTTGGCAATTCATGTGCAGCCTTGTGTTTTGTTGTCTTCCACGTTGGTGGGTTTTTTACAACAAGGAAAACAGCCAAGTTGCTTTTGAAGTTGGCAATTCATGCAGCCTTGTGTTTTGTTTAGCTCTCAGGAAAGCATGAATTTGTGCTGAGCTCTTTTATTTTCCTTTTCCGTAAGTCTTAAATTACTTACTTTATGGCATGAAAAATTACACGTGGCATTAGCATCCAATCTTTCCTTTCTCCAACAAAATCGTGCATTTTCTTTTCCAAAGAGCTTTTCCCTACAAAGTTGCAAAATACTTAAATTTAGTAAAAATTAATTAAAAGCTTCCTAAAACTTGAAATAAACAAAACTTTCCCAATTCTTTCCAATTAAACTCAAATAAAATCAAAATATAAGGGAATTAGTAACTAAAAATATGACTAATTAACGACTTATCAAAATATCATCACATAATTTTCATGTTAAATATTATTCTATCCGTTTCAAAAAGAGTTTAATTCAAAAACTTTTCATCCTAAAAAAGGAGTTTTTTTGGGAGTGAAACTTTTATACCACCTTTATTAATAATAATAATATGTAATTCAAATTACAAAGTATATATAAAAATAAAAAATTATATATTTAATTATAAATTAATTGTGTTTTGTACCTTATTGCTTAAAAAAAATTATATTAAATCAAATATAAACTTCTTCTTTTTTTTTGGAATGGAGGAAATATTATTCACTATAAAAAGCACAAATTTCGAATTATAATATTGGCACTCCACTTTTATGACAAATAAGGATATGCATAGTTTGTACTCTTAAAATACATTTTGGTACTTTTAAAGTATTTTTATACTTTTTAATATATATTTTTTATTTTTATCATTATTATATTAAAAAAAAGTTTTGAAATGGAATATGATATGCACTAAAAGTCTATCATTGATGGCATTTTTTTGACAGAAAAAAGAGTTTTGGTGGCCAAAAATCGACCGTCAAAATCCCCGCCCCATTATAAATTTGTTTGAAAAAAAAAAAAAAATCCTTGAATACTGCAATGATTGATTGGACCAATGCTACGCTCCCTCTTAGGCTATGTTTGGAATGTGATTTATTTGGAAAATTTTATATTGAAATGTGTGAAAATTTTGATAGGTAGTTTTTTAATAAAAAAAATATTTTAAAAGGAAAAATAAAAAAAGTAATTTTTTAAAATTATGTTTGAGGAGATTGGGAGGGAAAATTTTAATTTTAGTTTTTGAAATAAAAATATATTTGAATATTTTATTTTTATTTGAGAGAAGCTAATGTTTTTACGAATGAAATGACAGTCCAAACATAGTCTTAGTGTACCATACAAAGTCTGTCAGTTGTCTGCGAATCTTCACTGCTCCACTCTTCTCAGCTCATACGACTCTAATTCTCCACCAGAAAATTGCAACAATGTCTGAGAATCCATCGAAGGAGGCAGCGACTGTAGAAGAACTTGGAGGCCTTCAAACGTACATAACCGGACCCCGTGATTCCAACCGTGCCATCATTCTCCTTTCCGATGCTTATGGTATTAAGTTTGTGATTCTTTCTATCCTTTTTAATACCGCTTACATTTCTTGGGTAGTTTTTCAATGATTCTGTTCAAAGCTGATTGCGTTTTGTGATGATTTGTTTTTGAGAACTTTTGTGGGAATTTCACATGGGTTTGTGGTTTGTGGTTTGTGGATGTCAGTACTTTTGGGCTTGCTGAAAGATGATGAGTTGTTGGTTTTTAAGGAAAAGAAATGTGTTTTGGATCTCTCTAATAAAGCCATAATAGAAAACAGGATGCCAATGATCCCATCTTGAAATTCTGTAGTTTTTCACTAATTACTACTGAGCAAAGTGGATATGCAAATTGGCGTTGTGCTTTGATTGTTCTGCTCGTGGCTTCATCCAGTCACCTTATCCAGGGCTTTAATCATGAGGGTTTTTCTACAAGTTTGATTGGAGATCAAATAAACTTGATGATGATGTTTGTGGACTTAATCACCTACTTACACTTTATTAATTCGGTTAATTTTGGATTTATTATGTTCACATTTGATGATTTGAATGTTACTACTGTTGCTTGCTTGCTTACAATGTTTATTATTGATTATTTGCAGGATTTGAGCGCTCAAACTTGAGGTAAGCCCGAAGTTTTCTGATTTACAATGCTGTTGTGGTTGTAGGGGAAAAGAGAAATGAAAACATTTTTGACACTTTACACAATCAAATTCACTGATGAATTTGTGAGTGTCCAGAATCAGAGTATTGCTTAATTAAGATAGAACAAACGAACATTGTATTTAAACAAAAAAACTGGGATATTTTGATGCAAAGCTGTTGTCCTTTTGCACTTTTCTCATCCCACTATGCGGATTTTTGCACATTTTTCTTCTGTGACATTCCACGGCAGCAGCTTGAGCCAACTAATTAGTGTAAGTGTTTCATTGAAAGATTAGTATTTTTCATGATTTTTTCTCATCATTAATTTTTATGTTCCAGTTTCAGAACTAATTCATTTGCTTAGTTAGGCTACGGTATATTGTAAGGATTATTTACTTTGTTCTCTGTCTTTGGCAACAATTGTTACATGATTAACTTCTTAACTGATGATTTCGGCCTAGGGTGTTTCCATCACCCTAAACAAATATGTTGAACTTTCATTCTGCAAAATTTTCTTGCAACAATTAAAATTTCATGACGACTGGGGTTTTCTTATTTGAAGGAGGATTGCGGACAAAGTTGCAGAAGCTGGATTCTTGGTGGTGGTTCCTGATTTTTTCCGTGGGGATCCTATTGATAGTGGAAAACACTCTGGTCGAGTTGAATGGTTGAACGCTCATAGTTCAGTATGTTGCAATTGTTTTCCACTTTTATAGTGAATAACAAATGGAGGAGTACCCTCAATCATGTGCCATATTGGGGATGACGAATACTCAAAATTGGATCTATGGAAGTTAAAAAAGAAAGTCACTGAGATGACTGATTAGCGAAGGATATTTTATAAAATTAAAGAAGACTGATCCTTTCTGAAACACCAAATGAGAACAATTTACTAGTATATTACAATTAAATGGAGTTCCTTGTTCAACATGATTAGGGTCTTTAACTTCTTGTAGGACGAAGGATGTGAAGATGCTAAGGCTGTAGTTACTGCTCTGAAGAGCAAAGGAGTTTCTGTCATCGGGGCTGCAGGATTTTGCTGGGGTGGTAAGACATCTTCGTAATCTATTGTAAGATACCTCAAGAAATGGGAGCACTTTGAGTCCTTATATAGAAAACAAAAAGAACTCGTTACCACCATCTTTGTCTAATATTGATTTCATTTCAGGGGTAACTGTTGTGAAACTTGCAAAATTTGACTGCATTCAGGCTGCAGTCGTGGTGCATCCTGGTCCACTCCTTGCGGAAGATGTTCAAGGTTTTGCTGTAGCAACTTTCAAGCGTAACTTCTTTGATATGTGGTTCATCCTACCAGTGAATTGACTTGTAATGATGTTTTCATTACAGAAATAAAGGTTCCAACTGCCTTACTAGGAGCTGAGACAGATCAGTACTGCTCTGCTGAGCATTTGACGAATCTAAATAGCATTTTATCTGCAAAACCTGAGGTTAGAAACTCATACTTTTTGTGCAGTTGCTCCGTGGGTTACAGAGTCTACTTCTTTACAATTTATAGCTGAAATAAATCTCTCTAGAGCTTGTCTCAGCTAGAAAGCATTCATGCTCGCCTTCATATGAATTGTCATTTCGTTTTACATTTTTATACTGCTGAGACAACTTTTGTCTCGAGAATAGGCATAATATACAAAAATAGCCTGAACTTTGGCTCTTATAACAATTTTAAATGGACCTTTTCAATTTTAATCTGATCGCAACTTTTCAATTTGTAACAATTATGGCCTCGGTCAAAATTGATGACGTGGGTCAATTCAGTCAACCATTAAAGTTGGAAAAAAGACAAAAAAACCCTCCGATATAAAGCATATAATTTAAAATTCTAAAATAAATTTTTAAAAAGACAAAAAAGATAAAATTTAAAGACAAAAATTTAATAAAATTATTTACGCTATATAATAAATTTTTTTAAACAAAAAAATAAAATTTAAAGATGAAAATTTAATAAAATTTAGAGACAAAAATGACAAAAAAATTTGAGGTTAAAAAACAAAGTATCTATAAAAAAAATTAAAATTAAAAATCAAAATATCATATAATAATTTTTTGTCTGTTTGCATTAAAATTTTTAACAAAATTTTACATAATTTTATTAAATTTTTTCTTTTAAAAAGTTAATAAAAAAATTTAAACTATATTAATTTTGTGTCATTTTTGTCTTTAAATTTTACTAAATTTTCACCTTTAATTTTTTTTAGTTTAAAATTTTTTATTATATAGTGTAAATAATTTTATTAAATTTTTGTCTTTAAATTTTGTCTTTTTTGTCTTTTTAAAAATTTATTTTAGAATTTTTAACTATATACTCTATATTGGAGGGTTTTTTTTGTCTTTTTTCCAACTTTAATAGTTGACTGGGTTGATCCATGTCATCAATTTTGACCGAGGCTATAATTGTTACAAATTAAAAAGTTCAGGTATTGTATTGTTAAAATTGAAAGGTCGGGTTAAAATTGTTACAAGAGCCAAAGTTCAGGCCATTTTTGTATATTATCCCCCGAGAATATGAAAATGCAAATGAAATGGCAATGTACACGGAAACATTACAGAAATTTACAGAAACTCAGGGCCTAAGGTCTGCTTCTGTTAACAGGTTGATAACTTTCTGAAGATATACCCTGGAGTTAAACATGGATGGGCATTAATGTACAAAGATGACGATGAACCTGCTGTGAAGATTGCAGAAGAAGCTCACTCAGACATGTTGAGCTGGCTGACTAAGTACATCAAATGAAAAACTGAGAGGAAAGGTAATTCAAGTGACTGATCATCTAAAGTATTACATGTGCTTGCTTTAACGCAATAAATTCATGTTTGGGATGCTTTGCAATAATGGTGAATGTCACTGTCGCTTCAATTGAGGGCCTCAAGCAACATTTCCCACTCTTTTTTCTTTCATTTAAAAAAGTGCAAAAAAAGAGGGGAAGCAATCAATTTAGCAAAGTTAATCAACCATTTCTAATAAATTCAGAGTGGATGAATGATTATTAAAAAGTGTTTCTTTTGTCATCATCATTGACAAAGACAATCCCTTTTCATATTTCATCAACCTGACTATTGGTAAAGCTTTTCTTGCGCACATAGAAGTTTCTAGGTGAAGGTAAGAATTCTGCACCACTTGAAAATCTGTATGAGACCACAGTTTTTTACCAGAGTTGATATTCAAATATACAGTTGAAAAATCCGACTCATGAAGGCATAATTTGCTTTGGCAAGCCCAGATGTCAACAAAAATGTCCTTTCATAATCGAAGTTAGACTATGATACTTCAGAACTCCTAATTCAACAACAAAATGTTCAATCCATGTACAAGTCAAACGCTCGTAATCCCTTTTTTGTTCAAAGAATTGACTTCAACGATCCCCTTTTTGTTCAAAGAGTTGGCTTCAACTATTCCTATCAAATCATATGGGAGAATTTAAGGAAAATATATAAATACGAGTTTTAATTATTTTCAGTAATGCATGCCTAATAGCAATGAAGAATGGAAAAATTCCAAAAAATTGACCATTTTCAGTTGTTAAAAGTGGTCGATTTTTTGAGTTCTCAATGGGATGATCTACGCCATTTTATTACTGCTCATGAAATTCCATCCCATAATCAAACAGCACAGCCATTTTAGCGGTGAAAAATGGAGTCAAAAAGTTTGAATTCCACCTGATAAGTTTCTACTTTACCATAAAGATGGATAACTCTTCCTTCCCGAGGATAATGGAGTTCAGAAACAAGATGATTTTAGAGCCACAATTATTGAGGTTAAAGGATTAGTTCTCAACTTAGAAAGCCATAGATATAAAAAAACACTCAATTTTTATTCCAAACTAGCTTGATTACAAATGAAGAGGGGACTCCTTTAGATAGAGGAGATTCCGGACTTCAACTACGGACTCAAATTACAATGTTATAAATGATGGGCTCCTCATCTTATTTTCAATAACTATCAAACTTATGCCCCGAGCACAGAAACCGTGTGTCCCTTTCTTGCAATGTTATTTTTGCCCAAGCGGTCACCCAACTATGCAAATGTGAGTTGAGACCATAAGAATAGGAGTTTAAACCTTTAATTTGTCATTTTTTCTTTTGGGCAATGGTGGGTCTCATCTTTCGAACGAGACATATACAAAGATAATCTCATATAATAAATTAGAAATATTATTGTAATGCCCTTAAGTAGGGTAGTTTTATCCTTCGGGTGAGATATAGAGTTACAAACAGGGACAATTAGGTGTAATAGATTATGATTAAATCACAAATTTTGTCATCAACATTTGCGTTAAAGTTCTTTTTAGTTCACAACATTTTAAACGGTTCTTTTTAATTCTTAATATTTATGAACTTGATTTTTCAAACGGTTCTTTTTAGTTCTTAATATTCACAATATTTCTAGTTTTGAACCTGTTTTTACATGCTAAAAAGCAGTAGTAGAGCTGAAAGGCTGTAGTGGACTAAAAAGAATTGTTTAAAATATTATAAATTAAAAAGAATTTTAGTATAAATATTGAAGACGAAATTTGTGATTTAATTAATAGATTATAGATATTATTATTGTAATAGAATAAGAATATTTGTAAAGGTAAAAAAAATGTCCCTCTCCAGCAATAATTAAATCTTTCGTACGTCGCACGTAGCATGATTCACGTTGACGCACAAAATCCGATATTCACGTTCCCTTCCCCATTATTTGTGCCCACTTTTATATATGGTTAAAAATTCAGCACAATTTATGGCCACAGACAAGATTTGACATACCCGTAAATCTAATCTTTAATAATGAAGATGGAACGTGAGACTAGACGTTGTTTCCAGACTTCCGTACGTTAAGTTTAACGTATACAATCAGTGATCGTTGATCCAGTCCCACAAGGAATTCCGGAATATTCTTATACAGGAAGAAAAAATTATGTGATTTTGTTGGTTTTGAAAAGTATGCATAACTTAAGGAGTTGAGTTTGCTGAACGAAAGATATGAATATAACAGTGGTACGAAAGTAATACTAATATTTACCATGAAAATTTTTAGTGTTTTTATTATTTAAATATTACGTTAATCATTCAAAAAAAAATTTAAATTTGTTTAAAGGGTTATTTTTTTAATATATATTTTATTTTACAACTATTAAATAAAAAACTTACGCAATAGATACAATATAATATTTATAATGAATTTCACTCAATGATTGATATGGTATTAATGTGCACTGAATTAGTGGCATAACATTCATTTATTACTTCTAACCAATGAACCAAGGAGCTTGGAGAAAAGGAGCATTTTGTTGTAAGTTAGGTGTGAAGAGTAAAAAGCGATGGGAAATTGTACCAATGAGAACACAAACAGCTCATTTATGGGCTAATGGTGTCCATTCCAAATTGGTGACGCAGTTCAGTTCGGACATTTGAATATAAAAATAATCATGATTAGGACCCTTAAAAAAATGAAGGTTCTTGATATCAACTTTCTTGGTTTATATTTCAGGAACACTAGTGCTAAAAGACAGTCCTTAATTTCCAATTGCGCAGGTGCAAGAAATATTTGTAGTAGTGCTATAAATACCTGTTGTGAGTCTAGTGGTAGAAAGTGTCCAAATCTAGTCAATAGAAGAGTAGCACAAGCAGCAATGTTAGGTCCACATTGTGTTGCCAATCCACCAAAGCTTTGCTCGACATGTGGAGCTGGAACTGTGGAGGAGTTTGCAGGGTTGCAAACATATTTCACGGGACCTCGGGACTCCCATCGCGCCATCCTTCTCGCCCATGATGCTTTTGGTCAGTATTCATCAGACCCAGAATTTTTCATTGGTGAATTTTTTCTGTTTATTGCTTGGTTTTTAGTGTCATTATTAGAGATAAATCTTTTTTTTTTTTGGGGTAAATTGTGCACTTTGATCGTTTCTGGGTTGGTTCTGTGTTGAGGTAGAGGAAACTTATCTATGGTTTCAGCGTAATATAAACGCAAAAAACATGAATATGATTTGTTAGAGTTGTAGATCTGAATTTGTTTGACATGGGTTGGATACTTTCTACTCTATTATTGTACAAGACGACTGATTTCTTACACTTGGTTCTATTTTTTTAGATCTATATGTTCTCCTATAGCTTTGTAAACAAGAATCCCAGTAGGTTTATCAGCAAAGTTCTTATCTTGGTATCTCTCGGAATTGTTTTGCAGGGTTTCAAGTTCCCAATCTGAGGTATGCTGAACCTCACAGACTCATAAATTTTCATACTTTGATCAAATTAAAGAGTGAGCTAACTTTGTGAAGTCAACTGATAAGCTAACTTTGTGAAGTCAACTGATATTGGTTCCAAGAACAGACATACAGATGGAATCAAAGATTATGTACACTGGAAATCCATCCTAGATCTTCTCAGACTTTATTCCAATTTTTTTTCTTCAACGCAGGTGCTTGAGGAAGTTTATGAGTAAAACTTTGATTCATAGTTACTGATTCCTCTGAACCGTACCAAGGGGTCAAATTTATAGCTAGATCTTATGTTTCGCTATATCTAGAGATCCCATTAAACTATTAACTTTTAGCCATCAAGTTTCTGCAAGAGTAGATACTACAGAATAGAAAGTGTGAAATGATAGGCTTCTGATACAGTACTAAATACATTCCCGCTAAACTGCCATTGATACTCATTTTTCTGACTCTAACCGCTGGGTTGGGATTCTTAGTGGCTGTTGAAGGTACTAATGAATATTCTGGAAAGATATGGCTGGAATACACAGCTACAACTCCATCTTCGAGTTACTGTCGGTGTATGCAGACGTCTTTTCATTGATCATGACACATTTGCTTAATAATAAACAGATTACTGTGTCACTGAGTGTAGAATATTTACAGGCTGTTCACTTGTCCTATAGCCCTCAAGTGATGCTGCTTCTTTTTCACATAGAAATGTGCAAACTTTGGCCTTTTCTGATTCTTTTTTTAATTAAAAAATTTTAACTGAATTCTTCTTTTTAATCACCGATAGCTTGGTGATTTTTTAACTGGAAACCTTGAATAGATTTAAAAAAATTTCCATCTCATAAGTTGCTTATCAAGCCATGTATTTTCTGTCTCTTTGTCATCACAAGGCCTGATTGTTGCATCAGTGCCATTTAAGGGGTACTTCATTCAAGAATATAACCTAGAAAGAATCGTGGACTTTCATTTTTAACTGTTATATTTTTTCTTGTAAAGGAAACTCGCAGACAAAATTGCAGCTGAAGGATACTTGGTAGTGGTTCCTGATTTCTTTTGTGGAGAGCCTTGTGATCTTTCAAAGCCTGGCTTTAATGTGGACCATTGGTTCCATTCCCATCATCCGGTAGGTGTAATTCCAATTTCTTGTTTAAACTTAATTGGAAAATACAACAGTATGCAACACACCCCATTGTTGTCCAACAAGAGTTTTTGCACAGAAGCCATTCCTGAGAGGAGATAAGTAGTTGCCCAATCATTTGCTGTAAAATGTCAAGTAATTTTTAAATAATCGAATAATCTGAGAGCCGAGATGTAAATAAAGAGCCTGGTCATAATAAAAGGCGTTTGGTTTGTCTCATATATTTATATGTTGCTTTCAGCGCAAGGGGGCTGAAGATGCTATTGCTGTCGTTGCTGCCTTGAAAAGCCAAGGAGTTAAAACAATAGGTGCTGCTGGTTTTTGCTGGGGAGGTAAAACCTTTAGTCTTCTTAGAGAATTATAAAGGAAAAGTGCATTTTATCACCATGAAACTGCAAATGCGCATGCAGAGAGCCTCATATTTATTTTCTTATGTATTAACTATTCAGCGTTGCCTGTTGTGAGACTGAGTAGCAATCCTGATTGGATTCAAGCTGGAGTTATATTTCATCCCGTTGCACTAACAGAGGATGATATGAAGGGTAAGTTTCCTTTAAACTTATTAATTTCAATGTCTTCCATTGTTTTTGTAATTGATGGAAGTGGAATGTCATTGCAGAGGTGAAGGTTCCTCTTGCTATATTTGCTCCTGAGATTGATGAATTCTTTCCTGTTGAGGAGCTAAAACGTTTGGCACATGTTTTAGATCAAAAACCTGAGGTAAGAAACTCTTGTTTTGAGTTATGTGGCTGTCATCGGGATAGAAAATTTGTTAGTTCCTGTGTAGCTAAGAATTGTAACAAGTGCAAAAAACAAGCATTCCAGAGTTTCTATTGACTTCAAATCCATGTTTTGAGGCTCCATATGCTTCTAGGTTATTACATATAGATTGTGTGTTATGCAGTCATTATGCAGTCATTATGCAGTCATTATGCAGCATCATTTACATCATTGCACGGACTCATTTATTTTTGTTCTATGGCAGATTGAAAGCCACCACAAAATATACCCAGGAACAACACACGGCTGGACTACTAGATATGATGACAAAGATGAAGTCGCTGTTAAGAATGCAGAAGAAGCACATCTTGATATGCTGAATTGGATAACCATGTATGTCAAGTGAATAGAATAAAAGACCTTATTGGGAATTGATGTTCTGGAACATGAAGCTGCAGTTTTTGGGCAAGCTAATTGAACGATTATGGCAAATTTGTCCTGATGAAATGACATTAGCTTGAATAATGTGATTCTTATGGATTCTTCTGTTTTAGTAGAAATGCAATAAAAATAAGTTTCCTTCAATATCTGAAGCTACCAACCAACCAACCATTCTTCAAAATGTCTTTTAGCTGAGTAAGAAGTGTTTTGAGGGTTGCTTCTTTTCCTGCATTAAGAAGAAAGCTAATCTTTAAAGTCATTTTCCTGCAAAATTGGCCTCTGGTTTAATTAGTAATGAGAAGTGGAAATCACATTTCCCTCAATCGCTTACTAGTTTGGCCATTAGAAGATAGATAACTAAGGCTGGCAATTGCTTAACTTCAAGCTTAACATATTTTGATCTATGGAAGTATTGATATTTTTCCACACAAAAATGTTGCTTCCTCACTTTTTTTTTTCTTTTCAATATTAACTTCTTAGGTATGTTATTAGAATTGGATTATGATTATATAATCTCTTAATATTTTTATCTTAAATTTAGTTATAACTCTTATGACTCAATTTCAAAATCTGATAATAAAATAATTTACCTTATTATACTTTTCCTAGCCAATTTTCTCTAAAATTTCATTTACCAAATATTTCACAAAAAAATTTCCTTTTAAGCCACTATTATTGGCATAGCTCGCTTATTTCTTAATTTTACTCTCATTTTATTTTTAAAATTTTTTATTTTCTTTTCAGCCATTAACTGTCATTACCTCTATTAAGACATCGATGAGAGAGTTTAAATTATCAAAACAAAATTTACTCTAATGAAATTATGGTACAAATTTAAATAATTTGATGAATTCTTATATTCGTATTTGATAAGAAATATTTTAAAGTTTACATGAGTTTATTTACAATTTTTTCTTGCACTTGTATTATTTTAATTTTTTTTGGGTTTTTCTTTTTATATGTTCGATAAAAAAAAGTTTATATGTGTTTTTATCTTTATTTATATTTGTTTTTTTTAAAATATATTTTTGAGTTTGTATGTATTTGTTATCTAATATAAATTGTCTAAAACAATTTATTATTATCTATATTATTTAAATTTAATACAAAATAATAATACTTTTAAATGAAAAATAAGAAATTATAACTTCAAAATCTTAAATTATAATTATATATTTTTAACAATAACAAGATTTATATAATTGCATGAGTAGAACACTAGTTATCAAATAAAATAATGATATTTATACTAAAAAATTTCAATTACATTTTTTTCACGATAAAAACGATAACATTCACTTTGGCTATGGCTCCGATGGTGTCCTAAGCCACTGCTTATAAGTTGTCAACTTATTTTTCAACAAGTACGCATTCCGGGCTCCATTTGGAGTATGATGTATTTGAGAGAAGTTAAATTGGAATATGTGAAAATTTTGGTGGGTATTTTTTTGTAGAAAAAGTATTTTGGAGAGAAAAATAGGAGAGAATTTTTTTTTAAAATTATGTGAGAGAAATTTGAGTGGAAAAATTTGAATTTTAAATTTTGAAATAAAAATGTATTTGAATAGTTTATTTTTGTTTGAAAAAAAGTTAATTTTTTGTCCATTTGCAAACAAAAATGGCTTGTCCAAACATAGCCTTATATTTTCATGTTCTATTTTATTTGTTGATGGGGATGGGGTTATTTTCACAGTTACTATGCCATTGGTCACTCAAGAGATTTTTTTTTGTTTGGGTGCGTTTGGAGGTATTTTTATTCAACCAGTTATGGGTTTTGCACCACATACTTTGGATGTGAGACTAATCTCCCAAGCTAAGCAGACTTTGCCCTTAAATCTGCCTAGCTAGATTGATCCCTGAATCTCCCAGTATTTTAGAACTTAATCTCCTCGGGAAAACCTTTAAACCTGCCCAACTTCATAGTAGTGGGAATTAAAAAGCCACTGATGAACCAACCCAGGGCCCAAAATTTTGGCTTAAAACATAATTGCATTACAATTTTTCTAGAAATACATAAAGCAATTGTATCAGTTTTTCTTCTTATTTGCTGTAAATGTTGATTATTAGGATGAAGAAGTGAAATACGAAGGTAAACTACACAGTTTTCACTCTACATATATAACAAAAAATAAAAAATAAAAAATCTATTTCTCTGGTTTTTTGGTCACAAATGACAAACAGCCTACCTCAAGAATCTTGAGGTCAAGAGGTCGAGCTTCGAATCCCTGTCATTCTCTTCCCAATCCCCCAGACCGAGCTCAACATGCGGAGTAGAGTCAGTAGATGAGCTTGGTGGCCTACATCGTGCCACACTTTATGATTTCTGATCTCTGATGCCGGTGGTAAGTCCTCAAATATATATCCTATCATTTTCATCATATATTAATATATTCGGTTTGGCACCTTTAATCACCAAAACAGGTTCAATCAACCATGATGCCTGAAGTTTTCCAGGAAGAAAATCTGAAGTCTATTTCCAAGTAAAATTTCCAGTTTTTGGTGCACTTTTCTTTAATGCATTCTTTATTTGTGGCTCTCCTAAAGGACATAGTCAATTTGTCTTTAACGTAACTGGTGACATCTCACAGAAAAACAAAAACAGGGAACGTCAGGGATGACCTCAAGATTCCAAGTTTCTCAACATAGTTTACTAACACAAGCTGGAAGATAGAAAACATGGCTAAGACTAAATTTCTAAATCAGTAGTCTTCTGTAAATATAGTAACTCCAGCAAAACTTTTCTGAAGCTGGTCGAAAAGGTTAGAAGAAAAATATGTCAGGACAGCAGTGCCTTTCCAACCCACCAAAGCTTAGTTCATCATGTGGAGTGGGGAATGTAGAGGAGCTTGGTGGCCTTAGAACATATGTCACTGGACCCCGAGAATCAATTCGAGCCATCATTCTTATTGCTGATGGTTTCGGTAAGCATCAACTAATTCAGTAATTTATTGGATTCTACCATTAGAAGTTGTGATCATGCTTTATTTAGTTTCAGCTGCTCAAGATTGTTAAAAGCAAACGAAAGAATATATGTTTGTTAAGTTAAAATTTTCTGACAGTCTGAGGGCAATGGATAAAGACTGAAGAAACATTTTTCAGTGGCGCATTTGGTTCTGAAGCTTCTCTTGCCTTCCCACGTCCTACCACTATACAGGAAAAGTGGGGTGTGCAAAGAAGAGAACTTGACCCGTTTTATCATAATTTTTTGTAGATTTAGTTAGAATAGTAACAAATTTATGGTAAAAAGAAGTTCTTGTGTCGATAAAATACTGATATTATGATTGGCTGGAAATGTTTTGCAGGGTACGAAGCTCCAAATTTAAGGTATGTTAAATCAAATTGAATATAGTAACATTTTGCTATGTTAATTGATCAGTCTAGAGTTTAGAAATCATGATTGCTTCTATGGTGAGAAAACACGGGCCAAAAGTTAAGGCACCCATGATACACAGTTGTGTGATTATTCTGCAATCTGCTTTGGGCACTACTTTATTCGTTCTACTAGTGACTCATAATTTCTGTGCCTGTATTAAGTCGGAGTGTAAACCAACCAGTACGTTCGGTGAACTATTTGTGAATAAGTTCGGTTATGTTCGTTTATATTTATTTGTTAAGGTAAACGAACAATAAACGAACACATTTTACTGTTCTTTTAATAAACGAATGCAAACACGAATAGACATGTGTTCGGTTCGTTTATGTTCACGAACAAGTTCGTTTAGTATTAATAAACATGTTCATTTAAAGTTCGTTTATTGTTCGTTTATATAATATAATAAATTATATGTATTTATCTAATATAATATATTATGTATGTTGGAAATTTGAACTGTCTGTTGGATATTTTTATGTTTTTTTCCTTGATATTTCTATTTCTTGGATCATAGATGTAATGTTATTATGTTTTTTTTATTGGAATGGTCAAATGGGATGTAGCTGTCTTTTCTTGGACCATGGATGTAATGTTATTATGTTTTTGTTTATTAGAATGGTCAAATGGGATATAACTGTTTTTTTTTTGGATCATGGATGGAATGTTATTATGTTTTTGTTTATTAGAATGATCAAATGGGATGTAACTATTTTTTTTTTGGATCATGGATAGAATGTTGTTATGTTTTTGTTTATTGGAATGGCCAAATGGGATATAACTGTCTTTTCTTGGATCATGGATATAATGTTATTATGTTTTTGTTTATTGGAATGGTCAAATAGGATGTAACTGTCTGTTGGAATGTTTAATTTATTATGTTTATTACGTTTTTATTATACGGGAATGTTTAATGGTTAAATTGGAATGATCATGGAAGTAATGTTAATCGTTCGCGAACGTGTTTGTTTACTTGTTCGTGAACGTGTTCGTTTAATGTTTGCGAACATATTCGTTTACTCGTTCGTGAACATGTTCGTTTATTCGTTCGCGAACAGTTTGTTTACTAGTTCGTAAACGTGTTCGTTTACTCGTTCACGAACATGTTAACGAACTGTTCGTGAACATGTTCGTTTAATGTGTTAATGAATATGTTCATGAACAGTTCACGAACACTTAACGAATACTAATAAACGAATATAAACGAACGCGAACACATATTTCACAAACATAAACGAACATAAATGAACATGAACAATCTAAAAAATAAATGAACAGTAAACGAACAAGGCCGGTTCGTTTATGTTCGGTTCGTTTACAGCCGGCATTCTTTATTAGTATGATGTATCAATTTATGCTCTATTTTCTGGGAATATTTGGTCAGATCTTCTGGGAATTACACGAATTTCCTTATCACGTCATAGGGAAGCTGTAAGATTGGAAGTTAGGTGCACTTGGTTGGATTTCTTAGGTCCTGTAATTCATTAGTTGAATCGAGGCCGATGATGAACTATGTAAGAATCATTCGTTCTTGCTTTCTTGTTTTATAAAGAAAGCTTGCAGACAAAGTTGCAGATGCTGGATTCTTGGTAGTGGTTCCTGACTTCTATTATGGTGACCCTGTGAATCTCGAAGATCCTAAATTTGAATTAGAAAAATGGATGAAGGCTCACGATGCGGTAACTCCATTCTCATGTTGAAATTAAACTTCAATTCCCAGTTGCAAATATACATATGATTAGAAAGGAAAAAAAAATAGAGTAGCAACATGAAATTCTTGAAGATTTAATGAACTTTAAAATGATCCTCACAAAATTTTAGTGGCTATATATGTTGCAGGACAAAGGATGTGAGGATGCAAAGACAATAATTTCTGCTATGACAAGCAATGGAATTTCAGCCATAGGTGCTGCAGGATTCTGCTGGGGAGGTAATAGATATAAGGCAGAAAAATGATTCTCTCTCCGTGAGGACCATCAATATTGTCGTTGAACCCTCAATATATTTCACATGTTCCAGGTATGGTTGCTGTCAAACTGGCTAAATTGGACTGCATTCAAGCTGCAGTGTCATTACATCCTGGTCCAATTACAATTGATGAAATCAATGGTAACTGTCTTCATGTAACAACTGCTCTACTGATATAACCACTTTATAACATATTTATGACCCATATAATGCCATTTAGAGGTAAGAATTCCTATTGCTTTATTGGGAGCTGAGATTGACAAAGCTTGCTCGCCGGAGGAAATGAGACATTTTGGACACATTTTAGCACAGAAACCTGAGGTAATAAGCTCTTGCCATTAGCAGTATGTCTGTCAGTGCCCCTCGAGATCTCCTTAAACCATAGTTACATTTTAACACTTGTGACAACACGAGGATTTTTCAGAGGAACCAGAAATGATTGGAACCTTTAAACCTCCACGGATTTGGAGACTGATGAATTTTTAATGTTGCAGTTGGATAGCTTTGTGAAGATATTTCCAGGCGTGACCCACGGATGGACATTGAGATACAACAATGATGACGAATCAGCTGTTAAAGTTGCAGAAGAGGCTCATCTGGACATGCTGAATTGGATTACCAAGTATGTCAAGTGACTTCAATATGTCAAGACTTGATTTATCCTTGTCCGATATCGAGGCTGCGTTTTTCAAGCATTGTACCTGAATAATTACCAGAAATGTCAGTATGTGTTAGCTTCATTCATTTGATTCTATGAAAAATATACCCTCTTCTTCAAAAGTGTGTGTCTGTGACTCATGCAAAACTGCTAATCATATGAAGAGTGTACCCTGTTCTTCAAAAATGTGTCTATGACTAGTGAAAAACTGCTAACCAAAACTAGCCCAAGTCAATCATTAAACCTTCATCAGTTCTATTTTTCCATATGCTAAAATAAGATGGACACTTTTCCTTGTGGTTGTGGATTGGCCTTGATGTTCTCCTGGGACAATAAGCGATAGCAACAAGTGATATTTTCCTTTCCATTCTTTCAATATCTTGCAATCGGTCATTTTGCTTAATAAAAGAAGCCAATCATCTATTTGCAACAAATGGCAATCTCGAAAGGTACTTATTACTTGCTCCCCTGACTTATTAGAAGAATTTAACCGTCACTTTGCCCCAGTATTCAGCTGAAAAAAACAGAAGAAAGCAAATAGAAAACATCATCATACATTAATTAATTATTTTCAAGGAAGGGAAAAAGAAAAGAACCAGACAAAGGTGAATTAATTTAATACAGTATACACTTCTCTGGAAAGTGCTTGCTTTGTATGCATGGAAAATGATCGATTCCCTAACACCGTCCACCAACTAATAGTCCACTCTGGGAGATTATACTATACCAATTTCAAACGACTCCATTTGTGAGCTTTGACGTTTGTTTTAAGTTCTTTTTGCTCCTCTAGGACTGAAGTATCAAACTCTTCTCGAATCCCAATTCCGACAAAGATTTCCTTCTTGCAAACTAAAGGTACAAAGTTTGCCAAGATTAAGAAATGGCAGGTCCACAGTGTTGTTCAAACCCACCAGATTTAAGCGGCAGTTGTGGAGGAGGCCATGAGGAAGAAGTTGGAGGCCTCAGGAGTTACATTACAGGCTCTGACGATTCCAAGATTGCTGTTTTGCTTGTCTCTGATGTTTTTGGTATGCTTTTTCTTCAATTACTGTAGAAATATTAAACTCAAATCAGTTATTACTGATCTGGGGTTTTGTAAAGTTGCACTTTTTTTTTCCTTTGGTTAAATTTAAGGGGTTATGCACTTCTCTCTTTGCAGGATATGAAGCTCCAAAGCTGAGGTATGAACTTTCAGAATTTTGATCTTTTAGAGTTCTTCTAGATGCTTTCTCTTCAATCACTGTCAGGTAGGCTGCATTAGGATCATCATCACTTTTACACATTGGAGGATGGTTGTGCATCCTTTTCTCATAGCATTCATTTGAGTCTGGTTTGTGGTAGATTGCGGCGCCGATGGAATTTAGTTTATCCTTCTTGATTGTCACAAGCTCGCAACACATGGAAACCGTAAGATTGGACATTTCTGGAAGGACAACTCCACAAAGTTAATAATAATCAGCTTGCTTGAGAGTGTTAAGACCACTGTTACGTTGGGTTCATACCTTTCCATATCCGAACGTCCTCCTCAAGTGTTTGATAAACAGGAGTAGCCGACCAAATAAAGTAACCTCCTGGTCGAAGGACTCGGTTCAATTCCAGAAGAAGAGTACCACCTTCATCAGAATTAGGACTCACTCAGAAGCCTGAGTAAGCAAATGTTCATTGATAGAGATCAAATTGAGATCCAACCAAAATTCAGAGTTATAGAGGAAGAACCTTCTACATCCCAGGGGACTCTGCAACGTGCACAGTGCACAACATCAAAGACTGCTAGGAAATGGAAGCCTTTGGCTACCCATTACTGTTCTTTCTATGGATTTTGCGTGCTTGTGCTCATTTGAAGCATACATTCGGAAACTTTGTAGTTTCTACTAGTCATGAGCTTTAGCATCGTACAGTTATCATTGCAAATGAAAATTATATCCATGCCAGTGATTCTAGGTTGTTGCCATATCATTTATGTTTAATCATAGTAGACAGCAATATGTGATTTCGAACCTAATATCTCAACATTCAACTGTAAAGGAAGCTTGCGGACAAAGTCGCAGGCTTTGGATTTTATGTTGTAGTTCCAGATTTTCTCCAGGGAGATTATATGGTATGGGGGGTGACACCTGTTGAGGAGTGGATGAAAAAACATGGACCCGTAAGTCCTCTTCTTCATCATGGATGCCTAAATATGGACGTGCAGTGCCTATTCTAAAAATCATACTAACATTCACCATTTTCATTTCTCGAACTACTCTAGAAGATTAAAGAACCAAATTTTCCTGGTATTGTGATTCTGTTTTTCTCTCAGATTAACGTGTTAAATTTTCCATTACTTGCGGTTTTATTCCTTTATATGTCTAATTTACTTCATTATATCAGTTTCCCTTTGGAATCTCCTAGTTTTGCTGGAAACAAGTAGTTTAAACAGAACTAGTGCTCTTCAAATAACATTTATTAAGAATACTATTCATGCAGAAATGTTGTTTCCATGTTTATCTCCTTGTAATTTGGAACTTCTATGAGATTTTGATCTTGATCACTAGCTTCTATCAATCTCCTTTCCTTTGAGTATGAGTGTAGTTTTTGCTAATCTTTCTTGCACTTTATATTACCTCATCATTGCTCTGGTAGAAAAATCTTTACTAGTCTATTATCTCTTGGTAGTAACTTAAGAAGAAATAAAGAAAAGTAAAAAGAGTCTACTGTATGTTGAACGATTACTCTTTTGAATATCAAAAATATTTGCGTGATTGGTGTTTTTCATTCTGCTCAGTTGTGGTATTGAATTATTTATTTTGTAAACTTTTGTCTTCTTTAAGGATCAAGCATTAGAGCACGCAAAGCCCGTCCTTGAAGCTCTAAAAAGCAAAGGCATCACTAAGGTCGGGGCTGCCGGCTTTTGTTGGGGAGGTATGATCTTCATCTGAACAACTGATGCTAGTTTAATTTACCTTGCATGTTCATATGATCATCAGGTGCTGGTGCGACTGCTTTTTTTCATTTTTACATTATGGAGACAACTTTTTTACTTTCCTGAGACAAAAGTTGTAGGCATGTAAAGATGCAAAATGAGATAACAAATCAGACAATTTAAGCTGCCTTGAAAAACCAAGGAGTTAAAACAATAGGTGCCGTAGGTCTTTGCTGGGGAGGTAAAACCTTTAGTCTTCTTAGAGATTATAAAGGAAAAGTGCATTTAATCACCATGAACTGGAAATGCGCATGCAGAGAGCCTCATATTTATTTTCTTATGTATTAACTATTCAGCGTTGCCTGTTGTGAAACTGGGTAGCAATCCTGATTGGATTCAGGCTGGAGTTGTATGTCATCCCGTTTTACTAACAGAGGATGATATGAAGGGTAAGTTTCCTTTAAACTTATTAATTTCAATGTCCTCCATTGTTTTTGTAATTGATGGAAGTGGAATGTCATTGCAGAGGTGAAGGTTCCTCTTGCTATATTTGCAGCTGAGCTTGATGAGTTCGTTCCTATTGAGGAGATAAAACGTTTGGCACATGTTTTAGCTCAAAAACCTGAGGTAAGAAACTCTTGTTTTGAGTTATGTGGCTGTCATCGGGATAGAAAATTTGTTAGTTCCTGTGTAGCTAAGAATTGTAACAAGTGCAAAAAACAAGCATTCCAGAGTTTCTATTGACTTCAAAGTCATGTTTTGAGGCTCCATATGCTTTTAGGTTATTACATATAGATTGCGTGTTATGCAGTCATTATGCAGCATCATTTACATCATTGCACGGACTAATTGATTTTTGTTCTATGGCAGGTTGAAAGCTGCCACAAAATATACCCAGGAGCAGTACACGGTTGGACTACTAGATATGATGACAAAGATGAAGTCGCTGTTAAGAATGCAGAAGAAGCCCATCTTGATATGCTGAACTGGATGACCAAGTATGTCAAGTGAACAGAATAAAGACCTTATTGGGAATTGATGTTCTGGAACATGAAGCTGCAGATGTCCCATGAATAGAATAAAGACCTTATTGGGAATTGATGTTCTGGAACTTGAAGCTGCAGTTTTTGGGCAGCTAATTGAACGATTATGGCATATCTGTCCTGATGAAATGACATTAGCTTGAATAATGTGATTCTTATGGATTCTTCTGTTTTAGTGGAAATGCAATAAAAATAAGTTTCCTTCAATATCTGAAGCTACCAACCAACCATTCTTGAAAATGTCTTTTAGCTGGGTAAGAAGTGTTTTGAGGGCTGCTCCTTTTCCTACATTAAGAAGAAAGCTAATCTTTAAAGTCATCTTCCTGCAAAATTGGTCTCTGTTTTAATTAGTAATGAGAAGTGGAAATCACATTTCCCTCAATGGCTAACTAGTTTGGCCATTAGAAGATAGACACAAAGGCTGGCAATTGCTTAACTTCAAGCTTAACGGTTTTGATCTACGGAAGGATTGATATTTTTCCATACAAAAATGTTGCCTTCCTAAATTTTTCTTTTCAATATTATATTCCTTTGTATGTTGTTAGAATTGGATTATGATTATATAATCTCTTAATTTTTTTTTATCTTGAATTTAGTTATAACTATTATGAGTCAATTTCAAAATCTAATAATAAAATAATTTGCCTTATTCTACTTTTCTTATCCAATTTTCTCTAAAACTTCAATCAAAACATAATATTTATCACTAATTTTATCTAAATGTTGTTTAACAATATCATTTACCAAATATTTTACAAAAATTTTCCCTTTAAGCCACTAATATTGGCATAGCTCACTTATTTCTTACTTTTACACTTATTTTATTTTAAATTTTTTTATTTTCCATTAAACCTTTAACAGACATTACCTTTATTAAAACATCGATGAGAGAATTTAAATTATCATAACAAAATTTACTCTAATGAAATTATGGTACAAATTTAGATAATTTGATGAATTCTTATATTCATATTTTATAAGAGATATTTTAAATTTTACATGAGTTTATTTACTATTTTTTTTCTTTCACTTATATTATTTTAATTCTTTTTGGGTTTTATTTTTGTTTTTATATGTTAAATAAAAAAAAAGTTTATATGTGTTTTTTATATATTTTGTCTTTTTGAGTTTGTATGTGTTTGTCTTCTAATATAAGTTGTCTAAAACAAGTACGCATTCCGGGCTACTTCTAATGCTTAGAAGTTTACATTTTTCATGTTCGATTTTACTTCTTGCATATAGGGTTCTTCCTATTTGCTGTCAATGTTGATTATTTGGATGAAGAAGTGAAATAAGAAGGTAAACTACACAGTTTTCACTCTACATATATAACCAAAAAAAATAATAATAATAAATCTATTTATGTTTTTCTTTGGTCATAAATGACAAACAGACTACCACCAATCGTATGTGCAAGGTTCAAGGTACATAGCAATTATGTCAGGGCCGCACTGCGTTTCCAATCCCCAAAGCTGAGCTCAACATGCGGAGTAGGGGCAGTAGAAGAGCTTGGTGGCCTAAAAACAGACGTGACCGGACCCCTTGATCTCCCATCGTGCCATACTTATGATCTCAGATGCTTGTGGAACATCCTCAAATCTATATCCTATCATTTTCATAATTTGTTACTGATAACCATGTCAGCAAACTGCTTAGTTTCAGTTTTTCTGGGATTATTTTACAGTGTATGAAGCTCCGAAATTGAGGTACGATGGTACAGTTCATTCTCATGATCTTTATATTTTTTTCAGTGAATCTGAGGTAAGTACCTCTAAATTTTAGCCATATGGTTCTTCATCAAGTTAAATAAGACTTTGAAATATGCATTGCAGAGTTTTCTGTTCATTCCATAAGTCCTAATGCTCAATGTGCTTTTTGTATATTATTCATTGTGTTCAGACATAAAGACAATGAATACATGGTTGGAGCATTCTGTGGCTTTACAAATTGTAGTGATGAATGACAGTTGCCATTTTAATTGCTGGTTGATAGCTTTGTGAAGGTATTCTCAGGCGCTTTCCACGGATGGAATTTGAGATATGACAGTGAGGATGAATCAGCTGTGAAGAAGGCAGAAGAATCACACTTGGATATGTTGAATTGGTTAACCAAATATATCAGGTGACAGAAGAAAACCCAAAAGCCCATACCCTGAATGAACGGAATATTAAGCTCTCTTGATGTATGTGGGATAAAGGACAGCAGGAAATGCCAATCTGGGCCTTGATTTGTGAGTGAAATTTAGCCTGTACTTCACAATTTATTCTGTATATAATTGTATTAGTTTTATGCTACGGCCAGTTCATGACTGATCATCTTAAACAACCGCAAGACAACTAGTTTCAAATTCTTTCGACAACTTAAAGTACTTCAGTTAAAGTTTAAACAAACTTATTTGCTCAGGATGGTAGATATGCCCACGTTTAGATCAATACTTGGCCGTCACCAAAAGAGGTTCAATCAACCATGATGCATAAGTTTTCTGAAGTCTATTTCCAAGTAAAATTTCCAGTTTTTGGCGCACTTTCCTTTAATGAATTCTTTATTGGTGGTTGTGCTCCTAAGGACATAGTCAATTTGTCTTTAATTTTAAAAACAGGGAACGTCAGGGATGACCTCAAGATTCCAAGTTTCTCAAGATAGTTTACTATGGTTTTGCTCCCAAATTTGTCTTTAATGTAAGGATAATATATTAAAATGTTATGAAATTTAAGCGTTTGTAATTATTTTGATCGACCTTTTAATTTTAATAATACGATATTTAAATTTTATAATTTGTAGTAATAGTAACTTTTGATTGAAAAAAAATAAAAATACCCTCTTTAAAGACTTCTAATGACAAAAAATTGATATAATTTAATTTTTTTATTAACTTTTTAAAAGAAAATTTAAAAATAAAAATTTAATAAAATTATGTAAAATTTTGTTAAAATTTTTAATACAAAAAAATAAAAAATTATTATATGATATTTTATTTTTTAATCTCAATTTTTTTTACATATACTTTGTTTTTTAACCTCAATTTTTTTTTTATCATTTTGTCTCTAAATTTTATTAAATTTTCATCTTTAAATTTTATTTTTTAGTTTAAAAAATTTATTATATAGTGTAAATAATTTTATTAAATTTTATTTTTTTATCTTTTTAAAAATTTATTTTAGAATTTTAAACTATATGAAGAAAAAGAATAAAAAAAAAATCCCCCTTCTGTAATTATTCTTTTTTATTCCGTTTCTATTCTCCTTTCTTCCTAACTCATATAAATATAAAAGGACTTTAAACAAAATAAAAAATTATATTTAATCAGTGAATAGGAACATATTCTATTTCAGATTTGTGCAGCCGCTCTGACTTCTATTGAGAGGCCACTCGGGGAGAGAGCCATTTTTGGGCGAAATACGTACTCTTCTGTGCCCCGACTAAATCCTATTTATTGTAACAAAAGGCCGATACCTTGGCGCAACTAAGCGAATTCAAAAGTTATTTTTATTTTTTTTAGGTAAAAGTCATTATTGTTATAAATTGTAAAATTTAGATATCGTTTTATTAAAATTGAAAAATAAGGTATAAACGTTTAAATTTGAGATATTTTAATATATTATCTTTTAATGAAACTGGTGACATCTCACAGAAAAACAAAAACAGAGAACGTCAGGGATGACCTCAAAATTCCAACAAATAGTCCACGTCTGGGAGATTATACTGTATCAATTTCAAACGACTCCATTTGTGAGCTTTGACGTTTGTTTTAAGTTCTTTTTGCTCCTCTAGGACTGAAGTATCAAACTCTTCTCGAATCCCAATTCCGACGAAGATTTCTCTTTGCAAACTAAAGGTACAAAGTTTGCCAAGATTAAGGGATGGCCGGTCCACAGTGTTGTTCGAACCCACCAGATTTAAGCGCTAGTTGTGGAGGAGGCCATGAGGAAGAAGTTGGGGGCCTCAGAAGTTACATTACAGGCTCTGACGATTCCAAGATTGCTGTTTTGCTTGTCTCTGATGTTTTTGGTATGCTTTTTCTTCAATTACTGTAGAAATATTAAACTCAAATCAGTTATTACTGATCTGGGATTTTGTAAAGTTGCACTTTTTTTTCCTTTGGTTAAATTTATGGGGTTATGCACTTCTCTCTTTGCAGGATATGAAGCTCCAAAGTTGAGGTATGAACTTTCAGAATTTTGATCTTTTAGAGTTCTTCTAGATGCTTTCTCTTCAATCACTGTCAAGTATGATTAGAATCACTGTCAAATATAAGTGTTGGAGGGAGGAAAAGGTGGAAGAGAAATAGTTAACTTTTCCTTGTCATATAACCTGTTCTTTCTATGGATTTTACGTGCTTGTGCGATGGCATTTGAAGCATACATTCAGAAATTTTGTAGTTTCTACTAGTCATGAGCTTTAGCATCGTACAGTTATCATTGCACATGAAAATTATGTCCATGCCAGTGATTCTAGGTTGTTGCCATATCATTTATGTTTAATCATAGTATATAGCAATATGTGATTTCGAACCTAATATATCACCATTTAACTGGAAAGGAAGCTTGCGGACAAAGTCGCAGGCTTTGGATTCTATGTTGTAGTTCCAGATTTTCTCCAGGGAGATTATATGGTATGGCCCCCCTTAGCTATTGAGGAATGGTTGAAAAAACATGGACCGGTAAGTTCTCTTCTTCATCATGGATGCCTATATATGGTCGTGCAGTGCCTATTCTAAAAATAATACTAACATTCATCATTTTCATTTCTCGAACTACTCTAGAAGATTAAAGAACTAAATTTTCCTGGTATTGTGAATCTGTGATTCTGTTTTTCTCTCAGATTAACACGTTAAATTTTCCATTACTTCTGTTTTATTCCTTTATATGGCTAATTTGCTTCATTTTATCAGTTTCCCTTTGGAATCTCCTAGTTTTGCTGGAAAAAAGTAGTTTAAACAGAACTCCTGCTCTTCAAATAACATTTATTAAGAATACTATTCATGCAGAAATGTTGTTTCCATGTTTATCTCCTTGTAACTTGGAACTTCTATGAGATTTTGATCTTGATCACTAGCTTCTATCAATCTCCTTTCCTTTGAGTATGAGTGTAGTTTTTGCTAATCTTTCTTGCACTCTATATTACCTCATTGCTCTGGTAGAAAAATCTTTACAAGTCTATTATCTCTTGGTAGTAACTTAAGAAGAATTAAAGAAAAGTTAATGAGTCTACTGTATATTTAACGATTACTCTTTTGAATATCAAAAATATTTGCGTGATTGGTGTTTTTCCTTCTGCTCAGTTGTGGTATTGAATTATTTATTTTGTAAACTTTTGTCATCTTTAAGGATCAAGCATTCGAGCACGCAAAGCCAGTCCTCGAAGCTCTAAAAAGCAAAGGCATCACTAAGGTCGGGGCTGCCGGCTTTTGTTGGGGAGGTATGATCTTCATCTGAACAACTGATGCTAGTTTAATTTACCTTGCATGTTCACATGATCATCAGGTGCTGGTGTGAATGCTTTTTTTCATTTTTACTTTCCTGAGACAAAAGTTGTATTAGGCATGTAAAGATGCAAAATGAGATAACAAATCAGACAATTTAAGATTATTTCATTATCTTTAGTTTGTTAATATCAGATTCTTGTTATCTCAGCAAAGGTTGTGGTGGAACTAGCCAAGTATGCCTACATCAACGCTGCAGTGCTGTTACACCCTTCTTTTGTCTGTTTGGAAGACATCCAGGGTATAGATTTTCTTTTAAACCTAGTATTTTTTTTTTCTTGTTCATTATGCTTATTGGCGAGCAAGGCTTGGTGAAACATATTTTATGTTTTACTTGAATTAGATTAAGTTCTGACGGCATAGTACTTCGTGTCATTAGTATTGATATCTTTCCCTGTTAATTGAAATTGCTGTACCTTGTTGTCAAGTTCAGCTGAGCAGCGTCTTGTGTGCTCATTTCTCTAGTTATAGTTGGACTTGGATCTCTTGTTTCCTTATCAGAATTCAAGGGAGTTTTAGCTGTCTCTTAAGACCTCTAGTTCCTGAATCTTACAGTTAAAATTTCGTGGCATTTTTTCAGCTGTTAAAGTTCCAATTTCAATATTGGGAGCTGAGATGGACCAGAAATGGCCACCTGAAGTGCTGAAAACATTTGAGGAAGCGTTAAATGCTAAGCCTGAGGTAGGAAATCAAGAACCTGTGTCCATATCCATGTGGCTTCATGTAGATACAATGCTGATAATCTCTTCTTTTTGTGATCATAACCTTAATACATAGTTATACTCATCAGACCTACTGTGTTTTCTTGGTAACCGGACGCTTTCTACCATAGATTCCCTTCTATGAGATGAAAGGATATGATTAGCATATATGATACTTCTCTTTAGCATAGTAGCGATCAAGAATTGTCTATAGAACGGGCTAAAGGGATGGCAACTCTCTTGCAGGTTGATGGTTTTGTGAAGATATTTCCAGGTGTTACTCACGGATGGACTGTGAGGTACAAGGATGAAGATGAAAAAGAGGTGAAACTTGCAGAAGCAGCCCACCAGGATATGGTGGATTGGTTTATAAAGTACCTCAAGTAAAGTGTCGTGCAAAAACTGTAAAGCTGTTCTAATGTCAACTTGTTTGCAAGAATGGCTGTCCATGGGGGTTGGCACTTTTCATTTGCAAAGTTTCTGTTCCAAACCATTGAATGAGTATATGGTGTTCATGGGGGGAAGCATCAGGCTTTCCTGTGAGTAGTGATTTGAATGAATAAATACTCTTTGAATGTACTTGAATTGTTGTTTACTGGCTTTGAAAAGGTATTGTATGCTTTTTGTGTCAAGGTTGATGAAAGGCGTGTGGCTTTGATTGGGCATTGGATGGGATTAGCAAAAACGTGCCTCTTCAATCAGCGTTTAAATTCACGCTTTCATTCCTTTGATTTATGATTGAATATTATTTTAGAAAATAATATTTATCTTTATTTCAGAAAATAAAACGCCATCCATACGAGTCCAAATTATATTCTACCAAAAAATAAAATAGAATAAAGAATAATTTGAAAAAATATCATATAAATCTTGTTTTCCTGTCGATGGGCCAATGGATGAATTATCCATTTCATGTGATGGGCTATGAATATAATTGTTACTTGGAGATGATGGAAGGTTTTGGGCCATGCATGATGGCATTTTAGAACGATTTTTAAAATATTTTTTTAGTTTCTAATAGATTTTTGGTTTTACAATTATTATTTTAAAATATACAAAAACGTATTTTGAAATGCTGTTTATCTCAAAATTTAATTTGTGAACTAAAATAATTCCAAACCGATAAATTTCATATAGAAATCTCATATGTCTAACTCCTTGCACTAAATTGGCCATACAATAGGTGGTTATGTACTAATTTAGTTTTGTACTAAATTCTTCTATCTATTATCGATCGAACACTCAATTCCACTATCACTGACTAGTCTCATACAATCAATGTAATTTTGATGTCATCAACTTAGTTTTAGATGAATATTGTAATATCTACCTCACCATCTAATTAAACTATTAAAATGTTTCAAAATTTATTCACTAAGTTAAAAAATAATTTATAATACATATAGTGAAAAAATTTTAATAATTGATTTGATATTTAAATGGCAAAAGTCCTTAAATAATAGTCATTCTAATCATTCGATACATTTTCATCATTACTTTTAAAAAATACATGTTGATATATTTTGAAACGAAATTATCATTACTCTTTCACCTTTTCCTGCTTGGGATTGGATGGATGGTTGAGTTATTTCAACAAGTCTTTGCAACAACAAAAACAGTATGATTACACAAATTCACTTCAAATAAATATGTAAATTTTATTTGTAATATGTGTAAGGAAGACAAATAATTTATCTTAAATGCTTGTATAGCTTGTGTTGTGTGAACCCTTGCCTCTTTGTCAACTGTGGTGATGCTGCCCAACTAGGCACATGGGACTATGGGAGTGACATGTCAAATAATATGATATAAATCTAAAGGCAGCAAAGCCAATTGGTTTCCATCACAAACAACCATTAGGGCCCTCCATTACTTTCCAACATGGGGTGAATAAAGAGAGGAGGAGAAGAAGCAATGAAGCATCAAAATATATAGAATTGGACACACTAAGGAGCAACCTTACACAAATGATTAGACTAGCACAATAAATGTTGATCATCTTATAATTAAATCCTCACTCTCTTTGCTACCAATTGGAAAGTCTTTAGCCACTATATTTTTGCTTGGTCAAAATTTGGACAATGGGGTAGCACTACCCCTTTGTGCTTGACAGTCGATAAGTTTAACAATCAATTGTTGGACTTCCCTCAAAACCCATAGAAATAATCCTACTTGTATAAAAGAGTTGTGGGGTTCTTCATTCTTGTAAGAATGAAGATATTTACATAAAATTCTCTGTAAATTTTCACAGTAACTAACCGTGACAAAAAGATAGTAAATGGTTAAAGTACTCTAGTGAAAATTTCATTGAGTTTGAAATCCAACCCCTTAAAATGAAGTATAAATTTTATAATTATATATCATTCACTACTAAGTTCTCTTCATTTCATATGAGTAGTTTGTTTTGCTCTTCTTCATCAACCACAAATCAAGAAATGGTCATCCAACATGCACAATGTTAAAACAAAGACAATTTGTCACTTGAGTGCTATGCTAACAAATGCCATACTTGGTTAATAACACTATGATTAATTACCTCTTGAGGGTCGGCTAGATCAATTATCAAATTTTGTTCAACATTTTGTAATTGTTTGTAGTTATATACCTAAGATTCCACAATTGAAGAAGGCATGTGATGCACATGCAATGATGCAAATAACTGAATGCTGCTACGTGCCAAATGAGGTTCAAATCAATGCATTTAAATAAAAGGACGAGGTAGGTTATAGTATAATAATTATGATTAGATGGGAAATTAATGATTAATGTTTACCTGTTTCTGATAATCCCCATTTTAAGCCACGCGATTAATATCTTCTTGTCACATATGTTTGGGAAAGACCCAACATAAAGGAACAAAGGGAGGCTCAAAAATTCTGGATTTCAATTCTTGTTTCTATAAGGATCTATACATGCAAAATCTATTTTTTAAGTCCCTTAATTGCACTTGTCTAATAAGAGCAAATTTAACTGCCAGCCTGATGCATCATTCATGGTGAACTTCTTCTAGTCACATGCAATATATTATCTTCATAACATTATTACATTTCATTTTGCATTTTTACATTTACAAAATATTTACTTGTAGAAGTTCTAAATGCATGCCTTATTTTCTTTTTGTAGAGGTAAGAACATAATGTTTTATATCCCTTTTAGTTCCTCTTCTTTCCCTTTGTTTCATTGACAAAAAATATCACAGTTCAGAAGTTTCAATATCATACACCTTGTCTTTTATTCATTCAAATGGCCCATAATTTAGTATTGACCAAAAAGTTATTAAGTCAATTGGTTGCTAGTCGAATTATATGATTCACAGTTGAGACAATTTTTCACCAAATGCTTTACTCTATCACTAATTTGACAGTGACAAGGAAACTTTAGACGGTGTGTTGATATACTAGAAAAATATACATACTTCATATCAACTATGAACAATGAGTCAAACATGTATTATGAAACAATATCCATAACTGATGATGCTTTTGTCTTTTAACTTCTACTAAATTTTTAACTGTGACTTCACGAGTACTGTTGAGCAGCAACTGCTCCCACTACGTTGTTTCTCGAAGAGAATTTTGCCAAAAGTTTTAGAAACAAAGCATATTCATGGTATATTTGCATGGATGGACACTTGCACTGTAAACTTTTCTCTTCTCTTTTAGTTTCGTGGGTGCATCTGCATATAATAATAATACATGCATGGCTGGCCTGAGCCATGACGGTCATTCATTGGTGTACCCCTTGCATCGTTCATACTTCATAGGGATTTTTGTAAATTCAAATTCTCGACCGACCCAAATGCCCAAATGGCCAAATGCATTAATTTCAATTCCCAAGTAGATAATGCGCAAATATATGTGAGATCTAGAGGGCCTACACGCTTATGAACTGTACTCTTTTCATTCCAATTTTCCTGTGAATTTGCCATAAACAGGAACCCAACCAAAAAAAAAAAAAGGAAAAAAAAAGAGGGAGTGTCCCTCTAATCTCTATTGACAACAAGCAACAAAGAACTACTATGATAATGTACAATATTTAGAAGGGAGATGTAATTTCCTTTTTGTTTTCAAGTTTATCTCTGTCCAACAAGTCATAATCATTGCATACAAACGTGAAAAGTGTTTTGCATTGCTGCTTTTTAACTCTTAAGATTTTTCTACGTAGTTTCGAGATTATCAAAAGTCTCATTTGTTAGAAACACAAAAATGGCTCTATCTGGAAAGTGAATTGAACATTAACATTAGCAAATGAAGTATGTTGTTGAAGTTAAATATGAACCAAACAATGGTATTGAAGCATTTTTTCTTGTTTTAGAACGATAATTTTTCTTTTCAGATACATAATATTAACAAATAAAATATAGACCCTGTCCTAAAAAGTGTAATGATTACTGATTCATGCTCAACAAAATAATTAAGCACATTTCAAATGGGTTCGGAAATTGATATTTTTTCTTTTGGGCAATTTATAAATTGGAATCTTAGCAAAAAAAGAAAAAGAAAAATTCATAAATTGACTGTTTCTCAAAATTAATTATTCAAATTTATGAATAGAGTGGGTGGCTGGCAAGTCTTTTCTTAAATGTAATAGTATCATGTCCAAGCTCCAAAATTCAGTGAGCTTTCCGTTGCCACAAAGCTGGGATTTTTCTTTTCTTTTTCTTTTTCTTTCTTTTTTTTCCATTTTTTTCTTTTGGGGCTTATGTATATTGAAAATTTCCTGGATGAAAATACTTGCACATATTTCCAGTCCCATTTCCTCTCTCTCTTTCATTTGTGCTCTCTTTCTTTCAACTTGAAGAAGTACAGAGCATCATTTGCTCAAAGATCTCTCCTTGAAGAGTAAAGATCTCAGATTTATTGGATTTACTCCCTGAAAAAGGCTAAAATCTCACGAACCTTGTAAGAAAGTTGGTTTCTTGGTCACCCCATTGTTGCTCAAAGATTAGAGATCATCGCCAAGTCTTTCCTTTCAAGTGAAACATTTGAAGATAAAACTCCTATTTCCAGTTATCCCAACATATACACTTCCGCCAAGATTCTTTCTACTAGTTTTAGCTCATTTTTCTTTTCTGTCCAATAAAAGTTTCCTCTTTTTCCGTTCGGAAAGATTTAGTTCCTTCAACAGTTTTCTGGATAAGTTTTAAGGTTCCCATTTGTTTGCTAATTGTTCTTCTTACTTCGTATTTTTGCTTCAAAATCTGTTCGGGGTTTTTCTTAAAACTGACTGTTTTTCTTGTTATTTTTCATCCATAAATCTTATACTAATTGTTTTCATCCAGAGCCCATCAAAAAGAAGGAATTTTTTGTCTGAATCTTTGGTTAGAAGTCAACCTTTTGCAGTTGTCTATTGATCTACACTTTGCTTACTGATTGTGTTAAAAATTATTTTGATGCTTCGTTGCTGAAACATGCAGGCTGATCAGCGGAAAAAGGTAATTTTCCCTTCATATCCAATCATATGGTATGTTTTTCTGTGTTTTCTCTTTTCAGCTTTGTGGAAGTTATTGATTAAATGCTTAGGTTGCAAGATCTGGTCAATTGTTTAGGGGCAACATAATTTGTGAAATCTCTCCAATTTATTCCTTTTTATCTAAAAAATATTCTGTTAGTCTGCAGTTGAGAAACATACTTGAAAGATAGGGAACCTGTTGGGTGCTTTATTATTTTCTTTAACAGTTGTACATATAGTTTGATATCGGATTAAACAGTTAAAGTACTGTATGCTTATGTATTGTTCAAGATGGGTCATCTGTATTACATTGCATTTAAGAATTGTGATAAATGGACTTTGTAGCAGCTTTTAATATGGCAGTAAATGTGATGTCTTAACTTCTATGGATGGTTTTTTCTTCCATCTGATTCTTCAAGAGTTGGATTTTGTCGCTTGACACTTAACACTTCAGATCGTTGAACAATAGACGTGTACTTAGCTAGAAATGAGAATCCAAGTGTTGCATTACTTATAAAGTGAAAGTCGATTTGTGTTGCTTATATTGTTGCGCAAACAATGCAAAGGAAACTTTTGTTACTTATTTCATTGCGGAAGCAATCTAAAAGGGTCTTAGCTTCTATTGATTCCTCAATTAAGGCTTTTGCAAGTGGTGGTGTTGTCCCCATTTGAATTTCTTCTCATTGAAATTGTTTGGATGGTAATTTGCACTGAATGTTCGGTTTTTTAGTTGATTCTGCTTATAGGAGAAGAAGCAACTAAATTCTGAATCTAGTAATTTCCTGCTGATTTGTCAAATGTGATTTTGGAGATTGGTTTCTTTATTACCTAGTGGAAATTCGAAAATATCTGGTCTGTATAGTTGGAAATTGAAATTCAGATGCATTTGGTGTCAAATATCAATTTGGATAGATAAATGAGCCTATTTAATTGAGCTTATGAAGGGCATTAACTGGGAAATACCTAGATTTAAACCTCTCGTTGTGGGGGTGATGGAGGGAGTTGGAATGTAGATGGGGGATCAAACTGGGGCAACCACAGCCAGTAATTTTGAGTCTCTCCATATGTAATTTGGGCATTAGCTAAAATTATTGATTTCCCCCTTAAAATTCTTCAGAATTACTTCTGTACCTCCTCTTTGAAAATTTCGCCTTCACAAGGATGGACCTCATGGACGTTTATCTCGTTTTGTATTTAGGAGCTGCATGCATTGAAAGATCTTGCTAGTGATAATTTTCATATAAGTGTCAAGTTTGTATATACTGATTTTTCTGAGGACTTATCATTCAAATGTATTTTATGGTGTCAATGATATGGTATTTTAAAATTTGATAATGCAGGCATCTGTAGATGTAGATTTCTTCACAGAATATGGTGAGGGTAGCAGATATAAGATCGAGGAAGTGATTGGTAAAGGTAGTTACGGTGTTGTTTGCTCTGCATATGATACTCATCTTGGAGAAAAAGTTGCAATTAAGAAGATAAATGACATCTTTGAACATGTCTCTGATGCTACACGTATCCTTCGTGAGATTAAACTTCTTAGGCTTCTTCGTCATCCGGATATTGTTGAAATTAAACACATCTTGCTACCTCCATCTAGAAGGGAATTCAAAGACATATATGTGGTATTTGAACTTATGGAATCTGATCTGCACCAGGTCATTAAAGCAAATGATGACCTGACGCCTGAACATTATCAATTCTTTTTGTACCAACTTCTTCGAGGCTTGAAGTATATACATACTGGTAAGATTTGGATTGCCTAAATAATTTAAACAATTGTCTTTGGTTATCGATAAAAATACTTGAACGAGAGTTGAAGAAGCTAGGTTTATTTTTCTGTGCTACACATGTCGTAAGAATTGTTGATTCTTTTATCTGATAATCATTAGTACTTTGGTGCAGCTAATGTCTTCCATCGGGATTTGAAACCTAAAAATATTTTAGCTAATGCTGACTGTAAGCTCAAGATATGTGATTTTGGTCTGGCAAGAGTGGCCTTTAATGACACTCCTACTGCCATTTTTTGGACAGTAAGTATCCTCGTACGTAACGAATGCCCATTGTAGATTTGTTCCCTAGGATTTGCATTGGATACTCAGAACTTGCATATCTGATTATTTGGTATGTGCTTGTAGGATTATGTTGCAACAAGATGGTATAGAGCTCCTGAATTATGCGGATCCTTTTTCTCTAAGGTGCTTATCGTTGAATGTTTCATGTTTTGCCCATATTGGTGAACCAAAGTTACTATTGAGAGTCCTTGTAAATAAATCTCATACGCTTATTCTCATTGCATTCTAATTACATTTATTTTCTCTTGTCATTTTCAGTACACACCAGCTATTGACATATGGAGTATTGGTTGCATATTCGCAGAACTTTTAACTGGGAAACCTCTATTTCCTGGCAAAAATGTAGTTCATCAATTGGATCTGATGACTGATTTACTGGGGACACCATCTCCTGAAGCTATTGCCAGGGTCTGTTATCTTTCTCATCTACACATATGCCTGCTTCTGTTTTTTATTTGTATTTCCATTTGCTTATTAGCATATCTTGTGCTCACAGATAAGAAATGAAAAGGCTAGAAGATACCTAAGTAGCATGAGGAGGAAAAAGCCAGTCCCTTTCTCCCATAAGTTCCCAAATGCAGACCCTCTTGCACTTCGCTTGTTGGAGAGGATGCTTGCTTTTGATCCCAAGGACCGACCTAATGCAGAAGAGGTACACCCATTTTCTTGTAGTGTTCTATTGCAAGTCTTAGCATGTTCAATGTGTCCCCCGCTTCTTAATGTGGTATTGCTTGGTGAGCCATTAGGCTCTTGCAGATCCATATTTTAGGAACTTGGCCAAAGTTGAGAGAGAACCTTCAGCTCAGCCAGTCTCAAAAATGGAATTTGAATTTGAAAGACGAAGGATAACCAAAGAAGATGTAAGAGAACTAATATACCGGGAAAGTCTTGAATACCATCCGAAGATGTTGAAAGAATATCTAGAGGGATCAGAGCCAACAAATTTCATGTATCCAAGGTATTACATCTAAAACTTCACCTTGTGTTGAAATTTTACTGTGGAATGCCATCTCTTGTTAACATGTGTACTTTTGACTCGATTTCATGTTTCTGTAGTCAGATTTATGTCTTTGTGGATTGCCTCTCTCTTGCTGCATCATGTAGGTCTTAGTGGAGTACTTCTGTTTAATTAAATATCTTTGTGACTTAAGAGTTTCAGTACTAACCTCTCCCTCTCTCCCTCTCTCTCTCTCTCTCTCTCTCTCTCTCATGCATAGGCAAATATTTTACTATTGTGGCCACTTCATGAAAGATGAGTTCCATGTACATTTCAAGCCTTCTCATTTTGTTCATAAATATAAAAGAGATGCCTGCCCCTGAATCTAAAGTATTTGATTCATTTTTTTTGTGCATATGGAAACGGTTGCTACTGGATTTTTTATTTTGTTATTATTTTTTTGGGGTGTGATTTGATTCTTAACTCAAGGATGATTCTTTTGATGTTTTACTATGAAAAAGAAGCCAGGTTATCCTTTATGAGGTAAACTTAGATTGGTGGTTACTTTATCTTTTATTTCCTTCTTTCCAGTGCTGTTGATAAATTTAAGAAGCAATTTGCATATCTTGAGGAGCGCTATGGAAATGGTGGAGCTGTTCCTCCTCCTGAAAGGCAACAAGCATCATCCCTTCCAAGGTAGTCTGGGTTTTGTGATGCTGATATTTTCATTTTCAAACGTTTGTTGGCATCTCGAGTTTTATATTTATTTGGGAACTAAAGGTATTTTGGGGCAGGCCCTGTGTTTTATACTCGGATAACTCGACACAAAATGCGGCAGAAGTTGCAAATGATCTTTCAAAATGCTGCATAAAAGAAGTTGAGAAGCCAAATACAGACAGAACTGCTGGCATCCCTATGACAAGACTTCCTTTGCAAGTACCTCCAAGTATTCAAGGTGAATACTATCTTCTGTGTAGAACCAACCCAATTTTATTACACTTTGTTTAGATAGCATTATTGTTTGATTACAGGTTTTGGATTTTGTTTGAGCATCTGTTGTATCAATATTTGTTTCCGACAATTCTGAAGTTCTCTTCCTCACCATTTACCTACTCACTTTTTTTTCCCCTCTAAAACGATACATATCTAGGCACTTACATTTCTCTTGCTTGTTATTTAATGTGGGAATGGTTGATTTTGATCCCTAATTCACACTTTCAATATTTATCTCATATACTCTTTAGCAGATTTAGATTTATAAGAAAGTCTTCAGAGAAGTGCAATGTGCCTTTAAACAATTTGCTGTATCCTTGATTAAAACTTGAGACTTGTGCTAAGAAGTGGATTGCATTGATCTGTGATGATGACCATCCTTTTTCTGGTTGTTGTGCTTATGTTTTCTTGTACTTGTTTATGTAAGCTTCCATAGATTTTTGTGTCTAGAATATAATGATATGTTTCTTTTGCTAATAACACAAGCCTCTTCCTGTGTATTTTTTAGTTTGATTAATGGGAGCACATTCAAATATGTGGTGCTTGCCCTTACGTCTTAAGTGAACATGGTGTTTAATCTGAACACATTCAAATATATGGTACTTGCCCTAAGGTCTCAAGTGAAAATGGTGTTTAACTACTTATGCTTTCAGAGGCTCTTCAATCCTAGCCTGATTATTCTTGCATTCACAGCAGGTGGTGCTGCTAGGCCAGGAAAAGTTGTTGGTTCAGTATTGCGTTACAACCACTGTGGTGCTGCAGCAGTTGCTGCAGAGGCTATTGAACAGCGAAGAATGGCTAGGAATTCTGTTGTTCCTAATCAATATGCTGTTACAGCCTCTTCATACCCCAAAAGGCACCCATCCTATAAAAGTGATAAGGAAGAGAGTACTGTTGAAGGGCCTACTGCGTTGCAGCCTAAACCTGAGCAGTACATAGCAAGGAAAGTAGCGGCTGCCCAAGTTGGGTCCGGAAGTCAGTGGTATTGATCTTTGCGTAACTCCGGAGGACTGTAGATTCCAAGATAAGAGTGAGGTCCACAACAATTCGTTTTGACAAAACTCGACTGCTCCGTATGATTTGGTCATTGACCGCCAAACTTCAGCGTGGTTAGCAGAATTACAAGCACTCTCGAAACCTGGGAGCAAATTAGTACATTTCTATTGGACATGGAAAAGGACTTCCATTTTTAACATTTTGGGTTTCAAGGGGCGCACGTTACTCATCTGTCAAACTGGCTGATCGAGATGAGAGAAGAAAACCTCCATAACATGTGGATGTTTGAATCTGATATAATATACTTTCACTAATTCTTCTTTGTGTACTTCACAAAATCAGTCATGAACTCCTTACATGACCTAGTACAGAACAATTATTGGTTTTATAACAATGAACAACTGTACTTTAAAAGTCTGATTTCATCTCATTCACAGCTCAAGCCAAGCGAATAATACTAGCGAGTAATACCTTTGGTCATCTAAATCATTGTCTTCCTTCGGTAATTAGTAATGTTCAGTTAAGAGTAGAGGTAGCAGAATTTGATGTTTTTGCCAATTTAGAATCTCAGCCTGAACTATACCCATGCGCATCCCACAGGAGGTGCTAGAAAGCATCTGCCGTATCTTGTATATTGTTGTCTTCTCTTGTTTAATCAGCAATCCCAGTTCTCTCTATGTGCTGAATTCAAGCTTCATTTGAAGCTATCGCAAACTTCAGAACTTTGATCACTGGGAGGGAATTCGGTTTGAAGATGGTGGGTAGAGAGGACTGCAAGGCTGCCACTAAAATGGACGATTCATTCTGTTAAAAGTTCTGTACATAGGGCCAGGGGTGCTGGTTTTCTGGGAAAGTTTCCAACTTCTAATGATCTCCAACAAAGTTTTAATTGAAGATGCATCAGAGAGTCATTTTGGACTAAATTCGATTCATTGATATCCCATCAATAGATAAATTTTGTGCTTGAGAATCATTTTCTTGATTTTATGTGTCTAAATTATGTTCCATTCCCTATAACAAAATGAATGCAACTTGCCAATTGAAGGTATTCTTGTGACATTTGGGTAGATTATAACGAAGGGGAAATGTGAGTTTTAGGACAAAGAAAAATGCACAAATCCACAATCCGACGAACCCCACAAGAATGCAAAGGTAAAATATCCAAGAGAAGATAAACCTCAAATCTAGATTCCCACCAAGGCCTAACCAGTCACAAAATTCTCCACAAATTGGCGGCAAAAAAACGGCAACAGTTGTTTCTCTTTACCCACAAATTCCTATTCTTTGTTCCGATTCTACTTCAACCTACATCTCCCAAACAGATTCTCTACACAAACACATACCAAGTTCGATGCTTTTTAGGAGGCTTTGCACTTCTTTAGCTAAATCCAACGCCAACCCTGTTTTTCTTCATAAAAAATTCACAAACCCTTTTGTCAATTTCTACCCAAACCCACAATTTTTGACACCCTCCAAAACCCTAAACCTCCCCTCCCAAAGGCCAGTTTCACTGGCCCGTTGTTTTTTTTCGTCCAATCCATCAATGGGCGATGCTAGAAGACCTCCAGTAGTGCCCATACCAAGTCCAGAAACCGCCGACCGGGCCGAGCTGTTTCGGGCCCTGGAGGCCTCATTAGGGTCTCCTTTCAGCTCTGCACCATTGGTGCCGAATCCTAATCCTTTGATCATTGTGATCAGTGGTCCAAGTGGGGTTGGTAAAGATGCGGTCATTAAAAGGTTGAGAGAAGTTAGGGAAAACATGCATTTTGTTGTTACTGCAACAAGCAGGGCAATGAGGCCTGGTGAAATTGATGGAAAAGATTACTTTTTTGTGAGTAAAGAAGAGTTTTTGAAAATGATTGAGGATAATGAGCTATTGGAGTATGCATTGGTTTATGGTGATTATAAGGGTATACCAAAACAACAGATCAGGGAACATATGGCTAAAGGATGTGATATTGTACTGAGAGTTGACATACAGGGGGCTGCAACTTTGAGGAATATTTTAGGGAAGTCTGCAGTCTTTATTTTCTTGGTTGCTGAAAGTGAGGAGGCATTGGTTAAGAGGTTGATTGATAGGAAGACAGAGACTAAGGAGACTTTGCTTGTTAGGATTGCCACAGCAAAGGAGGAAGTTAAGCATATGAGCAATTTTGATTATGTGGTTGTGAATAGAGAAGGGGAACTGGATGGCACAGTTAAGTTGGTTGAGTCAATTATTGACGCAGAGAAGGCCAAAGTAAATCAAAGGAATATAGTGATCTAGTTAGGGGCTTGTCTTCAATCATTTAGGTAAGTGTACTGATTGTAAAATTGATTAGTTGTAAAAGCTATATCATGTGTTTATGTAACGATAAGTTCTGTTGATCAAATTTTGTAGCTGCCAGCTATAGTTTGTTTTTGGAATATTTTAAAGTTAATGGCCATACCATTATCATTGGAGTCTTGTCATTATTTCGCGGTTTCTATAGTTGATGGTTTGGAATTCATAAAGTTGTCCTGCAATCAAGCTTTGAAAACTCAGTAGCTACTTGGCTATTCAGTAGCTATGGCTAACTGTCTGGATGATCATTGCACAGATGCATACATGTTTCTTCCAACAACAATGAGATTGTTCTTCACGATAACCTTATCTGTAGTTTGTTTCATTATGGATCAAGGTGGTAGATGTGTGCATCAATCATATTCTTTGGGCATGGTTTTCTCTTTCTGTGTTTATTGTGTTATAGTGTTGTACACATATCTGGACATATTTCTGGCTCCTTAATGGTGGGAAAAAGTTAACTTGCATAAACTTAATATGGGCTTTCTTAATCAACAGACTTGTTCGCCACTTCTTGCTGCCAGAAATTTCTTACAATTGCATGTTTTTGCAGGAGACAAATTGTGTGTGCTGGGTTATTGTCTAAGTTGATTGATTCATGCTACTTTGATGGATATAGATCTGCAGTATAACTTTTCCTAAGGCCACACCATCGAATTCCCCCATACAAAAGGTGAATGGTTACACAGTGCCAGAACATCAGTTTATTTGGTTACTTGCCGACATTAACCAAAGAAATTTTGTTTTATACTTGAACTATTGTGGTTCTTTCTTTATTTTGAAGTTGAAACTACTAATTACCACGATTGAAGAGAATTTCATGTTCTTCCTTTTATAACACTTGTTGGTCGAGGCACAGAACTAGTACAGGCTTCTTGAAGTACAACGGAAATAAAAGAGCCGAATAACATTGGAAATATCCATGAGCATTCCTGATTGAAAATATGCAATTATCTGAAATGAACATTGTAATTCTTCAACGGGACAAGGAAAATGGGGGAGAGTTGCTATTAGTTTTTGCTAGTTTCATTCTGACCTCTTAAGGGCAGGATGTCAATAGGCTTTTAGTATTTTATAGTCAGACATCATTACACTTGGTGCAAGTGTGTAATTCTTTATACCATTTTCTATAGATTTAGTCCAGACAGAGATGAGAAAAATAGAAAATATAGCTCAATTTGGCCATGATGCATGCCTGAGCAAACTTAGTAGCGCGTTTCGTGCAATGGCAAATTCAAAGTCATAGGCTGCTAATACGAAGAAAATGGTGAACAGCCAGTCAGCCTTTTGCTGATGTTGCTGCCGGATATGGTCCGGTGCATTTCTTAGAACAAGTTCTTGTTTTAGAATTTCTTCTCTCAGAACACTCAAATCTTCAAACCTCTCCATTCATTTTCTGTGGGTTGTGATAGCTTCGAAGGCAAGTTATATGTACTTGTGTTTGAACTAAGATATGGTATTCAAAGTCATAGGCTGCTAATGCGAAGAACATGGTGAACAGCCAGTCAGCCTTTAGCTGATGTTGCTGCTGGATATGGAACAGTACATTTCTTAGAACAAAGTATTGTTTTAGAATTTCTTCTCTCAAAACTACTCAATCTTCAATTCTCGCCATTCATTTTTTTGTGGGTTGTGATGGCATCCAAAGCAAGTTATATGTACTTGTGTTTGAACTAAGATATGGTGAAGTACATAAAAATAAGTTCATGTCTTCGGCCATTTCCTTAAATGCATGCAAGAGTAGTCTGAATGCCACTCCAAACCAACAACGTTGTTGAGCCAGTTCATGCAAACCTATTAGCTAGTGTGCATCAGCAGCTCATGGCTCAGACGAACCCTGTGAGGAACCAATACATGGTATTGTCCGGATCATTTTATTCCTTGCTTGCATATGCATTCATCTCCTCAAAATCAGTCAAGTCCGTGTTCTCTTCTGAAACCAAAATCCTCTGTTAAAATATGGAAATGCGTAGGAGTTTTCTAAAGGGATGTTTGTGTGCAATTGTAAGTGTGATTATAAGAACCAAATATTTGCCTCATGTTCTAAGCATATTCGTACAAGGGAAGTCGGGACGCGTACAAGACTTTTAACCTGACACAAGAAGACTTTCAGTTTTCCTTAAACCAATCCTCCAAGCCACAACAACTAAAATTTGCCACTTTTGCACACATTGAACTACTTCCATTAATTCCAGTTGTATGGTTAGCATGGCTTCATTAGCTTGAGTCCAAGCCAATACTTAAAATGGAAATTCAAAGAATGAAAAAAGGGTTTCGTATGAATTACGCTTCATTTTATATTTACGAAACAAGAGTTATTTTAAAATATAAAAGTTATCTAACGAATATATAAATTCAAAATGAGATAAATAAGTACTAAACAAACACAAAACCACAAGCAGAGAAATTTTCAAGGATGATTCTAGTGCAATTTTCCTCGTACTAGATAATCTCAATTCAATCTTAACTTGGTCAAACTTGATCAAGTGAAGAGTCAAGTCAAAATTTTCTTTTTTATTCTTTTCAATTGGCAATATTTTTAGTGGGTATAAGGTCTTATTCAAGCTGTTTCGACTTGTTCTTCTTATTACTCTGATTCTTTGTCCAAATGTTCCAGTTTCTGATTCAACGAAAACATTTCTATATACTTAAATGTATCACAGATAGAGATTATGCAAGGCAGGTGCTGTCCCATTACTTCGTCAAATACTTGTTTGAGGACAATGTAACCAATATTTATTTAAGGTCAATGCATCCAACTAAATGACATGACATCGTTTGATTAGCTGCCAACAGCATTTTATCTAAGACTGTTTACCATGTTCGCCATTAGACGCAACATCAGTTCAAAGGGATAAAAGTTATAAAAACTTGAAACTTCAACTAATAATGAAATTGCAGCAGCACTTGACATTAGTGCAGATTTAATCAAACATGCATGGCAACATCTCAACAATTCAAATAATATTTTTAGGACAAGTTCACATGATTCCCATCCCATCTTCAAAAAATTTGTTTGAATGTTTTCCTCTGCAACTTTTTAGAGCCTAAGAATAGATCCCGGAAAGGTGGGATGATCAAGCAAGATAGCAATTGCTAAAAGTTGGTTTGTTGCAAATTTAGTTTGGATGATGACTGCAAATTAAAAGCAGTCTCTAAATGTAGGAGGAGGAATTGATTTGTTGCTTTTATTGTTATGGAAAAGGAGACTTTTAATTCTTTGGATAAATTACATTTACAACCCCGGAAATTCGTGTAAATTGTAAATCGAATTTCGAAGTTTGGTAAAACTACTAATACTTCCTTAGGCCGACAAAACCTTTAATATATAACCCCCTAACATTTGAAAAAATAATGTGAGTTAGTGATATCAGTTAAAATTACTCTTGTGTAGACGAAATTACCTTTGATGAAGGTTTCTGTTCTAATTTTTCAAGACAACATTTTATTCCATCACCGAAAAAGTACTAAAGATGTATTGTTCTAGAGAATGCAAGAGACAAAAAGAAGCATAACAACAAACACAAATACTTTCAAAACTTGTTTTGTCTTAGAAATTCCAATCGCGGACAGAAATTCCACTTGAAGATGTGAAGTTTAAAATTTGACTCACAGGTATAAATGGTTGTTTTATAGTCTAACATTTTCACTTTAAAAATGTTCTACCTGGAAAGAGGGTTGGTTTTTTTGTCTTTTCGCGTTTTCCGGCAGTTGACTGTCAAGTTCAATTGGTCAATTGGAGTATTAGTAGTTCTTTTAAATTTTGGAGTTCGATTTGTAATTTACACGAATTTTGGGGTGATAAATGTAATTTACCCTAATTCTTTTAAGGATGACTTACCAATGAAGAAACTCGCAAGGAAAGTAGCAGAAAAATACCGACAATAAAAGGGAAGCTGCCTAGCAGAGACAATCCACTTTCAAGACCAAAAGTCAGATAATCAGATATATCCAAAAACAAAAGCAAACTATTACTAATAATCTTCCAGAAAAAAAGAGTTGGCTGCAAGAAAAGCAACTTAACTTTCAGTTTTCCTTGTTTTTCCTCAGCTTAATGACGTGAACCCCAAGCTCATTCTCCTCTGATCATTATATAAACACTAACCACAGATTCTCTTTTTCACAGCCATCATTATCAAGAACTTCATAAGTCCTGAACTCAATCCTATCCCACTACCATTTTTCAAACCAACTTCAGCTAAGAAGAATCCATAAAGGAGGAGGGATTTGTTTTACTATCATCAATGTACAAAGGAGGTCAATGATGGATCCTGCAACATCTATAGGTACTGAAGGAAGTGTCCATCTACAGATTTCTAAGCTTCATACAAAGCTTAGTGAAACAGGCAGTTCAGGCCTAAGTCCAGTCACAAACCTTGATCCTCAAAGCTCCATTGAGACCGATAACACAACCAGCACTGGAAATTCAATCATTACAGCAAGAAAAACGCAGGCAGACCGGGCACCAGAAAAGAAGTTGACCCTTTTTGCTCTCAGGCTTGCGGTGTTTGAAAAGGCAGCAACTGGATTGGGAACTCTTGGTTTCATATGGGCTACTGTTGTCCTTCTTGGTGGTTTTGCCATTACTTTAAGCACAACAGACTTTTGGTTCATAACTACAATTTTGTTGATTGAGAGTACTAGGATATTTAGCAGGAGTCGTGAGCTTGAATGGCAACATCAAGCAACATGGGGCATTTCTGATGTTGGAATCAGCAGTTTTAATGCAATAAAATCAAGTTCACATTTCATCATCAAAGCTGTGAAGAGAACTTTTAGACCTATTGCTGCAGTTGGGAATCCAAGCAGAGGACCAAGCAGGGAGATTACACAAAGTGCTCGCCAGGCCAGCCGTAAAAATTGGCATAAGCAGAAGATGCCAACCAGAACATGGAACAGCTCTGAGGTTCCTCTTATTCCTTTTGCTCCATGGGTGTTCATATCAAGAAATGTTAGTAAAGTTCTGTATTGGTTACAACTTGCCTCTGCGACTGCCTGTGTGGTTCTCTCCCTGATGAAGCTGATCAAGCAAAATTTTGGAGAAATTGCCAAGGGAGACTCAGACAAGAGGAACAGGAAGGCAGCTCTAATTATATTTTATTCCTTGGCGTTGGCGGAGGCATTTTTGTTTCTCCTGGAGAAAGCCTATTTTGAGTGGAATGTGATCTGCCGCAAGATATTCGATGAAGTGAACAAGGAATGTGAATTGGGGCCATCATGTCTGGTTCCAACTAAAAGATTTTTTTATGATGCGTATTCATTATGTGTTAATGAAAGCATTTTCGATGGCCTGAAACTGGATATGGTTTCATTTGCAATGGATCTCCTGGCCTCAAACTCCCCTGAAGAACAGCTCATGGGGGCTCAAATTCTTGAAGCACTCGCAGGAAGTAAGCGGTTCTCTGATGACACACTCCAAAAGATTGGAATAAACTTGTCTGTGATGGAAAGATTAGTAGAAATGCTGAACCGGAAAGACCCTCAAGAAGAAGAGATCAGGAAATCGGCAGCAGAAATTGTAGCACATCTTGCAGGGAAAAAACAGAATTCTCTTCGGGTAGCTGGTATACCAGGAGCAATGGAATCGATATCATCCTTGCTCCACATTAGCAGGAGTGTTGGTGATGCAGCTGATGAGATACCCGAGAGAAGGATCATCTTTGATGATGAAAATTACAGTTTCTGGACCTTTAATCATTTGGGACTAACAATTTTAAAGAAGCTTGCTCGTGACCACGATAACTGCGAGAAGATAGGCAATACGAGAGGCCTTCTTCCAAAAATTATAGATTGCACTGACGCAGGAGAAAGGTTGCTGACACATGAATCAGCCCCGTCGTCTCAGATTCTGACAGTAAAACTATCTCTACAGGTTGTCAAGATGCTGGCTGGCACACATGGTTCCACAGGCAAACAACTCAGGAAAGAGATCTCGGAGATAGTTTTCACAATCAGCAATATCAGAGACATATTAAGATATGGGGAGATGCATCCCAAATTACAAAAGTTGGGGATAGAGACACTAAAAAATCTGGCAATAGATCAGGATGCAACTGAGAGGATTGGAGGCACAGGTGGTGTCCTGAAGGAGTTGTTCAACATCTTTTTTAAGGAAACTACAGATGAAAAACATAAACAGGTGAAAATTGCAGCTGGAGCAGCAATAGCAATGTTGGCATTTGAAAGCAATAGTAATTGTATACGCATATTCAATTTAAAGGTAACTGAACAGCTTGTTGAAGCATTGGAAGATCCAACACTTAGAATCAATGCAGCCAAAATTCTACGAAATTTATGTGCTTTTGGTGGAGAAGATTACTTCGATCAACTAAAAGATCTCACCGCTGCAGGACCAACGGTAAATTATCTTCTGCTGTCCATTCCTTTTTTAAGTATCACGCCTCTAGGCTACTTATGCAACAGTCAAAATTTCATACAAATTTAGTGAATATAAACTTTCCTCTGGCAGGTCCTTAAACAAATCATGACAGAAGAAATGAAGTTACAGGAAGTAATGATTGGATTAGGTGCCCATGTTTTCAAGTTTATGACACCGCGGGGATCAAGCATCATATTTCAGAAAGCTGGCATCAAAGAAGCTGAAGTGGCTAATAAACTTGTTGAAATTCTAAAGAAATATCAGTATCCTTCCATCAAGGTTCCAAGAATGAGGAGGTTTGCTCTAGAGTTGGCAATCTGGATGATGAAAGATAAGAAAGAAAACATAAGAAATTTCAGGAATTTGGGCTTGGAGACGCAGCTGGAATACATTCTGGACACTATATCGGATATCGACAGCTTCAACATTTTCTCTGGGACTGTTGGGTTGAGCCGGCATAGAGCAACAATTCATTCACTAATTGAAACTGCAACGCAACTACTGGCAGATAGTTAAAATTACCACCTTTGTGGACTTCTCAAAAACAAAGCATTGGTTGTTGAATTTCTTGTATAAACCATACAAATAATTCATTCATAGGATATTCTTTTTCTCTGAAATAAAAATCAATGGGCACTATTCAAATTTTCTAATTGACTTTTCAAGCATTCATTTACCCAAAATCTCAATAGTTATGTGCTATTGCATAATTCATGTGTATTACTCAGCAGGGTGATAGCTATTTACTTTTTTTTCCATCGATTTGCATGAGCATATTCTCCATATAGATTGTTAAATGGCTACAATGCTTGACCAGCTCTAAGTCAACAACAGCATGGCAAGTCTTCATTACCAGACTCAACCAACATTAAGGAAGCAACAATATGGCAAGTGTTTAGTTCTTTCAAATTCTCCGTCCAGTGATTAATATCATCTCGAGTAGACGTTCATAAAGTACATCAAGAATGCCGAATGGGACTCATAACCATCTATAATATGGAGCTTAGATGGTTTTCACCAGGAATTTATAGCATGTTAGGAGAACCACAAGGAAAAGGGTAAATTTACATCATATATTTGTCCAAAGAAGGAGCCTGCTACTACTAAAATCACATGCAGAAAGACGAGCTACCATGACCAAAATGCCATTTTCCATTATTGTGGTGGAACATTTTCTAAGCAATCCCTTGTAAAACTCAAAATACTTCTTGTCAAATCAACGGACTGATTTGTTTCACTTAACACGCTTGGCATCCTACAGGAATGTGTACCAAGTCGAGCTCAGTAAGTTGTTCAAAGGCCTGCAGTTGATTGCTATTAGTAGTGTTTTGTTGGTAGATTGGGGTAGAAATGATATGATGATCTATATAAGATACAGAAATGTGCTACGTATGATCTAGCATTATGTATCAAGATATTAGTAATGTAAGATACTGAATATGTATCCTATGTAACAGCAAATTGATTTGTAAATTATTGAAATGAAGAAATTTTCTCTTTCTGCATTTTAAGATGGAGAAAGTTTTTCAAGACAAGTAGCATACTTGTTTAAGTCCCTTTGTGAGTGGGGTGCAGATATTAGAATGATGAGCTAATTATTCAAAAATAAATAAAAGAACAAAAGAAATAGCTAGCATAATGACCTGTGACAGGCATCCAATAAATAAAAGAACAAAAGAAATAGCTAGCATAATGACCTGTGACAGGCATCCAACAAGGTTTTGTTTGGGGGCAAGGACAGATTATCACAAAAACAAAGTGAACTTGATACCAAATTTGCAGGGTGAAACAAATATTAGAATCATTGCAAATGTTAAAATGGAACATGTTACTAGTGAAATGAACACATTACCAAACCCAAAATATTAACAATGAATCGAGTATGATATCAACTGTACACCTCCAGAATTAAATTACCTCTGCCCATGGTAATTACAACTAATGACACTAACCATCCTGAAATCTACCTAAAACACATCAATGATATGGCTAGCTATGGATCAATGCTTCTACCCAGTAGGGCGTTGACTCCAATCAACTTGCTGATATGCCTGCATTCTCATTTCTTCATTTGTTGAATTCCTGTCTTCTGTTGAGGGAGCAAAAGTAAACACCATGAAATTTCTTCTTTTTCTTTTGCTATTCTTTTTTCCTGGTAAACTATATCACAACACCACCACTAATATCAGCCAGCTTCTTTGTTACAACAGATGGTACATACATTTTTTGCTTTCCTCAAACCAAAAACATTATCTGTTTCGGAAGAAGTTCAGATCCCAACGACGTAACAGACCATCCATGATGTTACTTGATGGGTTCTTTACAACTGTTACGGTCGCTTTTGTGTCAATCACCTCACTGCCAGATGAAGTTTGGTTACTCACTGAAGTGTCCTTAAGAGGGGAAGGACTGTTTTTCCCTGATGCTTCAGGACCTACAATGGTAGTAGTAGGAGCTCCATCTAATTTTTTGCTGGCATCGGGATTTGGAACTGGAGCTGACAACTCAGGCCCATTGGCTGCTAAGCTGGGAACAGACTCCGCATTAGAGGATACAGATTTGGCAATTGTAAGAGAATCTCCATGGTCATCATTCTTTGATGGTTCAAGCGATTCATTGCCAGCTTTTGTTGATGGTTCCTCAACATGAGGCTTTTGGACCTCCAGGTCCTTCAGTGACTCAAGTATCGCTTCCATAAGCATCTAAAATTTCAATAAATCAAAGCACTAGAAAGAATTCCAATATAGGGGAATGCCCAAAAAGATTGAGAAATAAAGCAATCTATTACCCTTTCTTCTTCCTCAACGTTGTTTGGAAAATCTGCCAAGGTATCAAGAGGATACTCTACATACTCATCATCATCTATTGATGCAGGCACATGAGGACCATAAGGATCACCATTGGCAAGTTCGAAGCTTATCATCTTCGAAGATGAAGCATTAGGGTCACTCCCAGAGACTCCTTCCTGTAATTTAAAAGAATTAGTGGAATTTGAGCCACAAAAAATGCACAATGAAAAATATTAGGTGGACTTGGTCTACCAAAGACCACGTGTTACTGATGCGCACCCTTAAGTATTAAGTGCTTGCTCCCTTCTAGGATGTACAACATCATTTTCATGGAACAAGTTTCTGATGCGTGGTCTGTGGTAGACCAGACTTACCTAGTTGTTTTCCAGTAAACAAATACTTCAATATCATTTCCAAAAATTACAAAAACAAATTCCAGAGCTTGTAAACTTTCCTCCAACAAAATTTCTATTGGAAGAGAATGAGCGAAAATGGAGTGGAGTTCAATATAAGAGAAGTGTTCTGGTGGAATATTTTCAAAGCATATTCATTTTCTTCCTCAATTCTCTCAACAAGTTGGAGAGTCTAGAAAAATTTAAGGTGATACCTGAGGTTCAGATTGTTCATGCTTGGATGAGATATCAGAAGGGACCTGAAACAGTGTCGAAAAGACAATAATTAGCCATCATCAATGGTGCAAAATGAGACTTGGTGGATGCAGTTATATAAAAAAATGTTGTGCCTTGCTTGGGAATGAGGACACTCTTTAACATCTACTACCAAACAGCATTTTCCAAAGAATCTGTTTCAGGGTTAGGCGGCAGCAACCTACTACTTTGTCAGGTTCAAAATTACCATTTTAAGATATATTAAAAACTGCTACATCATCATTTAGTTTTGAAAGGTGGGATGAAACACCCTTAACAAGAGAAATATGGAATGCCAACCACCCCACCGTCCCCCAAAAAGGCAAAAAAAAAAAAAAAAAAAGATTAGCTGCAACAGATGTTAACAAAGCAATTTATGTTGAATTTTTTATTCATAAATCATCAGCTCATGCACAACTGCCAACCACATTTACCAAATACATCCCCTCATGCTACCGCAACAGCATCAGTTGTCTTACCTCAATCCTGCTTACAAGTCTTCTAGAGCGCAGCTGCCTAATTGCATCCTCAGTGCTTGCTGCTGGATCTGAATAAATTATAACCACTTTCAAACTAGAGAAATCATGGCACAAACTTGAGAAACCAATAACTAAAACTGTACCTGCAGAGGCAGCCAACAGGTTATCTGAGTTTCTCACTTCATGAACATTACTCCAGGCACCCTGGTAAGGTAATAAGTCAACAAGAAAGAATGACATTAGATTGAAATATTGTAGGTTGTTAAAATTAATACAGACGGAAGAGCATGTCAATTACAGATTACCCTGCCAAAATAATCATGCGACATATCAAAGAATGCACCCCCAACTTCATCCATAGGAGGTTGCAAAACATTGTTGAAAAAGATACTGATTGAATCAAAATAAAATTGTGGGCGCGGAGAGTTGTGATCTCCCTCAAATTTGATGATATTCTTGTCCCCCTGCCAAATAAAGTGTTATAGAGGATGATTATATTGAGCATCCAAACAAATGAATGGATAAACATCTATGAAGATACAAATTACCAAATAAACCACGGTGAGACTGCATTAAGAATTTAACAAATACAACAATAAAAATATGAAACCTGCATGAAATTGAAGCAGAAAAAAACCTCAGGCAATTACCAAACACGTGGAATCAATCTGTGAAAGGGTGAAAGCTAAAAATGAGTACAATCCCAAATTCTCTACATTGTTCGATTTCTTCATGTCCTCATCTTACGCAAGAAAAACACCATGTAAAAACACTAGAAGAATTTTCTCAATATTCAAATTCCTTCATGAAACTTGGAACACATTTTTATTCAGTTTGCCACTAAACTCAAAATTCTCCTAGCTCATTGGGAACTTGTTTTATCCTGATTACCCAAGCCATGAAATTCATATTTTGGTAGGGGACAAAATATTAAATTACATAAAGTAAATCAAATATCCCATATCCAATATACCAATCCAAGACAAAGAAATAGTTGATGCAATCTAATCTGAGAATGACACGAAACAAAAAAACATAAAATATGTTTGACTGATAAATTTCAAGGGAAGAAGGGGGCTGATCTACTGGAGAGCAAAGGTAAGAGAGAAGAGAAAAGAAAAGAAAATTCATAGTACATAATGGTTGGTTTTATCAAGCGGTAAATACCTGGTTGGTTTTATCCCTCAACCCTATTTCTAATAGGTGGATGTCACTTTTGCAGTTTCTTCCAACCAGCATTTCTTTTATCTGAATTGGCTTTCCTTTAACCAAGCCAGCTTTTTAGTATTCAAATTCTGGGTACATAACAATCTATATTTTCCTCTACCCCTCTCTCTTTGTTCATTTTTAACAGGTTCTTTTGCTTCTTTTTTCCACCATGGTTTCACTTTTTCTGTCTTTACCACATAAACCTCTATTTTCCATGCCCAAGTTCTCACACCAAAGACACAAGCTTTCTCTAGGTTTCAGTTTCCTTTCCTCTCTGCCCACAGTTTTCATCTTCCTAAGAACCGGTAACACACCAATACAACCATTCTTTTCCTACCACTTTTCAGAGGGGGTGGGTGGGAAACTGAAAATGTAAAGCCAAAGGTAGAGAGGGCGCAACCACAAAACACAAACCTAAGCTATTGTTATAGAACTGTAAAATTTCAAGACTGCCAGCAAAGAAAGTTACCACATAAGCTTCAAATATGATATCAGAATGATGGGGTTGTATAAAGTCATCCTCAACAGCATGACCAAATAAGACTGGAACAAAGCAAGTTTTCGCCGCCTACATAAAAGAAGACAGGTAATAAAATAACTAACGTAACCAAGTCAAGTGTTATAAGAATCTTGTACAATGAAGACCATTTCCATATACTCATTTGGATAAACTTCAAATTGAAGAAACTCAACAGTCATTACAGCAACAACAATAAAGCCTTAATCCTAGTATGTGGGATCGGCTGCAAGGAACACTAAGGTTTTAAAAAAATTATTAAAAAAAAAAGACCCTCAAAATGAAAGCTCTTGTCACAATATTGGTCTCAAATGCAAAGTGATAGCTCAAAATGAACACTAAGGTAGAGATACCTTTATGGTGTTTAAGTCCGTAATGTCAAACTTCGCCTTTTTCAAAATTGCTCTTCTCATATACTGTATTGCGAATTTAACCTGGAAAGTACAAGTAGATAAACTGGAGTCATAAGACAGCCCCAGGATAAACAGAGTTAAGCTGATGGTAAGATGTGCCGTACAAAAATGCAAGCTTTTACAGAATGATCTTCTTACAGTAAACTTGGGAAGCCGTATCTTATAGGTATCCACAAGCTCCATCATCAGATCAACCAAATCAGAAAATGGACTGTCAAGAACCATTCCTGCAATTGAAGGATCCTCAGCTCCATACATCAAGCTGAAAGAAGCAATATGCTAGCAGTTAGCTGATAGAATACCACTGAAGGGATCTCCCACAAAAAATTTGAAGCAATGAAATGTAGTCTTACAAAAAAATTTCATGAATACACAGTAAGGAGTCTCTTTACTACCTATTTCTTGGTGAATAAACACTTCTTTACAAGGATAACAAGATGTGATGGCCCATAAAATAATGCACAGGGAAACTAACTCTATTAATTGCATTAGCCAATCATAACCATTCTTAAGGGAAATAAGAAATCTCCAATGAAGCACCCTCCTTTCTCATTCCTGGAACTATTGAAGTTCCAAAGCATTAGTGTGGCCTGTGAAATTTTTCTAGCCAACAACTTTTACGCACTTTTATGCAAGAAATGATTACAAAAACTATGAATAATACACCTGTGGCTATTAAAAAAATTCTAAAAACCAAAACCAATTCGAACCATTGACTGAACAAGCTGGATTGAAGTTATGAATTTATAAAAGAAAACCTTTTCCAATTTACTCAATTGTGGTCATATTATGACTCCAGGAAGTAGAAAAAACACACACACTCCCAATATTGTCATATAACAGATTCCAAAGGGACACCAAAATTCTCCAATAATAGAATTTCTCAACATTAAAACAATAAAAGAGGAAACTTGAGAACCAAATATTTGGTTGTCATAGAGTATTGACAATCAACAAAGTGTGAAATTGGAAGCAACCTGGTCACAGCACCCATTGAACGGCCCCAAAGGCCAATCAAAGAAACATTTCCATCCGCCCGCAAGTAATCAACCACAGCTCTGAGATCATCTTTCTGCAAAACCAAACCAATTTTCAACAATCACTAAAAACAACAGTGGTAACTGTTAAGCAAGAGCACTGAATGAGTTTGAGTTGGACAAGAAGCATCTCAAAAGAGCTTGTTTAAAATTTGTTTGGTCAAACCTTAAAACAATAAAAAGCGGGATGTGAATTGATATCTTAAGCTAAAAAAGTTAATTTGCTAATAAGATACTGAAGATTCCCACGCAGCCCACAATTCAGGAATTAAACATTTCATTCCCTACTTACTTCATTCCAACCCAATGTGACGTGCTCCCCCCCAGAAAGTCCAGATCCAGAGAAATCAAGGGTAAAAACCGTGATGTTTGATGGCAATAATATAATAGCTGCTTCACTTCCATCTGCTCTACACCCACTGCAATTTCATCATAATAAAAAAATTCATTACAAAACCTAGCGGATCACAGAACAAAACCAGAATCAGATTACATCTAATGTTCATCATAATGAAGTGGGAACAATTCTTAATTGTTCTAGATGCAGAAATTAACAAACATTTCCAACTTTCCACAGCAAGGATCTGATGCAAATAGGAAATATAGAGAAATAACAGTGAATTTATAAACCATCTTCTGTCAATAGAATGGGGTTTACAAGGGAATACTAAATGATAGACCAATGAAAAATTTTCTTTGTCTACAACCACTCACAGCAGCAGAAATCCATTTTCTCATCTCAAGAAGAGCATTAATTGATCAGTTTACATTGTTGAATGCATTTGACAAGCCAACTGGACCCCACCAAATTTACTCATCTTGTAGGTGAACTCAGAAATCCAAGAGAACACAAAATCTTAAGGTACCGACAGAAAACATACACTATCTAAACAAGCTTGAATAGCAGCAGCATGTTTATGAGTGATTTTACATTCGCTAACCTATTTCCATGGCAGTATATGACGCAAGGTAATGCCTTCGCTTCTGACCAACCGATTGGCACATAATGACTACATTTAAGAACCTCCCCACGACAATTTACCACCTGCAGAACGTTCACAATTTTTAGTTTTCAACAACAATTTAAGAATCTAAACATATACAAAAATATAGCCTGCCTTGTAAGAATCACCCTTTATTGAGATATTCTTTTTATTTTTAAAGCAGAATTTAGTAAATCAAGATCTTTTTCATGTCTTGTAAGCAAATAACTAAGATAATAAGGCTGGTTATTCAGGTTTCAGAATAGCAAGCGAACATTCGATGGCCATGTTTTCAACATGGAAATAAAGAAATGCAAACTGAACTTTCTTTCTTAAGGATGTTATCACGTCTTACCTCCAAATCCTTCCTCTGGTACCATTTCCCTTTAAGCATGAATTCTTCATCTAGTAAATCATCTTTGGGATTGTATTCAGCTCTGCAGTCAGAAAAGAAGAAGAAACGTTAGCCAAAATGCATGCCAAAATTTAATTTGCTAGTTTAACATATATGTCCAGAGAAGTAAACAATTCACCACTCATACTATAGAAATTGCCTAAAAATCTCCTGCTATAGATTCCAAAGAAGTGGATAAATTGCATCTCAATCCAAATTGCATTTGCACTGATGTAAATTGGTCACCAACCTCCAGCAAACAGGAGGAAATTATATAGCTCATATGTTTTCCTTTTTTCAAAAACAGAAAATACACTTGATAGTGAGTCACAAGGTTAATCCAATAACTAAATAACTACCTCTTTACGGTCATTTTGCTGTTTCTCGCCATGTCTCATCTAGCTACAAAATTCAATTGTCCTAGCAATTCAAGACTAGATTTTTGCAATAAAATCTTTAACTTGACACATACTAACACGGGATATTATTCAAAACACGCTGTAAAAACAAGTAAAGAGATGGCAATTACCATGGCATTCAAGGCAAAATTAACTTGTACTTGCCAAGTATAAAAACATTCTATACAAAGCCAAGCAACTTCAAAGGAGTTCAAATCCAAGAAAACCATACATGCAACATGCATGATCGCCCACTTAATAATACCGCACGAACAATTCAAGTAGCATATTCCACAAAAACAATCAAATCTGAAACCACACAGAACGTAGAAAAGAAAAACAGTAAGACCAATTTCTCAACCAAGTGCATCCATTTCAACTTATTGCAGCCAAAAATAACCAAAACACCACAACCCATCTCCCAATTTAGGTAAAAATTCAAACTTTAACAACCTATAAAACCAGAACAGTGTCAAAAAAACATAGGGAAAAAGAAAAACAGTTCCTTTAACGATAGAAACGGAGTTGAAAAGGGTCAAAAGAAAATTCTTTTCTTTTACCTGGGCGGTCTTATAATGAAGTTAATGAGCTGTTCCATCAAGATTCAGATGAAACCAAGATCTTGGGTTTCGCCTATTCGTTCTCCCTCCCCCCTCAACTGTTTCAGTTTCTTGATGACAACCCTTTTTGTATTTGCTTTTGAAATTGTATGTAACTATAAAATTCTCAAGAATTACTACCTACGTTTCTATGAAAATGGGCAAATATTTTGGGGTTGTATAATGAGATTTTCAGAGAAAGAGAAAAGAAAGAGGAATGGAAGAAAAAAGACCAGTATTATAATATAGTTCTAGTATGAATTTTAAAGGGGGTTGCTAACCGTAAAAGAATCAAAAGAGAAAAAGATATTGAATGAAACCGGCACTCCTTTTTTGGTTTCGTTTCTGCCTTTGTTAATGTTTTAGGTTGGAGTTCGTACATTGCAACATAAGATGGTGGTCTGTTTTATTGCGTATTCATTTCATTTCTTGCAACCAAAAACCAAGCAAAAAATTAAAATTCAAAAAAAAAACAAAAAAAATAAGAGGAAAATATTTAATTAATTTCAAAAGACTTGGGATGCTAAATTTTGACTACATTTTTTATATTTCAATATAACTTTTATCTCAAAAATGTAATATAAAGATGCAAAATAAGACCACAAATTATGTAAGTTTTAGAAATAAAGCAAATTCCCTAAAACTTTTAATTTGTAATTTTCTCCATCATAGTTTTATGGAAGATATTTTAAGATTTACTAAGTTGTGCAATTTGGGTTGGAATTATCAGTTGAGTAAGTTGTCAACTTGTCAAGAAGTGAGAGGATCTAATGGACTTCTTACCAAAATTGAAAAGGTCCAAACTATATACTTTATTAAAGATTGTGATTTGGAAACTAGTAAATACACTCCTTATGGAAATCCTTGTGTATTTCTCTTGAACTTGCATATATAATCCAAATGCTTTTATTTATGTGCTTTTATTAGAGAAAATGAGGTTAATATGTATAGTAGTATAATTAATGATAGAAAAATAATGCACATAATAAAAAGTTATCGTGAATATATTTTGATATTATTGATCACTTTTTGATGTAAAATATTACGCAAATGTAAATGAAAAAAGAAATATTATTTCAAAAAGAAAAAATTGATTTTGTTTCTATCTTACCTTTGTATTGTTTTCAATGACTAGTGTGAAATGGAGTCTCTACGATTAATTTAGAAACATTAACTCAATATGTTGGACCACATTGTATATAAAATCTCTTTCTAGTTATGGAATCAAATGAATTAGTAATGGAATTTTTTCCCTTTTTTTTTTTTGTTTTTTGTTTGGTAACATAATAAAAATGACCTCTTAAAATGTCTTTTTACCAAGTCATGGAATAAAAGGAAGCAAGATTTTTTTTTTTTTTTTTTTGTGTCAAAAGAGCATCTCCACATAAAAAGAATATAGCAAGAGCATCTCAATGTGTTGTCATGCAGCAAGAAGTTGCAAAAGTCCTCACACTTCTTAGCCTTTTTGCAAATAATGGCAGAAGAATGTACACATATAGTTAGGTGAAATGAAGAAGACTTGAGTTGTCTTGCTGCTCTTTCTTTGTGCAAATATTATAGAATCTCTAGGCTCAAGGCTGCATACATATATATGATTCCTGTTCCACCCAAGATTTAAGTTTAATTGGACAGCAATAAATTTTTTTGGTATTTTTCTTACCTTAGAATTCTCAATAATAATCGAAATAATGTTGGTTCTTGCATCTCATCCATATTCATATGTCTTATTGAAAGTATCAAAATACTTGATCGATTGAGTAGTTAACCTCTAACTTTTTACATAATCTCTTGATGAATTTCTCTTTGTTTAAGTCAAGCATGACATGAGTAAGAGAGATCTTGGTAATTGAAATAAAGAAAAGAATTTGAAATGGTAAAAGTCATTGTTTGGAATACATACATAGAGAGCCCATTTTAGTGATAGAAGTTCTTTTTTTGATATGGTTAATTAATTAAGGTTTTAAATAATAAATTAAGTAGGTGTGGAATGATTAAGTGAGAGGCTAATGGATGGGAAAAGACAAGAAGAAAATGACAGAAGAACCATAATTAAATGTAATTGGAATTGATTTAGAATTAGAGAATTTTTTTTTACTATATTTAATCAAATTTTATAATCTTTTTAAAGTTTCATCTCATTTATAATGTTTATTTTATAATATTTTCAAATTATATAAATAAACTACAAAATTAAAATTAAAATTTATACCAAATATCTTTAAGAGTAATAATTGAGATAGTGACAAATTATAGTGACTTGTATAGTGACTGACGTGGCAATCGTAAAAAGACAAAATTATCCCTCATTATTTGTGTTTTGTAATGAGAATGAATGGATGATTTTGTCTTTTTATGATTACCACATCAGTCACTATACAAAGTCACTATAATTCGTCCCTATCTCTATCATTACTCTATTTTTAATTTTAACCAAATTTGAATTCTAACGAGCAACTAAATGAACCTATATAAGAAAGAAATTGGGGAATAATCCTACAACAAATCAATACTTGACATTCTACAAATCTAACATATGCATTCATTCAAGTATGGAAAAGAAAATTTTAAGAAAAACCCTTTATTCAAAAGTTTATGCTCAAACCTTTAATCAAAATCATCAAATCCATGTGTTACAACAATTTGATTGATGTTGGTAAAATGTTCTTTGAAATTGCCAGTTGATCATTATAAATGGAGAAGAATTAGAACCACACAACCTTCGGATTTCTTATCCAGTGGTCCTAAATAAAAGTGCACACAACATAAGTTCTAAAGTCAGCATCTTCAACAACCATTGAATCTAAGTCATTGGAAAATTTGAGCAAAAAGAGTTCAAAAATCACAATCATGCATGTTTTCCATTCACAAGAATGAGTGCCATCTGTTTAACTTGTGTTCATAAAATCAACATACCCCTTTATTGATCACACAAAAATCAATAATTGTTACTATCTTCTTTACAAGTGTAGAGTCCATCAATTGCCTCCGTTAATTTTACACCAAAGGGAGTGTTGTTTCAATTTCAAAATTGGACTTGTACAGATACTTTCATGAATAATAATATCTAAAATTAGATCTTTTACTAATCGTATTTTGTTAATGAAATAATATAATTTCATTAATAAATATTAAATTATAACATATAATATATAAATTCTAATTTTAACGAAATTACGTTGTTTTATTAATGAAAAACGATTGGTACATATTAATTAAAACAGAAAATCTCAACTAATAATATCTAAATGCACCCCAAAATGAAGTATTCATGTGATCCTTGTGAAAAGTTCAAATACTGACAAAAAATGGATCTATTTGAATTAAGAATTTTCAATTCATTTTCCACCAAAGAAAGAAAAGAAGCATATTTGAATTGTATGATCAATCTATGAACCAGTCCTAATGCACAAATTCAACACAGTTTTGTACTTAAAATAGGAGATAGTAAACTCTTTCACGTTACCCTTTGTTTCAACAGGAATCTTTCCAGTCTGACCAAATTAAATAAACAGCTGCGTGTTGTATGACGATGGCAAACTACCCATATTTTCAAATAGTAGAATCTCAAACCATAGCCATTTCATTTGTTGTTAATCAATGAATCTTTAACTTGGAAAATGACAGTCTGTTTTCCTCATATGCCAAAAATTCCTCCCCTACCATGTTAAATTCAAAGGAAAATTCAAATTACGAATTCTATGTGTGGATCGCATTTCATTTTATATTTTTATACTTTTAAGATAAGAATTGTAAGATAAAAATTATTTAAAAAATATAAAAAATATTTCGAAAACGTAAAAATGAGATGCTGCAGGTTGGACTCAATTGCAGATGGTTTGACTAACATTATTGATAATCCATCAATTGAGTCTCAATTCCCCCTTGGAGGCCACAAAGGAACCAGACACTATTTTCCGCCACTCAGAACACACCCCTATCTGCTAAGGGAAAGCCACCAAAACATTTCATGTCCACTCAAAACATCCCATAATAACAACATAAGAACCTCAGACCATTTCAGCCATTTGGCCTTTTTTCCCATCCATCATTCTAGTTGAATTTGTAAGTCAGAGAATTCAGGATACTACTTCTCTTCTGCAGCATAATTGCTGATCTTGAAGCCATTCTGCTGCAGTTTTCAGGTATGCATGCCATGTGTTAAGAATTCTGCATTCACGGTATACGTGAATGAAGGATTAGGAGTTGTAGGAACTAAGGAAAAGTGACACATTTTTCCAAATTCTAGTCCATTGATTTTGTAGATCTCTGTAGTCTTTCGTTTGTTGTTATTTACTCTGTCTTGCAGTTTCTTGGAATTCAAAACCATATGAAACTATCATCCAATGAAGTGGGATTCCGAGATTGTTTCACGTGACTGCAATTTATAACCACCGCCAGCCCACTTCCCGTCACCCCACCCCCACCATGGGAAATGAGTAGTAGTATTAGATAAATGTCGTCCCAGGTCCAGAAACCCAAAACTTCAGCCAGCACGCAAAGTTAAAAATGAGCACGAAAACTGGAGTATAATAATTGGGAAAAGAAAAAACCACTAGAAACCCACCTGAGAAACGCTGCAGGTGCAGATATCCACCTTAGCAGGGTTTAAGAGCAATGTAACATTAGTTCGAGACTATCAATTATTTGGAGAAAAGTCCTATAGCTCATCGACAACTATGGTGGTTTTTAGAGAAAATCGGAATATTCATACTATCTTGGACGAATTTGAAAGAATTGTAAAGTTTTCCAGAACAGGAAAGTTAATCTTTGTAAAGATTTGACTCTGGATGCCATAATGATCATCTTATTGATCCCAGAAAATGGTTCTTTTAAACTGAAGCATGCAATAGAACGTTTCGATGTCTTGTGATTTTGGTGACAATTTAGTGAAATCTAAATGCTCAATCCTATCATTCTATGCTCAAGACTGACCTTTTGATCGAACTAAAGTCCATTACTACGTTTGAAATTTTCTTTTAGGATTTGGAAATGGCACAAATCTTGGCCCCTTCACCACAATGGCAAATGAGAATTCCTAAAACCTCAATAGACGCCAGTCCATTGACTTCGAAGATGTGGAGCTCACTTGTGTTGAAACAAAACAGGAAAGGAGCAGTTAAAACTTCTGCCAAATTTAGAGTGTTTGCCCTTCAAGCAAATAACAGCACAATTAACCGGGTGGAACAGTTGCTAAATCTGGATGTGACTCCATATACTGATAAGATCATTGCTGAATATATCTGGTAAGTCCCTTTTCTTTATGGCGTGGTAAATACGTGCAACAGCAATGCATGAGTTCACTTAGACCTTAGTGTACTGCTTTCTTTTTTTGGTTGGGTGACTTCGTCTGTCATCAACATCACAATGTGTCTGCTAATCATGCAGATTTATTTGTGGTTTTTTGCAATCTCAATCGTCAATATTTGATCTTTTAAATATTGCCTTTTGGTGACAGGATTGGAGGATCAGGGACTGACGTGCGTAGTAAATCCAAGGTATATGATGCTTAATGCTTTCTGATTTGGTTCTTGGGTTAGTCTTCAAACATAAAGTTGTGATATTTTGCTATTATATTTGAGTTTAATTGCATTTCAGACGATCCCAAAGCCAATTGAACACCCATCTGAGCTCCCTAAGTGGAATTACGATGGATCAAGTACAGGACAAGCACCTGGAGAAGATAGTGAAGTTATCTTATAGTAAGAATTGACAATGCAGATGAGATTTATTTGTGCCTACTAATTGCTTAATCTTGACTTAATCTACTTTTAGTCCTCAGGCAATTTTCAAGGATCCATTTCGTGGGGGAAACAACATTCTGGTGAGTAGAATGAACTCATAAGTTCATGGTTCACATGGTGATCAAATGAAGTTCTTTTAGTAAAAGTTTATTTTGACTTTTTTTCTGTTATTGTGATGTGCGAAGTCAGTGATGAACATCTTCCCTTTTATGTGGCTAAATAGGTTATATGTGACACTTACACACCAGCTGGTGAGCCCATTCCAACAAACAAGCGCCACAAAGCTGCCGAGATCTTCAGTAACCCAAAAGTTGTACAAGAAGTACCATGGTAAATTTATTTGGATTCACTTTTCCTTTAAACCTTAATCCCTTGCAATGGATGTTGGCACAGGTATAACATCTGGATAAAAATTAAGAGGCTCACACCTCCTAAGCATATATATGGTGATTGTCTTTATTTATGTTTCATTGATCGCTGACTAGTAATTGGACCTGAAACAGGTTTGGGATAGAGCAAGAGTATACCTTACTCCAGCCAAATGTAAAATGGCCTTTGGGTTGGCCTGTTGGAGCCTACCCTGGTCCTCAGGTAATTTGGATTTTCCTTGCAAGAATCTATTAATCCACAATAGTGTGCCAGTACTATTTCTGATACTCATGGTTCCAGTGAATTTTTGTGAACTATAATTTTAATGGCTTTATAAGGCCAAACTATCTTTCATTGTGTATCATTGTTTGAACTCTTTGGCAATGTTAGGGTCCTTATTACTGTGGTGCTGGAGCAGATAAGTCCTTTGGACGTGACATATCCGATGCTCACTACAAGGCCTGCTTATATGCTGGTATTAATATCAGTGGCACCAATGGGGAAGTTATGCCTGGACAGGTTCTATTCCCTCCCATTGTTTTTAGTTTTTGGACGTCCTTTTCATGAGAATCAATGTTTTGGAGTCCTCTCCTTTGTTGTTTTATTTGTCTGTTCTTGTGTCAGTACTTGCCTAGATAATTTGCTAATTCAACAGTTATTTGGCAGTGGGAATTTCAAGTAGGTCCTAGTGTGGGAATTGAAGCTGCAGATCACATCTGGTGTGCTAGGTACCTTCTTGAGGTAATTATGTTCTTCTGTCAGGACTCAGGAGGATTTCCTAGATTGCTTTTTTCATAGTAAAGCTACCTCTACGTGAAAATTTTGGACTCAGAATTCATCTAATTAAGCAAATAAGGACTCCTTTCGTAGATCTTGACTGATGTAGCCTATGCTTCTCCAAGTAGCCTTTTTGATTTCTGAGTTCATGGTTCAATAGTTAGCCCTGTTGCATCTCAGGCAGATAATCCTATTCCCTCAATATGAAAACTGAGGCTTATGTGATTTTTGGGGGGTTTTATGGATTTTGACAGAGAATCACTGAACAAGCAGGAGTTGTTCTCACTCTTGATCCAAAACCAATTGAGGTACTCCATGTCCTGTTTTTCTTGCAACTCCTTTCCCTTACAAAATTTTTTATTAATCTGGAAAATCATCTGTTTTGCCCTAAATTGCCAGGGGGACTGGAATGGTGCAGGATGCCACACCAATTTCAGGTACTTTAGGATCTTTGAAATGACATAAGAATCCTGCAAAGAAAAGAGCAGAAGGAGATTAAATGATGTATAGCCATATGAATGCAAAAGTTCAAATATATTTGACTTCAAGTAGATATTATTGAATTTGTAATTCTTTTTGAACATACAGTACCAAGACTATGAGAGAGGATGGAGGCTATGAAAAAATAAAGAAAGCAATTCTCAATCTGTCTCTTCGACACACCGAGCACATTAGTGCTTATGGAGAAGGAAACGAGAGAAGATTGACAGGAAAGCATGAGACTGCCAGCATTAACACATTTTCTTGGGTATACTTTCCCAATTGATGCAATGCATTCTGTATAAACCGCATAACTCACATCATGATGCCCTCTACACCTACTTAATTTTCTTGACTAAACTATGCAGGGAGTTGCTAATCGTGGTTGCTCAATTCGTGTGGGGCGTGATACCGAGCAGAAAGGCAAAGGTATTGCTGTCATTAAAGCATCTTAATCAGCAACAGCAGTGCAAGATAATCTCATAGACTAAGTTTTTAGTTGTTACCTGTCTGTTGTGTGGTAGGCTATTTGGAAGACAGGCGCCCAGCTTCCAACATGGATCCCTACATCGTGACATCGTTACTTGCTGAAACTACAATACTTTGGGAGCCTACACTTGAGGCAGAAGCTCTTGCAGCTCAGAAGATTGCATTGAATGTTTAAACAACTGAAGCTGGAGCAGATGGACAACTACTTGCGTGGAAGTGGATGAACTCCTAAACTGAAGCTTGTTCTTTTTCTTTATCTCCATGGTGAGAGATACTGTGTAAATAAGGAACCTAAATCTAGCCGTCAGCCATGCTTAAGCTTCGGAAAATGGTTCTTTTGATGGGCTAATTGTTTGGGATCAGGGGGTTCATGAATCTGTTTGCCAGTAAATTGATGCCTTTAATTCTTGCTTTTTCTGCAATGTCTCTACGCTCAAATGATTCTGTTTGGTGTTTCTTCATAGCTTTCATATTATGATTGTTAAGCATCACATCACCAACAAAAGGTTCAAACAGAGATAAAATTGAAAAATTAGAGCAGTGGAGAAAGTTTCATCTCCCATATTGGAAGCAGTTTGAACTTGATATTCTACAAAAGTTTTTGTAGTTCCTACAAGAAATATTACTTCTGATTGAAAAGTAAAATATTTACGCTGAATTTTCAACAGCATCAATGGTCCCAGTAGTAATATAAAGTTATTTATCAGGAATCAGTTATGATCTTTTCAATGAGCATTTCTAGTGCAATTCTTAGGACCAAGGACCAAGTTTTTCAACATGGAAGGATAAAGAGATTCTTTTCCTCTCCACGAGGGAAACTCATAATAAGGCTAGGAATTTCAGCATTTCTTTGAACTGAAGATACTCAATCTTTCCGGCAAACCAGATAATATTCTAACAAAACCATAGATTTATGGTCACGTTTGGGACATTCTTCCTTATAAATATTCTCCATTGGACACAGAAAGGCTGTGATTAAATCAGGATTAAATCAAAGGCAATGGCTTCTGGAGCGGGCAAATCAGCAGCATTTGCACTTCTAGTTCTCAATGTCATACTTTTTCTTGTAGTTGGAGCAATTTCAGGATGGGCAGTAAATCATGGGATTCAAAAAGCTCGGGAAACTGGTACTAAAATCGTACTATTACTTCGACATTGAATTATGTAATTTGATTAACAGCAGCGTTTTTCTTCGATGATGATGCTAAAATGATCGCTTTTTCTGTCATAAAACTGCTTGCAGCATCTTTGCTGACAATCCCAGCTCGGATATTTCCAATATATTTCCCCGTTGGGAACATGGCAACTGGTTTCTTAATTATTTTCTCCCTCATAGCTGGTGTTGTGGGATTCATTACCTCAATTACTGGAATCCAAAATGTTATTGAGTGGAATCTTCCTAACTTACATGCAGCTGCAGCCTCATCTCTGATTTCTTGGTTACTCACACTACTCGCAATGGGGTAAAAAGAAAAAACCAGCATCAAATCCTCCACCATTTCAGTTGCTTATCAAGAATTTGGCAGAATTTTTGAACTTTCATAACCTTTTATTATTTTCTGCAGGTTGGCTTGCAAAGAAATCAACATGGGATGGACTGAATCAAACTTGGTAAACCTCAAACTGAAAGTTGAATGATGATTTTTTTTTTCCTGACAATATTAATCTTTTTCTTTTTTAATTTTTGTCAGCGGATCTTGGAGACCGTATTGATAATTCTGAGTGGGACGCAATTGTTTGTCACTGGTGCCATCCATAACGGGATTGAAGATCTTGTTGCTAAAGAGAGGATGATCAGAGGACACTATTAGGAATATGAATGAAAGGAGCTCATACAAAACTTTGAAGATTTAATCCAAAAAAAATTCTTCTTTTGCTTTCTCCCATGTTTTACCATAATTGAATTCATGTATCCCAGTTTTGTGCTGCTCTTGTAAAATATAAGCAATGTGTAATGAATAAATATGCATTTTAAGACTCTAAACCCCAGTTCTTTACAATCTGCAGATTTAAGATTGCTTCTAAATTGACATTCTTTTGAAGAAAACACATACAAAGCTGTCAAGGGAAACTTACATGAAAAGAATATGTTCAACAAAAGACAAGACTTGCTACCCTTAGATACTAACGAAAGTTGCCAAGCATGCATGATTCTTTGCCTTTAAATCTAAGGTTACTCCAAGAAATAAATAAATCAAAGTATATATAATCTCAAAACATTGAGAGCAGAGCATGACAAAAGGCTTTTCAGCCCTCAATGAATTCGAATTTCACCAGTAAATTATGAAAAAATTATGAAAAAAAGAAAAGAGAGAGAAAGTGTGCATGAAATTCACTTGTTAGTTCTTGTTCTAAACCGAAGGATTGGTTCCTAAGTTCCCCCCACTTCCATGGGAGACCCAACCAGTCATCGCACAGAGAAACTTCAACATTTTTTGACAAAATTTCACAGACGTTCATAGCTGTACTATTTAAGAAGGGTACCAACATGGTAAAGGCAAATTCTCAAAATCATTTGAAGAGGGGAAAAAAATCTAAAAGGGTACAAGAATAAAATGGTTGCCCTAAAAAAAAAAAAAAAAACACAAAAACTGCTTTTGCACCTTTTTTCCCCATTTAAATCAAAGTCACTTGCCCTCCAATTTGCTGTCAATCTGTTCCCATGTGCACCCTACTTCTTCACGCTCATCCACCGCCAAAGCTCCCTTTTCATCCTTCTTCTCCCCTTCTCAAACATCAATACATTCCAAATTCAAGAACCCAACTTTTCTTTCTTTACAACCGCCACCATAAGTTAAGGCCCCTTATCAAATGTGCAGCAAGCAGTGGAGGTGATGAGGGCACCAAAAACTGGGAGAAATGGGTTCCGAGAAACTTCCTTGTAGCTGATAAAGTATTCAAATGGATTTCTGAGGCAACTTCGAGCCCCATTGCTCAGTATATATCTTCACCAACTACTTTCTTGCACTCTGTAGATCCTAGAATTAAATTGGTATGTAACTTTTCCATGCTGTTTTTACCTGATTTTTGGTTGCTTTGAGTTCATAGTTGGCGAACTGGGTTATTTTTATAAAGGGTTGTTCTGTTTTGCTCTTAAATTCGCGCGAGTTTTTCTGAATTTTGCGGGTTTGGATTAAATGGGTCTTGAATTAATCTCTTTGAAGTTAATTACCTAAGAAGATAACAAAGGAGACTCCTTTCTATTGCATAAAACCGTGAGAGAATGAAAGAAAATTTTGTCCTTTTTCTTTATTATGATTATTTGGTGGTTGGTGTTTATGTTTGGTTTGGTTTGAGTTGTAGTTGCTTAAAACGAAAAAGTTACAGACTTGCAAACTGCTGGATGACATTGGCGCCCCAGCACGTAGTATATTTCTAGTTATCTGTTGAGAATATTTTTGTGTTAAAAAAAAAAAGAAGAAGCTGAATTATTGTTTATTTAAGAGTTGAACTTGATGTTCGTCTTTTGCATTTTGCTTTAGTTTATAGGCTTTCAAGTTCTTGCTATGGAGCAATTGCTTGTTTGGGAGTATTACTACACCTCCTTTCTAATTTGTTCTTTTAGGGACCCCTTTTTTAATGATTTCGTCCCTTGTACATTTGCAGGCATGGCTCTTTGTACTTGTTGTTTTACCTGCACGGTCACATATTTCTGTGCGCTTTGGATTAGTCATTTTCCTGGCTTTACTATCCATATGGACACAGCCTAAGCAGGTTTGGATGGTAAGTTATTTTACGTTTTGAATTTGTTATGTCTTCATGAAAATGAAAATGGACATGGTTTCACTTGAGTACTCACTTCTTGAATGCTTGCCTACTGCCAAGGCTATTAAAAGGACTAAGGTCTATCTTTTGGTTCTGTCCATGAGTAAATGAAATCTGAAAAGATAGATCACCTTTCTGGTCAAGGGCAGTCTGTGATAACCTTCTCGTATTCATGTTGTTTGTTCTGGTCTGCGTGATATATGCATTAAGTTCCCTTTGAAAATTACCTATGTGCTAATGCAGTAATTTACCTTAACCATCTTGTCGTAGGATCAATTGGGGCGTGTGACCTTGCTTTCGGGGATCCTTTTTATAATGTTAGGTCTCGGTTCTGACAATGCACCTTCCCTTGTTTGTTCAAGAAGTCCACCATCCTCAATGCTGGGTTTGCAAAATTTTCCAACATCTTTGGAAGGTTATTCATATGTAATCATGAAGTTTGGACCCTTACAACTTACAAGGAAGGGCTTGTCAACAGCCATTACATCAGCATGTCTGACCTTTACTGTGAGTTCTGTGTTTTATCTAGTTTGCATATATTTAATATGCACTGTTTAATGGACTTGTGGTGAGTGAATGATTAGACATGTTATTATGTGGCATGTATAGTTCATTTCTGCTAAAGTAAGTTATCAACTTATGTGCAAAATGATTACCTGTGAAAGATGTTTCATTGCAAGATATAAGTAACTTTATGTTGCCTTCAATATATGAGGAGAGAATTTGTATTCCACCTTAATGCAAATTATTTCATGGACTTTGTCAGCTTGAATTGCACTGTTTCTGAGACCTTGGCATCTGTTTTTATGAAAGATCTTCCAAAGTGCAAGCCTTTGCTTGACAAGTACAAGACCCGAGCAGCTTGCATTTGCCCTGCAGTGGTTTATACAACCTCTTAAACATTTTGGTTTACCTGTGGCAGAAGTCATCCTTACTCTCCTACTGTCTTTGAGGTTCATCAGTCTGGTATTTGATGAGGTGAAAAGATTTTAGTTGTTGATCTATGGTTTTTTCCCCTACCAAAATGGTTTTCTAGATGGAGTTTCAAATTCAAAAATTAGGCTTACTGTAGCATTTGCTTTGAAAAACTGTTCTTACCTTATTGAGCTTTGTGCAGGTCCGTAATGTTGCACTGGGCATTGTATCTCGCAGAATAAATTGGAAGCTTTTGACCACTATGGAGACTGTTGATGGTAAGCATAAAATAGTTCTGAGTCCTTGTCCACGAGGATGGGGCTTTTTTGATGTTAACGTTGGAATTAAATTTTTTCCTAATAGTCCGTTGCCACTTATTTTTAGCCATGTAAATAACAAGCTCATGAGAGGGCCAAATAATTTTTCTGAGATAAACTACTCAACATGTGTTGTTGTTTTGATTTCTGAAAGATCTGTGAACATACTTTGCAGTTTTTGTCTCATATGTTCGGCAGATCTTCAGAAATATTTTCAGCCATTCAGAGCAGATATCTCAGGTTTGAAGCATCTTCTGGTGATTCTTCTGAATGGCTTAATACTAGTTTAGAAAATTTTCAACCTAATTGCTTACATGATACTGAATTGATAATCTGTCCTGGTAGTGAAGTTTATTTCATGCCACTTCAGCTTTATTTCAGCTTAATTTTTCGGATATTTATGCCACTTCATTGCGCAGTATGGCATCTTATCTGAGTAAGTCAATTTCATGTCTGTACAGGCCATGATTGTTAGAGGCTTCCGAGGAGACTGCAACTCTCACAAAATTTTCCTGTCAGTGGATGCATCAAGTGCAATGGCCAATATTTTGTCCTTGCTTTGCCTGATTGGTCTCATTGGTGCTGCAACTTGGTCTAAGTACCTTATGTCATAATACATTTTACCTGTAAAATCTTCATTCCTCTTCTTACTGTCAGGGAAGGAGAAATCTTCTCCTCCTCCTTTCCTTTTCCCTTATTTATTCTTTTTCTAAAAGCCCCCCCTTCCCATCCCCAGCGCTTCATGCCACATGTAAACCCCATGTTTTTAAACATCCGACTTGAGGCTGAGGAGGAATCTAAGTAATCCCTTCTTAGTCAACCAGCCAACACAGGTTGGTTCCTTGTTATTCTCTTCCGAGCATCTTCAGTCGTTATGAAATATACCTTCATCACGCTTTATCGGGCACGGTTGGTATTTCTTGGCCCTGCAGCTATAGGTTCAGAAATGAAATCATCTTGGCCAAACTTGCTGAGGAAAAAGGACAACACCAGCATCTCTTGATTTTTATGAACTTCACTGCATCACCAGAAATTTGGTTCCAATGTGCATGCCTACGAGTGTTTGATAAGAATTGTTGTTCCACAGGCAAGAAAATCTGAGGATGGTATTCTACTGACGACTGAGAGCAGCTGCTTGGATTGTGTTTACACAACTAAAAATGAAATGAGCTTTTTTTTTTTTTATTCTAAAAATGATAATATATTAAAAAGGCGTAAAGACCAAAGTTCATAGTTACAAAGATTAAATGCGCTTTGTGATATTATCGTGTAACTAAATTCACGAAGACAAAAGGACAACGAAGATCTAAAAAGCCTACAACGGACAACAAAGGACAAGAAACCCTATAAGATGAAATGAGTTATTAATGTAATTTTGTGAAATTATGGCCCCAGTCTGATTTTTGTACCCTTGTTTGTTCCTTACTCTTTCCTTTTGGATGGGTCCAATATGATCCTCCGAATGCAATCTTTTGTTTTCCTGCATGGGAATTCGATTCTTCGCCATTTGCCACCGACATTACTCAATTATGATTGCAATTCTAAGATAAATTTATCAACTTCGCAATCAAAATGCTGGAGTTTACTTAACACAAAACAATGTTTTCTGGACAAGAATCATTGAAACATTATTAGCATTAGAGATAATATTATTTATTATTCTCGTAATTTTATAATATATTAAATTAAATTTTGTAATTTGAAAAAATATCAATCGCTCTTTTTAATTACCAGTCAACTTAACTAAAGGATATAAAAAGACAAAAAAATCTTTAAAAATTTTGATATAGTTTAAAATTTTTAAAAAGACAAATAAAAAAATAAAATTTAAATACAAAAATTTAATAAAATTATTTAAATTATATAATAAAAATTTTAAAATTAAAAAGACAAAATTTAATAAAATTTAAAGATAAAAAAGATATCAAAATTTTTGATATACTTTTAAAAAATTTATTAAATTTTTAAAAAGACAAAAAAGACAAAATTTAAACACAAAAATTTAATAAAATTATATACAATTTTGTTTAAAAAATTATTTAAAAAGACAAAATATAGTTATTTTATTTTTTAAACTCAAAATTTTTTATGTCTTCTTCGTTTTTAAATTTCATTTTTTAGTTTGAAAATTTTTATTAAATTTTTTTTTGTCTTTTTAAAAATTTGATAAAAAATTTTAAACTATATCAAATTTTTTGAATTTTTTCACCCTTCAATTAGGTTGATGGTAATCAAAAGAAGCGATTGATATTTTTCAAATTACGTGATTTAATTTGATTTGATATATTACAAATCCATAATAGTGATATTATCTCTTTTTTATTATGCAAAGGGACTTATATTGTTAATTTTGTATTTGTTGAAAGCTGAATTTCTGGCCATTGCTCCCATGCCTGAGAGATGATAGTTGACTTTGCTGCAACACACTGTGTTGAATGGAGTATCCTGCTGTTGAATACATCTCTGATTGTTTCATCAAACCAAAATACTCTTCTCTAGAGTCGATTCGAACCATATATTTGTCATCACTTGATCTGGTAATGGCCTCTATACACTATATGCAGAAGGGTTTCCTTTTTGCCAAGCCTCCATCATTTGACCAGAACCAAATGCAGGACTTTCTGCAGAAGCTCAAGGAGTCTCTTTCTCTTACCCTTGTTCATTTCCACCCCTTGGCAGGTCGCCTTGAAACGGTTAAACTAGAAGACAATCTTCCTGATCTGGCCCTTTATGTTGACTGCAACAAAGGCCCAGGTGCAAGATTTATTCATGCATCAGTGGACTTGAGCATAAATGATGTGGTTGCACCCACTGATGTTCCATTAATTGTCAAATCGTTCTTTGACCATGAGGGTTCAATCAACTGTGATGGTAGAACCCAATCTTTGCTGACAATTCAAGTCACTGAGTTGACTGATGGCATCTTCATCGGATGCTCGATGAACCATTTGATTGGGGATGGAACATCTCTAATGCATTTCTTGAGCTCATTTTCAGAGATATTTATATCTAATGGGAGATTGGCAACAATCTCAAGACCCTCTACATATGAGAAACTGTTCCCTAACGGGCATGGTCCACTTCTGAGGCTTCCATTTGCTCATCATCATGATGATCAAAAAAGCAGCATCAGCGGAGATGATGGACAACCAAAAATGATTATCAGGGAAAGATTTTTCCATTTCTCATCAGAGTCAATCGCTAAACTCAAAGCCAACGCAAATGCTGAATGCAACAGTACTACTACGAAAAACATTTCTTCTTTGCAGGCATTGTCAGCTCATATTTGGAGGTGTATCACAAGAGCTAGGAACATCCCACCTGATCAAACGACAATATTCAAGTTTACTGTGGACAACAGATCAAGATTAGTTCCACCTGTGACTGAGAACAACGTTGGTAACTACATATTGGGTGCAAAAGCAACTGTTACTTGTGGTGAACTGCTGGAAAAGAGCCTTGGATGGACTGCATTGTTATTGCTTGAAGCGGTGAACAATCAAACTGATAAAAATGCACGTGATTATATTGAATCATGGGGGACAACGCCACTATACCGGCTTGGGGTTGGTGACGCCTCTAATCCCAGTGGCATTCTTTTGGGAGGATCTCCAAGGTTCAACATGTATGGAATTGAATTTGGACTTGGCAAAGCCGTAGCATTTCGAAGTGGGGGTGCCAATAAGTTTGATGGGAAAGTAACGGTGAATCCAGGAATTGAAGGAGGGGGCAGCATGGATTTAGAAATATGTCTTGCACCTCATGTAATGGATTCTCTTGAAGCTGATAAGGAGTTCTTGGATACTCTCTTTGTAAACAAGTCCAATTAGTGGGCTTAATCTTATGTTCAGATTTATTCAATAAGACACTCGGGTGTATGTAATCATAGATCTTTCTTTCTTGCATTAATTTGCAATGGCAAATGACTATGCAACAAGCTAAATAAATTGCATTACTTTCAGAACAGATTATGAAATTCTTAAGTGTTTCCAACTGAAAAAGGCCAAAGGAATACCGAAACAAATGTCTCAGAATCCAATTAAGAGACAACCAGTTCTAACTTATACTAAAAACTGCTACATCAAAGTACCATCCAACATTTTCCAGATGAGGCTCAAGGGAACAGCAAGAAAGCCATCTACTCAACAGCAAGTGGAACTGATTTGGCCTGAAAAAACCCACATTTCAAAGAATGAATTGAAAGCAAGAAACAAGGGTTAACAGAATCCTGTAAATTGGACCATTTAAAATGAATAAACATGACTAGGATTAACTGGTGTTGTAGAAGTGCTTACCAACTTCCTGTAATTGAGAGCATAAAACATCTCAAGGTAGCGTTGCTTTTCCAGGCAATCAGGCTTTGAGATGTGTTTCCAGAATCCATAAACTCCAGCAAGTGTTAATAACCTGTCTGAATAAATTTGCCATGTATACCTACAGCGTTTGATTGAAGAAACCAGAGATGAAATTTAGTCATTGAACTTGACTCATCCAATGTTTTGTAACTAAATGTGAAAGTAGTCGTTACTTACTTCTCTTGTATACGTTTAAGGCCTCCTTCTGAGATGGTTTCCCAATAAGAAGCATCTTTCTTGCACTTCTCAAAGAAGTCCACAAGAACATCAGCAACCTGCTCACCATTGTAAGGATCAATGTGGAAACCGGACTTTCCATGGACAATGATCTCCGCAGGACCACCATGCATGGTTGCGAATGTTGGCAAACCGCAAGTCATGGACTCAACAACAGTCAAACCAAAAGCCTCGTAAAAGGCAGGCTGCACAAATGCACCCCTTGTGTCAGCAATGAATCTGTATAGTTCACCATTCCTCACCCTATTCATCTGGGAAGAAATCCATCTGAATTGGCCATTTAAGGTGTATTTTTCTATGAGCTCATACATCTTCTTCATCTCGGCCTGCTCTTCCAAATCTTTAGATTCCTTCCTTCTATCTCCACCAACCACAACAAGATTCACCAATTCCCTAAGCTTAGGGCTCTTGGCATACAATTCCACCAGTCCTGTCAAATTTTTCACACGATCCAGTCTTGCCATGGTGAATAATATGGGCTTATTCTGGTCTTTCAGAACGCATCTGTATAACAGAAATAGGTCAATAAAAACACAAGAACGAGTTAGAAAATGAATAGTGAAAGGATAAAAAAAAAAAAAAAAGAAGAAGAAGAAGAAGGCTTAAGTACAGGTGTTCATCATTTTCTACGCCACTAAAAAGTAGCTCCTCAATTTCAGGATGAAAGTATGTCAATCTCTTCTCCTTCTCGGTATATGGATAATATAGGCTTGTATCAGCTCCAGGTGAGACAATGTTGAATTTCGGATCGAAAACACTGATGCCATTGACAACTCTATACAATCCAGGCATTGTGAAGGACTGATGGCTTTCATACTGTCCAACAGTGTCCTTGCTGCGAAGGTGAAAGATATAATTGTATAAGCAAACAAGGATAGACAACTCCTAGATTATATTTTTTGTTATATTGAGGAGATATTACCTTCCAGCTATCTCTTGGAAAGTGCTGGTGATGATGAAATCAGTATGATTCATTGCAATAAGATCAGCAGTAAATTGACTGGAGAAGTGATACTTCTCATCAAATTTCTTCCAGTAAAAATCAGAGTCAGGGTATTTTGTCTTTTCCAATGCATGAGCTATTGTACACTGACAAAAAATGTAATGATTCCATAGGAGAAAGTTAGCCTTCTTGACCGCCATGATTTCAAAATGTAGGCACAAAATGACAGGTGCAAACCTGTGTAACATCCAACTTGTGAGCAAGCAAGGAGGCAACAAGGTTGCCCTCACTGTAGTTGCCAATGATCAAATCTGGCTTGGCCCCTAGTTCTGCAGAAATTTCTTTTGCAACATCCTGTAGAATAGAATTTAACATTGTAAGAAAGGGGTTCAAGTATAATGAAGTGAGTGTCATAATTTACCTCAGCGAAAGCCTCCATATATGGCCACACTTCAAAGCGAGAAATCCATTTGCGAAGATTACTCTTCTCAGTTCTAAAGGGAACTCGAAGTATATGAGAGTATTCTGTTCCAAATACTTTCTCAATACGCTGACCACAAGTGGTACCAACAGCATCAGGCAGCAGCCTGGTTACCTAATAACAATTCAGATTGGCTTTCATTTATTAGTTCAGTTTTCGACAATGAAATGCAACATCCTGAAACTAAGATGTATTTTTGGAGTTTTTCTGCAATACTAACAATCAGAATACACGGTTTGATATCAAGTCCTTGTTCCTTTATCCTTTTAAGCATCTCACGCTCCATAGCAGGAACTTGATCCAAAATGTACACTACCTGAAATTTTGAAATGGTCTACTGTCACAGGCACAACTACAATATTAGCTAGAAAAGAGATAACATATCTGGGGGAAGGGGCAATCATTCCTCAAGAACACACCTGGCCCCCTGTGTCAGGATAGCCTAGCACATTTTCCTGAGCAAAGTAACCATGAGGTGAAAAAATGACAACATTGAAAACTGAGGGAACTCTTGCGAGGAACTTCTCAAGAGTGCATGAGTCAGGAGCCTCAAAAAGATCCAATAGCATACAGATTGTCTCCAGCACACGCCCTGCAGTGTCACCCCAACCTCTTTCCAATCCAATGCTTTCAAACTTGCTTTCAAATTCTGAATAGGGAGTTTCTGGATGGAGGGTTGTAAGACCCTCCACAGCTTTTTGCAAGGCGCCTTGAAGGGCTTCTAGGTTTGTTATCTTGTCATTAAGCATCATTGTCTGCAGAAGATAACAAATTATCAATCCTCTACCTGAAGAAAATCTTTAAAAAAAAAAAAAAGAAACTTTGGCTGGAAAAATTCTTAATATAAGTCAATATTGAAGATAAAACAATATTTTCAAAGATTACCTTGCCCTTGTAGTTATGGGCTCGAAGAAAATCAAGCAGGGGCGCCATGCTTTGCTTGTCATGGAACATTGTGGCAGAAAGATGCTTGTTCAGGAATTCCATTCCATTGCCTATAGACTTGGTTAGAGTTGGCTTAGGAATTGATGCAGTGAATGCATTAAAGTCCAACTCAAGAATAGAGTCAGCACTCTTGCTGCATTGACACAAACAAAATGCTCAATTAAATTTGAATGACAATTGGATCCACAAAATCTGAAGCTAAAAAATGATATAGAGAACAAATCATACTCCTCGTCCACCAGCTGTTCTTTGAAGAACAAGTACTCTTGCACTGTCATCACTTCAAAAGTAAGATCATTAGCATTGATTCCAACATATCCCCAAACACCAGGCCTTAAACGAATAGCAAAGGCAACCAACGGTGGTGACACGATAGCTTCCTGATTAGATGGAAAAACAAACTTGTAATCTATTCACACAAGCTGTGATTCCTTATTTAATCATATTGAATTAGCTTCAAAATGTGAATCATTTTGACCTGTGCAAGCTTCAACATTTTGTAGAATGCATTGTCGCAATGACAACTTTTGCACTTTCCTTCAAGTTCAGACAAAATCTGATTGGATTTTTGGATACTTTTTCCATGGCTTACAATCCTGCATCAGAAGCAGCAAAATTTAGTCATTTCTCCTAATGATCAAATAAGTGAACTACTAATCAGACTCAATTGTCATTGGACCTCGAGAAGAACGAGGAAACCTCAGCACTCTGAGCAGCCAAAGCAGCATCAAGAAGTTCCCTAACTCCAGCCATGATAGTTGATTGAAGTATAACTGCTAAAACCAATAACAATTACTAGAAAGATCATGTCTGAATTTTCTAGCATCAAAAGCATTAAACACCAGGGGTTTGACCAAAATCTTTAATCAGTGTTCCAGTAAAGTTCCAAATACTAATAAGGCCCATCGATGAGAGGTGCCTAAACCAAAACTGCCTTAAAATTAAGCATTGACATGATGAATACACATGAATACAAGATTTCTCATCTCTTTGATCTCTAAAATGTTTCCTAGAACATGGGATTTCCAAGTTCAACAGTTTGCAACAAAAACTTTGAACTTGGTACTGTTAGATGTAGTCATGCATGCAAAAATTCAAACAAATTTTAGAGAATCCCACAGACAGTTAAAAAAGCAGTCAGCTAAAAGATTAAGGCATTATAAAGCAATGAATAACAAAGCTTATGCCATCTTTTCTTGAATTATTTTCCCTGATTTCCTAATCTATGATGAAAAAACATAGCCAAGCATAACATTAGAAAATAACAAATAGTTGTGTAATAGAGCCCAAACCAATAAGTTATCCATTGGTGAAGGTTTGCATGAATATTGCCTCCATGATTTTGGACTTGATTAGGACAATAATAAATCAAAACATGGTCTTTTTTGAACATATACAACAACACTAAAACAATGTTAACAAAATCACAATCCACTACAACAAAGTAATGGGAAGGCTAAATCTAGTAGTTTAATTATTGCATGAATTTCCACCTTCCAAACCCAGAAAAAAAAAACTAAAAAAGAAGCAAAACTTACATGAATTACTAGAGAAATTGAACAGAAACTGCAAAGAGAATAGAATGTGGTAGTAAGGATGGATGCATTGCATGCAAAAGCGCAAATTTATAGAGAAAACAAACGCACTAAGAGTTTAGAAGAGTATGGAAAGACTTGCTAATTAAGCAAGAAGAATATTGCAAGTGATTTAATTTGCATGCCATTCTGTAGTTGCATGCACAACTTTGTTAGCATTTTCCTTTTTTATCAGTGCAAAAAGATTTCATAAAATTTCAGTGAGATATCCTTTCGATCTCCTACATGTAATACAAATCTATCTTTGGGTTAATTAAAAAATCCCCCTTACTTAAATACCTCTTTCTCATATCACCCTTTTCAAAGTTCAGTTCAACCAATTTGGCACTAATTTTTTTTTTTTTTTAAATATAACATCGAGATCAATTATAACAAGTCGCACACTCATATTTCGAAAAGAAAAAAAGAAAAGAAAAAAGAAATTTAGTGATCGATCTTCCAAAATCTAATATCGAAATGATCCATTTTGTAGTCAAAAGTTAGGCATCGAGGGGTTTTATGACAGAGACATGTTAATAAAAAAAATTAAAGAAAATGATAAATGGGTAAATATTTTAATATTCTAATTGATATTTTTCGCATCATTCAATCAATCAATCAACTTTACGTAATTGATAACTTGATAAATTTGAAGCAATAATTAATCACTTCGTAAATAAATCAATAAGTATATTTATTTATACCTAATTTACTCTTCTTACCTTTTTTCTAAAAATGAAATTTTATTAATTTTTTCAATTGATTTTTTCCTTATTTGATTTGTTTGATGAAAAGATTTTGGAAATCTATGGCAATACAGTCCAATACTTTCCCTAAAAAAAATTCTCAAATTATAAAATTGGGCCTTGGACCCAAACAAAGCCCATATCGGGTATAGGATTTAGGAGAATAGGCCTAGTAGTTCCAGCCCAGGCCCTTCTATTGAATATGCATGTGTCCAAATAATAACTCGGCCAGCCCAAATGTTCGGGACTCAAAACGCAGGGGAAGTTTCAGTTTTAACCCAGAGCGGTTCAACCAAACCAGGTCCAAACCAGGTCATTCGTGGAAAATCATTCTTCCGGTTTGGTATCTGCGAGTCTCAACGAAAACGGAAAAACGAAACGTTTTCCGATCGAACCCATGTAAGTTGTTCAGACCCTTTTCCGGTTTTCAGCTTTGTGAGCTCTTGTTTGTGAATCTGAAGTTGGGAATTCTGTAAACAATGGTCAATAGATACTGAATTTTGAGTTGGGAATTATGGAATTTGAAGAAAGATTATGGACTCTTGTCTCTTTTTGATGTTACTGAGAATTTTTGGTGATGTTTGAGATTTTTTTTTTATTATTTTTTTTTATCTGCATTGAGGAAGTTTTGTTTTTGATGGATTTTGTCCAATGAATTTGTGAGGGGAATAGGTGAATAATCAAGGATGGATAGTAGCAGTAAATTTCCAGAACGTAAAATAAAGCAAAAACGTGATCCTGCATGGAATTATTGTGAACTATACAAGAATGGTGATAAAAATGAACTCAAGTGTGTATATTGTGGGAAAGTTTTTAAGGGTGGTGGAATTCATAGAGTTAAGGAGCATCTTGCTGGTGCTAAAGGGGATGGGGGCTCCCCTTGTTTGAAAGTCGACCCTGATGTTCGAATAGCTATGCAAGAGAATTTGACTGGATTAGTGGGGAAGAGGAGGAAGAAACAAAGGTTTGTTGATGCTGAGTTACTGAATCAGAATGATGGCAATACTGAGGATGACAGTTTTCGACATAGCTATGACTTGAATACAGTAGATGAATTGCTTAGATTAACAGATTCCCTTGAAGAGAATTCAAATAAACCTGTAAATATTGACCGGGAAAGGAAAGAGATGAATGGTGGAGAGAGGGAAATTATAATCAGTAGACAGAGTGCAATAAGTGAGGTAGAGGATGTGGATAATTTGGAACCTGTAGCTATTGGTTCATTTAAACGCGATGCAGCTTGGAAGCATTGCCTAATGTACAGAAATGGGGGAAAGATTATGCTCAAATGTATATATTGTGGGAAAGTTTTCAATGGTGGTGGAATATATAGACTTAAAGAACACCTGGCAGGTCGCGTTGGCAATGGTGCTGTATGTTCAAAAGTTCCAGATGATGTTCGTCTTTTTATGCAAGAGAGTTTAAGAGCAAGTGGGTTAGTGGGGACGAAAAAGAAGAAACAGAAACCCTTTATTGAGAAGTCTGATACTGCTAATGATGAGGTCCATAGTCTGAGCAACGGACATGATCTGAATAATGACATTGATTTGTTTGGAATAACAGATAAACATGAACAAAGTTCAGATCAATTTGTGAATCAAGAAGGTGAAGATAATGGAGTGGGTGGTAGCATAGACAAAGGGCATACAAGGAAGGCCTACACTTTGAAAAATCCTCATAAGTCTCTCAGGTTGACTGATGATATCAGTACAGCTATTGTCTCAAGGTCATCTGTGGACAATCAGGTTCAAATGGCAATAGGTCATTTTCTGTTGTATGCAGGGATACCTTTTGATGCTGTAAATTCAGTTTATTTTCAAAGAATGATTGAGGCAATAGCTTCACAAGGATCACATGTGATAACTCCTTCTTGCAATGATCTTCAAAGCTGGGTTTTAAAAAATGCAGTTAAAGAGGTCAAAAGTGACATTGAAAAATTCACAGGCTGTTGGGCAAGGAATGGCTGTTCCATCTTGGTTGATGAATGGATAACAGAAAAGGGCAGAACATTATTAAATGTTCTAGTTAATTGTCCAGAAGGGAATCTGTTCTTGAAGTCTGTGGATATTTCTGACATAAGAGATTCTTCAGATGCTGTTTGCCAACTGCTTGCAAATGTGATTGAAGAAGTTGGTGTTGGTAATGTGTTGCAAGTGGTTACAAGTGGTGAAGAACAAAATATTGTTACTGGGAAAAGATTGACAAGTTTGTACCCTTCTGTTTTCTGGACTCCTTGTGCTGGTTATTGCTTAAGCTTGATGCTAGAGGACTTCAGAAGACTTGAGTGGATAAGTGCAATGCTTGAACAATGCCAATCAATGACAAGATTTATCTACAATCATAATGTTATATTGAACATGATGAGAAGGCATACTTTTGGAGTTGACTTGGTTGACATTGGAGCAACTCAGTCAGCAACAGATTTTATGACATTGAACCGAATGGTGAGTATCAAACAGAACTTGCGAAACATGGTTACTTCAGATGAGTGGGCTGGGAGTTTATATTCAAGGGAACCAGAGGGATTGGCAGTGCTAGATTGTTTTAGTAGTGAGTCATTTTGGTCTACTTGTGCCTTAATTGTCCGTTTAACTGATCCATTATTGCGACTCTTGAGAATAGTTGGTAGTGAGAAGAGGCCTGCAATGGGATACGTATATGCAGGACTTTACAAAGCCAAAGAAACAATCAAGAAAGAACTTGCTAACCAGAAGGATTACTTTGTTTACTGGGATATCATAGATCAAAGGTGGGAAAAACTTCAGCATCACCCACTCCTTGCTACAGGTTTTTATCTCAATGCAAAGTTCTTTTATAGTACTGGAGTAGATGTGCATCATTTCAAGTCGCTGCTGTATGATTGTGTGGAGAAATTGGTTCCTGACCCAAATACTCAGGACAAAATTGTCAAAGAGACAATTTCCTACCAGAATGGTGTTGGAGATTTTGGTCGGAAGATGGCTGTGAGAGCTAGGGACACTTTACTCCCAGGTTAGTGCTTCTACTATTAAATGCTGTGGCTCGTTTTTGTTCTAGTTGTGGATAATGATTTGTTTTAGTAAGAAATGCAATGATTTCTTTTTATGCTATCAGGTTTTCGAATTTTTCCTATCATAAGGTTTTATTAGGATCTCCTTGCAGTGACATTTTTAAAATCAACAGATGCAGAAACAATTTAATGTCTCTAGTTTTAGAACATGGACATCTTACATCACAAATTGTCGTAGATTTGATTCTTGTGAGAGTGATATGAGTTTGGTTCAAAATTATGAGACAGAAAATGAGTTTGAATTAGGAAGTTTTTTTTTTTTAAAAGAAATAAAAAATTAATGCTTATGTTTCTACACAAGGAATTTATGATGCTCTCTCTCCAATTTGATTGCTGCAGCTGAGTGGTGGTCAACATATGGTGGAGCTTGTCCAAATTTGGCTCGCTTCGCTGTCCGCATTCTTAGTCAAACTTGCGGTTTGATGGGCTCTAAGCCGAGTCACATACGTCTTGAACGGATCCATGAAACAAAAAATTGCTTGGAGCAGCAGAGACTTGGTGAGCTTGTTTCGGTCCAGTACAATTGGTGGTTGAGGGAAAGGTAAATGGGGTTGAACTGACTAAATATTCAATGTTTGAAAGAGGATGAATAAAAGATGAGTCTCACTCTGTGACTGTAATCACATAGGGCTTCCAAGAACAAAGAACAGGAGCCTTTGGACCCCCTCATGTACACAGACACTGAAGTCATCAAGCATTGGGTTAGGAAGGAGGAAACTCAATTAAAAAGCCCAGATGCTTCTGACTGGAGCACAGTTTCCCCACCAACAGGCAACATAATGCTCTTAGGCTCTCAAGCTGATGACTATGAAGCCTTAGGTGCAGGTAATGATGAATTTCCTTTCCAAGTAAAAATTTTGGCAGAAGAGAGGTCTTTTGCATTGTTAACTTTGTCCAAAATGCACAGGGTTTGATGATCTTGAAGTTTTCAATGGTGTAAGGGATAGCGAGGCAACAAGCTGATGACAAGCCTTCATTTTTGCTGACAGAAAATTTCATTTTTTTCCTCCTCCTCTTAGGGGACAACTGTAGTTTTTTTCACTAATTATTATCATAGGCATCTCTAAAATGGTATTTTTTGGTTGAAAGGTAGTGATATTAGGTGAATAATGGTTTTTGGATATAAGTTTTCGATCATTTTTTAGAGAATACATGGCTTCATAGTAATAAAGTCCACATGTGGATAAAAATTTGTATGTAGTTGAACATCATTTAGCACTTTTTCTTTCTTTTTGGAGCATTTTTTCCTTAATCGAAAAGTAAAATGAATCGAGTAAGTCCACTTGGATCATTTATTAAAGAGATGGGCTTGAATAATAGCATGTCAAAACGCGTTTTTGCATTTTTCAATGCATTGTTCGAGTTAGTAATTGTAAAATAGGAGATGTATTGAAAATTGAAAAAGTGTATTATAAAACGGAAAAATGTATTTTTTTTTTAAAGATCTTATTTTGTTATGATGTGTTCATGTTCTATTACAACAATATTCTTGTTCTATTACAACAATATTTCTCCCATATATAGTGACTGTGAGATAAGAGATGTATTGAAAACTAAAAAAGTGTATTGAAAAATATGAAAATATTTGTTTTTTTTTAAAGATCTTATTCTATTACAATGTGTTCTTATTTTATTACAACATTATTCTTTCCATGTTAATCAAGAGGTAAAAAGAACAAGAAGATGAGGCTGATAGAGACGGAATTCGAACCCTTTGTATCTTGACTTCAGACATATTGGGTAAGCATTGGGATAAGTTCAGTAATTTCAAAAATGTATTTTAAAAATCTACCAATTTATAAAGTGTGCGATTGATGTCTAAGGTATGCTCAATTAAGAGATGAATGAAAAGTTGATGAAATCAGTTTTCTTTTTGGCTTAGTGATGGCCAACCAAGATCCAAAACATCCTCCAGTCAACAATTTACTCTGCATGTTTAAGGTAATGTTAATGTGGATAGGATCATGATGTGTTATCGTCGGAGGAAGATATATACACTGTTTATTTTATATAATTCCACTCTCTATTGATAAATATTTTAGAATCATTAAATTTTTTTTATAAAATTCAAACTAAAATGTATATAAAATGTATTAATTCAAAGCCAATTCTAACGCTGACAAAGAATCAAGGGACTTTAATTCAATTTTTTTTTACTAAAAAGGAAAAAAAAAATCCTTTTCCTTTACTATTCAATTTTTACCCTTTTTCAAAAAAATTTTGGAACATCAAACATTTGTGTACTATTATTCCCCCATGATCCAAGAACTTATGCTTCAGGTTTTCATCCAAAGATGAAAATTGATGCCTCTTATTTCTTCACTATGGATTAGCACAAAAGAGGTGAAATAAAAGACACAGTGAAACATTGACACATCATGAAATAACCGAGTGAAAAGAGATTATGTGCAATGCTTTCAAAGCCATGGTCACAAGAACAGAAAGCAAAGATTTTTACAGGGAAATTCCATTTCCCTATTTGTACAATTTGGTATCAGCTATGGAACAGGTAAGAACCTGAACTACAAATTCATCACTTTGGATTACATTTTCAAAGCACGAAAGAAGGTGGGAAAAAACTCTAATTACATGGCTGAAACGCAGCAAAAAACCTATTGTGCGTTCAATTACAAGGTTCAGAGTTCTCTAACCTCAGAACCATCTATGTTTGAGATACTTGCTAATTTTGCCAACAGAGATTTTTCCTGCCCTCCTGCAGGATCTCAAAGGCAAATTTATATCTTTCTAAGGATGCTGCTCCAGCCTCGATAAAGTTACGGGCTTCTTCTCGCAAACTCCACATCATCACTGCATTGAGATCTTGCAAGCCACCAATTGAATCAACATCGCGGAGGATACCACATTTTGCAGTTTTTGTCCACCGATGTAACACGTAACGAGATGGAAGTTCCCTAATGTTCATTATCTGGAACACCTTCAATGCATGTCTACAAAGCACCCCTTCAAACTCAAACAGTTTGCAACTGCAACTGACGTTAAGGTTTGAAGCATTAAATGCAACAGTGTTCCGCTCCTCTCCATTCCCACACTTCTGCACAAAATATCTACTTATTGCACCTTCAACATTAATCTTTATACCAGCATAGCTATAGCATTCCAAAAGCTCTTTCTGAAACACTTTAAAAACTTTCATCGTGTAGAGCCTTCTACATTGTTCTTCTATGGGATCTTTAGTGTGCAAAGCTGCTTGCAAGTTAAACGAGTGAAGATCTTCTTTTCTTTCCTCCTCTCGATGTTGTTCAACTACCTTCTCATAGCGTAAAACAAATTCATTCAGGGGAGTTTGTGGTGTCAATAGTGCACCAAAATAAGACTTAATGCTTCCATCCAATGGGATACCTGCAAAGAAAGTGCCTCTTAAATGCAAAGGAACCCAGCTTTTACGCATCCTGTACATTTCCTTCAACCAAGCATTCTCTTTCAAGTTATATTTATTCATGAGAATATTCCATCCAGAATCAAATTCACCAGCTGTCTGGCTTTGTGAAACACAAGCCTCAAATTCATATTTGAACTCTGAATTAATGAGAAGTGCTCCAAGGTTTTCTTGTTTCTTAACCTGCATTTGCCAGGAAGAAAACCGATGGTGAGTTCCAGGAAACACATGAGCAATGGCATATTGAATAGCTTTGTCCTGATCAGCTATTATGGACACAGGGCAGCGCCCAGACATTGCCCTCAGCCATGCTTGAAACACCCAAGTAAATGATTCCTCAGATTCATCTGCAATTAAAGCACAACCCAGAAGTACTGGCTGCCTGTGGTGATTAATTCCAATAAATGAAGCAAATGGCACAGAATAACTATCCCTCCTGTACCCTGTATCAAAAACAACAGCATCCCCAAATTGAGTACCAAAGAATCTAGATCGTGCATCTGCCCAGAAAATATTCATGCCTTGGCCATTATCCATTTCCACAGCATAGAAGAACCCAGTATCTTCTGCTTGCCGAGTCTGAAAATATTCCAGAAGTACAACATAACAATCACTTCCGATATTACACTCTCGACCTCTTTTAACAAGACTGAGGCCACCATTGGCTTCAACTAAATCCAAATGTTCCAACCCATTAATTACTTCCTCTCTAAATCCCTTTGTGGCAGAAGCAGTTCTTTGGCTGGCATCCTTCAGATTGTCAAATTCATGATTGTGTTCCTTCTCAAGACGATCAACAACCCACCTCCCTGTCTCTTGTCTTTGTATCCTCATATATGCTCCACAACCTACCCTCGAAGGGTGCTGATGCCCTTCTTTTGAGCATACAAATCTTCGGGATGTAATTGAACCATCATTTTTAGAACGGAATAACTGACCAATCCGAACTCTGAATCCAGCACGAGCTGCATATGTGCAGTAGAATTTGTATGCCTCATTAGCAGAAATGAACTCTAGACCTTTGTATGGTTCACCAAGAAGCTCTCCATTCAATTCGTCCCTTTTAAGGCGTTTGACATCGATGATTCCAGACGGACCTTCCTCGTCATGTGACCTTATTCCTGTCCTAGTAGAAATAGCAGTTGTCATTTTGGGAGTTGGAAGAGTTTTTCTCTGTATGCGGGATGGGCAGATCTTACCAGGAAGTTCAAGTTCATGGTTGTGTTCCTTCTTGATATTAGCAAGAATCCATTTCCCAGAATCAGTCTTTTGTACCCTGATGAAAGCAGGACAGCCAGTTCTTGAAGTGGTCTGGAAACCCTCCTTTGAACACACAAATCTCCGAGAAATGACGGAACCATCCACCCTAGACCTGTAAAGCTGGCCAATTCTGATCCTAAATCCTGCTTGTGTAGCATATAGGTTATAAAATTCCTGTGCGTCTTCTGCAGAATCAAATTCTTGCCCCACATGTAGTTCAAGTTTTGACACTCCGTCCTCCCAATGACCGTTGTTCTTTGCAACCAAAATAGCAACCGGTTTGGCTCTTACAGTCAAGGCATTTCCTAACTCTTCTCTGTTCATATCAATTTCTGAAATATGCAACAAAGCACATCCTAATTAAGGTGGAACCAAATCTAGTGAACTAAGTTGGAAACTCTTCGAACTCACATTTTATATATTTATCATGATGGTCACATAGGATTATTTGGCAATATGTAGATTAGGAAGAGAAGGACAATAATGCATGTCCATATTGCAGAAGTAACCAAAAAAGATAAAATTTACACAAACAATCCAATTACACTCTTGGCACACAACTCTTGAACTAGCAAACTCTGAAAGCAGATAAAACCCGTCTTTGAGCTCCAATCTTATGACTCGATGTATCCATTCACTTACACAAAATATAGACAAGGAAGTAAAAGGACTCAAATTGCACCACTAGAAAATAAACAACACAGCAAATAACCCCGAATTATAGCTGACACAGAGCTACATTCCTACCTATCACCGCGACTGAGTTTTAAAACAAAGTTTTTTCCCAGTATACTGCAGCAGAGAAACCCCATTTTCAACTTCCCAATTAGATAAAACCAAAAACCTCAAACTCACCAAAGTAACAATCCGCCTCCCCACACCACCTTTCTCCACTTGCACACGAAAATTGGCAAACAGGCTAATTATATAACGTTAAAATAAAAGCAACCCACCAAAGTTCAAAAATCACAAATAAAAAAAAAATCAGATAAGCAAAAAGAATAACAATTAACAAAAATTTGGATGAAAAAGATTAGGGCTTTACCTTTGCATATCTGGGAAAGGAGCAGAATGAAATGTACAAGGTCTTATGGAGCTGAAGCGATGTTCTTTTCACTCAAAAACTGCACTCATTCACAGGAACCCACAAGGCAAAAAGACAAAACCCGGAATTAGGTCAAACCCTTTTTTGTGCCTTCTCCAAATCCAAATACAAACTCAACCCACAAGCTGAAACGAATTGAAACGGGGAAATGACAGTAACCATTTATTGATAAATGAGTAATTCGAAGATTGAAATAACTGTATGATGTAAATTTTTTTCCCTTCTGCTCAGCTCATTCCAATTTATTTCTCAATTTTCTTCCATTTGACTGCGTGCGCGCTTGGTGGATTTTAGCGGTGCAGGTTTGCGTAATGTGACAGTGTAGCAGACGGTATAAACAATCCTTTTTTTCATTGGAGTCTGAGAGTATGAACACTTGTTTTCTAGCACTAGAAAAACTGTGTAGGTCCTCATCCATGGACCATGCCAATGGGGGCCATGTGAGGTGTACTTTACAGTATATGGTATTATCTCCATTTCTATTTTCTTCTACATAAATTTTTAGAGTATTTTTTTTGTTTTATTATGAATTCAACATTGGCATCTCCATTTGTTTATAAATTACTTTTCACGTTTTTTAAAAAATATTATTTTAATTTAAATATAATTTTTTTAGTTATTAGATAACACATATTTAATACATTATTAAATACATAATTTTATTTTTTAGTTTTATTTTTTAATCCTCATTCATACATAGTCATAATTCGTAAACATATTATAGAAATATCTTTTAATGATAGACTGATTTTTACCAAACAAAATATACATAATAATAATGGTGGTATGCATAGAATCATTAATCATTAAATTTATAAATGTAGGAAACAAAGAAATATATATATATATATATATATATATATATATATATATATATATAAAGTATTGTACAAGGATACGTAAATGATATGTATGGACATTATTTAAAAAAGTGTTTTCGCATTTTTTGATATAATAGTTGTGAAATAAAAAATGTATTAAAAACTATAAAAATGTATTTTGAAAAACTTTCCATACACACCCAAAATATGTATGAATTACATTTCAAACATATTTTTACACTTTTCTAACACAAATTTTACATTTATAAAATATCTTTTCTTTCACAAATTTTATTTCAAAAAATGCTATATACACCTTGAAAACATATTTTTATGTTTTTTAATATACTTTTGTGCTTTTCTTTATATATTATATTTCACGATTATTATCTTGAAAAAACCCAAAAATACATATTTAACCTCAAAAAGCCTAAAAAATACATTTTGAAATGTGAGACCTAATCTAGGGAAATTTACAAATATAGCATCTTTGACCGTTGACTTTACAAAAATAACACCCTCCTTTTTTGTTATAAAGACTTCCACAAAAAAAAAGACTTCACTACAACACCTTCTTCACTCTTTCTTCTTTCTCAAAACTCATTTGATGGATTCAACAAAATTTGTTCTCACACTTGTTGCACACCTTGTTCGTGTACATCTTATTGGACTAACAACTCCAAGCAAAAAGGACGCAAGCGTAGGGAACAAATCGCATAAATTTGATGTAAGTTGAAATTTGCAGTAGTTGAACTGGGTTTGTGAATTTAAATGAGCGAATGGTCGAGCTCTAGATCAAGTTTTAGGTCAATGTTGCTAGGTCAACTTTTAGGTCGAGTACTAAATTTGGGCGAATTTTAGGTCAAATATGTCAAATTTAGGTCGAGCTCAACCTAATGCTTGACCACATTTAGGTCGAGTGAATTTTTATTTTTTTTTAATTTTCTTTTTTTAAAAAAAATTTCACTCGACTTAAATTTGGTCGAGCATTAGTCGAGCTTCGACCTAATTAGGTCGAGTGAATTTTTTTTAAATAAAAAAAATTAAAAAAAATAAAAATTCACTCAACCTAAATTTGGTCAAGCATTAGGTTGAGCATTAGATCAAGCACAAGGTGAAGTTGAGCCTAACCTTGTGCTTGACCAAATTTAGGTTGAGTGAATTTTTATTTTTTTTATTAAAAAAAATTCACTCGACCTAATGCTCAACCAAATTTAAGTCGAGTGAAATTTTTTTTAAAAAAAGAAAATTTAAAAAAAATAAAAATTCACTCAACCTAAATTTGGTCAAGCATTAAGTCGAGCATTAGGTCAAGCACAAGGTTAAGTTGAGCCTAACCTTGTGCTCGACCTAATGCTTGACCAAATTTAGGTTGAGTGAATTTTTATTTTTTTTTATTAAAAAAAATTCACTCGACCTAATACTAGGTTGAGCTCGACCTAATGCTCAACCAAATTTAAGTCGAGTGAAATTTTTTTTAAAAAAAGAAAATTAAAAAAAATAAAAATTCACTCAACCTAAATTTGGTCAAGCATTAGGTCAAGCACAAGGTTAAGTTGAGCCTAACCTTGTGCTCGACCTAATGCTCGACCTAATACTTGACCAAATTTAGGTTGAGTGAATTTTTATTTTTTTTTAATTTTTTTTATTAAAAAATTCACTGATTACTAGGTCGAAGCTAATGTTCGACCAAATTTAAGTTGAGTGAAATTTTTTTTAAAAGAAGAAAATTAAAAAAAAAAAAATTCACTCGACCTAAATTTGGTCAAGCATTAGGTCGAGCTCGACCTAAATTTGACATATTCGACCTAAAACTCGACCAAATTTAGTGCTCGACCTAAAAGTTGACCTAGCAACATTGACCTAACCTTGTGCTCGACCTAAAACTCGACCTAGGGCTCGACCATTCGCTTCTTTAAATTCACAAACCCAGTTCAACTACTGCAAATTTCAACTAACATCAAATTTATGCGATTTCTTCTCTACGATTGCGGCCTTTTTGCTTGGAGATGATAGTCCAATAAGATGTACGAACAATGAGGTGTGCAAACAACGGGGTGTAAGAACAAATTTTGTTGAATCCATCAAATGGGTTTTGAGAACAAAGAAGAAGAAGATGGAGTGAAGTCTGCCGAGGGGTGTTGTAGTCTTTTTTTTGTGGAAGTGCTATAACAGAGAACAAAAAAAGGAGGGTGTTATTTTTGTAAAGTCAACGGTCAAAGGTGCTATATTTGTAAATTTCCCCCTAATCTACCTCAATTGGAAAGATTATTATTGTCAACTTGTCTTTTTTTTTTTCCCCCAAAAGTAATTTCCTTAACTCATCTAACCTAAACCTAATAAGTTGACGGTTAAGGCCTCCGACACCCGAATCCACATTGGCTAACAAACTACTATCACATCCGTTGAATAACACTAAACTACTACCGGATACGTAAAATAGCCAGAAACTCCAGAATACTGGGTACGACACCTCCTAACTACCCTAGTTAAGAAAAACAAGTTACTAACTTGGCGGCATCTACTTGCACAGTTTCCCTTAGCATCAACTGAATAATCAGACTGCAGATTCAGACACCAACACTGGGTGGATTTTGAATTCTTGTCTATGCGCGGACTTACGCTGTATGTCATCATACTTGCCCATCCTTTCAAGTTAGAACACAAAAATCCCCCTAACGGATGACAAAATCGGATGAAAGTATGATCGAAATCCAACTAATTCCAAACCCATACGTTTAAAAAGTATATATATATATATATACTATAGCTACAGTAAAATACTATAGCTACAAATCTCACTTTTTACGCACCTCTTTCGTCCCCTAGTGAACAACAATTTCTTTTTTACCCAGCCTACCGGCTTTGATATATCATTATTGTCAACTTGTCAAGTTAAATAACTTTGGGTATGTTTGGAATGTGATATATTTGAAAAAAGTTGTATTGAAATATATGAAAATTTTGGTGGATATTTTTTTATAAAAAAAAAAGTATTTTAAAGGGAAAAATGAGTAGGAAGATTTTTTAAAATTATGTGAGAGGAATTTGAGTGAGAAAATTTAAATTTTAAATTTTAAATTTTAAAATAAAAATGTATTTAAAGTGTAATGTTTTTATTTGAGAAAAAAGTATACTTTTTCTTTTGTAAATAGAAATGCCTTGTTCACATATTTAAGTCAAAAGTCTCCCCACAATTTCCTTGTAACATCCAATCTAAAGTATTTGCACTCGAACCAATTGTACTAAACGCATAAAAAGTTGTACATAGTATTTTCGGCTTGAACAAATTGTACTAGACGCATAAGAAGTTGTACTCAGTTGAAGGTACAACCATTTGAAGCTCTAGTACATTCGAACCGACACCCATAAGAAAACTCGCCCATACGCAAATGGCAGTAACCGATTGATAAAGACGAAGAAACCGAACAGAGAAGAATTTTAGAGAGAGAAAGTAGGGAGTTGCAGCCATGGACGTGTACGGAGCGAAGAGCACGAAGGAAGATTATGAAGTGGACCTTGAGTCTGGGGGGAATTTGTTGTACCCTGGGATCGGTTACGGAGAGAATCAACTCCGATGGGGGTTTATTCGCAAAGTCTACGGGATCCTCACCGCTCAAATCGTACTGACCACCATCGTTTCCGCCCTAATTGTGCTTTATGCTCCGGTCAACCAGCTCCTCAGGGGAAATTCCACCCTTTTGTTGTTCCTCTGCTTTCTCCCGTTTGTTCGTAAGTTCTTCGTTGTTTTTCTCGTTTGTTTTCTCGAGAATCTGGTATTTTTTGTTGGGTTTGATGATCTGATATTCCAATTGTTTGATGCGTTTGTATGATGGTATGCGTGGGTTGGTTTGAATTAGAAAATTGTTGCCGAAATTAGATGGCAATTGTGTCAGATTTGAATGACATTTGTTGATTACTGTCTGGAACCCTAAAGCTTTAGTTTATTTGCCTATGCTCTATGGTTGAATATTTATTCAATACGTGAATATCAATTTGAGGCTATCATCATGTGATTCTTCGAGGTGGGGAAAAAAAAGAGCTTTTCGATTATGCCTTCACAAACTCTAGGTTTTACTTGTTGACTTTGAGGTATCGTATGTGTTTTGTGGAATGTAAATATATTTTTACGGCTCTCTAGTTTTATTTTCGTGCATCATTGATGTTTCTTGGCAATACATAACAGCTTTCCGCAATAGTTGATGGTTAATGAA